>JAMXBD010000013.1:1200000-2400000 GCA_024138025.1 Combretum micranthum | reverse complement strand
TGCAGCTTCGAACTATAGGACCTACTCCGTGAACCGGCGAGTCCCCTGTTCTGACCCATCTCATCATGTCGACGGGATGGTTCTGGGTCCTCCAAAATTGGAACTGAACCTGGCAGTTTGGGTCCAGGTTTGTACCCGAACCGGAATCGAGAGAAGTCTAGGTGGCAATGTGGTTGAGCCTCATTGATCAACTTGAGATATAAAATATAATTCTAACTTTTTTACATATTTATCATAATCAAAATTAAAAAATATAAAATATTATTATAATAACCTTAAAAGTTAATATTAACGATTTTTCATGGCACATAATAGGGTGGTGAATTGTTGTAATCAATGGCGAATGATAGTAATTAGCTATCATGAAAATATTAATAGAAAATAAAGAAATTAATTTTTTTTTTAAAGAGGAAATTGTTTTTCCTTATTATCCATTACTATGTTTTTTATTTACTAACCACCTTTACTAACAGTGGCTACTGCTGGTACCTTTGATTGTCAACTCAAGCCAAAAACCATTATAATCTGCAATGTTTTAAGATTATTGTAATAACTATATAGATTCAATTCATAAAAAATATTTACAAGACCCTAAAATTATTTTCCGTCCAACAAAACCAGTTCATCTAATATGGGATCAGCACAAATTACTAGGTGAAACTTCTACTGAAGATATATCAGGTATTTGATGCATTAAAATAAATAAAGCCAGGATTACATACACACACACACACGTATTTATATATTTATCTCGACAAAGCGTAACTATGAAAAAAAAAAAAAACACGTAGATAAAGCATTGTTAATCCATAGCTATTTACATGGTTCACTAAGTCATTCCTCTACTTAAGAAGCACCTCTAAAAAGCATTATAAAGGAGCTCTTCTTTATCCAAAACTCTATTTCATCATGCAATATAAGGTGGAATACTTTGTTCACTCCTGAAGAAGTTATCTGGATCGGTATGACCCTTCACCAAGGCCAACCTCTTGAAATTACCCTTGAAGTACTTCATGCCCCAAGCATTTGCTTGTGAGAAGCTAACATTGCCAACCCTGTTGGTCCCTAAATCAAGATCTCTATAATTCAGATATGCAGCTCTGGGAGATTTCATAACATAAGGTGTCATATACATGTAAAACTTCCTAATCCACTCTATATGCTTGTAGGTTGCTTCAAAACTATTCCTTCCCCATTTCACAAGGTACTGAACACTGTAGAGATTACCTTTCCTATGTGGAAACGCGATTTCGGATTCCAAGATTTCATCCATTCTTCCACCAAATGGATCCATAATCATAAACACCATTGCTCCTTGATCAGTCAACCTCTCCCATACGCCTCTCAATCCTGCTTCTGGAATAGGAGTATTCACGAAGTCAGATTTCGCTTTGAAGGGGCTCTTGTAACGGGTTGTCCGGTCGAGTAACACCTCTAGGGGCTGACCCTTCTGGTAGCCTATGAAATAGAGGACAGATTGGACCCAATTCATCTCCATACAATCTTGAGCCTGGAGTCCTAACTCAGGGAAGCTTGAATTCGTTATTGCTAGAAGATGGTTCGTATCTCCTAGAAACAGAGAATTGAAGTTAGCTTCCACTTTTCCTCCATTACCCAAGTTTTGAATGACAATTCTAATGAACAAGTCTCGCGGCAACTTGTTTCCAATGGATTGACATTTATGGACCAAACTTACTGCACCTTGTTCAATAGATTTTGTGAGAGTGAAAACGGTCACAATTGGCGGGACTCTCACCAATTTGATTTTCCATGATAATATGATTCCAAAACTTGCACCTCCACCTCCTCTTATGGCCCAAAACACATCCTCACCCATTGATCTCCTATTAAGTACACGTCCATTGGCATCAACTAAATAAGCATCAACAACATTATCAGCTGCTAACCCATATTTCCTAAGCATTGTACCAAATCCACCTCCACTAATATGCCCTCCGACACCTATACTAGGATATAGTCCACCAGGGAAACCATGAACATTGCTCTCCTTGGCAATCCTGTAGTAAAGTTCCCCTAGTGTTGCTCCTGATTCAACCCAAGCCGTTTCTTCCTTCATGTTGATTTCGATTGACCGGAGATTAATGAGATCGATTAGGACGAAAGGGGTTTTGCAGAGATAGGATTGGCCCTCATAGTCATGGCCTCCACTCCTCACTCTTATTTGCAAGCCATGCTTCTTGCTGCAAAGAAGAGATGCTTGGATGTGGGATGCATGAAATGGGGTGATTATGACGACAGGTTCTCGGGTTGTCGAAGTGACCCATCTTGGATTTTGCTGTGAGGATTGCAAGAGGTGTGAGTATGATGAAGATTTTGAGGAGTAAATGAGTTCATCAATCCGTGTTTGTATACCAAAATCAATGGACATGCATCGAATGAAACTCTCTTGTGTTGTGTAAGAACTCACACATGAAGCAAAAAGCAGAAGAAAGACTAGTTTAAGATAACTCATTCTTGTTATTCTTGTTACCTTGTACACTGTCGGAGGATTTAAAGGATTAATGTATCTAGTGAGTAGTGAAGATCTTTAAAGGACGGCTTGTGCTGCTAAATTTACTAGAATGGAAACTAAGATGGTGAAACTTCCAACGTGTTTAATCATTTACCTATTTTTTAATTATATATCTTAGTGGCAATGTATGAACACTTGTCTTACACATCCTCCTCTGTTTAATCAATGGAGAGCAGAGGAGGATGTGTAAGAAAAGAAGAAACAGGAGATAAATCAAATGGTTTGTTTGAACTTAATCAGTCTCCGATAAAGTTTTAATAATGACAAAACTCTTAACAAAATCAAGTTGTCATGCATTACATGATAATATATAAATAATTGATTGTGATATGTGATGTCTTTTACATCAATAGAAGATATATTATGTCTAAATGCTTTGTATATCAATAAAGTGAATTTTACTTCATAATGACATACATTGCAAGTGTGCACTACTAAATAAAGGTTCATTTTTTAAACTTTTTTCGATTTGATTCCTCAATCTTATTATGTCTATTAAGTTTCTAATATTTTTTAATATTTACAAAGACTTTGGTTAAAGTTATGTTAACTTTTTCATCCATATTTAACACATGGCATCATTTAATTTATCCAAATAATTAAGTGAAACAGATACTATAATTAAATGCATATAAATTAGCTAAAATAATAATAAAAAAAAAAAGAAAAAGAAGCAAACTTTGAGCTTCACACAACAGAGAATTAAATGAAGTTTGAACTGAAACGATTTAACAGGGGAAACAACGAAAAAGAAAAAGAACAAAAAAAAAGAAAAAAATCTCCTAAACTTACGATTAAATCAAGTCCGACAAAGGATTTTCCAACAAGCTTTACAAGGACCTTTGGGAATTCCGAATAATTGTTTCAATGCCGAGTTACGCTTATGTATTATCAGTGCTAATATTGGATGTTTGGTACGATGAAAGAAATAACTTATTAATCTTTCAACTATAGGCATTATTTTTTTTTCCTTACAAAAAAGAAATAAGAAATACTCATGGTAACCATTAGAAACGACGAAATTAATAATGTTATCCGTGAACGTATTGATCAATATAATAGAAAAGTAAAGATCGTAAATATCAGTACCGTACTTCAAATAGGCAACGGCATTGCTCATATTTAAGTTGATATTTTGAGTAAGAAAATAAGATCTAATATGTCTGTAGTATCTCGAAAAGAACGTGTATTTGTCAAACAAGTTGCAATGGGCCAATATGGAATCTATACTAACGAACATGTCACTTTCAGTGAAATTGCATCCTCGATCAGCAAATGTATAAGAGGGAGAGCCTGAAAAGGATGAAGCTTTAGAAGCGCCAGAGGCCCAGAGTTACACTCGTCATTACCAAATAGTAGAAAGTCATAACTCAAGCAATTTTATTGAATAAATGAATACAATGTTGTTTTATTTTTTCAAGAACCCCAGTTTGCATCTTCAATTTGGTTTTCCATCCGCCAACGAGGTTACAGTATAATGGTATCTCTTTTAAACTCTCAAATGAGGGTTCCACGTTGTAATAGCTAGAAAAAAGAAAAGAATCTAATAATTGATTTATTTTTTTATCAAGCTCAAGTATGCTTCATTTCTCATTGGAATTCTTAATTTTACTGCCATTTTGGCCTTTTCCTTTTCAGATTTTTTATAGTTTAATTTCTATTATATACAAGTATAGACACAAGAACTAACGGTATTAATATAACTTTTGTTTTATAAAACTTAAATAGAGAAAATAAGAACTAAAAATGTATTTTTGATATTAAATTAATATTCAATCTATTCTGTAGACAGAGTTGAAATTATCTTCTTTTATTTTTGTATAGTATGGAGTGAACTTTCTTTTGAGTAAATAGTCTAGTATTTAATTAAATGCTTAGGCAGTTCTTTATTGTCCAACAGGACTTGATTTCTATGTAGTTCGCCAACCAAAGATACCAACACGGTAACATATCTAATATGCTATGACAATTTTCTGAAACTAGATTATTGAGAGTTTTTATTTCTTCTTCAAATGGGTTAAATGGATGAATCTGATTTGGCGTATAAAGCTTGGGATATTAATGAGTCTATACACTGCAACCTATTTAATAAAAGGGGAAAAATTTAATTGTCGATCCTAACTTAACTCATGTGGGCTAGTGAATTAAATAGGTTAACCCATCAATGGACAAACAATAAACTTTATTATTATTTATATATTTTTCAATAATGTTAGGCAAATTTAGGAGAAAAGGAGAGTTATAAATTATAACCCTTTAAATTATAGTATGAAACATGGTAATATGAGAAGACATGGGCAAAGATTCCAAAACCAGCCCAATCCCGATCCAAACTTGAAACCATGGTCACGAGTCCGATATATATCGGTCTTGAAGGACTTAACGCCCTTCTTTGTTCAAATTTTGCCCGTACTATTCCTGCCCTGTACCAAGACAACGTATTCAAGGATGAAAATACGTTGTATATTTGAAAACGAACGTTACACAATAATATTGGAATTTTTTTTAATATAAATTTTAAGGTTGGCTCCAACGGCATCTAAGTATTCACTAATCAAAATTAGATTATTATAGTTCGTTTTTGATGAAAACTTAATTTATGTAAGATTTAGTTAGGGAATTGAAACCACTTTAAAGAAATTAACAAATTTATTAAATTTTGAAAATTTTTAAAGAACCTAAATTTTCAGCCTAACTTGTCCTGTGTTTTTGTTTGTTTAGATATCTAGCTATAATATTTTAAATTGATTACGAAGAAGGATTTTCAAAGTAATTAATAAAACATTTTCATCTCCGTCGCTTGTCTTGTAAATCATATACTTTATTTTAATCATTGTCACATGCCTTCATTTTAACAACAACCGGTGTTATTTTTGACTGGTGCCCGTCTAAAGTGTGGCTAACAGTGTTGGAATTTTGTTTCATAGCAACAGTTGAAACTGGGCCGCCAAAACTTGCCTTACAATGCAAGATAGAGTGGGGTGTGTCTTGGAATTCCCCTTCCATTCTCATACCTCTATGCTGTCGCTGAACTAGAATAAGATTGTCAAGTAGTTGTCGATTTCTGAATTGGTACTGGTCCTGCCAACTCCTCAATGCTCTTTCAACTGTTAATTCATATATGTGAAGCTAGGAGGTAGACCGCCAATGAAGGATGGGGGCATGATGTTAAGGTAAGGTATGGACATAATTCATGGCTAACATAAAAAGGGTAATTTATCAATGCTAAATGGTGTAAGGGGAGCTAATAAAAATTTAAGGATAGGTTATTTCTTTTCCGTTAGCAAATAAAGCAAATAATGTTATAGAAATATTAAAAATAGTCATAAAAAATATAAATGGATATTAAATTGACTACTTCAAACTTTATGTATCAAAATGATTTTTCATATAATATTTAGGTACCAAATTTGACATTTATCAAAAAAAAAGAAAAAAATAACAATAGATGTCTGATGCTATAAAGCACCTAAAAACAAAAAAAGTGGTAAGTATTCTCAAAGTGAGCACCCTCCCATTCCTACTTATTCATAACCTCTTTGTTTATTTCAAGGGTAGTGATAGGAAAAGCACAATTAATCTATAAAGAAAATGTCAAGTTTGACATCTAGATTTTGCACAAAAATTAAATTTAATACCTGAATTTTGAAATAGTTAATTTGATACCTAATCAAATTTTTCGTACCTATTTATACAACCCCACTAAGACTATTTATTCCATTTTCTAACGTAGAAAAAGTAGCCCAGTAGTGTTAGATGATGTTAAAAGAAGTGATGGAAATTCTATGATATACTGTCTCTTTTAAATTGACAAACATATTAAACAATATTGAAGATGTAGTAATAATAATAGAAAAAGTTTTATTGGATATTAAATTAATCATTTTAAAATTTATGTGCTAAATCAAATTAAGTATTTGTGGAAGACATTTGCCCCTCTATTAACCATTTGCAAAATTGAATGTTTCATTAAGTCAATCCTCAACATTACTCGGGGCAATATGAAACTGTTCTCCATTTAAAACTCTTTTATGTCGTCATACATTATAAGGTGGAACACTTTGTTCATTCCTAAAGAAGTTGTCTGGATCAGTTTGACGCTTCACCAAGGCCAACCTCTTGAAATTACCCTTGAAGTACTTCTTGCCCCAAACACTTGCTAGTAAGAAATTCACATTGGCTACCCTGTTGGTCCCAAATCAAGATCCCTGTAATTCAGACATGCAGCTCTAGGAGATTTCACAAGATAAAGTGTCATATACATGTAAAATTTCCTATCCCACTCTATCTGCTTGTAGGATTCTTCAAAACTATTTCCTTTCCACTTCACCATGTACGGAACATTGTACAGACTACCTTTTCTATGTGGAAATGCAATTTCAGATTATGAAATTTCATCCATTCTTCCACCAAATGGATCCATAATCATCAACACCATTGCTTCTGGATCCATCAACCTCTTCCATATGCCTCTCAATCCTGCTTCTGGAGTGGGGACATTCACGAAGTCGGATTTTGCCTTGAAGGGGCTCTTGTAACGCATTGTCAGGTTGAGTAACTTCTCTAGGGGCTGTCCCTTTTGGTAGCCTACGAAAAAGAGAACAGATTGAATCCATTTCATCTCCTTGTAATTTTTAGCTTGGAGTCCTAACTCAGGGAAGCTTGAATTCGTTATTGCAAGCAGATGGCTCATATTTCCTAGAAACAGGGAGTTAAAGTTAGCTTTCGCTTTTCTCCGATAACCCGAGTTTTGAATGACAATTCTAATGGACAAGCCTTTAGGTAACTTCTTTACAATGGACTGCCATTTATGGACCAAACTTGTCGCTCCTTGTTCAATAGATTTTGGGAGTGAAAAATCAGTCACAATTGGTGGAACTCGCACCAATTTGACTTTCCATGACAATATGATTCCAAAACTTGCAACCACCAGCTCCTCTCTTGGCCCAAAACAAATCCTCGCCCATAGAACTTCTATTAAGTATATGTCCATTGACGTCAACTAAATAAGCATCAACAACATTATCAGCCACTAATCCATATTTCCTATGCATTGTTCGAAGCCCACTCACTGATAAGCCCCTCCCCCCCACCCCACCCCCCCCCCCCCCACCCCCCCCCCCCCCCCCCCCCCCAACCAAACACCTACACTCGGATACAGTCCACCAGGAAAACCATGGATATTGCTCTTCTTAGCAATGCTATAGTATAGTTACCCTAGCGTTGCTCCTGATTGAATCCAAGCTGTTTCTTCCTTCATGTTGATCTTGATTGACCGGAGATGGATGAGATCAACCACGATGAAAAGGGTTTTGCAGAGATAGTATTGGCCTTTGTAAGGGGCTTTAAACATATATATAAATAGAAATATTATTTATTTAGGCTTGACTAATGGGTTGAGTGATAGGACTTAATGAGTTCAGTTCAATTATTGGGATGGCTTGGGGAGATTTGGCTTAGTGGGCTTGAAATAGGGATCGTTGGATCGATTTGCTGCATCCAACCTTTCTCAGGTAGGCTCATCCACACACAAGAAATGATTGTTAGCCTTGGCCCATGAGGAGCTCATTCAGGATAAACATGAATAAATCTTGCTCCATTTCATTCGTCAATCACTGAGGTGATTTGACGGTCGTTATCCATACCAAGTGCCGATAAATATTTAGTCACTCCTCCTCCTCATTAAGAACTTTTTGGAGAGAGAAGACAAACAATAGTCAGTAAAGGAGGTTCTATTCAGGAAGATCAAATAAGGCAACTTAAGTGATTTCTCCTCCAACTGCTCAAGAACTGTGAGGTTGACGTGCGAGGTCTACTCAAGCTCCCTTATCTGTCACTTGTGTATTTGGGACATTAAGACCGCTTGTTCCTCTTCTGTTGTCATTCTTTCCAAGCCATCCCGTTATCAAGTGTCATTTCCTCAGCAGTACTCTGAAGTCATGTGCTAGGCGCCAGATCCACGTGACGCGTGCGTGACCGCTTTCTTCAAGAACCCCATATCTACAGCCTTCATAGTCATAGCCTCCGCTCCTTGCTCTTATTTGCAAGCCATGCTTCTTGCTGCAAAGAACAGATGCTTGGATATGAGGAGCACGAAAAGGGGTGATTATGAAGATAGGTTTATTGGCATTTGATTTTACCCATCTAGGATTTTGCTTTGAGGATCGATAGAGGTGTGAGGATGAAGAAGAGTTTAAGGAGTGTACCAGACTGTCAGTCTTTGTGTGTATACCAAAGTTAATGGACATGCATGGAATGAAACCTTCTTGTGTTGTGTAAGAACTCACATATGAAGCGAAAAGCAAAAGAAAAACTAGTTTGGTATAACTTATCCTTGTAATTCTTGTTTCCTCGTACACTTTTGGAGGATTTAAGGAATAAGATATCTGGTGAAGATCTCTAAATGTCGTATAATGCTGCTAAATTAACTAGAATGGAAAGGAAGGATGCTGAAGCTTATCTGCATAAATTTTGAACTTTTCTGTTTTTTTTTTTCCTTTTAAATTATATGTCTTAGCGGAATTATTTGAAATATATATAATATGTATTAAATGATTTTGATATGTGATGTCTTTATAATAAATACATTGTATATTAATAAAATAAATTTAGCTTTTTTTTTTTCGGACTAAAATAAATTTAGTTCATAATGGTGATTATTGTGACTATTATACTAATGATGCAACGTGAAAGCATTGAATTAACAGAAACCAATTTGAGATTGATTTTAAACGTGAACTTAATCACACAATTGTTAAAAAATTGTAATTTCAAAGAGATTCTCTCAAAATAGGGTTTCAATAGATGGTAAAATGTTCTAAAGGCATAAAGTAGGGTTTCCAAGACTATTTATACGAATACACAAAGTCCTAAAATGAAATAAAAATAAATAAATCAAACAAATATAAGCTAATAGTAAGATGGCGGCTTAGGATCTTGAATAATAGGCGGCCTAGATGTAAGCCGTCCCAAGGCAGGCAGCCTTCGTTCTTAAAGCCAGCGGCTTTAAGCCGACTTTCCTTTTCACTTCAAAGGTCGGCCTTTTAAGGCTTGCAGCTTTTGTTCCGATGCTTTTTGGGTTGCTTCTTTGCTCATGAACGTGTCGGCTATCTTGTCTACATCATTCTCTCATACCCACAAAGAACTCGACCTTGAGTTCTGATCCGTGTGTTTCTTCCTCCTCCTTTTAGTCTTCTTGGATGACTTAGGCTTCTTCATAGCCTATTCCCTTTCTCGTCTTGATTGAATAATGGTTAGAAAAATGCGCCTTTTAGCCTTGATGGCAATGGGATGAGTTGTTTTCTTTAAGGACAACAAGGTATATTTCAAACCTTCTTTTTCCAACTAATACACATTCTCTTTTCCCGCATAATGGGCATCGACGTCGTACTGCCATGGTCACACGAGATCTCATCCTTGTACTTGTCTATAAAGAATGGTACTTTGCACCTGTCTTTTACATCAATCTTCTCAGATGCTTTAACCCACCCAACAGTATATGGGTTATGGTGTTTTTCTATTAGTAGCCTTAATTGCTTCATAACCTTCCTATCAATAATGTTCTTGCAGCTGCCACTGTCCACAACTAGGTCCAACACCTCCCCCCTTATTGTACACCTGGTATAAAATAACTAGTATCTCGAGGTGTTTTCCTCTTGCTTAGGGGCCAGCATCAACTTTCTGATGAAATAAGTCTGCCCAACACCTTCATCACCCTCTTTAGAATCGTCCTCTTCCCCATCAAGCTCACAAACCACTTCCCTCTTAATAATATACACCCTTTTCCTATTTGGACAATCATTAGATCTGTGCCCTGGTTGATTGCAACGATTGTACTTGCCTAAAATGGGCTTTGCATAGGGATGCTTAGCTTCTGTGTGCCCTTAGCATCAATAGGATGCTTACCAGCAGCTTTGTCCTCTTTCTTCTCACTACATAATTCTTGCTTCCCATAAATATTATCACCCTTTTCAATCACATGATGAGCCACACCCCCATGTCCAAACCTCCTTCTATCAGTATCATATCGGTTGCCCTTCTCATGCAACATCAACTTAGCTCTAAGAGCCATATTCTTTGCTTCACTCAAATTTCTTAATACATTCACACTAATTTTATCTTGAATTTGAAATTTCAAACCATTAACATACTTGGCAACTTGTTATCCTTCTCTTTCTTGAAGATCATTCCGTTCAAGCAATCTCATAAACTTGGTCGTATATTCATGAACAAATCGTTGGCCCTAACAACAACGTTGGTACTGCTGAAATAGAATCTGTTTATAATTGGGAGGCAAAAAGTCCCTTTACAACAACTGTTTCATATGGAGCCAAGTCCGCACTGGCCATCTTCCTTCTTGCTGTCTTCTATTTTGTAGTCTCTCCCACCAAACAGAAGCCCTACCTTTTAATCTGCATGCAACTAATCTAATACGATGCTCTTTAGGTATCTCCATGTATTAAAAAAACCGACCTACATCCCCTAACCAATCCAAAAACTCTTCCAGATTCAAATTTCCATTAAAAGAAGGAATATCTACCTTTAAACGAAAATCTCCATCGTCGTCCTGATCGTAATCGTAGTAATTCCTCCAGTATCCGCCACCACCATGACCATATCTCCTTCATGGTTGTCTTTGTCCAAATAGAACTTCCTCTTCTTCCTCAGAATCTTCATATGAGATTTGTGTTAACCGGTTTGCAGTGACAGGTCGATTGATTAGGCTGCCATAAGCTTCTCTAGCCCTAGGTTATATCCTAATATCATTGCTGCTCCTGTTGGTATTGACCGCCATTGCGTCGAAACACTCGACCAAATCTTCAATAAGTTGCTTTACCTATCGTAATTGTCCATCCATGGCATTGACTACTATCCTAGGAACCATTTGTTCAGTTTCATAAACTCCCGCTTCCTGATCACCATCAAGAAGGCGATTGCCATCAACATCGTTGCCACATGCCACATTCGCAAGTACTCACCTTGCTCTGATAACACTCTGACGCAGCATGAAAGCATTGAATTAACAGAAACCAATTCGATGACTGATTTCAAACGTGAACTTAATCACATAATTGTTAAAATAATTGCAATTTCAGAGAGTTTCTCTCAAAATAGGGTTTCAATAGATGGTTAAATGTTCTAAAGACATAAGCTAGGGTTTCCAAGACTATTTATATGAATACACAAGTCCCAAATGAAATAAAATAAATAACTCAAACAAATATAAGCTGATAGTAAGATGACAGCTTAGGATCTCAAATAATAGGCAACTTGAAAGTAAGTCGACCCAAGGTCGATGGCTTACAAGCCATGTGTAAACCCTTGAAATTTTCATAATTCATAGAAAATAATCCTAGAAGTCTAATATCAAAATTGAAATCCCGAAAATCGACCCAAGTTAAAACCGAATTCTAAGTTAGGTCAAACATGAAAATTCTTAGTCTTGAGAAAATGAGAACCCTCGAAACAAAATATGAAATCCAACTATTGGTTGAATCAACATTCGTACGCCAGTCAAATCATCTACCCGATTCCTAAAACGCAAATCAAAACAATATATTCAAATAACGCTCGACAACGAAATACTAAGATCTTAAAGCCCTCGGTGAATTTTGGAATCATAAATTTCAATTTTCATCAAAAGTCAAACTAAGTCAACTTATAACCCTAGTCTCGGTAAAACGATCCCAAGAACTGAAAACTATTAAATAATCACAAATAAAATAAGATAAACCATAGATATCGAACTAAAAATATAATGCGGTCAAAACTCCAAATTTATATGATCTTACTAATAACTCAACAAAATTGGAAGTCAAACCAGAATCCAAAAAGTTAACAAAGCTTACAAACAAACCCTAGTGTTTAAGATCCGGAAATTCCGCGCTGTTAAACCCTAAACAACGAAATGAAAATAATTGTTGATAATAGTTCTTAATAATATAAAGAAGCTTAAAAATATCAGATTCGCGAATTTCTAGTATCCTTCGGATCCGAACGGGATCAGTTTTCAAAAACCATGCCCTGGTACACTGGATGGCAAAAATATACCATTAATACCAATAGACTCGTAAAAATATAAGGTTTTCAAAAATATCAGTTTTAGAATTTTTCGGTATAATTGTATAGTTTACTATTCATAGTACTTTTCTACTATTCATTAATATTCATCTATCTCTACTTTTTCTTACACTCTATTCTTACATACTACCATACCTATACCTTACAATTTACCTTTCTCATGCAACTTTAATCACATCACACTTTACAAATTACTTCTTTTATTATAAAACAAACAAAATAAATCATTTCCCCCTCCTCTACAATGCCAAACGGGTGCCTCCCCTCCCTCTCTTCAATCTATTTATTTTTATTTTTCATTTTATTTTATTACATCTAATTTCCACTCCAAAACTTTATAAATACTCCATTCCTCCTTCATTCTTTCACACAATGCATTTCACTACCAAAACTCTCTCAAAATCTCTCCATAAATCCTCTCTTTAAGAATTCTCTTTACCAAAACTCTCTTAAACTAATTCTTCACAAAAATCATTCCTTATACACAAACTTTCTACCACATATCACTACTCACATAATACCCCTTTCATCTACCATCTTTATACCACATAAACACTTTAGGTAAACTTCTTCCAACCATTTATTTACCCATGTCATGTAACCTAACATAACTATAGTGTTGTTTTGAAACTCATATGAGTAGTAAAAGCAACAACATGTTCATGTTTTGTTCTTGCACATGAACTTCCTATTTTATTATGTTATGTTAATTTTATTATTTATATCTAACTAAATATATTTATGTATTTATATATAATCTTTAGAGCATATAAGCTCACTTGTTATTTATTTAATTTCATGCTTTGCAATTTATTTATTTCATGCTATTTCTTTAAAACTAGTCTTAGACTTGTCCATATCAAGTCAAAACAACCTTTTATTTATTTTCTTTATTCTTTTGGGACTAGTCTATTCTTAGTCCCAGGATGCCTTGATGAAATTAAGGCTCCCAATACTTGACCGGGATACCTTGATGAAGCTAAGGTTCCCAATACTTGATATTTTTATTATCTTGCTTATTATTATTTGTTTCTAGTATTTTCTCATGTTCTTATTATTTTACATGCTCATAATACTTGCATCTACATAATGATATTGTCTTAACTAATTTAAAAAGTAGAATTTTACTTTATTAAAGGAATTTAAAACTAAATTTTCTATTATGTGAATTGTCACAAAATAATGAAGTCATTATCAACAACATAGAAATAGAGTAATACAAGTTTTCTCAAGTTTTTCTCAAATAACAAAGATAACTTTACCAAAGAAATATAAGAAATGAATACTTTCTTTGTACATTATGGCAACCTAAGTTTTAGTAAAATAATTTGTTAATATTCAAAGTTTTCACAAAAAGCTTAAGAATAAATTCTTTTTAACTCCATAACAAAACTAAGAAACAAACTAGTTTTCAAAGTTAAGATGAATTCAACCCATGAAGTTATAAACCCACTTAGGAAAATAATGATTTTCAAGTTTCTAAAGAAGAAAACTTATTTTCAAAGAATATGAATAAGATAAGATTAAAAACAAAGGATTTTATCAATAAAGATGATTCTTTTCAAAGGAAATAAAAGAACAAGTTTTAGAAAATAAAAACTTATATTTTAAATAATAGATATAAAAAGACAAGACTCATTTTCTAAAACCATTCTAAATACAAATTTATAAAAGGTTTTCAATGACTTAATACACTTTTGATAAATTTGATCTTTTATCACTAGAAGTAAATTTATGAAAGACTAAGGTTAAAGGAAAATTCACTTGTTTTGGAAAAAGAATGAAGAAAATAAAATAAGAATGTACTCATTTATAATAACCTAGGAAAATATAAAGTTTCTTCAAAATACTTGAAAAGAAATTGTCAAAGTTAAAGTTTTAACAACTCAAAATGAATTGTTTTACGAAAGAAATTGTTGAGACACTACCATTTGAATTTTTGCATATAAAGTGAGCTTATCAATATACCCAAAGAATTTATCAAATATGTATTTATATATATATCTATATTTTTACTAAAGGATTTTTTAAATAAAGATTAAGTTAGAAAATGGTTTTGCAAAAATCTAGAAATATTCGTTTTAAATTTGTACCCAATGTTTTTGGAACACAAATGACCTTTTATGACAAAGATAACCTTAGAAATGGATAGATCTTTTCAAATAGATAGAAACGGTATATTATATGAGAAATTCCGAGTTAAAATGAGAAAGTTATGGCCATTTTAAATTGGAATTTCATTCTGTACGAATTTGACGAACATAGTGAAATAGAATTAGAAAGTTTAAGTAGAATTTCTACGAAATACTCATCCCGGGTATTTCTTTTGTCTAGGTGATGAAGGATACGAGAATAACTTACCCGAGGATTACTACGACTAAGAGGATCGCGAAATAGACGAGTGAGTTATTCCTCTTAATTTCGTTACCTTACTTGTGCTTGTAAAGTAGTAGCATTAGTATACTAAGAAAAGATAAAAATGGATATCCATTTCGGGAATTCGGGGTTATGTATATATATGTGATTCTATGTTTATGCGTAAAATGAGAATTAAGAATATCAGAACTTCAAACTGCTAGTTTAAGTAATTTTGTTCACTTATTTGTATGACTACTTATTATTTGCTAAATTAATTGATTGCCCCCTAATAAACCTTAATAAGGTTTGGCTTAAAAAAAATAAAACGCTCACGCATAGTATCCATTGAGTCACATCTCATTCGGAAGGCTATTACTCCTACGTGTAGAGTTGGATTGGTTGTTATCGTGCTGTGACACGGGCCATGTTTCTCCTTAGAGAATCCAAATCTCCCGGGGAATGCGACTCTAGGTTCAGAGTCGAGCCAACCGAATGCTTTGAGTGGGGACCTGGGGACTAGCAGTAGAAGATCGAGGATCTTCATCACCTATTCCCTAACCTTCGATACGGAGGGGTAAATCTGTTCTATATATGATTTCCAGATAACTATATATATTTTCGTAATCACGTGATTGTTGTATTGTACGCATAGCATATGTGTGAAAATTTAAATGAATTTGATTGAAAACATGGTACGAATGAAAAGGAATATCTCACTAAGCTAGTTGTAGCTTATACCCCTATAGACTTTGATGAAACATGTATACCCGTGGCTTAAATTGAGGATCATGACGTTAAGAAAGTCGTTGAAGGGTGTTAAGCTTTTATGAAAGCAATGGAAACATAAGATGAAGTTATTTTGTAAGGATCTTTATATGTAATATATTCTATGTTAGTGTTTTGAAAATTCTAAGATGTATATTCATTTGAAGACGATAGAGGGATATGCCCCTACGAATTGTAATTTAACATGTTTATGTTTTATGATAAGTATTCTCTTTGCCTTGTTACTTAATTATTATCAATATAAATTGCGCTACTCCGATGTGTTTTCTTGGTTGTGATGTACGCCTTATACATGATATGGAAGTCTTCGCGTGACTGAGGTAGTCATTCCTAGGCTTTAGTATTGTGTACCATGGACTACCATGTTTAGGGTACTCCTCGGGACGTGACACCATGGCCGACAGCCTTCCCTCTTAAAGCCTTCGCTTTAAGCAGACTTTCCTTTTTCTCTTCAAAGGCGGCCTGTTAAGGCCAATAGCCTTTCTTCCGACACTTCCTGGGTTGCTTCTTGGATGCTTCTTTGCCATGAATGTGTCAGCTATTTTGTCTACATCAACTAAACTTAAATTAATATCTTGGTAGATGTTTATGTCTGCATATATACACATTTCTCTCCCCACTGGTGTCTTAAGGTATTTATTTTTTTAACATCATTCAAATTTTCAAATTTACATGTCAATCCTCAATGATCATATCTATCTGTATTTCCATATATTCCATGATAAAATTGTCATATACAAATTTTAATGGAAGATAATATTTATGATTTAGAGGAAACTTTAACTAATTTAATAACACAACTATAATACAAAATGAAAAAAAAAAAATTTCCATTTAAAATTTTGAATTCAAAATCCTTATTAAGCCGACTCATTTCTTCATATCCTTTATAGCCAACCATTACATGTAAATGAAAAGAAAACTTCTCCTTTCGTTTCTTGCATTTTATTTTCATTATCTTATATGAATAGATATCTTTATTATACCATAGTTGGGCATCTATTGGTTGCCGCTGCCAACGTTTCTCTTGACGGAATTATTGAGTTGTGAACAGCTGACGACCAGCTCGGTGATTCCTAACTTATGTACAATACGACAGCTAACGACCAGAAATGGAATATATTTTACGCATTCTAATTTAGTTGAAGCCAACCATATTTCATCGAAATAAATCTTCTATTAAATTGCATTTACGTTATAAACTATCACTACGAAATATTTGCTTGATTGTCGCTACAAATTTATGAAGGCAAATACTAATTATATAAAAATAACTATATAAATAAAATATGATTTAG
The DNA here is from genome assembly GCA_024138025.1 of Combretum micranthum. Taxonomy (NCBI): domain Eukaryota; kingdom Viridiplantae; phylum Streptophyta; class Magnoliopsida; order Myrtales; family Combretaceae; genus Combretum; species Combretum micranthum. Next base: position 2,382,945 of record JAMXBD010000013.1, on the reverse strand, counting down.
GAATGATATGCATTTTGAGAATCTTAAATAATGAATGGGATTTTAAACTTTTAAAATCGCAATTATTACCTACAGTTTCTATATCTTTTTCCTTTTGGAACCTACAAGACTGGTAGAGCTATATTACAGAGTCAGATGGCATCGCACTTTTGGACTTTTTTGGTCCCCCAAAATTTTTGGACGTTCTCATGCTAGTATAACATTAACCTCTTGTTCTCATGCTAGTAGACCACAGTGAACGTGTGTGTTTTACGGTGTTGGGGTGATAAAATACATCTGGAAGGATTAAAACTTGGTTTCGAGTTGCAAATGGGTGAAAAATATATGAAAGGGACAGATTCTGGAAGTACAAGGCCAATACATAGCCTCGTGTTCTTGCTCATATGCCTCTTTGTGGTAAAATAGTATTTTTTAAGAAAAATGCAGTTACTATATGAGGCCATGTATTAGATTGTGTTTCTCTTGGTGATTTAAAAATTATGCCTGAAAAAGAACACAAAGTTTTATATCCTCCTGTATATCCATTGTATACTCCCCTATATTCTATTCGTGTACCTCTTTGTAGACCTTCTTATGATCTAATTTCTTCGCCTAAGTGACACCAACCTTGTACCCATTTGTCTAGTTTATGCACGTTATAACACCCTAAAAATAATATTTTTCTTGCCTAAAAATGATCAAGATCCATTTAACTCTTTTCTTTATGATTAAAATATACTTTGAGATGTGAGGAGTTTCGATAACAGTGAATGAGTATAATAGGAATGTAGTAAGAGTTGAATTAGATGTATAGAAGGCTCCAAGTAACTTATTTTTATGTAATTTAGTTAGTAGATATTGGTTTTGGAGCCGAACAATTTCTAGATATGTGTATATCTTACTTTTTGCTTGTGTTTATTTAGGGTAGGAACTTAAATGAACTAATTAATTATCTGATTTTAATAATGTGTTTGTTACTTGCACATGATTGTTGGTAATAGTTGAAGAGTATGCATGGTATTATCGTGGCATTACGATGATCTATGTGTAATGGTGTCCTGAGTAGAGTCGAGCATGGAAATGATTTGGTCGATCTAAGTATTTCAGTCTTGGGGATATTAGAGAGTATCCAACATCATATATATATATATGTATGTATGTATTACGATACTTATGTATGGCGAAATATTGAGTTATTCTTGTGTTGATTGCTAGACTTAAAGTAAACATAATAAAACGTTGGTTGTTGCCTTAGTGTCAGGTATACATGTGAATGTGTGCTTGTTTGATCATGGTATTATCTTGGCACTATGATGATCTATGTGTAATGGTGTTCCGAGTAGAGTCGAGCATGGAAATGATTTTGGTCGATCTAAGTATTTCAGTCTTGGGGATATTAGGGAGTATCTAACATCATATATATATATATGTATGTATTACTATACTTATGTATGGCGAAATATTGAGTTATTCTTGTGTTGATTGCCAGACTTAAAGTAAACATAATGAAACGTTGGTTGTTGCCTTAGTGTCAGGTATACATGTGAATGTGTGCTTGTTTGATCACTTGTTTATGTTTGTGGTACATTATATTAGGCCTTATCTCTCTCTTTTTATTTTCAAGTACATGTGACGAGCATGTAGACCATTGCATGTTGGAATTACCACTAGCATTAAAGTCCCTTAAATGATAAGTAGAATCATGTGAAAATTAATAAAAAACAAAGTAGTTGGTTTAAAGGGTAGTAGGTGCTTAGTATGTATTATAGACTATATGTACTATGTATTATCTTCTAGCGATAACTTATAACCTTTGTAGCTTTAGTACTGTAGATGTTAGTTAAACTCTTAAAGACTGTATGTAATTATTTATGTAGCCGATTATGTTACAAGTAGGTGGACTTATAAATTTTTTTAGTAACTAATGCACGAGTGATTTTGATGTCTTTATTATGTTTATTGTAATTATAACAGATTTGAACCTTTACGTGTTCATATTTAATATGGACACACGATACGTTATAAATAAGCCTAAATTTAGGGTGTTATAATTCATTTCATATATCAACTTTTAAAGCTAATACACATCTTATATATAGTTGAAATTGTTAACTTAAAATTACTTTTAAAATTCTTTTATTTTGTTTAACTTTTTGTAGATTTTGGTTTAATTTGCAAGTCTATACAAGATAGCGAAATTCCTCAATTAATATTTGCTTTATTGTTTTTATAGATAGCAATTTCTTCAATAAATCAAATTGTTTTTAAGACTATTTTAACAAATATATTGGGTTAATGTCAAAAATGGTACTCGAACTTTCTCAAAAAGTTCAATCATATACTTGAAATTTGATTTTAAACAATTTGGTACTTTAAGTAAGTTTTTGCATGCATTTTTCCTAATATTTTGTAAAAGTTCATGTATCATTTTTGACATTATCTCAAATATATTAATAATGTATTATTTTTGTTGTATGTTACTTCTTTTTATTTTATTTTATTTTTTGCCAAAGTTATATGTTACTTCTTATTGGTATGCATTATAAAAATACAGGAAAAATGCAAAAACACCACTTAAACTTTAGGAGTGGTGCGGATTGACCCCTAGAACTTTAAAAGTGTGACTTTTGGCCCATAGAATTATAAACAATTAGCAAATAAGTCTAACCCATTTTTTTTCTATCCTTGTCCGCACATGCCTGTACAAAATCTATACGGAAAGTACAATGGGAACAATAAATTTTTCGTACTTTTTTAACAGAAAAAGTTATTTGCTAATTGTTTATAGTTCTGGAAGGCAAAAGTCATACTTTTAAAGTTCAGGGGGTCAATCCGCACTACCGTTAAAGTTTATGGCTTATTTTTGCATTTTACCCCAAAAATAGTTTTTATATAATTGTTATTTACTCTTCATCATTATTTGTACATATTTATTTATTGCTTTGTTTACGTTTCAAATTTTATTATATCCATATATTCAAGTTTTTCAAACACATGGTAGTATCTTGTGTCTTAGTATATTATAATATACTCAATATAACATATTCTATGGATTATAAATTGCATTAACTATCATGGAAGATGATTTATTTTTCTAAAGTCTCTACTAATTATTATTTATTCTATTAAGTTATCGTTACTTTTAGCAAACTTTGATTTTTACTAGGTGACATTAGCAAATTAAGGAATTTCTTCAGACCTCTATACTTTATCAGTAAGGGTATAGAGAAGTAATCCTTACTTGATGATTCTGTTTGGCTAAAAGATCTTGCCATAAAAATGCCTTAATAATCTCAACAAATCATATATTCTCTTACTTTCAAAATTATTTTTATCAATTGCCTACATGTACATATTATATTTTATAATTCTTAACAATAAACAATTATTTGTAGTATGCCATAATTTGTGTAATATAGTTTATGGTGGGTGTGGAATTCAAAAAAAATTAAATTCCTACTATAAAAATTAATACAAATAGTGTATAAGAGTAAGTAAGGTAGTATCCATATACATTGGTATTTTTTTTAATTATGCAATAAATAAATAGAACAAGAGGTTTTATAACTTGAAGAAAGCAATCTAACTTAGAAATAGAGTTATCTATTAGCAAGTAATGCAAATTAGAAGATAAACTAATAATATAATAAATAAATTCATAACCAAAGTTATAATTACAATTTTTGTTCACAAAATTGAGAGGATCCATTAGGTGTCTCAAGACATTGTAAAGAAGGAAAAGAAGGATGGAGGATTTAGCATAAAGGATATCATTGCCCATACTAAAGCATGTATGATTAAACTAGCTTGGTAGATCATATCTGAACAGATGCTTTGAAGTAAACTACTAAAATTAATATGTCCAGAACAAATATCATAATTCCAATTTCCAAAGGTTACATTGTTGTGTGGTGGCTACTTCATAACGTAGTTCTACTAAAATTAATACATGCAGAAGAAACATTGATGGTGATTCCAAATGTACTTTTTGCTGGAGCAAGGATGAGACTGTGAAGCACATATTTTAAGCTGTGTGTGATTGTCTAACAATGGTGGCATGTCTACAACAACTCGCTTAATTTTTGTAGCTCCTTTCTTCTTGGATTTAAAGATTGGCTTAGGTAGATGGTAGGACAAAGAGGTTTGAGAAACACAAATTAGAAAAAACCTTGTGCCTGCTCATTCTTGTTCTTGATTTAGGGGATTTGGTGTGAAAGAAACAGGAGACTTTTCCATCCTAGTGAATGACACGGGGAGTGGTGTCGAGAAGAGAATCCTAAGCAAAAGCCATTGAATGGTGGAAAACCATGTAAAAAGTAAGATTAGAGAGCAAACTGAATGTATTATTGATTTAGACTCCTTGTTGACAATCCAAATTGTGATAAATGAGATACATAGTAATAACTCAATTCCTTTTTGTTGCTTTCTTAAGCAAGGACAAGATGAAGATGTTAAAGGACGTTATTGATATTTGTTAAAGCATTCCCGCGCGAAGAAGCACATAGCCTTACTGATTTCCTTGAGAGTGATGGCCTTAACCATGATGTGTCTTTCTTTTTTGATAGTCTTCCCTCTTCCTTGCTGTTGTTTTATTAAGCTTTGTGTATTGAACTTAGATATTGCAAGATGGCTTGTAATTTTCTAGTTAATAGTTAGTGATTTTCAAACATGTGACCATATGTGTGATAGTGAATATGAAAACTACATATTACCTTAACAATATGTTAAAATATAATTAGTGATTACTCACTACGTATGCATACACATGGTATGTACTACTCATTGAATATTTTTTTAGTAGTTATAGGAGCCGCATAGGTGGCTTACATGTAGATGTTGGCTATATAACGTGATCTTTTCGCTAATTATTTTGAATTAAATGTATATATATCTAAAAAAAGAGACTATCTCTTTATTTTGAATAAATTGGTTATGATTATTAAAAACCTCTAATAACATGCCTTTCTTTTACTATTTTGATGATTAAAACTTCTTTGATTATTTTGCTTATTGACTAAACAACTTTAATCAAGTGTTTAAGATTTACTTTATCAACATCATTAATAATTATATAGATCATCAATTTCAACCTACAAATCACAAGCTTGATCTATTTAAACTAGATCGATTGTCATTGTTATAATCAATTTATATTATCATACCACAATATCACAATAATTAAACAATTATTAATTTAGCATTCTAATTAATGATATATTATTTTTTTAATTGAACAAAAAAGCCAAAATTAAATTTGCATCAGCCAAACAAAATAGTAATATCAAGACATTTATAAAATATATAAATATTCAAGGTAAAGAAAATAATAATGAAAAACTAGTTAGATATTGTAGACGGATTGGTTAGTAAAATGTATGTCATGGGACAAACCTAATAACAATTAAGTATGTTTAAGGTTAATTTTTTTAAATTAGTGGCAAATCCAAAGAGTTAAACCTATTTTATTGAAATGATTTAGAGGTTTTTGTATAATTAGTAAGCTTGTAGTAAGGTCAATAAGATTGTGCTACATAATTTTATCTTAAGACTTAATTAGTATTCATTATGTTTCCTTGAATATTTTCTCTTCATTAAGCCATTATGACTATTAAATCAAATAATTTTTGTCCATTGACATTAAGACGATTGTCACACCCCAAAAAGTGGCCTAGAAAGATCAACCTATAGTTATCATATCAAGTATGCATCAAAGATATGATAACTGTTTTACAAGTCAGAGTTTTACAAAACTCTACTTAATATTTGCTATACAAGTTTTAATTACATAAAAACAATTTAATAGCTAAGGAAATACAAATTTCTATAGTCTACCAGAACCGCAAAGAATCGGTATTCCCCAACAAACAGTAAAAGAGAATAGATTATATCTATATATATATATATTACAAAGCCTTAAATTGTTCTCAATCTATCCAATCTATTCTAAGCCTATCATATCTAATACAAAACAAAATAACTTAATTACAAAACATATGAATTCTATTCTAAGCTATCGAATCTCCAGAGTTTTCACACTCTCTTGGTCCATTCCCGTCCTGAGATACACCTCCATAGAACTATGGGGGTGTGAGTTTCTCTATAACTCAATGAATAATAAGGCCAAATCACATAAAAAACAAAAGTCAGGCAATTGTTATTAACAAACATAAGCAATGCAATACTCAAACATATGATATGCATAGTTTGGATGACCAGAATCCAAACCAATGGAGATTTACGCCTTCTCTTGGGAGTTGAAGGACTAACTCAAGTCATTCACGTTTGGTAGAACTGTGAACTAAGGAAGGGCTTGTCTTTTCAATTTAGAGCCATCAGCTCACAACTTCTCAACACAAAACTGTTTTATATGATAAACGTAACCTTGAACTACTCCTTAGATATATCTAAGGATGGAAGATTTCATTTCGAAATACATTTTATTGAAAAATAACCTCTAACTTCTCCTTTGACATAGCTAAGGAGGGAGGATTTTCTTTGAAACTCGTTTTATCAAACATAGCCTCTAACTTCTCCTTAGAAAAATCTAAGGAGTGAGGACTTCATCTTGAACTCATTTTGTGCATTGATTAAAACATTTATACTGCTAATATATCCTCCACTTCCCTTAGGACCATAAAACCTCTCTAAGTACTAGCATCTCCTAGGCTAATACCCACACAAACGATGTTCTTCGGTGCCTTTTTAGTTCTTGGGATACGAGCAACCCTATGGCATCCGCTTTCAAGAAACAGATCCACTGACATAACTTAGGACTACCACATAATTGAGATGCTAGCACACGACGTGAATACCATGCTGATGCAAGTATGCTGTCATGTAATGAATAATTATTTAATTAAATAGCCAAATAGTATTAAGTTCATTTACTAAGGTGATCAATCAATTTTCAAACACTCTTCCACAATAACTGATCAGTTATTACAAACAATGGGTGATCACTTTTATGTTAGTAATTTTATCAATCAAACAATCACCAAACAACAAATGAATGCCAATCCCTATGCACATTCAATTAAATTTATCTTAAATTTAAGTACAACTATATTACATGCACAAACAAGGCAATAGGGCCAATGTTACTTACCTGACATCCAAGCTAGGTATTAACAAGCTTCTAGGAAATTCAAAACATTTTCCCTATCAATATCAAATCATCAACATCATCATCAATCGCATCAAATCATCATCATCCTTCATATATGAAATTCAAACATAAATAGAATATTGGCTAAGGCTATTGCAAAGAATATATCAAAACAAACAACTATTCAAGAAATCAACGATTTAATATCTTATTTGACTAGACACTAAGTAGGAATCCCGCCATGGCTTTTAAGATTGCCCTACTAAGATACGACCAGTTCTCCATTGTTTGTCAAGAAGGTCATCAAAACATACATATGCAAAAACATTCATTTCCTAAGCAAACACATATTTGAAACAACATATTTTTCATATAAAACATGGTTATCTCAACAGATCATTTTAATCCAATTATTAGCTGTTAATCCATTTTAACTTAATCCTAACCAAATTGATTAGACTTAATCATTTAATTCAATTACTAATTCATTTCAATTAAAATTAATCAATCTAATCCATTTTAGCTTACAAAAGTCTATTTAGTCAAGTTGAACTTAAATTGATTAACTAAGTTCATTTTATATCTGAGATTCATATTAACTTAAGTCGATGTTGACTTAATCTTAATCAAGTTGATTAAACTTCATCAATCTAATCCATTTTAATTCATTCAAGTTCATTTAGTCAAGTTAAACCTAATTTTAGTAACTAAGTTCATTTTATACTTAATTACACACATTTAACAAACAAACATAAGTTTTTAATTTTGTTTGGAATATGAAGTAGCTGGAATCAATCAAAATTTAGGCCTTGATACTTTAAAATTTGAAAAAACTTAAAACATGAAAGTTGTAGATCTCTTTTTGAGCTTTTCATAGCATTTTGAATCACCTCAATCCAATGTCGGATGAAAAAATTATGATCAAAATACAAAATTATATCACAACAGGAGAAACCAAACAGGCTATTTCAAGGGCCGTTTCAATCTAAGGGTTTTACCTAAAAATGATCCAAAAGTGAAACACCCCTATAAATAGGCCATTTCAAGGGCTGTTTGCTCCATGCACCCTCTCAGATGGGTCGTTTTAAGGGTTGTCTCAACTTAAAATCTTTACACAGAAATTAAGACACCCCTCCAAATGCTCCCGTTTGAGACTCCCTTGCTATGCTCAAATTTTATTTGTTTCTTTTACATCTTTTTTCCAATTTTTACATATTTTACTTCCATCAAAACATCATCTAAATATCATACAAACTAAATTTCACACTTCTAACACTTCTATACTCATCCAACAACATCAAACATCATTAAACTCTTCCATCAAACCCCATATTTACTATTCATCATTTTCTTTACAAATCCAACATATATCTAACATCAACTCATCATATAAATAAGTAAATGACAAGTAAAGCAAAGGAAAAATAAAACTCATCTTTGTAAATAACATGATCTTCTTGGTTATTACTCCTCCTAAGCTTTTGAAGCTTGCTCAATTTGATCTTGTTTTTCATGTTTGTTTTCTTCAAAAATCTTATTTAAACTTGAGATTTTGAGTAAAATTTTGAAGGAAAAAAATGAAGAGAGGAAATGGAGAAAGAAGAAGAAGAAGGATCTGTAGAGAGAGAGAGAGGAGAAAAAGAAAGAAATGAGGCAGCCTAAAAAGGAGGAAAAGAAAAAGGATTAAATAGGATAGAAACAAAATAATTAAGGATAATTATTAGTAAAGGGGTTCGATTCAAACTTTTTAGATAATTTTATGGAGTATCAAAGATAATTAGAAGATATTTTCAAGATGTATAACATATAAATTAGTAGCTTGAGTTGAAAACCAAGTTTAGAATTTAATTTTGCAAAAATGTGATATTTAGCTTGAGTTCGGGCTTAAAACTGATATTTTTAAATGTACATTTGAATTCAAAATTTGCGGGAATCAAGAAAATAGAATTTTAGGTTCAACTAGTTAATTTAGAACATCTTATAATTTTAGATAAATGAACTTGAGAAATTTGGGTCATTTGTAAATTTAAAAGAGAAATGGTCTAGAGATTTAAGAATTAAGAATTAAAAATTAAAATTGGCTTTCTAAGAGTTTAGAGATTTAAGAATTAAGAGAAAGAGAATTTTAATTTAAAATTTATAAAATATAAATGATTTTGATTGGTTGGAAAAAGATGTTATACCAATTTGGATAAATGAAGGGGTTATTTGAAGTCTCAAATCCAATTCAATTTATTTATTATTTGATTTAGTCAAGCTAATATTTTTATCTTATTAATTATTTTACTTGGCTTAAATAGATTATCAGAGTTCAATTTCTAACTTAAGGTTTGATTTCAAGTTTTGCTATTATATTTCATTTCATTAAGAAATTTTGATTCATTTGTTAAGCATTCACATTGTTTTGGTTTTTTATCACATTTATTTGAATTTCTTAATTTTCTACAAAATATTTAGAGATTTACATATTTCCTTAACTTTATAAAACTGATATTCTATGCAATAAAACATATATAAGCAATAAGAATTAATTTAGCGATTTGCACCTTTACTTACTCTATTTTTGGAAAAGACCCAAGCTCAATAAAAACAACAAACAACTGACCACTCGACTTGACTCTTAATTTAAGATGACATATGACCACATGACATAGACTCATGACATGACACAATACGATACACTCAACAAGTAAAGGTTGTAGACTCGCTTTTTTATTCTTATTTGAATATATATAATAGTATTCATATAAAATATATAGTGCTCATTTTATTTTAATCATAAGAGATATTTTGTTTTATAATTTTCATTGACGTGATCATCTTGACAAGATGGAAGTCAAGATGTCTCATTTTTTTTTATTCTTTGGACATTTGTCTAAATTACCATTGTCTTATTACAATTAAAGTTAGGTTATTTCCTTATATGACTGTATTATTATCAGTTATCAATTGCGCAAAATTATGGAAAATAATATCGCAAAGTTTTATTGAAATCAATTCAAATTTTTAATCAATATTTAGATGGTTTGTATCTTAATATTTCTAAAACGTGAAAAAATTTGGAGTAATTCTTGCGATTACTTTTAAAAAATTTCTAAAGTTTCATATTATTTACTTAATGATTTTTATATTTAAGATGTACTATTTTGGGTTATTACAATAGTGCTAGTCTTACTTGATAATAAAACTAGTAGTTGCTTATGTTGATAATAAATAATAGACCGTAGCTCGACTAGCTCACCACCAGCCTACACGAGCTTTAGAGCCCAGGAAGAACTCCATCAAGCCCATCGGCTTAGTTACTCCCCAAGGAGCTTGACTTAGCCATGACCTCGGTCCTGAATTTGAGCTCTCCTAGGACTATGGTCCCTAAAGAGAGTCAGGGTCATGGCTTTGCTACATTGCGACTCCTGAGAGGAGGCTCATAGTGATGTCCTATAAAACTCCACGACATGCATTCTCTCCAGACATGCTATAAGCTCAATAGTGAACTATGTTCTCTCGACCCACTACGTACTCTCAACATGCTAACTGGCCCTCAATGGGGCCGGGGAGGGGATCAATCACCAGCTTGACTACACTCTATGCTCCACATTTACCTCGGGTCTAGGCCAGTTACCAATCTAGGGTCACCAATACTAATATAAAAGATTTTGTGGAACCTATTCTAGAATAACATAATCTATAAATAGCCCTACCCTCTAATAGGTAAGGCAAGATGATACTTCGGAATTCACACACTCCATAACTACCTTTTGAATACTACAAAGAGGACCCTACAACTCACTTAAGCATCGGAATGGTTGCACCTAACAACCTCTCGACGCACCATTAACCTATTATCTGTGTTTGTAGATCCCCACCTCCACCTATATAAGCTACACCTACAACACCTGGTTATTGATTATGAAAGCAGGAGGATTTGGAACTTAATCACTTCATTTGATCTGTCATAAATACTTGAACCAGTTTAAATTGCTTATTTAGCATCTCTAATTCTCTCTAAGTCATTTTTCTCTTGTTGAAAGATTATTCTATTGTCGGCCAAGCTTCATTGACAATACTTGAACTGTTTTGATATAATTGAATTGTACCTAAACAAAATTTTTCCCATAAAAATACCTAAATAACCCAAATGCATTAGATAGAAGGGGCTTCTTTCGAAAGGGGGTTGTAGTCCTTCCATTTGGAGTTATCTTGAGAATCACCTACTTGACTTCAATATGTGATGTTTCATTTTATTTATTTATATATTTTTCATCTTTGTCTAGCAATGTGTTGTTTTAATTTAAAAAAAAAAGTCAATAATTGATGTGGTATACTTTTCAAGTGAAGAAGCATTTTTTTTTCCCACCTTCATAATCTTATGAATTTTTTCCCTTCCATGTAATGTATATAATAAAGCCTCTCAATTTTTTTGTTCTTTAAATTCTATCTAATTTTCTCTTCTGATATCATCATGTGTAACTAATAGTTCATTTATTAATATGTATACATTTTCTCATTTGTGATGCTTTCTCTCATACTTCAGATAAATTCAAAACAAAACTTAAATCACCATCTCTCTCTAATCGATTGATCAATATAAGTTTTGTGTATCGTGATTTGAATACCGTGTTTGGAGGAAGCACCCATGATTTAATGCATTTGGGTTGTTTTTTTTTTTTTATTATTGATTGAGGACTTTTTATTTGGGTTTATTGTTTAGATTTTTTTTTTATAGGGGTTATTTGATTTAGTTTTCTTGTTTTGATTTTTTATAATGGAAGAAGAAGAAGAAGAAGAAGAAGAAGAAGAGTGCACGGAGAGAGAGAGAGAGAGAGAGAGAGAGAGAGAGAGAGAGAGAGAGAGAGAGAGAGAGAGGAAAGTGAAAAAGAAAAAGAAAAAGAAAAAAAAAGAAAAATATGTCATGTAGGAAATAAAAATATATTTTAATAGGGATTCCTTACCATGTCAACATATCGTCCAACTTTTGATGGGAAAGATTTATAAAGTTAAGACATTTTTGTAGGAAAATTTTTTATTTAGTTACAATTCTGTTATATTAAAAATTGTAGGTGCTTTCGATGAAACTCACCATCTATTATAATACTAATATCATTTTATTCATTTAAAGTGCGTGGATACATGTTGCATAGACATTATATAATGCAATAAACCTATACATTTACATATATCATAATATTTAAAAAAACCAAAAGTGTAATTATCTTTGGTTATAAAAAAATATAAAAAAATTAACTATTCATATCCATGAAAAGAAAAAACAAGAAATACCAATAATGAAAATAAAATTTTCTTTTGCTTGCAGTTGTCACAAGTTTGTCATATGTTATCGCTCTCTTTGTGTCGTGTTGTGTGGATCTAACTTCTACGTCATGAGGGTCGTTGCTCCATCTCTCCTTGCCACATCAACATATAGTAGAACTTTTGGCCGGATTCCAGCTAAAGGTACCATGAATGTAAGATTTAATAAGTTCAGGTATTTTAGTAGACACAAAATTTATTTAGGTATAATTCTGTCATATTAAAAAAATATAGGTATCACCAGTGAAACTTATTGTAAGCCCCTAGATTTTTATGCCAAGTCTTAAGTTCAAACCCTAGAACCGAAAGTCAACCGAAAACCTTAAAATCAACAAAATCTATATCAAACCCTAGAATTTAGATCTAGTAATCTCGCGCTCTTTTACCCTAAACAACGGAACTAAGATGATTATTGATAATAGTTTGTAATTATATAGAAAAGCTTAAAAATATCAGATACGCTAATTTTTAGTGTGTTTTGGATTTGTACGGGATCAGCTATCAAATATCGCATTTATACACTATTTTCTTTACTACCGGTAAATTATTAGTTTTATTTACTATTTATTGTCATTTTCTACTATTAATCTATATTTACTTTTCTTACTACATATTCTTACTACTTATACACATATTTTCTTACTTTTTATCTTCCCAATACATCTCTAATCACATTATATCTTACACATTAATTGCTTTTCTTTACAAATTAAAATAATTCCTCCCCCCTATACAACCCAAAACCAGTGCCTCCCCCTTGTCCTCATCTTTTGTTTTTCAATTTATTTTATTACACTTAATTTCCCTTCATCTTTGACTATAAATACCTCTTTCCCTCCTCTTCTTTCACACATCTACTTTTACATAACAAAACTCTATCAAAATTTCTCCACAAATTTCTCTCTACCAAAATCTAAGGTTGTGCAAAAAAACCAACCGAATCGTGAACCATACCGGACCGAACCGAACGGAAATTTTGGTTTTTTTTTTTTTTTTATTGAAATGGTTTGGTTTGGTAAAGAGCAAATGGTTCGCTGTTCGATTTGGGACCTAAACTGAACCGTATGGTTCGAATCGAATCGAACCGAACCGAACCAAACCGAACCAAACCGTTTTACATATATATATATTTAAAATTAAAAATATTATTTTTACTCTTAATTATTTCATTAAAAAATTAATTGTTTTTAAAATTTGTGACTTAAATATATATCATTCATAGAAATAAAATTAGATTTGTCATATTATGCTTTAATTATTATGTTGTCTACAAATAAGATAGATTTTAGATTTTAGCATATGGTATTCTAACTTATGAAAATTTTTTTCCCTTTGTCTTACTAATTCTATTATTTAGTTACTTATTGATTTATATAATTGATAATATGTTAGTTAAAAGCATATAAAGAATTAAATTTTGTATCTTATATTGGGATAAAGTTTAGTATATCATTATAGTTCAAAATAATTGAATCATGATTATAATTTTATAATGAATGAAATCCCTTCTTTCCTATAAGTTTTACATGTTTATTTGGTAAATGATTAATTTTAAATATTATTGTTTATGTTTGCATTAATGATAAGAAATATATAATTTAAGTTTTTTTATAGAATATATTTTTTATTTTATGAATAAAAATGGTTCGAACTGCAAACTGAACCGTACCAAACTGTTTTTTTTTTTATTTGAAAAAAATTATGAACCGAACCGCATTGTTAGGTTCAAATTTAAAAAAAAAAAAATTGAATTGAATAATATGGTGCGGTTCAGTTCGAGGTGCAAACTAAATCAAACCGAACTGTACCATGCACACCCCTACCAAAATCCTCTCTAAACAATTCTTTTTAACTTTCTTTTCTCTACACATAAACTGTCTTCTACATATTACTACCTACATATTCCTACATCCACCACTTTCTTTCTTCAACAAATACACACTTTAGGTAAAGAGCTTCTATATTTATTTTACATGTCATGCAACTTAGCATAACCATGGTGTTGTTTGTTAAAGCTAATGTGAGCTATGGAAGCAACAACATGTTCATGTTTTGTTCTTACACATGCCAAGAATTCCAATTATGTTATTTTGTTATTATTATGTTATTATGCGATATTATTGTTATTATGCTTCTAATCTAACTTTATATATATTATTAAATATATGTATATCTATAATTTTTAGAGCCTAAATGCTCATTAACTCTCACTAGCATGCTTATTATTATTGCTCTTATTATGCTTTTTTTTTTTTTCTTTGGGACTAGTCTATTCTTACTCTCAGGATACCTTGATGAAACTAAGGTTCTCAATACTTGACCCTATTATTTTTGCTTATTATTGCCTCTTATATCTTCTATACATTATTATGTGATATTCTTTTTCATACTACATACTCATATACATGCATCATCATATTGATATTATCTCAACAAAACTAAAGAGAAATTTTTTTTAATAAAGGAAAATGGAATCAAATTCTTTTACCATATATATCTTTGTCACAAAATCAATATTTTGTCATCAAACACAGGAAAATTATTTTTGCAACGTCTTTTCAAACTCATCAAGAACTTTCTTAACTGACAATAAAGATGGTTTTATCAAAGAAATTAACTAACGAAATAAATATTTTCTTTTTATAATAAGTCACATAAAGTTTATTAAAACTTAATGCTAATAATTCTTTGATAAGCAAACTTCTCTTTAAAAGCTTATTTATAGGATTTTTACCAACTCAATAGTAAAAACCCAGAACTATACTAGTTTTCAAAGTTAAAATAAAATCAAGTCACTAGTTTATAGACTCATTTAGAAAAATAAAATTTGCCAAGTTTCTAAATGATAAACCCATTTTTAAAGAAATAAAAGAATGTAAAAATGATAAACTAAAAAACAATAGATATTATCAACAACATAAGAAAATGGTTTAAGTGTTTTCTTCCAAGTGAAAAATTTAGTAGAGAACTTAAAAGATCAAGTTTTTAGAAACAAAAATTGATCTTTAGAGAAGTTAGGAAATGAAAATATAAGAGCAAAAACTTATTTATCAAAACCATTTAAAAAGGAAAAGTATATACAACTCAAATTATTATAAGCTATGAACAACTTAATAAAAATTTTGGAAACTTCGTTTTATCACTAGAGGTAAAATTTGTAGAAGACCAAAGTTAAGAAAAATTAATTTATTTTAGAAAAGGAATTAGAAAAAAAAATAAGAATATACTTATTTATAATAACCCAGGAATTTTTTAAGTTCTTTCAAAACACTTAAAAAAGAAAATTGTTAAAATTCAAGTTTCAACACCATAAGACAAATTATTTTTTGAAAAATAATCGTTGAGACAACACCGTTAAATTTTGTATACAATGTGAGTCTATATATATACATGTATTCAAAGGATTTTTCAATCATATAAATATCTATATTTTTGCTGAAGGATTTTTGGATAAAGAAAAGTTAAAAAAATTATGCTTCAAGGGTTGGGATTTTCGTGGTGATTCTGTACCGACCTTTTTCATGATAAAAAACTTTTTATGAAAAAATAACCTTAGAAATAGCTAGTCCTTTTTGAATAGGTAGAAAACAGTATATAATATGTAAAATTCCGAGTCAAAATGAGCAAGTTATGGCCATTTTAAGTTGGAATTTCACTATATATGATTTTTGACGAACTTAGTGGAATAAAATTAGTAAGTTTAAGTAGAACTTCCAAGAAACACTCACTTTGGGTATTTCTCTTATAGGTGACGTAAAGATCGAGTTCCCATACCCCGATGATTACTTTGACTAGAAGTTTTCACGCAAATAGCCGAGTGAGTTTATTTATTATATTTTTGCACTTACGCTTTTGCTTGTAAACTAGTAGCATTAGAATTAGGAAAAGATAAAATAGAAAAATGCATGTACTTTACATATATGGTTGAAATTATGTTTAAGTATATCAATGTGAGAATTATTCATAATGAATGTTTAATCTAGCATAAGAATAATTGTCTACAAATTCTATGATCATTAATAGAATATTTAATCATGCCATGAGTATTTAATTAAATTGATTCATGCATATCATTGGGTGAGTTCATTATATTTATTACTATACTCTTGGTGGGACAAAGACATCTAAGGAGGTTCGTAGATCTCGTAAGATCTACAAAACGGTAAAGGGTCGCTCGAATAAAATTGCAGTGCATAAACACCTGAATAAACTATATTTTACAGTTGGGTAGTAGCTTTAATAAATACTACAAAGAAATGGATTATATTTTTATAGCTACGAAGTGGCTTGAACAAAAACTACAAAGGATTTATAATTATGAAAATCGGTCTAATCAGCCTGGAACACCTAACCCCGAATGGAGGGGTAAATCTATTCAACATATGATTATCGGAAAATCGTTTGTATTGTTTGTTTACATGTCTGTGCATCTCATTTGATTATTTAAATAAACTTGTTTTGATTATTGATTGTTGAGTGTTTAATTACATAAATAATTATCACTAAGCACGTAGCTTATATCATATTAGATATCTCTTACAGTACTTGTATCTTTAATTGGCGCCCAGAGGTATTTTACTTAGGTAAGAGCTTTGAAGTTAAGAGCTTTCTGGATAGAAATCAAGAACTAAAAGTAGATATAGACTTCCATGTAAAACTTAAAAATGCATTTATTTTGAAGCTGGACTCTATTAGACTTAGTTATTTTGATGGGGGATGCCCCTTAATGTTTGTAAGACTCCTTATATTTTTGGAAATTTGATTATATTGTTATAATTTACCTTCTTAATTGCTATTATGTATGGCTGCTTAAACGACTTGTTCCAAAGTTTGGTCCGCTACAATTGTAAAAGTATGCCTTACACTCGATATCGAAACTTTTGAGATGACTAAGATTGTCATATTTAAGTCTTAAGTCTTAACATTGAGTGTGCCGGACTGTCACGTTTAGGATCTCTTTAGGGTATGCCACTTATTTTAATGCTAATCTCTTTTTATTCATTTAAAGTGCGTAAATACATGTTGTATGGACATGATATAACACAACAAACCCATGCATTTACATATATCATGATATTTGAAAAACCAAAAGTGTAATTATCTTTGGTTAGAAAAAAATTAATTATTTATATCCATCAAAAGAAAACAAAAGAAATACCAATAATAAAAGATAGAATTATCTTTTACCTGTAGTTGTGACAAGTTTGTCATACATTATCGCTCTCTCTGTCTTGTTTTGTGTGGTGCTAACCAGTGTTGTCATAATCAAACCAAATCGGTTTAATTGAATCGGTTCAACCAGAGTCAATCTTTTAAGCGGACCGGTTCTTACTAAAAAAATCATTTTTTTAATCAAACCAACTAGATTCGAATGACTTGGTCGATTCAACCGTGACTCAGTTGACTTGGGTGAGTCAATTGGGTCAAAATGCACTCTTATTGGGGTGAAAATTTATTGACTTAGACATGAGAAGCCTTCAGGAAATAAACTTCAGGTGCTAGTTCTCCTTCGCAGGGAGTGAACTTTATTTAGCTGACTTCCATGTCGGGTGAGTTACCTACCGATAGGGGTTCCTTCTGGGAGTATCCGATGACGAGCTTGGGATACCACCAAGCAATATTAATAATAATATAATAAAACCAGCAACAATGATTACAGAATTGAAGTAATAACAGATTTGGAGACAGATGGGGATTGAGTTGAGTATGGCTCATCCGAACTCAATGAGTTGTGGAGTTTAGAAGATTTTGGCTTGTTAATTAGTACTCGTTCGAGTTTGGCGGTGGGGAAACAAACCAGGTTAGTTTTCCTTGGATTTGAAATCCATTAGCTATTTTGAAAGTTGAAACCTATCCTAAATCTAAACATGTCCTAAGATTAGCTTTTGTAAAAATGAAACTTTAATGTTTTGACAATATACATATATATTACCGTGTATTTTTCTTTTTCCTTTTTAAATAAAACTTTTATATTTTAATTTAATTAATTAACATTTCAAAATACTTATAAACTAGATTGTACCAATAAAGACAATGATATGTATATTTTATTTTATTTAATTTTTTATAATTATAATATAATTTAAAATTTGATTTTTCAATTGTCCGAATTAAACTTGGTTTGACTTATCGATCCCGTCTCTCTAGTATATTTGGGTCAATCCTTGATTTAGATTTGATAATATGGGTTCTAACTTCTACTAGTGTATGTCACACATGCAACGAAAAAGGAACAATTAAAAAATATCCATGTGGAGAAAAAAATGCTAGAATAGTTATAAAAAAAATAGAAAATTAAAATGATTTTTAATCCGAGAAGAGTGGAGAAAGAGAAATAATCGACATAAGATTTTAAAAAAAAAAGGATAAGCTAATATTTTTTTATACTAATAATTAAAAATTTGTATAAGAATAATAGGTGTTATGATCACTGTGGCTCCGTCTATAGCCTTGTGTAAAAATCTAGAAGAAAGTACCCATGAGGCAAGTGAAAGTGATGATTATCCACCGACAAAAAACAAAAAGGTCTAAGAAACTACCTATACGGCATGTGAAAGTGATAATGATATCCATCGAAAAAAAACTTTATTTTTTAGTCTTTATCGTATAGTTTTTTTTAAATTATATATATATATATATATATTACAAGAGCTAAAGAAAAGAAAATCAAATTAAGAAAAAGAAAAGCATGTAGATGAATCATCATCAACAAAATCAAACTAAATCAATTATCACATTAACTCTCATAAAGTATAGAACAAAACAAAGAACTTTGATAAAAATTCAAGAAATATTAACATATGTAAGTTATATATGTATATATACTTTTTAAAAAATAATTATATGTATATATAAATTATATATATAATATATTTATTAATATTGAAACAGTTAATCGTTAACTGTCGATTTTTGGTGGTTACTGTCGAGCCTGGTTTTTTTTTTTCGATTTCCTTTAATCCGATTCGTACTAAACCCTAACCCATTCAATACGAATCCTCGACTAAGAATTAAAGGAAATTTTTAATTTTAAAAATATTTTGGAGTCGCCACTCGACTAAAGTCGAGAAAAAAATAAACCAAAACCAATGGGTAGGTTGATTTTGATTTTGCTACTGATCTACGAAAAAAATCTTTTTTTTGAAAACGAGAACCAGAAATTAACTTGAGTTCGGGGGCTAACCTATTAAAACCTAAATGGTTACCACTTTAACTTTCCATGTTTAAATTGCTTTCTTTTAAACCCTAATTTCAAAATCTAAACTATTTATCAAATCTAATTAACTAAATATATGTCTAATACGCATAAAAATACTAATCTAATTCCATCAATAATCATATATAATCTAAAAACTCGAAATATTCAAATTAATCAAATCTTATCAAATTCTATCAATATTCATATATTCTAAACTAAACAAATCAAATAAATTCACAAAAATAATTTTTTTACATATTTTAAGTCGCCCATTTAGGTGCCTACGTACCCGTTAATCGGGATCAGACCACACGTAGTTCTTTTAGAAAAATTTAGTTTGTTGGTTAATTTTAAAATTTTTCGAAATCTTTTCGCTTTAAGTTCACTAAGTTTGTTGATTTTATGAAAAATATATACATATCTTTTAACATGAACCCTAAATCTATCAATTTAGGTTTTAGCAATTTTATGGAAAATCGGATTTTTCTAAGTGACAAAAATTTTGAACAAGAAATCATAACCACTATCATGCATATCAATTGATCATACCATCATCAAGAATAAAAATATTATAGGGAATATCAATATTCAACAAATTAATTTCAACAAAGCAATATCATGGCATAATCAAGATTTATATATCATTGACATTATATTATGAAGGGCAAGATTTCAATGTGGTTCCATATATGGTGAAATCATAAAATTCAATATTATTTCAATCAAATTCATCACTATATCATGGTATAAAAGGAATATTAATGACTATCATCATACATGATTATATAAATTCAAATGTCATAAACCTAAAACTAAAAAAAATTCATATATTCCTCATGATTAGGGCATGATTATAGGTATATTATCAATTACAAAATCTTAATGTAATTCTATGAACACATACCTAACATGACATATATATTATAATATATATATAAAATTCAATTTTATCACAAGAAAACAAAATCATTACTATATTAATGCAAAAGGGACCATCAAGTTATGTTTTAACAAATTTATAAGAATTAACTTTTCTAAGTGATAAAAAAGATTTTGAATAATGGATTAAAATTATATATCATGGTAATTGTCAAGCACATTAATTAAATCAATATATCATCATTAATAAAAGATATCAATGTTAACAAGATGAACTCACATTCAATAACATAGGTAAACTTCATATATGATATTAACATCATAGCAAAGTTTCTAATTACATTGCATATTGATAACGAAATCGGGTTCTTTTAATCATTTCAAAATCATGGTATAAACAAACTTTAGCCAATCAAGATTTTCATCAAGTTATCAATACAATTTGTATGTCAAATATTTGCAATATCTCATTATTCGAAATTTGACAAAATCATAATATTACAAAACGATATCACAAAGAAAAGATGCAAGGATTATAAAGTATCATAGCAAGATCGATCATATAAAAAAAATAAACCCTAAATTTCAATTTAATATTTTTTAGAACAAGACAATTTCATTTATTATAATGACTATACTATACTAATTCAAACTAATACTAATTCAACATATTTTTGAATTTTTTTTTTAAACGCAATATATTCATAACAGATTTTGAAAATATAATCATATACTAATTATTTTCATTTTTCTTATTTTTTATTTTCCTATTTTTTAATATTATTATTATTATTATTATTATTATTATTATTATATTATTATATTATTATTATTATTATTATTAAATAAAAGAAAAGAAAAAAAAAACAAACAGAGGAACGACTTACCTGGATGGAGAAATGGATTCTGGACGTGAGGAATCAAATGAATGACAGAGACGCGGCTGCGATGGTTTGAAAATTCAATCGGCTGGAATTCCAACGATTGATCTGCGTGTGGAAATTGGCCGACGACGACGCAAGGGAAGGATCGGCTGGAATGAAATGCGGAGAAAAACCGACGGAGCTCCGGCAAAGATTTGGCCGACAAGTAAGAACTCCGGTGAACTCCAATTTAGCCGAGAACGTCGGTAACGATGAGTTTTGACAAAATTGATTTGTGGGAATGGAAGTTCTCGACTTCCTGAATATCAAATGCTTTTTTGATTTTTTTTTCTTTCTTTTTTCTGTCCTCCTTTTTGTTTTTTTCTTCTTCTATTTATAGATCTAGGGTTTTATGTTCCATTTTGATTTTTATCCGAAAAAAACGGACTAAAACGGTTTCAAATTGCATTAGCTGTCAATTATCGTTATAATGTTAACGTTCAAACACGTTTTTGAGCGAAAAAATCGGAGATTTGAGCTTTTTTCGGAAACGTAAAAACGAATTTTTTTTCAACTTCAAGTCCGGATTTGAAATAGTTATAGTTTATAAAAACATGCAAATATATGAAAATGAAATACTCCACGTCTAGTTTCAAAATATGTATTTATTTGTAAAAAACGGGTTTGAAAACGGTCAAAAATGGACTTGAAAACGCCCTATCGGGCGGCCGGAGGTAGGAGATGATGAACAGTAATTTTTTTTTTTTTTTTACAATTTCCGAAATTACATTATACTATATTAATTATCCATATTACATCCATTATATTTATTTCTATTAAATTGATTTTTTTTTCTAATTTTCATTCCTAGCTTTAATATTTGTAATTTGCAAAATTCAATTATTTTAATTATATATATACTAAACTAAGTATTTATTTTGACAAAAAATGTCAAAATGAGATGTCTACAGTTACAAATCGAAACCAAAACTAAAAACTGAAAAAAAAAAATAAAAACCATAATCTTAAATCGAAACCAACAATTCGATTAATCATATTTTTCGATTTGGTATTTTTGGTTTTGGTTTGGTTTTTCAGTTTCATTGGTTTTTTTTTTGCACATCTCTACCTATAATGGTGTGGTTGGACTAGACCTAGAATATTGTGCTTGTGAATTTGACCTAACTTGTACAAGTAAATCACATGTGCCTATAATGGCCTGAGCCTTGCACCCAGTTGGGGTGGGGAAAAAAAAAAAAAAACAGACTAAACCGAACAAAAATCGGAAAATCAATCTAGAAAATATGGTTAACCAGTCCATCGGTTTCTGTTTAGGTTCATGGTTTTAATTTTTTTCGGTTTTTTGTTTCGATTTAGGTTTGTGACTATGAAAAACCGATGGTTAATGGTTAACCGATATTTATAAATATATAATTAATTTTTGTAAAAAAAAAAAATAATTTCTCCATCTTGGTAACGATAAGCTCAATGAAAAAATGAGGATACAAAGAATGAACTATTTTCAAAATTCACTCAAGGTTGGAAGCTTTTATATCTGCCTCTTTAATCTACTTTCCATGGTCATAAGCTCATGTATTGAACCTATGATGCTTTTTAAATATAAAAGCCAACTTGATCTTTTTTTTTTCTTTTGTAAGCACGTTTAGGATGAGAATAGTTAATTGTCTACGGTAAGTCAAGCACAAGGGGTCTAAGTCTTAACAGCTAAAATACATGCTCATTATGTATTTCAAATGAGCTTTCACGACAGCACTGGACCAAGTATTTTTCAAATAAGCCATGTTGATTTTTTCTTATGTGCACACGTTTTGAAGGAATCATCTCAAAATTCTAAGAAATATAAATATAGTTTTATTTGTACAATATATAGAACCTATTACTATAAATATATAATATTATAATTGTCTTGGTTTTTGTTTGTATCCTTGAAAAATTAATGGTTAACAATTAACCGATATCCATAAACATATAATATTATATATAATTCATCTTATGGTTAAAAATCGAAAATTGAAAATATTAACCGAAAAAAATGGTTAACCGTTAAGACAGTTAACTGCTAATAATGGACCGGTTTAGGTTTGGCATTTTAAAAAACCGATTATAATGGTTAGGTTCAAAAAAAGGGTCATGGACTGGTTAACCGGTCCATGCCCACCCCTAGCACCCAGTTCACAATTTACTTTTTATATATCATTAAATAATGGTTATTATTTGCATTATTTTAGATTTTTTTTAATACTAGCCACATGGACACCAATGAGATAGTAGCATTTAGTATAGCAAATTCACAATAGTGACTTACTGGGGGTATCAAGATAATTATCATACGATATGGCACAATGTTTATGAGGTAAATTATAACAAAAGTTGTCAACGTTTAGGGATAAGTTCTTTTAAGGTATTAACATTTCAACTAGTTCAAAAGGGAAACCAATGTTTGGGAACATATTCATTTAAGGTATCAACATTTTAAGTGGTTAAAAAGAGATATCAATGTTTTGCAAAGTGAGTCAAATCAGGTATTAATAATTGACCATTAATGAAAACTTTAGAAACTTAATTAAAAACTAAGCGAAATGTTGATAACTTAAATGAACTTTACAAAATGTTGATACCTTATTTGAGCACTTGAAATGTTGATATATCTTTTTAACCACTTGAAACGTTGATACCTTAAATGAACTTACCCTCAAACGTTGATACTTTTTGGTGTAATTTACCTATGTTTATGTTATAAGAAGAGAAAGAAAAATGGCATGGCTATAGTAGATTAGTGACATTCAAAATATAGTTAGATCAGTCAATATTGTTGATGGTTGAATCCCAATATTCTTGGAACATGATTCATCTTTATATCTAGGCCACGACATGAATTGTATGATGGGCCCTCTTTTAACATTACTTTTATCTTCAAAAATATTTATGCATATTTTTTAAATCTATATAATTTTTTTTGATAAAAACATAATAAATATACACATATGTATAACAAAAAATTGGATAAAGATATAAATTTGTGATTTATTAATTTGCTTATACTGATTTGCCATCGATATTCATAGATTAACACCAATGCTATATTTATAGGTAATTCATTAATTACAAATTTTCATGTTAAAATTTTTTTCTTGACAATTTGAAGTAATTTGAAGGTTTAAAGATAATGATTTCATGAAAATAGTAAATGGCAAAGATTGATTTCGAAAATGTTGTGTATATATATTAAAGACAAATACAAATTCTCAAGCATTTAATTAAGTTTGTTTAGTATTTATTTTACAAATAGCACTATTTAAACTTATAATGACATAATTAGGTGTTTAAATGATAAGAGTTAAGTGTTAAAATATATTGATGATGTGGGTGTTTGGTGTATTTTAGCTTGAATTAGGAGCTTACTATAGTATAAGAGAAAATACGTCATACAAAAAAAGGGAGCACTTGTAGAATTTGAAGTAATTTGGTTTATTTTGAAACTTAACATATTTAAAGAGTCCTCAAAATAACCATGGTATAAAAAAAAAAAATGAAGAAATTGGCTAAGGAAAAGAAAAATAACAAGAACTCATATTTTATGTATATTTGATTAAACTCATTTTAGAGATTTGGAGTAACTTAGGACATATTTCATATGTCGTGGGACTTCTATGGTCTCGTAAAGGGACCATCAACCCATGATTTTTTAATTAAATTGATTATAAAAGTTAATATATAATTATTTTAATAGTTTGATTATGGCTAGATAAAGTTCTGAGTAATTCAATAATCTAATAAGATCTATCAGGTTCAAACCGCTGTGAGATGATAAAATTTTGCAAAGCCTCATAACGACTTGAGAAAATTTTAGAAGACACGAGAGTCCATTTAAGCACCCATATCTCTTTGTTTTCCTCATGGTGGTCCTAAATTAAATGACCACTCGCATGTTATATTCGGTCATTGCAATTTTTCTTAAGTAACAGCATGACTTAGGTGACATATTGTGATATCTTAGTTGCTTGGTAAGTTCTTTTAGCTCATATGGATTTGGTGTAAGAAATGCTTGGTGTAGATTATTATACACTAACAATGCTTAATGGACTAATTTTTCGCTATGAAGTGATTTCATGGATTAGCATGATTAAATATGTGGGTTATTCTTAACTATAAACATGCGTTGTTGATAGCAATTATTGTTATATATATTTTTATATATTCTCCGTATGAATGATTGTCTGGTTGGATAGTTGGATTTTAATTCGTGCCTGTTGAGTATATGCTTGATTTAGGTGAATTGCATTGTGTGTATTCTTGACGTGGCACGAAAGTGGCTTAAGAGCTACCTAAGGTCTATTAAAAAAGAAAAAAAAAACCCAGGATTTATTACGTTGGTTCTACCAAGCTTGATTTCACAACATTTAGATTTGCATGTTCGATTTTGAGTTGATAGGTGTAGCTCATATTGCTAAGCAGCCACAATAGTGCCACACACATGGATGGTTGAGAACTTGCTCGGTATCCCTCATCTTTATTACTAGGGACCTATCTGGTTTTGTTCATGTAGTGGATCATTTTAATAATTGGTGTTACTTATATTGCTCCAGAGACACAAAAGTGCCACTCACATGGATGGTTGAGAACTTGTCTGATAACCCTCATCTTTATTATTGGGGACCTATCTAGTTTTGTTCATGTAGTGGATCATTTTGATGATTGGGCTTTTAGCCCAATTTAATGGCATAGGCCAGTATTCTAGATTAGTGACAAAGTCTACAAAATCGAGTCCAATAAAGGATGTTGTAAAGAGATTTATCTTGGTAGACTTGGAATAGGGATCATCGGACCGGTTCATTCTGCTCTCGATCTAATTTGGTTTTCTCGTGCATGAAAAGTAAACTCCAAAAATATATTCATGGGTTAATTTGGGCTTTATTTGACTGAAATAAGTCTTAAGCCCTTTCATATTGAAAAACAAACTATTTTAAATAAATAATGGACTTCTTTTATATTATAAAAACCCTTAGGCTCTTTCCAAACACATTTGCAAGCTCAGCCCATTACTAAATAAAAGAACACTTCAATCTTAGCCATCAGATCCTTACAAACGATCAAAGGCTAGCATCATCTTCCAATATTTATAAATAGGAGATTACTCTTCTCATTTAAGAAGGAATTCTGCATATTTCTAAGATCGAGAGCAACACAGGGACTTTATCGAAATTGCATCGAAAAGAATCAAAGCAACTATATCTTGAAGAATGAGTCTAAGACAATCGAATCTATCTGATTTGACCTTTTGTCACACTTACGCACTTGGGAAACTAGGTTTGCATGTTCCTCTTCTTATGCCTCTCTCCGTGACATTTATACACGTGTCATCAGTTCAAGACTTCTTTTAAGTCAACGTTACGCCTATTGCATGTGATCGATTGGCTGTAGCAACCCCACCACACAGTTCATATATAATGATTGGGAGACTTTAATAATTGTTGCTTATATTTATTGCTCGATAGCCAAATCTAAGGGCCACTCCACTCCTTGTTTGCTTGTTTAAGATTGGTAGCTAGTGGGGGTGGGTGTAGATTGACATGACGAGGGGGGCCAGATTTCACTTAAGTTAATATTATAATTATATATATGTGTGTTTACTTACTGTTACAATTATATTGCATCTTATATATGTATAAAAATTTTATTAATGATTTTACTATGATATTTTGTAACTTCATAAGTATGAAAAAAAAATCATTTAATAAATAATTAAGGATATTTAATGAATTAGGTAACATATTATACATATCAAGATTGTTGACCTAGACCGGATTGGCTAGTTTGCATCGGTTTGACCAAAATCTACAGTGAAGGTAAGTCGGGTCTTTTGTTTCGCCCTTTTTGAAATGAATCGAATAGACCCTATCGATAGGTCGGTTCGACCATAAACTAGTCAACCTGATTGGGTCAAACGAGTCTATATGTCCCTTTAAAAAAAAAGAAAAGAAAATGCAACCGCTCAGCCGCTCCACACACGTCTAGGTGTATGTGTAAGTATAAGATATAAAAGATGAAAATATCTTTTGACTTTAAGACATTGTATTATAGCAGAGAAAGAAACATTTCATTGAGCCACAGCTAGCTTGTCACTTTACTGATGTGACACCAGAATTGCAGAAGAGATATCCGATCTTATAAAAAGTGTAACAGAAGAGACAATGTAAGTTTGATACAGTAAAACTAAAAGTAAAACACGATGGAGACCAAAGTCAAAAACTAAAAAGTAAAATAAAAACAAAACAAATAAAAAGTAAAAATATAAAAACTAAAAGGCAAAATTAATTTTAGGATTTAAACACATGATCTCAAAGATGCAAACTAAACAATTAACCACTGCACCACCTTTGCTTTTATGTCATCTTTTGTTTTTTATAATATACATATATATTTTTATTTAAATTTTTTTTAAAAGTTAACCTTTTCTTTTTTTCCTAGTTTGGAGGTTGGAACCTCAGCCCTTGCAGGCCCCTCCTTGGATCCGCCCATGCTTGCTAGTGTATATCTTGTGTATTAGCATGACATATGAGTACATATTACACTTTTATTGACTAATGCTAACGTTTATGTGTGCCTAGATATCGTTATGCCGATACTGCTACCCATTATTTATCAATTGTTGTTTGCTCACTTAAAATTGATGCTGAAGGATATATAAATTTTAACATCAAGTTTGAATATAGA
The DNA here is from genome assembly GCA_024138025.1 of Combretum micranthum. Taxonomy (NCBI): domain Eukaryota; kingdom Viridiplantae; phylum Streptophyta; class Magnoliopsida; order Myrtales; family Combretaceae; genus Combretum; species Combretum micranthum. Next base: position 2,354,879 of record JAMXBD010000013.1, on the reverse strand, counting down.
GATGATGCTGGAGCCTAGGCTTGAGGTAGAAATTTATTGGAGCAAAGACCAACTTCCTCATATATATAACTTATAGCAGACTTTGATTATGTAATTTAAATAGTATTTATTACTACGGATTCAGCCAATGTGATGCGTCAAATTGGGTATTAGCATACACTTTCGTGAAGTTTTAAAATTATGTGATAAATTGAGTATTTTAATTGGGGCTTAGTTCTAGTTGGCCTTATTTTCAATGAAGGACAACATAATTGCACAATCTCTTGGGCACCATTGGGATGGACAAACAAGGCTAGAGAGGTAGAGTGTTAGATAGTTAGTGATGTGTACATAAACACATATATAAAAGGTGTTGCAGTAGATTGTCAATCATGTGATTTAAGGTATAAGCTTTATATTTAGAAAGCTTAATCATTAACAAAAGTCGTACTTATATTAAACATGGGCACAAGAGAGAGATTTATAGAATTTATATTAAATGTCCAAATATATTGTGAAAAAGTTTGAACTATCTGTTACAAATAAGAGAATAGAAGCAAAATAAATATGATAGTCCAATTAAGTTGCAACCAACTTGAGTTTGTTTCGGCTTCTTATGTCTATTGAGCAAGTTACTATAGACCAACTTGCTTCTTTTGTCTATTGAGCAAGTTGCTATAGACTAACTTCAGTTAGTTTGGACCTTTTAAATCTACAGAATTTCTAGAATGTTGCAACTTTTCATTAAACTTTTCAAGAATTCTATTTGTTTGGGTCACATTTACTCGTGATTAATGATCTAGATCATTTTATTACCTAAATTAATTATAATAAATATAACTCAAATCTTAAAGTTTATTATAATTCTTGGAAAAAAGGCATGATCTTTTAGTTTTGCTCTAAAAATATAAAAGGTATTGCTACTTTAATTATTTAATACAATCTTTTCATGGATTATGTTGTGATATTCTTCCCTCTTTCTCCAAACGAAATGCAAAATATAAATACTTAACATATATCAAAAAGTTTGCTTTGATATTTTAAAATTTTACTTGTCAAGTATTAAACTTTATTTTTATCTTGAGGGAATTCCATATATATATATATATATATAGGAAAGGGTAGCATGCCTAAATAACTAACAAACTGTTAGAAAAAGATCCGACCTTTTCCTCTTGCTAATGCGATCAACAAACAAATAATAATAAATAGAAAACAAATAAACAAAGCAACACCAAGATTTACATGGAAAACCCCAAATCAGGGAAAAACCACGAAACCAGCAACGCTCAAATTCTTCCACTGTAAACAATATAATGTGATTACAATTGTTCTTCACTAGATCTATCTAGTGAATCACTCAATTCTTCACCACAAATTGATGGATTACAACAGGAATAAGATTTCCTTCGTCTAGAGTCTCTTACTCTAGGGTTTCCTCACTTTTCTCTCTTTCTCTCTCGAGAACTCTCTTTCTAGGCTTGAGAAGAGACACACACTTGTTTCTTACCAACCCTAAGATGATAAGGAGAATATATATGCAAGAATACAAGGAAAACCAATAGACACTCAAGGCTGTTAATGTTTAATTAAAGGCTGGCGGTTTTGGATTTGGGTATTGACCTTTGGCATTCTGAAGCAATCAATGCCTACTTGTACACTGGTGGTGTACCTCCCTTGTTGTAGGTGTACATCACCAAACTTCTTGCTTTTGCATAAAACTCCTTATATCAAAGTCCTCTTCCAAATATATCACATATACTTAGGATATCTTGATTTTAAGTCTTCTAAATATATAGAACCATATATTTAGAATCTCTTTGTTCAAGGCATGCTGATCCATCCTACTTTGATTCCAAAGCCTTCTAAATATATATTCGGTATATATTTAGGCTTTCTTTGGTTACAAACCTATATGAGTTGGATCTATAACCCAACACAAACAGCAACTCTAGGAAAGAAACTCCCATTGGATCTTTAGCCAGAACTTGTAGAACCTGAGAAGGAGGAGAAAAGTTATAAAACTTTCATAATAAATTTAGTTTTGAAGGTAAAAATTCTTTGCATACCTTTGAATTTATTACCAAATCTTTATTTTATTAAGTCAAACTTTTGGTTATCTGTTCTAAATAGAAGGGTAGTAAAATCTTTAAGCTGCTTCCAATGAGTCTAGAAAAGATATGGTAGAAGTTTGCATATGTAAAAGAAGGGGGAAAAAAAAAGAGTAGAGAAACTTGCTCATGTATCTAGTAAAATTTTATTATAAGAATCAGGATTTTAGCTCCATAGCAATAATACGATTATAGAATGAGACAAAAGATAAGAGACAGACGAGATAACCCAAATCAACTTAAAAGATGAATTCAAGCATCTGGAATGAAGTTCAGAAGATCAACTCTAGCAATACAATCCAGTTAGTTTGTCTATGATCCTCGGTCTCATTCCATGATCTTCATCATGCAACTTAGGAAATTTTACAACGCATTAATAAAATTAGACTATTAAAATAATATAATAAGTAATATATTAAGTATTTTAATGTTGCAATTATGATTGAGTATAAATCTAAATCATTAAAAAAACTTATTGATGTGGTCTCGTTAAACACATGATGGAATTACAAAATTTTTCAATTAAAGGATCACAAAACACATCTTAATGATGGAACTTATCTTCGCACCATATATACACGTTACAAGCCTTTTGATGTTTAAGACTTGACAAATTCGAAACCTTTTTGTCAATCATCTTTCTTAACACTGGTGGACAACAGGACTTCAAACCATATATGCACTTAACTAATTTATATGTACGTGTCTGCACAAAAAACAAGTTAAAGCAACACTAAATTTGAACACTAAGAACAATGTTGCTTAAGAAACTTAAATACATCAAATTTTCTTAATGTTGGCTAAGAGCTACTCAAAAGTAACACTTTTAAGCAAGGCCTTCAAAATGTCCTGCTTTAATATCTGTAATGCAATGTTAATAAGTTAACAAAAAATATGTTGTTGCAATAATTCTTTAAATAAAGGCAATAAATTGAATACGTTGTTATATTAGTTGATTGGATTTTAGAAACCATATATAAAGTTTTTGCTTATAATAGCATATAATACAACTATTATAAGAATCATTATTATAACATTATAACCAATTAAAAAGTTGCATATATCATTATAAATAAAATAAATAAAAGTACCTTTTTAACATACAATACAAGGTAAAATTTAAATAAAAGTTCTTATACAGGAATAGTAAATCCATGTTATGTAATAAGAAAGTATAATTTTAAATACTCTTTTATTTGACAATTTTTTATGACATTTAATTATGTAAATTTTATATTATAAAAGATTTTGTAAATAATCTTAGTTGACTAAATAAATACAAAAATTACATATAAAAAATCTTAAAATTGGAGGTTATATGCATAATCAATAAATATATGTAAATATAATTTCAATTTTTTTATAGTAATTGATTAGTATAATATAAATTCACCACTATCAATACATTTTTTATATTACAAATCTTTTTAACTAATTTTATACTCAAAAGGAATTGCGGAGAAAAATTACTTATGAATGGTTATAATTTTTGTATTACTTAATTGCAAATAACATAATTATTAATGAGTAATATTGCATTATTGTAATTTCCAGAGTTGCGATTCTTCATAAAAGACACTTTATCTATATACAACATATAAAAATTAATATATATTATATATTTTTATAATTAAATAATAGTCTTCAAGTAGTATTTATAATAACCTATAAATATGGGTTATAGAAATATTAATTGTGATAGACTTTTAAGTAATTATAATATATGTTTTTTTGTATTTCCAAAACATCTTAATAAAATTCGTACAATCAATTCAAGCGTTAAGTGATTTTGAGTTGCTTTATATTAAAAAAAAGTATATATTATATGGAGAAATTTCAAAGAATATATATAGTAAAATCATAGTTTAATTATAATACATTGAAAGGATGATCATTATTTTGTCATTGTGACAAAATAGATTCGTTTTATCTTATCTAATATACAATACTATCTAGTTGAAATGGATCAATATCCAAAGATTTAATTAAGATATTGTATCTTTGAAGTCAATCAAAGTCAAATTTCATAATAATTATCACTCTAGAGGGGGAAAAACAAACATTTATGCTATATTCAAAAGAAATTATAAAATCAAATTAGAGATAGTAATAAGTATGAATAAGTTAATTCACTTTTTTTATATTCATAATAATTATCACTACAAAGGGGATAAAAAAAAATTATGCTATATTCAAAAGTAATTATAAAATAAAATTAGAGATAGTAAGAAGTATGAATAAATTAATTCACTTTTCTAAATTCAGTTAAAAAGTGTAAAATTTTAAATTTATAAATGCATAAACAAGCTCAAGTTATAAATTTTTTAAATTACATAAATAACTCTATAACTAAAAAAAAAAATAAAAAAGGAGTATATCATAATTGGTTGGATAATTAAAAAATAATAATACGACAATTATAGGTTTATCAATCAGTTAGTTTTTTTTTGTCAATCATTAATCAGTTAATTAAGTAAACTATTTTTAAAACCTTAATAATTAGAAAGTTAATAGTTTTCAAGTGCAAACTATCTATATATTTATGACTTCTTCACTAATATTTAGTAAGCAACATATATAATTGGTTTTAAATCTCCAATTTTATATTATGATAGGAGCTGGATTTCTAAATCAATGTTAAGTTCAGTAGACATCAAATGAATTTGATATTTTCTAAATATCACTTTTTTCAATGTAGCCATAGGTTATGAAATCTTATTTAAGGTATAAGAATAGTAGTTGAGTAAATAGAAACAAAATTTTAGTATTATTGATATTGAAATGTTCTAACACAATATACGTTAAATGCAATGAGTAATATTGGTTTTGATGTTCTCATGAAACACTTACAAAAAAGCATTCCACAAGATCATGACATAGTTGGATAGTAGTTTTAATATCCAAATTTATTAGATCTTTTATCTTCTCTTTAAGAGGGACTATCCAAGAATTGATATATAAATATATCTTTATTTTACATATAAATGAAATGTTGTTAAAAGATTAAGGAAATAAAAGTTATATATTTCTATCTTCGTATAGTATTTTCATTTCATAAAAAACTAGCCGATCTAAATAATATGTAATTATTTAAATTTAAATCTATTTTTAATTGATTAATTGTAACGTTGTCATCCTTATTAATAACTTTGTTATATATTATATAATATATATACATTTATAGTATTTCATATACAATATATTATAAAAATATTACAATTATGTAGTATCATATAATATATAATATATGCTACATCACAATCTATTACAAATAATATCATCATATGTTACATATATTTATTTTATATGGTAAGTAAATGTTGTAATTTTTGTTTTATATAATACATATATATTATTTTATATGCAATATATTAAAAAATTATTATAATTACATATGATATATCAATTGATACATACATATATATATATATATTATATACTTTGACAAATGTTATAATTATAAGATTCATCATATCACATAGTATGTAGAATATATAGATATATATCATACTTATATAAATATATTATATACATATATAGACCATAATTTATATAAAATTTCTTTAAAAAGTGTTATAGTTTAATATATCATATTATGTGATACATATAATATTATATAATTCATGTTGTCATACTATATTACCATATCATATAGTATGCGATATATTACAAGTATAATATACGATACATATATAATATATAAATTATAAAAATAGGAAATTTGTATTAAAATAATTATATTATTTAAGCAAGTACTATTTATTATATAAAATATCCATATATAATTTATAGATGTTATGATATATAATTTACTATTATATAATAATAAGTGGTGTAACTAAATATAATATATTTTGGCTTGTGTTGGGGGGGGGGGGGGGGGTGTGGGGGTTGAAAAATAAATATATATATATATATAAGATCATATTATAAGGCATATACTATACCATATATAAAACAAATTATATTTGCCGCACAATGAAAATTTTAGGCTTATAAAAATAATTATAAATTACTAATTTTAATTTAATAGTATAGAAACAAAAATAAAAGCACTCCTCAATTTCCCTCCGTTGTTTTATTTATTTGTTTTTTTTCGGTCTAACTTTTTCGTGTTGCTTCCTTATTCCATGTTCACGCATTACTCTTCTTTTGTTTTTCATTTTGTTCTTCTATTTCCTTTCTAGGTCTCTCCTTCCCCCTCTCTCTCTCTCTCTCTCTCACACACACACACACACACACACATACCCCATTATCATATTCACTAAATGATGTGTTCAATTTGACTAATAACTTGGTTTTTTTCTTAGTCCCATGGCTTATGACACCGATTAGGTCTCTCTTTCTACACACACACACACACCACACACACATACACACACAAACCCGTGCTTTTCTTCTTCTCCTAAATTTGTTTAGTCGGAAACATGAGTAAGTTAATTGCCACAATGGACGATGCTCTGTTTAGCTCATCGCTATAATTGATGACTTAGCTAATCCTTTATCAGTATGCAAAAGGAAATTTCTCTAGTGATTTGATGTTTTAAATCTTATAAAAATTCAATCTTTTTTTCTATCCTTTTTAGTATTTGCTTGCTAAGAATTTATGGGTTTTGTGATTGATTAATTATTTTTCATATTAGCTAATGAAATTTGAGTTGGCTTTGTGTAATGACTATACTCTGGTTGTGCTAATTTGAAATGGCTTTGCATACTAAGTTTATTGTGCTTTGTGTTGTTTCATTTTTTTGTGTTACGATTTTATTGTGAATTGACACATAGACATATACTGTATAATGGGATATGGGTAATTTTTTTTCTTTTTCATTATAGTTATAAAATTGGTTCTTGCTTCATCTACATAATTATATATATTGTTGTAAGAGAAACTAATCAACTTATGTAGGGTTAATATAAATTTTCATATCTATGTATGATGTCTCTCATAAACAAGTATTAAAATAATTAATCATTTTTATTCTTACTAAGTCAGTTATACTTAAATTTCTTTTATAACATATATATATATATATATATTTTATTTTGCAGGATAACTCTCAATATGAAGAAATTAATGATAGTGCACAAGGATTTGAAGATGATACCATTGATCCGATATTTTGTTTAGCCACACATTATCCACAAATTATATATTTGAAGTTCAATAAATATCTTTGTGATCATTTTTATTGTAGAGGAATGTTTTAAAGATGTAATTATTTTTATCTTAATAACATTTATTTGATGTAATTATTTTTTAGAGACATGCATTTTCAATTGTAGTTATTAGTAATGTTCTTATATATAACTAATTATATTGTATTAAATACAATGAGTTAATAATAGTTAAAGTAAGTTAATGTTGAAAAGAAATGAAAAGATTGCTTCTTTATAAGGATGTTGAAAAGAAACGAAAAGACTACTTCCTACATTGAAAATTGCATCAATACCAATAATATTGATTGTAATAACTGTTCCTACCACTTGTAATTCATAAGATATGACACTGGAGTGACAACAAAGATGATGCATCGAAGAGTTTGAAAAATACTACGATTTAATTCGTGCATGAATACCGGAACATGACCTTCTAATTGTCTGTTGATTTTGCAGACACTAATAGCACTTGAATACCAATGTTGGCCCACAACAGGCCGGTTTGCTACCTTCACCTCTCACTCTCGTGTTTGCTATCTTCAAAATAGAAAACCCTAAGTTCACTCTCTCTCTCTCTCTCTTCTATTCTCTCACGAAGGAAAACAAGTAAACTAATTAGAGTTTTGTGTGATGATTGCAGGTAAAAGAAGGAAGCTTATTTGAGTCGGCAAATCTCCAAAAGATACTTTCCAGAATTAGGGTTTGATGTCCCTTTGTGATAAATTTGCTTTCTATTTATAATGTTTGTTACACCATGAATCTGAGTTGGCAAACTGTATTCTAACTAACTATCTGAAGTATACATTTTGTATATGCATGTTGTGAGAATCTGTTACACTCGATTATACTTATGTACTTCCAATTCCAGCTAAGTTGCATAGTCTTCAAATCTTATTGGTCTCTGTTTAGATCTTATTGAAGTTGGTCTACTGGAAGACCCATGTAATATTTGGGTCGTAACAGGCACCCAAACAATAGATATCCAAAATTCGAAATTAACACTATAATTCAAAATGTTTGGGAAAATTAGAGCAAAAACAACTCAAAACAATATGATTGATAGAAACTGTTCTTCTAATATTCACCTTAAGGCCTACAATTTATAGCAAAAAGTTGTCAAAAAGGAAAAAAGACTAAAAGAAACATTCTATTAAAAGATATTAAATGACATTTAAAAAGGAAGAAGACTAAAAAAAGATATTATATTAAAAGACATTACAACATATGTAAAAGAAAATCCTATCAAAAGACACTAATAATGAAATGACCTAACTTTAATTTCTATTTAATTTCCCTGTATATGTTTTATTTGTCTTAATTATTGAACTTTATGAGCATGTTGATTTATGAAAGTCATATGTGGTAATATTAATATTGGAATAGATGAGTTGGTAATAGGTTAAATGTGTTTAAGTTAGTATATCTTGAGCATTACACAAGTGTTATTTTGCATGTATAATGAAATTAATGTTATTGTTTTATACATATTAATGTGTGTATAGTATAATTAATATTTGTGTTTTTTATGCATTAATATGTTTGTGTTGTGTTTAAATTTATAAAATCAACTTTTGAATTGTCTAAGGAATTGTTGACAGAAATTTTACAAAATTAAGCCTATTGTGCATGCCTAAATTACACCTAAATGAGCTCAAAATTAAACCAAATTCAACCCAAAGTCTTATATGCCTCAAAAGTCAAACTTAAGATAATAATGAGTTAAAAATTTGCTTAATTAAGACCCCTTTTGGCAGCCCTCCATTTCCATACTAATTTCCATCTTCTTTCTTTCTTTCCATTTCTCTTTTCCTTTCCTTTAAACTACAAGCCCTAAACCAAAGACTAATACCAAGCTCATTGAATCACAAATCTATCCAAGTTAAGGCTTACTCATGTAAGTTAATACAAGTATAGATTTTTGTTTTATTTCCTTTCTTATAGTATCCATGTGAAATCTATGGTAGAATAAGTTTAATGTCTTTTGAGATATATGGTTCATGCATTGATATAGGTTGGATTATGTTTTGTTATTGAGTGAACTTGTTTATGTGTTATAGTAGTTACAAGAAGTGTTGGTGAGGAGTAATGTTGATTGGAGTAGCTGAAGTTGAGGATGAGTGGGATAGAATTTGATATGATTGAAGTGGTTTAATGTATTGTTTTAATATTCAAAGTTACTAGGATTGATTAGTGTGGATAGGAGATAGTATATGAAGCTAAAAATGAACTTGAAGAAGGATTAAAAGTGTTATAGGTTAGGAATTTGCAAGGTGCAAAACAAGGGAAATAAACTCTTTTCGAAAAGGTCTGGTTTTAAACGTACGCCGACATCTGACACTTCAACACCGCCGGTGTAGAGGTGGTGTTAAATGTGAACAGAATCGATTGTTTTAAAGCCGCTTCGAACACCACCGGCTTTTGCAAGAAAACTTTGCCAGCTTTTATTTTTCAAAGTGTATGCCGGACATTAAGGCTTCAACGTCGCCAACGTATGGGTGGTGTTGGATGCGAACGGAATCAAAATATTTAACGCCGGGCACAAAGCTACAGGTGTATATTTCCCACGCCGCCGGCGTTCATTCAAGTTTTTCCTTATCCCCTGAGTTTTTCAAATTCAAACTTCTTTAATCTTCAATATTTACTTCATATATGATCTCCTAATGAATATATAAGCTAAATAAACATGTTTTATGTATGAATTAGATATTAAAACTATATGCTAAGCTTATTGAATCTCCTTGTATAGTTAACCTAAGATTGTGATATATATATATATATATATATATAATTCTACATTCAATTATTGATTGTTTTTATATTCTTATTTCAGTTAAATGTTCTTTGGTTAGTTCTTCTCTGAGTGAATATAGTGTTATACTATCGGGTTCAGGTACACAATAACTTGTTTGTTGTATGCTAGGACTAGGTATTCTTAATTTGATTTAATTCAATTTGGCTTAATGTTTTGATGAACTAGATGTCTATTACACTATTTAATCTGGTCCAAGAAGTAGCAAACCTGTCATGATGCAATGACATGTTAGTTAGGCGTTTAACCTAAGTCATGATGCAATGACTTTACCATGATGCAATGGTATGCTATGATGCAATAGCGATTCATTTTGGTTAAGTGGGCAGCCGATTGAGGGAATAGTATCCAAGTAACGTTTGCTTAAACTTAGAGGGAAATACCATAGTTTAGTTCAAAGTTTGTGGGAACTTGTGAGCTAAGCTCATGTTGTGGACTGAGTTTAAGTAGAGTCGGGCAATGACTTTTGAACCCTAAATGAAGCTATTTTCTTTATGGAATAGATATAGGAGATATAAATATTCAGACTGCTTATATCAACCCCCTGAGCAACTGCTGTTACTTAGGACCCCTAAATTCCTAGAGTGTGATCCTGGGATTTGAATACCCTCCTGTTGTTCTGTAAAAGAAAACTTAATAAGATAATGACTTGATTCATTGATGCATTCCATTTGATTTAAGTTTGCTTGATAAATTGTTCTTGTATTTTGTTATTGTGTACTGGGCCTTTGGTTCACTTTCGCTGCTTTATAGGTAATTGAGACGAGTTATATGATGATTTGGGTCACGGATCAGACTTTGAGAAATTCATGGATGAGTGGGACGAATAGGAATCAAATGCCCTTGGATTTTGGAGAAGATTTTGTTTAAAAGCAAAATTCTCTATATAGAAGGCTTGATAGATAAGCCTAAGATGTAAAGACCTTAAGATCTCTTAGGGTTACTTTTTCTGCTAAGAAAACTTGTAATTTTTATAGTGTCTTGTATTGATACTAAACTTTGTACATGTGATGTATATATATGATAGCAATCTTGTTCAATTAAAGGTTGTTTATAAAGTTTTAATAGATTTGATTAAACAATTCTTATAAATTGTTAGTTTTAGGACAACCTTACATATAATGTGAAAATGTTATATATGGTTGGGGACTCGGTATTCTAAATCTTGGGATTTAGTGGGTCGAGTCTTTACAGATGGTATCAGAGCAATGTTTATGAAATTGTTTGATTAAATAGTAGTGACTTGACCTTAGATCCGGTGAGTTTAGTCAAATGCATATAGGACTTGTTTGCATTGGGTATTTTGTTTGAATGCCTATTTTGTTTATTAATTGTTTTGATGTTGATTTGACATTGCAAAATTATTATATGTCATATATATGTTGTATATTTGTTTAAAGGTAGATAGGTCAAGAAGAGTAACTCGACAGTCTTCGGAAAGAGAGAGTATGCCACCTCCATCTCAGTCTACTATCTCAGCTTTTGCATCAGCTAGTATTCCAGTTTCTACTTCAACTCCATCACCAGTTTCGGCTTCTACTGCAATAAATCCACAGCTTCCTCAAATGCCATCATATCCAACTATGCCTCAGATGCCTATGGGAGATCCAAATAATGTGTTTACTATGTTTCGGGATATGTTTGCAATAGTTCAATAGTATCAACAAATGATGTATCAACAACAACAACAATTTATGTAGCAATATAATCCACCAACTGTGAGACAAGAACAACATGTACAAGTGGAAGACTGGAATGATCAAGTCAAGTTGCATGATTTTTTCAAATTGGTACGTGATTTTGATGGAACTACTTTGGATCCGACTAGAACTGAAGGTTGGATAGTAGAGCTTGAAAAAGCATTTGCAGCCTGTGACGTACTCGAGCATAGGAAAGTTGACTTAGCTATATATGTGCTGAGGGGAGATGCATATACTTGGTGGAGGTTGAATAGTGAAGGATATGTAAGACCAATACCATGGACCAGATTTAAGGAAGCCTTTTTCTTGCAATACATCCCATCTACAGTAAGAGAGTAAATGATATCGAGTTGGTTGAGTCTAAGGCAAGGAAATAAAACTGTTGAAGAATATCATGCAGAATATTGTAGATTGCTTAGGCTTGCTGGTACAAATTACAATGATGAGAGTATGAAGGTTCAAAAGTTTCAAGATGGCTTGAACATGGAAATGAAGAGTGAGGTCAAGAAGTTAGTGGAACAAATTATCAATGAGAATAAAGCTCAGAGCGATAGACGTGCTACATTTATGGGCAAGAGATCGGTGACATGATACACTCCTTATTCTAGGTTTGGCAATGTTAGCAAAGGCAAACGACCATTTTTAGGTATGAAACCCAGTTCGGGACAAGCAGTGAAGACTCATATGCCTTCTATTCCATTTGATAAGCGGTGGCCAATATGTTTTGGGCCTCATAAATCATTTCAATGTAAATGGACTCCTGGAGCATGCTTTGCATGTGGGAAAGTAGGTCACAAAGCTTCTGAGTGTCTTGATCATAAATTGAAGATATCTTCTGTGCTCATTGTCAACAAAGAGGTCATTACGTGGCGAATTGTAAAGATAAACCTAGGAATGAAGGACCGAACTTTGGAAAGGGAATGACATCTGCTGGAGTATTTGCTTTACAACAGTGTGAGAAAGCTCCTTCAATTGATACACTGGTAGGTACAATACAGATTGCAAATCATCCTACATATGCTTTGATTGACACTAGTGCTACCCATACATGTGTTGCTGAAAGTTTTGTGAATGAGTGTGGTTTGTCTTTTGAAGTGTTATATGATACAATGATGAGTGTAAATACTCCTTTTGGTGTGTAATCTAAAGAGCCATGTATATGTAGAAATGTTAATGTTGTGATTTCTGATAAAAGCATGCCAATAGACATGTTAGTTCTGCCTTTAATCGATTTTGATGTTATTCTTGGAATGAATTGGTTAAATATTTATAAAGCCATGATAGATTGTAATAAAGCGAAAGTAAATTTTGAGTTGGAGGGTAAAAGACTGCTTCATGTTTTGGAAAGAAGGAGATCGAAGAGTATGTATTCTATGGAGTTGTGGGAGAAGGATATGGGAACTCAATGGGTAGTGAAGAACTCCAAGTTGATATGGTGCTAGTAGTAAGGGAATTTATCGATGTCTTTCCTGAGGAATTACTAGGTTTGGTACTGGATAAAGAGATTGAGTTTGGGATTGATTTGATACCAGGGACTGCACCTATCTCTAAGGCTCCATATTGTATGGCTCCGGCCGAATTGAAAGAGTTGAAAAGCCAGTTGGAGGAATTACAAAACTTAGGGTTTATTCGTCTAAGCATTTCTCCTTGGGGTGCTCCGATTTTATTTGTTAAGAAGAAAGATGGAAGTTTAAGAATGTGTATAGACTATAGAGAATTAAATCAAGTGACAATCAAGAACAAGTATCCACTTCCTCGAATTGATGATTTATTTGATCAGCTGAGAGATGCTGCATTATTTTCCAAGATAGATTTGAGATCCGGATACCATCAACTCAAGATTAAGCAACAAGATATATCCAAGATTGCTTTCAGAACAAGATACGAATATTTTGAGTTTATGGTTATGCCTTTCGGTTTGACAAATGCCCCAGCAGCTTTTATGGATCTGATGAATAGGGTATTTAGAGATTATCTAGATCAGTTTGTAATAGTTTTCATTGATGATATATTGATGTATTCAAGGAATATGGAAGAATATGAGAAACATCTAAAACTTATTCTACAAAGATTAAGAGAGAGGAAACTTTATGCTAAATTTAGCAAGTGCAAGTTTTGGTTGAGAGAAATTGCATTCTTGGGACATATCATTACAAAGGAAGGAATATCTGTTGATCCGGAAAAGATTAGAGCTGTATTGGATTGGCCACAACCTATAAGTGTCACTGAAATACGGAGTTTTCTAGGTTTGGCAAGATATTATAGAAGATTTGTACAAGGTTTTTCCAAAATTGCTTCACCATTAACTAAATTGACAAGAAAATATGTGAAATTTGATTGGGATGAAGATTGTGATCGAAGTTTTCTTGAGCTGATAGAACGATTGGTTTTTGCACCGATTTTAGCACTTCCGATTGGTGGAGAAGAGTTCGTAATCTACAGTGATGCTTTACTTCAAGGACTTGGATGTGTTTTGATGCAAGATAATCGAGTTGTAGCTTATGCGTCAAGACAATTGAAACCCCATGAGAGGAATTATCTAATTCACGATCTTGAGTTAGCCGCGGTGGTATTAGCATTAAAGCTTTGGAGACATTATTTATTTGGTGAAAAGTGTAAGATATTCGCTGATCACAAGAGTTTGAAATACATTTTCACTCAAAAAGAATTGCATATGCTTAAGCGAAGATGGTTGGAGTTAATAAAAAACTACGATGTTGAAATTTTGTATCACCCAGGAAAAGCCAATGTTATAGTAGATGCGCTCAGTAGGAAGAAGCTAATGAATGTGGAATCTTTGATTACAACTTAACGAGAACTACAAGAAGATCTTCAGAAGATGGATGTTGAGATAACCATGGAAAATGTTGAAATTATGCTAGCAAGTTTATTTATGCAACCAACAATTCTAGATCAAATTAAGCGAGGACAATTGGAAGAACCTAGAAGCTAGAGATTGAGAAGTGAGATAAATAAGGAGAAGAGAAAAGATATGAGGATTGATGATAAAGGTGTTATAAGGTTCAAGGATAGAATTTATGTACCCGAGATTTATGATTTGAGACGTCAAATTATGAAAGAAGCGCATTTGTCCTCATATTCGATTCACCCTGGAAACACAAAGATGTATCAAGACTTGAAGCAACATTTTTGGTGGGAAGGAATGAAGAAGGATATAGCAAGATTTTTCTCTAAGTGTTTATTATGTCAACAAGTGAAGATTGAGCATCAATGACCTGGAGGAGAATTGCAACCATTAAGAATTCCAAAATGGAAGTGGGATGAGATAACTATGGATTTTGTGACGGCTTTACCAAAGATAGTAGCCAAGAATGAAATGGTTTGGATTGTGGTAGATCAGCTAATGAAATCGTCACATTTTATTCCACTGAGAGTCGGGTATTCACTCGAAAAGTTGGCCCAGATTTATATTTGAGAAACAGTGAGATTACATGGTATACTAGTGACCATCACTTCAGATAGAGATACCAGATTTGTCAGTCGATTCTGGAAATGTCTTCACGAAGCTCTAGGGAAAAAGTTACAGTTTAGCACAGCTTTTCATCCACAAACCGATGGTCAATTACAAAGGACGATTCAGATTCTTGAAGATATGCTTAGAGCTTGTGCCCTAGACTCTGGAAGGAATTGGGATGAACACTTCTCTTTGGTTGAGTTTGCGTACAATAATAGCTATCAGACAGCAATTTAGATGGATCCATATGAAGCATTATATGGGAGAAAATGTAGATCTCCTTTGCATTAGGATGAAGTGGGCGAGAGAGCATTAATTGGTCCTAATTTGGTACAACAAGCAATTGATAAGATTCAAATGATCAAGCAGAGATTAAAAAGCGGCTCAAGACCGATATAAAAGTTATGCTGACTTAGGAAGAAGACCTTTAGAGATTGAACTTGGAGATCATGTGTTTCTCAAGATATCCCCGACAAAAGGAGCTTTTAGATTTGGAGTAAGGAGAAAATTGAATCCAAGATATATTTGACCATATGAAATTTTGGAACGAATCGGGCCATTAGCTTATAGATTGGCTTTACCACCAAGTTTGTCAGGCGTTCACAATGTTTTTCATGTGTCTGAGCTTAGGAAATGCATATCTGATGCCGCCGCTATATTGGACACAAATCAACCGGAGATACTACTAGATTTGACTATTGAGGAGAAACCGATTAGAATTATAGACAAAATGGACAAAGAATTGAGAAATAAAGTGATACGATGGTAAAAGTCCAATGGAGTAATCAATCCGAGAGAGAAACGATTTGGGAAGTGGAAAACGTTATGAGACAAAAGTGTCCCGAACTTTTTGATTAAGAAGGTAAGCTAAGTTTCGAGGACAGAACTTCTTGAAGGAGGGAAGAGTGAAATGACCTAACTTTAATTTCTATTTAATTTCTATGTATATGTTTTATTTGTCTTCATTATTGAATTTTATGAGCATGTTGATTTATGAGAGTCATGTATGGTAATATTAATATTGGAGTAGATGAGTTGGTAATAGGTTAAATGTGTTTATGTTAGTCTATCTTGAACATTACACAAGTGTTATTTTGCATGTATAATGAAATTAATGTTATTGTTTTATACATATTAATGTGTGTATAGTAAAATTAATATTTGTGTCTTTTATGCTTTAATATGTTTGTATTATGTTTAAATTTATAAAATCAACTTTTGAATTATCTAAGGAATTATTGACAGAAATTTTACAAAATTAAGCCTATTTTTCATGCCTAAATCACACCCAAATGAGCTCTAAATTAAACCAAATTCAACCCAAAAAGTCTTATATGCCTCAAAAGTTAAACTTAAGATAATAATAAGTAAAAAATTTGCTTAATTAAGACCTCTTTTGGAAGCCTTCCATTTCCATATGAATTTCCATATTCTTTCTTTCCTTTTCTCTTTTCCTTTCCTTTAAACTACAAGCCCTACACCAAAGAATAATACCAAGCTCATTGAATCAAAAATCTCTCCAAGCTATGGCTTACTCATGTAAGTTAATACAAGTATAGATTTTTGTTTTATTTCCTTTCTTATAGTATCTATGTGAAATCTATGGTAGAATAAGTTTAATGTCTTTTGAGATATATGGTTCATGCATTGATATAAGTTGGATTGTGTTTTGTTATTGAGTGAACTTGTTTATGTGTTATAGTAGTTATAAGAAGTGTTGGTGATGAGTAATGTTGATTGGAGTAGTTGAAGTTGAGGATGAGTGGGATAGAATTTGATATGATTGAAGTGGTTTAATGTGTTGTTTTAATGTTCAAAGTTGCTAGGATCGATTAGTGTGGATAGGAGATAGTATATGAAGCTAAAAATGAACTTGAAGAAGGATTAAAAGTGTTATAGGTTAGGAATTTGCAAAGTGCAAAACAGGGAAAATAAACTCTTTTCGAAAAGGTCTAGTTTTAAACGTACGCCGGCATCTGACACTTCAACACCGCTAGCGTAGAGGCAGTGTTGAATGTGAACAGAATCGATTTTTTTAAAGCCGCTTCGAATGTTGTCGGCTTTTGCAAGAAAACTTTGCCAGCGTTTATTTTTCAAAGTGTATGCTAGACATTAAGGCTTCAACGCCGCCGGCGTATGGGCGGTGTTGGATACGAATAGAATCAAAATATTTAACGCTAGGCACAAAGTCGTCGACATATATTTTCCACTCTGCCGACGTTCATTCAAATTTTGTCTGCGTAGGAAGGCCGTGTATTCCCTGAGTTTTTCAAATTCAAACTTCTTCAATCTTCAATATTTACTTCATATGCGGTCTCCTAATGAATATATAAGCTAAATAAACATGTTTTATGTATGAATTATATATTAAAACTATATGTTAAGCTTATTGAATCTCCTTGTATAGTTAACCTAGCATTGTGATAAATATATATATATATATATTTATACATATATATGTGAATTCTACATTTAATTATTGATTGTTTTGATATTCTTATTTTAGTTAAATGTTCTTTGGTTAGTTCCTCTCCGAGTGAATATAGTGTTATACTATCGGGTTCAAGTACGTAATAGCTTGTTTGTTGTATGCTAGGACTAGGCTTTCCTAATTTGATTTAATTCAATTCGACCTAATGTTTTGATGAACTGGATGTCTATTATGCTATTTAATCTGGTCCGAGGAGCAACAAACCTGTCATGATGCAATGACATGTTAGTTAGATGCTTTACCATGATGCAATGGAATGCTATGATGCAATAGCAATTCATTTTGGTTAAGTGGGTAGCCGATAGGGGAAATAGTATCTAAGTAACGTTTGCTTAAACTTAAGGGGAAATACTATAGTTTAGTTCAAAGTTTATGGGAACTTGTAAACTAGGCTCATGTTGTGAATTGAGTTTAAGTAGAGTCGGGCAACGACTTTTGAACTCTAAATGAAGCTATTTTCTTTATGGAATAGATATAAGAGATATAAGTATTCAGACTGCTTATATCAACCCTTGAGCAACATTACTCAGGACCCTTAAACTCCCAGAGCGTGATCCTGGGGTTTGAATACCCTCCTGTTGTTCTGTAAAAAAAACTTAATAAGATAATGACTTGATTCATTGATGCATTCCATTTGATTTAAGTTTGCTTGATAAATTGTTCTTATATTTTGTTATCGTGTACTGGGACTTTGGCTTACTTTTGCTGCTTTGCAGGTAATGGAGACGAGTTATATGATGATTTGGGTTACGGGTCAGACTTTGAGAAATTCTTGGATAAGTGAAACAAATAAGACTCAAATGCCCCTGGATTTTGGAGAAGATTTTGTTTAAAAGCAAAATTCTCTATATAGAAGGCTTGATAGATAAGTCTAAGATGTAAAGACCTTAAGATCTTTTAGGGTTATTTTTTGTGCTAAGAAAACTTATAACTTTTGTAGTCTTGTATTGATACTAAACTTTATATATGTGATGTATATATATGTATAGATTGCTTTTATTAGCAATCTTGTTCAGTTAAAGATTGTTTATAAGATTTTAGTAAATTTGATTAAACAATTCTCATAAATTGTTAGTTGTAGGACAATTTTACATATAATGTGAAAATTTTATATGTGATTGGGAACTTGGTACTCTAAATCTCGGGATTTAGTGGGTCAAGTCTTTACATATAACAATTTTTAAATATCTAATTAAAAAATATTTAAACATATTAATCATATAATTATTGACCAAGGCATCACCAGATAACATCACAAAGCATACAAGAAATAACGTGAATCGATCAAAAGCCAAGAGATAGATATATGGTTGCAGAGATCACTAATACTGGATCCTCATTTCTAAATTCTAATCATCATTGCGGAAGCTTATTGAATTTGCGGTAGCGGAACTCAGCATAAGTTTTGGGCGAAAACTTGGGTGGAGTCTGATCATTCACAAACTGTGGAAGAGGTCCAATCACTGTGTCCGGCGGTGGTCCAGAAAACATAACCCACGACATTCGAGTTTTCTCTTTGTTCACAAGGCTCCTGTGAAGAACACTCTTGTACATCCCATTGGTCAGAACCTGCAAGCAAAACCACATGCTTGTTTTATTTCACTGTCTGAATGGAAAGGAGTTGAGTGCTATTGTGTTTGAAAGACTTTTTAAGTTTTACCTCAATTTGATCACCGATATGGATGAAGAGAGCATTTGGCAAGCAATCGACCGCGACCCAGCTGCCATCTTTCCAGATTTGGAGGCCAGGAACATCGTTTTGGACTAGCATGGTAACGGCAGACATATCAGTGTGAGGCTCAACTCCCAAGGCTAGCTTTGGGCGTGGACAGGGCGGATAGATGTTCATTTTCATCTCTAGTTCTATGTTTTCTCCTCCCAAGCACGATTTCAGGACATGTCCTTCCAATCCTAGCCCCTCAGAGAGCAGCTCCAGCAACTTATTTGTTACTTTGAGAATTTCCATGTTGTACTCTTCATTAACTTCCCTATATGAAACCGGGTTCTGGGGCCATTTGTTGTAGTCAACCTTACTCGGAGGAGACGTCGTGTGCAAAAGATAATCAACCCACTCAACTTTGTCATCATGGTTCTTAGTCATCTTTGTTCCATATCCCTCGTATATCCCAATGGACGGATCGTTCGCGTATTTCTCCTTCTCCTCCTGAGGTTGTTCAAAGAATTCTGCTCCCACGGCTTGTAGGCGCCTGATCAGAACTGAGGGAACGCCATGATCAGTGAGAAGGAAAAATCCCCATTCATGACATGCGTTGAAGATGTCACGGACTAGGAGTTCATGTGGTTGGTTTAGGGAGATGACAGGCACTTTCACACCTTCGTTGGCCTTGGTGTTGGCAGGCTGCTCGTGAGCCGGCCGTATGAAATGAGCAGGAAGATCATTGAGCCCATGGTTGGCCAGTGTTTGCACTCTCTCTGTTTTCATTTTATCTATTTCTTTTGCTAACGAAAACTTCTAGCTATTGCTGCTGTTTTGAGTTTGGGCAGCATATTGCAGAACTGCACACATATATATACAAACTAGGATAAAGAACAGCTGCAAACATGGCTACTTCAGCTATTTTTGAAGGTTTGTTAAACGTCACTTCTGGAATTAAGGGAGTTCAAAGCACTAGTCTATGGTCTGTCTCTATTGACATAGATAGGTGTAGTGTCCTGAGCGGGGTGACATCTGCTCGAAGTGGTCTTTTCGCGATCACTTCTTTGTCTCTTTACTCCGGGTGACATCTGCTCCAAGTGGTTATCGTTAGGCCACTACCACTAGAGTGTCATCCAAATATTATTGCCTTTTTAATGAATGGCTAAAATTGTAAAACCATTCATAGACAGATATGAACAAAATTGGAAATATAATACACTAATCAAGTCACAACACGATGCTTATTACGACCATTCAAGCGTTTCCAACTTTGCTGAGTATTATGTATATGTCAGATTTTGTACTTATTATTAGTAGCAACCCATCGCAAGCAATTGCGAATGGCTGGTAGATTTTGTTTTACGTGTCAAAATGGCTATCATGTATTGAATATTTTTCCGATTTATGCCCTCTATTTAACTGACTTATTATGATTGGTTCACATTCTAAAAAGATCGGTGATGGTCCGAGCACTTAAATCGACTGTATGGTACTTTTAAGTTTCCAACCGCTACTATTATTATACTTAAATTAATTATAAAAAATTAATATAAAAAAATATAAAGGTTTCGGTTACGATAAGCACAAATCTAAACCATTTAATAATGCAAAATTATAAAATTTTCCCAAAAAATAAAATGCCCCAAGAGTTACAAAAATTGAAAAACTCTTAAGATTGAAATTGTTAGAATATTTCGTAAGTGAGAGAGAGCCAAAAACACTTTTATGAGACTTCTTTTATTGGATTACACTTCAGAATTTGAGAGATTGGATAATTTTAATAATTTTTTATCTTTGTACACTCTTGGTCAATACTGATTTACTTCTTCACTTGTCCGTGGGTCTTTTTTTCACTCCTATTGGCGTAAATCTCCGATTCTGTTTTCTTTTTCTCGATCTTTTTTATTTAATTTTTTATACTATCAATTGTTGCCGATCTATAACCCTATTGACGCTAACAGAAATAATATTTTAAAATTATCAACACATTTTAAGAATAATCAAAAAAAAAAAATCTAAAATCAAACTTTGAAAACTAAGAATTTGTCGGCA
The DNA here is from genome assembly GCA_024138025.1 of Combretum micranthum. Classification (NCBI taxonomy): domain Eukaryota; kingdom Viridiplantae; phylum Streptophyta; class Magnoliopsida; order Myrtales; family Combretaceae; genus Combretum; species Combretum micranthum. The sequence continues at coordinate 2,333,448 of JAMXBD010000013.1, read as the reverse complement.
CCAAATCAACGGTTTTAAATTGAAAGGACGTGTTCCGATTTTTCTAGAGCAGGAACATACAAAGTCATTAGATGGAGATTTTTATTTTATTATACTGTTGACAAATCATGATTTAGAAAATATTGTTGATTGAAAACGTTTGTACTTTGTGGTAGATACACCGAATTAAAAGGTACAACACGGTTCATCTTCCTTTCCTCGGTTTGATTAATTATTGATGCAGACACACAACAAGGAGTTGTCTGAGAAGGAGAGGAGGAAGAGCACTAGGCTGCCCAAACACCATCAGCCTCAGAAGAAATGCCACCAGCTCTTGAAAAATACATTGCCGGCATTAGAGCCGGACTACATTGTTGACAGTTTCATCTTTCAAGTTTTAAAACTGTCAGCCCATATTACCAGCTTACATGATGCATAATTTAGTTATTGACATCTTTTTAGGTTTTCCTTGTAATAGTTTAATAGTCGTTTAGACTTGTCTTTCTAAAGAAAGTTAACATAGACTTAAAAACCCTAATTGTAGAGAATTTTTCTCTTTAAAATTGCATCCATGCAATTTTGTGTGATTTAAATCACTCATTAAGTGTTCTAGCTTGTGTTTATGCTAACTCATTGCATCAGAGTAGAATCCATACCAGATTTTGCAAAAAAAATCAATGACAACACCTTAAAAATGTTTAATGTGCTAATATATTTCTTTGGTACCCAGATGATACACCTTTTATATCCAAAAGAGAACTCTGGATCGAGTTCTTCTCATATGGGAGAGAATGATTCGGGTGACATATCAAATACATATTTGAACAAAAATGAGTCATCCAAGAAGGAGAGAAGGAAGAGCACCAGATTGCCCAAACATCGCCAATCTTGGAAGATACATCATCGACGTTGGAGCCCGCATACATTGCTGATAATTTCGTCTTTCGAGTTTTAAAACCATCAGCATTAATTCTAAGTCGCCAGTTTTTACACTGCTAGCCTATATTGCCAACTTACGTGATGCACGATTTAGTTATTGACATCTTTTTAGGTTTTCCATGTAATAGATTGTTAAAAAAAATCAATGTCCTATAATAACAAAATAATTTTTCCTCTTACCTATGTGATAATAAAATAATGAACAATAAAAAAAGAACAACAGGATTTAAATAAAAAACACGAGATGCCACACAAATTCTTCCATCATCAACAATAATGGGGTTACACTGTTTTTCTTCACTAGTAATACGATTGAATCATAAATATTTACTGCAATGGTAGATTTCAATCAGTAGCAGGAATAAGCCATTTCTCTCTCTAGAACTCTCTCTAGGTTTTTCAGAATAGCCAAAGTGATACCCTAAAAGACAACATAAGGAGAATGTATAAGAAAAAACAAAAGAAGGACGTGCATGTACATTAGTCGGCTCAATGTTGACGGCCTTTATGGTTGGCGTAGAATGTGTTGTTGAAGGCCGGTGTTTATGTTGTCCAAAGCTAGCGACCTAAATTCTCATTTAGCTAGCATATATTGTTCCAAGTCTCCTGAATTGCACAAATCTCCTTATTTTCAAAGTCTTCTTTTAAATATATAAAATATATTTAGGATTTCTTCTGTTATGCGTTACAGACCCATATGGGTTGGATACATAATCCAACAGGTATAAATAATCTTTTAGTCTTGTCTTTCTAAAAAGAATTTATCATATACTTTGAGTAGTTTTATCATATTGGCTATCTGTCCGCATCAAATGAGTTTGTCCTTGAGTAGAGCTTTTGTCATCATATCTGAATCGTTTTCATTAATATGGATCTTCTCTAGCTTCAAAAGCTTTTATTCCAATGCATCTCGAATCCAATGATATATAAATCAATGTGTTTAGATATGGAATGGAAAGTTGGATTCTTACTGAGATGTATAGGACTCTGGTTATCACAAAACATCCTCAAGTCTTCTTACTCTTGACCTAGTTCTTCTAAAAATTTCTTCATCCATAAGACTTCCTTGCAGGCTTCAGTCACAACAATATATTATGCTTCAGTGATAGATAGTGCAACATGCTTCTGCAATTTTGATTGCCAAGACATTGCTCCCCTTGTATAAGTAATCAGATAACTTGAAGTGGACTTCTTAGAATCAAGATCTCCTGCCATATCAGCATCTAAAAACCTTTCTAATGCATGTTTACTACCATCAAACTGCAACCATAATCTAGAAGTACCCCTTAGAAACCTAAGAATCCATTTAATAGCAGTCCAGTGCTCTTTACTTAGATTTGAGAGATAACGACTAACCATACCAACAGCATGAGCAATATTTGGTCTAGTGCATACCATAGCATACATTAGATTGCCAATTACAGAGGCATAAGCAATATTTTTTCATGTTTTCTTTGTCTGCTTCACTGTTAGGACATTGCTAAGAATTGAGTTTAAAGTGACCTGCAAGTGGAGAACAAACAGGTTTTGCCTTGCTAATGTTAAATCTCTCAAATACCTTTTATAGGTATCTTTTTTGCAATAACCACAATTTCTAGCTTTTCCTATCATGAATAATTCTCATATTGAAAATTTGGCATGCTGGTTCTAAGTCTTTTATGGCGAAAGACTTGCTCAAAGCAATTTTTAGATCTTGTATCTTTTTGGCATCATGGTCAATAATCAACATATCATCAACATATAATAGGAGAATAATGAACTCACCAATGCTATATCTCTTTAAAAAGACACAATGATCTGATGTAATCTTAGTATATCCTTAATCAATCATGAAGGAGTCAAACTTCTTATACTACTACCTTGGAGCTTGTTTTAACCCATACAAGCTCTTCTTCAATTTGCAAACAAGATGCTACTTCCCCCTTGACCTTAAACCCCTCAGGCTTCTCCATGTAAATTTCTTCCTCTAAGTCACCATAAAGGAACGTTGTCGTCACATCCATTTGCTCAATCTCCAAGTTTAAACCGGCAGCAATACTAAGTATAACTCAAATGGAAGACATCTGCACCATTGGTGAAAAAATCTCATCAAAATCAACTTGTTTCTTCTGATTGAACCCCTTCTCAATCAATCTTGCCTTGTACCTTGATTGTGAGTTATTATCTTTAGTCTTCAAACTATATACCATTTATTCTTCAATGGTCACTTGCCCTTTGGTAGTTATAGCAAATCATGTGCCTTGTTCTCACGTAAGGATTTCATATCATCTTGCAAGGCTTTAACCTATTCCTTTTTCTACTCATTTAACATAGCTTCTTGATAACATTATGGCTCTTCCCCATCTTTCAACATTACGCACTCATCTAGACTATATCTAATTGATGGTCTTCGCTCTCTTGAAGATCTCCTCAACTCAATATGCCAATAAGGCTCTTTAACTAAATCTTCCACATCTCCCCGTCATTATTAGAATCTTCAACTGAGGACACTAGACCTACATTTGTAGGGATCTCACCTGAGGATTTTGACTTTTGTGGCTTCTCAATACACTACAAGAAATTTAATATATGGTGACGTTTGTAAATTTTGTAGACGTTACCTTTCCTTTATACTTCAGTCACGTTTATTAAACGTAGATAAATATACACTATTAGTCACGTTTGTGAGTAAATTTAGATTACACCGATCCGTTATCAGATTTGTAACTCTTTTTTAAAAGCAAACGTCACTAATTCTCATTATCATATAAAATAAATAAATGATATAAAATTAAGTTTATTTTTTTTTCAAATTCACTCTACATATTAAAAAAATAAAAGGAGCTAAATTTGAACACAAACAATAATTAGTCCTTCAAAAAAAATAATTATCCATATATTAATAATCTTTTTTTAATCCACTAATTATATGGCAAAAAATCCCCCCTAAATTAAAAAAAAATGGAGGGAGTTTTTAAAAATTCCTTCAAAGTTTTATGGCAAATAATAGCACTTCAAAATGACAAGGAAGGTAACAATAAAAAGGAGTTTTTTCACTAAAAAAAAAATTAGAGCCTCGCTCTTTCTAATCCTAAATAAAAAGAAATACCTACCAAGTTAAGCATTGTTCTTCAAAGTCAAAGAAAAGTAAACCCTAGCCGCAATATACCAAGCATTTCTAATTCTTTTTCACATTTTACTTCTCTCTCAATCTAGCGGCTTACACACACTCTCTATCTCTTACCTTCGTCAATTGTCATCTATCTCTAGCTCCCTCAATCGTCTTGCTGTCGTTGGTTGCCTAGCTTACTGCCTCTTTAGTCTCCTCTTCATTCTTCAAGCCGTCAAGCTCAAGGTACTACGATTTTTGTAAAATATTCAAGAAGTAAAAATGGTTAGTTCTATGTATTGTTCGTCTTTCTCCTTGAAATTTATGTGAAAAAATAATGACCAAAATTTGATTTTTTTTTTCTTTGTTTTTTTTTTTTTATAATTTTTAGTTTCCTCTTTCCTTTGATAATTAGAATTTTAAATGGATAATCCATTATTTGTCCTGTTTATCGAAAAACACAATTTTTTTTCAGCGAATATAAGATGATGTATTGGAATTTTAGAAGTTTGTAGTTTAAGAATTGAATTGGGTACTTGTTGTTTGTTATAAAATTTAGATCTCACGAGTTGGGTTCTAATTTATCTATGTATGTGTTTACGTTATCATAGCATTTTTCGGATGGAAAGTCCTTGAAGCTCAAGGTTTTTAAAGTTAGATTACTTGAAGGGCAGATTTCTTAAGCTGAAGTTGCCTAGTCCCTTAAACATGCCTGCAATCTGTAACCACTTTCCTAGGATTGTTTCATGTTAATGGACATTCTTTTGTCTGAGAATGGAAAAGAATGTCTTTCTTTTTCTTTTTTCCTTTCTGTTTCATCAATGGTTATCTCTTTTCTGATCATCTATTATTTACATATGTAATTAGTTGTCTTTTTGGTTTTGGCCATCTTCATAGTTGGTGTGGCATTTAAATAAGATTGACCGCTAAAATAAACCATGAGGACAGAGCATACTCTGGTCACTATCCATTCAATTTTGGCGAGTGGATTTCGGGTTTGGGTTGTAATGCATGAATTATTAATTAAATTATTAATGGTTGAAGATAAGATTTGGAATCACATCTTTACACAATTTGATAGACATATTTAAAATCATAAGGTATGACTTATTCTTTTATAAACTTTTAAATTATTAATGGTTGGAGATATTCTTTTAAAAACTTACAACAATAGCCTTAATTTATTTATATTTTGGGGCTTTGCCAGATTTTCGACGATGAACATGTTGCTATTGGTTGCAATTCTAGTAAGTTATGCAAATTTTTAATATTCTTGGAATTTACCTCTTCTTCTCTTATTGCAATTACTTGAGTTCAACTTTATGAGAATAGTTAATGATACAATGCTACTTGAACCACTAAAAAACTTGAGAACTGTTATATTTCCATGGAAGCATACTTGGCGCCCCTTTTTCTCATCATCATTCAACCTCCAATGTATCAGAACTAGTAGTTGCACTTACATATATTGGAAAAGAGTAAGCTACCTTTATACTGTAAGGGGTGCGATGGTTATTGGCTAAAACAATTTGACTCAAAAAGTGAAATTATACAACATATTTGTATATCCTTGACAAGTTTTCTTAATTTTAAACTTTAAAGCTGGAATATATTGAGCAATGTTATTGAAAAATGTGCGAGAAATTGTAATGTTCTCAACAACAATTATTTTCCCTCCTTTAATCCTTGCGATACAGTTAGGGATTCTCTAAAAGGAAAAGCCAATTATACAAACTAAGGGACCATGAACCCAGAAATATGTGCCTATGCGAAGTGATAATCTCTTTAGTAAGTAATAAATTTAAGTAGATTCTTGGCTATTTCCTTGTGCTTTGACAAAGAGCTCAAGAAACCTTAGAGACTTTTTTCAACACAATGTAATATTTCAGTAGTTTGCTACAATGCTGTTGAATAACAAATATTTGTCTTTGGTTTCCTTTTTTGTCCATAGATGCCATGTCCTTTATGTAAACATCAATCTTTCTCTACATGAATAACATGGGACATTTGAGCCTAATAAATGGATAGCATAAGATGAAAAAAAAAAGCTATAAAAAATTCATGTGACTGAGTGCCCTAAAGGAAATAGAGAATGAAATGATATCTTAACGGAAAGTGAAATTTCCATGTTACTATTATTCTGTCAGAGAATTATATTTCATGACCTTAACATAACTTTTTGTTTAATAAGAGACCATTGAGTTTCCGCATGTGGTAGTGTAGAATGTATGCCTTTGTCCTTTATAAAGACTAGCTACTAAGATTGTCAAAACAATCATATTGCAGGACAGTCTTCTACTCTCAGTTTGAGTGTATTCACGTGATAATTGTGCCAACTAAGTAAAATAGTTTTATTTGAAGCAGATTCTTTTCAAGTAAATGTATTTTTTTTGTCAAAATTAAGGGAGGCACTTGTCCATAGCAAAACCGTTCTGAATAGAGGGTTCAATTGTTTATATAAGGGTCAACTTTGTACTATGCACCCCAAAGCTGATGTAAATTTAATACGTCTAAGGTTGTGCATGTATGATTTTTGACATAGGCATGCGACTTAGAAACACATGGTTAGATTCTGCATCAAATTGTTTCAATGTTTAAATGTTCTTATGTTTCCAAAAGTTATCTTAGGTCAACCCTCGGTGCACCTTAAAAGTCTACTGGAATTTAAAATGGATATTAAGAGAAGAAGGATAATATGCTTAATGGATAAGGAATCTTTATAAATTTTATATTATTTGGCACATATTAATTTGGTGTTTCCCTCCACCTTACTACAATGCTTTTGCTAATGAGGATGCTTTAAATATAAGAATTTAAGAAATGAGTGCTATCCTACATTGATTTTAAAAGGAGACCAATATGCACTCTTTGAGTAGATGGAATTGTTTAGACTAAAAAGCTTTATATATTTTTAGGATGTTTGGAGTCAATGCATCGATTTCTTGTTAAGATGTTTCTATTTCATTTCTTATTCTTTATTATGTTTTTTTTTTATTTTTTTATATTTATCTTTCTTATATATTAGAAGCATATTACAGATAGAATTAATTACTGTTCATTAAAAGAGAGTAAAGTGTAATTGGGTTTTCCCCTTCATGGAAGATCCTCAGTAGTATGGTTATTTACTATATATGGAGAGTGAGGAATGAAAAAAAGGCTTGGGATCACTTCTTGGTCTCTATTTGAAGTGACCACATCATATATTATTATTATTTTTTCTAAGATAGTACTTTGGTTATATATTTTGCCAAGGTTTGGTCTTAACACATTTTTTTTTGTCTTGTTTTGTTTTTTTGAATCGTGTTTGCCTTGAGGTTTTAGGTCTCCAATGAGTCATATCTTTCACTTTGTTGTTAGTCTTGTGTTGGCATCATTGCCTCTTTTATTTTCTTTCTTTCATCCTTGTAATGTTTATTATATGACTTTACATCTGAAAAAAAATAAGTGAGATTTCCTTTTGGGTTGAGGGATTACTTGATGATTCAGAAGTTATAATATACCACTCTGTATTAAGTACAATTGGACCTTTCTATATGCGCCTAATGAGGTCTACTGTTAATTGTGGAGTGTTCATGGACCATGCTTTTGGCAAACAGTTATTAACAATACCTTCCTGGAGGTGTTAAGGAAAATTTAATATTTGGCATGTCTTTGTCTACTATTGAAATACATAGTTCTTTGTAATTTTTTGTTTTCTTTCGTCTATGTGGTTCTGCAAATAATAATGAGATATTACCCTGATGTCTCAAATAGGAAACTTGGCAGGTGATTTGATCAATTGCCTATTGGTTTCTATGTGAGAATTGCATGAAGTGAGATCAAAGCAATTTCAATTTATTTGATGTATTGATGCTACAAGATGCTTTAGTTTGTTTGTGTTAAATATTAAGATATTGGTTCTTCTACAAGTTTTATTTTTATCTTTATTTTGCTTTATGTTCATAATTTTTAGCTTTTTGATGGATAGGAGATTAGTTTTGGAGTAGCCAAAGATGATGATGAAAAGGAGGTCTTGGATATTAGTTTTAAGGGTGCTGTGATATTTGTCATTGTAGCCTCAGCTTTCCTTGTGTTGCTCTATTTCTTCATGTCTTCGTGGCTATTCTAGGTGCTGATTGTTTTATTTTACATTGTGGTGTTGAGGTTTGCTTCACTTAATCTTCATTTGGAAGAACTCATCTCAATTTTCGATTTTGGGGACTCAAGACGTTTTTTACTTTTCTATGTTTGTGTAACCCTTTCTCATAACTATTTGGCAAATTCGAGTGGCAGAATATTCTATTGTAGGATAAGGAGAGTGGCTTACAAGCTGTATTTGCTCTATTCTGTCTTCTTGAATTAATCACTTTTATTGTCATGTGTGTTTATAAAATGAAGAAATAATAATTTTCTTATATAAAACAATGGAATTCTATTAGCTAAGGACTTGGAACATATATGGCTTTATGATTGACATCTGTGTTAAATTGATGATTTATTTATTTATTTACTATTTTTAATGTACTTCTGACTTGTTGAAAAATGGTTCAAGGTTTGAAGCTTCTTAACCGATAATAATTTTGCTCTAGTTTGACAATAAAGTTTTGTTGCCTATGATATGGAAAAAAGTGATACTAAAATTTTTAGTATATCTTGGCCCTTGGTACATTGATAAAGTATCTTGCCCTTGTGGAGACTCATCTCAGTCATCTACTTAAATTAGCAATTACTTGAATTATAAATTGATGTTTTTTGAGATCTTTTCCTCTTTTTCAATCATGTTATGTTCTAGTCAAAATTTTATGATTATATCCTCTTGACTCATTGTGAGTTATCTTTTCTTTATTAATGATTTTTAGAATTATGTTAGTCTTCCATTTGCTTACACATGTAGTTTTTCATTGCAGGGGATGCATACTTGCATTGTTGGCCTCATAACAAGGTATTAACTCAATCAATTTCCAAATAAGGCACCTAATTCATGGGACTTTTCTAACATTATCTTTTTTGTAAAATATAGGAAAGGTAGAAACTGTAGTCCGCTAATGGTGCCTTTACTTATAGTAGGGGAGGTTTCAGTTGTCTCACTATTTGTCTTTATCCTCTGCATTGCATTTGTTGTTTGATTAGCGATTACTCATGAGGCATCCTATGCTTGGATTGATTAGGATTTTCTTATGATTTTCTATGTATTTTTGAAAGCTTTTGACTATACTTTGTGGTGGGAAATGAGAATAGAAAAGTCTTAACTCTTGATGTCTTTAATCTCATGGATATCTATTTATATGATTAATGTAAGTCTTTCCTCTTTCTTTCTACCATTCTCACACATTGGTGAAGCTGCATCTTAAACCAAAGTTTTATTTCATCGAGTATATGGTTAGATCAATACCTTACTACAAGCTAAAGAACACTAATAATCATGCATTTAAATATAATTTTTCTAATATCATGATCAATTTTGGGGGTGGGGCTAAACTCTATGGTTAGATCAATACCTTACTACAAGCTAAAGAACACTAATAATCATGCATTTAAATATAATTTTTCTAATATCATGATCAATTTTGAGGGTGGGGCTAAACTCTATTAGGATCCCCCCCCTTGAGAAATTGCTTACTCACTGGGTTCTAGGGTTTTAGAAACCTGGAAATTGATGGTTCCTAATTCTCTTTTGTTCTATACATTCATTTGCAATTAGGTTTTGAATAGAAAATTGCGAAAATGCACTAGCTGTTCGTTTACTATAGAACAAAGTAGCATTTTTCCACTTAATGAAAACCTTTCATTCTTTTGCGGTTAATATGCATGATGATATCAGTTTTACAAGTTGCTCGGCTTCCAAATATTAAGGTACTTGTATAGAATGGATTGTTGTATTAATTACAATCTTCTTTATCTTTCTAAGGCTTTTCTCTCAACCAAGTTGTTACTGTCCTACTGTGTTGTGCCTTTCTTTATGAAATCTTCTAGGTTTTCATCTCGGCTCTTCTCTTTAAACAAGGTGTTATGGTAGTGGTAAGCTCAGAAACTTATATCCTCCTCCTTTTCCTAACAATTTTAGTTACTTTTGATGGAAGAATATTTATTTTTATGAGATTTTGTCTTGATACATAGTCCAGCTTTTTTTTTTTTTGGTTAACTCCTAAGCCAAGCTATTCGAATTGATAAGTTCTCCTTTGTTTTTTTTTTTTTTTTGGTTGTTGTTGAGTTGTTTGTTTTTTGTCTTAAGATTTTAAAGGAAATTAAAGATTTATATATTGAGTAGTGATGAACAATCAACACAACTAAGCTCTTGTTCCTTAATGCTAATAAAAAAATATCCTTGTATAGTATTCTAAGGAAGTGGCTATGCATTAACAAGCCAACTTAAAGATCTCCTTAATTTTTTTTCCTTTTTTTGGTTTTTGTACTCTTTTTAGTAAGGTTAGGAGTTTTCCATATAGAAATCTCTAACATAAGATAATGGCTTGGTTCATAGCTTTTTGGTTGATACATGCTGTCAAGTTTGGAGAAAAATATGCTAGCTCTATCCCGAGATGTGTTTATATGTATGTCTATTATAAAATAATATATATATATTGCATGATATTTTATTTAGATCATACCACTTAGGTTTTGATATTTCTCACCAAATATTAATTCATATATCTGCGTGAGAAAGTTTTGTTTTTAAAATTCAAAATATTTGCAATTAAAACTTAGCCAGAATCATGTATCCAACACAGATGAAAACCAAAGGCTAGATATGACTCGACAGTTTCTTGATCAGGCCATTGCTTCATCCTAGACACGCATTAAAACTTAGCCAAATCAATGAATATGAAGTGCAGCTTATTTCTTTCTGTTTTTATATCAAAGAAGAAATTTATGTGTCGACATGTTTGGTGTGTAATGCCTTAATTTTGTGTTGCTTAGGTACGTGCAGTTATGCAGGTCTCTAATTTTTTTTTTTAATTTTTTACATGGTCAAATATAAATGCTTTATACTTATGTTTCTAACTCTATTCCCACTATACTTGTTGTGTTTTTAGCTTTGAAAATTGATATATGGGTTGTGATTTTTTGTTTTCCTATTAAATGTAGAAAATGAAGCTCCACGTATACGGGAAATGAACAATGGTCAAATAGATAGGTCCTAAGAGCAAAGCCACACATCTAGTTATACTGAATTTGCAAGTAAGCTTTATAATTATATGCTTAAGTATGGGTGATTTTAAAAACCATCGAAAACATACCCATCATCATGAAAAATAGGGGATTCTTACCTGCCATTCTCAAAATATTAGAGGTAATACAATCTCGCCTTCTTTTGGTATCCAATTTATGTGGTGATGACGACTTTGATTATGATTTATTGAACAGTGGTAAAATCGAATTGCTTGGGTTAGCTTTCTTTTGATTTCTTTTTTAATACCTTTAGTAATGATCCCAACACATTAGAACTAATTGAAATATTACTTCTTTGAACCTAATTAATTAAAAAAATATGGTCATGGATCTACATCTCTCTCATTCTATAATTGTGTGTGTTTCAGGTCAGGAAGTTGGGTTTATGCTTTGTTTTGTCATGAAGTTAGGAATTTAGGAATAATAATATATTTTTAATGGTGAATTTGTGTCATTTATTTATTTATTGGATTTGTGATTCTAAACTAAACCTATGTCGTGCCCAGAATTTTCAGATACTAAATCTATGCTTTGTTTACTAGTAAAAAACATTAAATTGAATTATTGTCTTTGTTGGTTTTGAAAAGTGCCATCAAGCTGAAGGTTTTCATTTGAACCGGTTGAACCCTAGCATATATGATTATGCAATTCTTTTCCAATTCCACGCGTTAATTATTTCAATGCTATATCATGAAGATTCAAAAATATTTTTAATATTATATTAAGTTTCAAAGTATTTAATTATCTTCTAGCCCATGGCAAATTCTATTTATGTGTTGTGCTAGATTATCATCAACATATTATGCATAATCCTCATATAGATATTCTATTGAAGTAACATAGAAATGTCATATGATATATTCATTCCACTATACTTCTAAACTTCCGTGTGGTAATCCTATAAGCTTTGAAATTAACTAATCAAAAGAAGTTATGGTAAGCATTATTGTATCCTTTTCAATCATAAGCTTTTTATGGGTAGACATGACTTGAACATGGATGCCATTTCATTCTTTGTTTTGTGCAAATATTATGAAGTAGGGGTTATCATCAGCATATAATATAGTTTATAGTTCTTTTCTACGATAATTTGAGTAGTCTCTTAGACTTAATGGTGTCATGTTAATATGCTGATATGAAGTGACAAGAACAACACTTTAGGATTTATAGATGTATTTATGTTGATACATTTATTTTATTAAGCATTTTGATACAGTAAGTCTAAGCACAGTTTTGCATGATAGATGAATATATCAATTGAACATGGATATGTATTATCAACATGGCTTGGATGTTCTGAGGGATAAGCTAGTATAATTTTATTGCCTACGTTATTATCGTAGTTCAACTTGACGTGTCTTTGATAATAAGCTCAATAATAGTAATCGTAGTTCTAGGAAAGGTACAAAATATTGTTAGGTAAATTGAAATATGTCAAATCATTTTTTTCCATGCATATTATTTAAGAAAATCATTAGGTGCTTGACCCACAAACATAAGTAGCTCTTCATCGAAACAAATTGGAATTTGGATTTTTGGATCCATGTGTGCTATAATAGTTACTACAATTATGATATAAGAAAGCTATCCTTTGATGTAGTTTCATCATTGATGCTTGCCTCATTTAGACCTTTGGTTATTACTGCAAATTTGCAAGTAATTCATTTTTGTTGTTTTAATAAATTCAATGATTTTTTGGTAGTGTTACATACTTGTGGTTGGATGGATCAATTAAACCTAAGAAACGTTTTGACATAGTGAAGGCCTTTAATTCAGATCCTACTATTGATGCCTTGCTTTTGACAACGCATGGTACAGCCTCTGTTTACATATATATATCATGTCATATAGATATTTGGCAATTTTCCTAAAACTAGATTTGTCTTCCTCTATCCAGTTGGGGGGCTTGGTTTGAACCCAACATTTGCCAATAGCCTTATTTTTATGGAGCATGATTGGAATCCTATGAGAGATCATCAGGTAATTTGAATACTCTCTTGAAGGCGTTATAATCTTGTAGAAATTCATGTTTCAGAGCATGAATACTTAGCTCAAGTGTGCTCTTTGGTGTTAGTTAATCAGTTGAAGCAGATATATTGTGTTATTGTTCTAAGCACTGAGGAGAAAGGGTAGGGTTTTGTTCAGTAAATTTGTAGAGCTCATTCTAAATTACTTTTAATCATGGTTCATAATGAGTTTACATCACCGTATGTTTTCCATTGCTATTTATTATTAGTTTATTATTTTGTTGGTGGTGGTAGTGTTGTAACAATAACTATTATAGGCTATATTCATGTTCTAGAGTGAGTTGTTTATATCCTCCTATAGGTTATGGACAGAGCACATAGGTTAGGCCAAAGAAAAGTTGTGAATGTCCATCGATTAATCATGTAAGGAACCCTTGAAGAGAAAGTTATGAGCCTCCAAATATTTAAAGTTCAAGTCTTTAATACTATTATTAATGCTGATAATGCTAGCACAAAAATGATGAATATAAATCGATTACTTGATTTGTTTGACTCGACAGAAATTAACAGGAAGGTATGCTGCATAGTTCTTCATTGTCCTTGTGGATTCACAAAGCTGATAACTAAACCTTTGAATCTTCTTTCTTCTTCTTTTTCATCCATATATGCATTCGCAATTTGTAGTCAACTATATTATCAGTATGTTTTGATAGTAATGTAAACGGAGAAGTGAAGTTAGCTCAACTAACTCGACTTGTACAATAACTTGTCACAAGTTTTCCCAGTAGTTCAAGTTAGTTATCATGGGTCTTTTCTCATTATCTCATTCATGTTTTTTAACCATTCAATAATTATATCTATATATCGTGTGACAGCAAACCCAAATAGAGATTCTTTTGCAAGTACACGAGATCCTTCGCCAAATCCATCACTTGGTGATGATGTTGACAACAGTGAGTAAAAAATTTAAAGATTCGGTATTTTGTTTTTTGGCTGAACTAACTAGCATTAATAGGGTCAAATTGATGTGATAGGGTCAAATTGATGTGATAAAGTATGTACATATGCTCATTTTGATATAATTTTGAGCTTATGCTTATGTTTCTTTTAAGGACACTAAACAATATTGTTCATTGTTTTTTTTTCCTTTACTGTCAAGATGGTCATGGTGATCTTTAAGTAATTTTTGTGTTATTAGATTTTATTACATATCGAGCGCATTGTATGCTGCAAAATGTATTAGTGATATTTATTCATACAAAAATTTCATGTGCTGAAGTAATAGCAGGTATAAAATATATTTTTATCAAATAGGAGTATATTACTAATTGTGCATATAATGTACAATAAATAAGTATATGCTGGCAAATCAAACTGAGTTAAGCATTAATGCCCATCTCTTCTCAACAAGAAAAGTCACATGTAAACGTCGCTAATTTACAAACAGCCACATTTAGAAATAATTATTTAAATTGAATATCTATATATAGACGTCGCCAATGTATTTGAATAGGCACATTTAAATTGCAATAAATAGGACATTTGTCACGTTTATAAATTGCCATTTTTGTCCAACAAACATATATAAAGCTTATTCAACCTATATATTGCCATGGTTAAACATCGCTAATTTAGATATTTACTTACGTGTACACGTTACTAATAAAAATAATTACCCACGTGTAAACATTACCAATCATAAATTTCCCTCCTTTTACATTTGGCGAGATTTGGGTCAGTCATATTTAGCTACACATAAGTGTGACTAATACATGATAGTAGGTCATATTTAAACGTAGCCAAATAAAGTGTATTTGGTTGTCAAATTTATATTACTGACGTTTAAATTTTTAACGTTACCTATCAAATCTGCGACGGACCTTTGGCGACGTTTATAGGCTACGTGTAAAAAAACGTGATAAAAAATATTTGGTTACGCTTAATGACAGTTTAGCCACGTTTATTAGATGTGGTCGATGGCTCATTTTGTTGTAGTGATTTGCATATTGGCCACACAACAAAAGTCGCCTATTATATAACTTATGGCCACGTTAAAAAATTAAACATAGCGAAGATAATTTAGCGCGAAAATTACATAAATTACCTTGGCGACGTTTTCTTACTTAATGTCACCAAATCCATTTCATAACAATCCCAAATAAAAAAGGCGGGAACAAAATTTGCATATTGGCCACATAACAAAAGTCGCCTATCATATAACTTATGGCCACGTTTTTATGTTGCCTTTGATTATGTAATTTTCGCGCTAAATTATCTTCGCCATGTCTAATTTTTTAACGTGGCCAAATCAATTTGCAACACAGCTTGGGTAACGTTTATTAGCCACATTAATTCAACGTTGCAAAATATATTTTGCCATGTTTTTTTCCTAATTTGCAACGGTAATTTAACGTGGCTAAACCTCAAAATTCTTGTAGTGATATCTTCAATGGTTTGGTCTTCAAGAAAAACCACATCTTTGCTCTTAACAATCTTCTTCTTTACTAGATCCCACAACCTATACTCATACTCATCATGTGCATCACCTAGAAAAATGCATTGCTTTGAATTTGCATCAGGTTTTGTTCTTTCATTCTTGGGAATATGCACAAATGCCCTATAACCAAACACACGTAAGTGTTCATAAGAAATATATTTACCTATCCAAACCATATCTCCATCTAGAGCATAAGAGGGAGATAGATTAATTAGGTCGACAACTGTCCTCATTGCTTTACCCTAAAATGATTTTGGTAACTTGGCATGTGATAACATACACTTCACTCGCCTTGTGATAGTGCGGTTCATTTTTGTTACTATCCTGTTCTGTTATGGGGTCATTGAAATTGTCTTCTCCAATTTAATCCCATATTCTTTGCAATATTCGTCAAAAGGTCATCTATATTTACCATCATTATCTACTTAGGCACATATCAACTGTCTTCCTGTTTCTCTTTCAACTCTAGTGTGGAATTGCTTAAACACATCTAGTACTTGATCTTTGGACTTTAAAGAAAAAGTCTACAACTTCCTAGAGTGATCATTAATGAATGTCACAAAATAAAAAACACTACTTACTGACCTGTCTTTCATATAACACACATCTGTGTGAACTAAATCTAGTATATAAGATTTCCTAACAAGTGAATTTCTCTTAAATATAACTATATGTTGTTTACAAGCAAGACAATTAGTGCTAGTTTTTAGAGGAGTACTTTTTACATCAGACAGTAGTTGTTTCTTAATAAGCATTTGGAGCCCTTTCTTACTCATGTGACCAAGCTACTTATGCTAAAGCTCCATAGAAGTGTCATCAATCAAATTCACATCTCTTTTTCTTAGTTTTGCTAATAATAAGTAACGATATTACTCTGCTTCTCTTTTGTGACTATGAGAGAACCATTGGTGAGCTTCCATTTACCTTCATTAGAGTGACTATTACAACCTTCATCATCAAGTTTCCCTACATATATAAGGTTTAGAATAATATTTGGAATGTGTCTGACATCTCTGAAAATGAGCCTGTAACCAGTGTTAGTCTTTAAAACAACATTTCCAATGCTAACAATTTTAGATGTCTCATTGTTTCCTATCCTAACATTGCCATAATCACTAGCAGTATAGGTTGAGAAAAATTCATTGTGTGATGTCACATGGAAGGAGGCACCAAAGTCAATAATCCAACCACTATTATGACATGCAAGGCTAACATAGTCCTCATCCTAGGCAACCACAATCTCACCACCTGTTGCAACAGCGATTATGTCTTCATCTTTTTCATCATCTTTACCTTTACCGTAATCTCTTTTCCAAATTCTACATTCTCTCTTCAAATTTCCTAGCTTCTCACAATAATAACATTTGATATTTTTCCTTCTGGATTTAGATCTTCCCCTAAATTTATCAAATTTATCAAACGAGCCTTTGTTCCTGCTTCTGTCATGTCTTTCTGTCTTATTAGTAACAAGTGCCTAAGTATTAGAACTTATACCAAGATCTTTTCTTTTGTCTTCTTCATTAATCAAGCTATCTTTCACCATTACATTGTGAGCTTTCCTTTTGGAGTAGAATTACTAATAAACACTACAAGTGTCTCCCAACTGTCAAGCAGTGAACTCAATAATAAAAGTGCCTGCATCTCATCATTAAGCACAAGGTTTCACAAGACCTTGAAAATCATTCAAGTGCTTTGTCATATTGGATCTAGCTTTATACTTCATATTCACTAATCTCCTAATTAATGAGGTTTTATTTAAAGCAGTCTGCTTTTTATACAAGAATTCTAAGTTCTTCCATAGAACATCTGCTCTGGTTTCCTGAGCAGCATGATGATATGCACTGTGATCAACCCATTTTCGAATATAACTAAGAGTTTTTTCTATGCATAATTGTCCAATCTACATTGGTTTTATCTATTGGCTTCGCATTATCACCGCTTAAAGGAATATATAGATTTTTACAATATAACAGATCTTCCATCATTGACTTCCATATTGAATAATTCAATGAATTCAATTTTATCATCATATCTAATGATTCTGCCATGCTTGCAATGCCCTAAAGCAAAAAACCGTTTTTTTTTTCCATCCTGGCTCTGATATCACTCGTTAAGAAAAATCAATGTCCTGTAATGATAAAGTAATTTTTCCTCTTACCTCTGTGATAACAAAATAATAAACAATAAAAAAAGAACACCAAGATATAACATGGAAAATCCCAATTAAGGAAAAACCACGAAACCGTCGCACAAATTCTTCCACTATCAACAATAATGGGATTACATTGTTTTTCTTCACTAGCAATACTAGTGGATTTCAATTAGTAGGGAACAAGCCACTTCTCTCTCTAGTTTTTTTTTTTAATTGCCAAAGTGATACCCTAAAAGATAACATAAGGAAAAAGTATAAGAATAAACAAAAGAAGGATGCGCATGTACATTGGTTGGCTAACTCCAATGGCCTTTATGGCAGATGTATAATGTGTTGTTGAAGGCAACATTTATGTTGTTCAAAGCCGGTGACCTAAATTCTCATTTAGCCAGCGTACATTGTTCCAAGTCTCTTAAATTGCACAAATCTCCTTATTTTCAAATTCTTCTTCTAAATATATACAATATATTTAGGATTTTGTCTATTATACATTACAGACCCGTATGGATTAGATGCATAATCCAACAAGTATAAATATTCTTTTAGACTTGTCTTTCTAAAAAGAATTTATCATATGCTTTGAAACCTAAAATTGAGAGAGTTTTTCTCTTTGAGATTGCATCCGCGCAATTATTGTGTGATTTAGATCACTCGGTGAGTGCTTTAGTTGTGTTTACACTAACTCGCTGTGTCAATCATATATAGAATGAATTACACCAGAAAGTCCCAACGTTTTAAGTGGTTAAAAAGAAGTCCTAATGTTTAGAGATAAGTTCATTTAAGGTCCCAATATTTGAAAAAGTGGGTTAATTTGGGTCCCCATGTACATGTGTCAACAAAAGAGAATATTTAATCAAAAGTCAGAAAACTCTTCTCCTCTTGACACGTGTTATTGGGAACTCAAATTAACCAACTTCTTCAAACGTTGAGACCTTAAATGAACTTACCCCCAAAAGTTGAAACCTCTTTTTAATCACTCGAAAAATTAAGACCTTAAATGAATTTATCAAATGTTGGGATCTTTTGGTGTAATTTATCCATTATATATAAAAGACAAACCTTTCGTTCACAATTTTACTTCACTAAAATTGTACTAGTTGTGCTTTATAGTTTGCAACTACTTGAAGTTATTAAAAGAACATCCACTTGGGAATATCTATATTTCTCATCTTGCAAAATGGGACAAACCTAGTTCGTTTGAATTTGTATTTAAAATCCCTAATGGAGACGTCAAATGGCGGTGAGTTGATACTTTTAACATTTCGTCAAATATTTTGCTCTTTTGAATGGTAGTTAGATGAAGAGACTAAGCAACTAACAAGAAATATATGGAGAATACCTTGTAATGTAGTCACATCATCCTATTTTTCAAGTGAGAGGTATCGAATTCGAATCCCACTTTTTTGTATCGTAATGACCAAAAAAACAAAAAGATATATGAAAATTAGAAATATATATAATAATATCCATTAAATATATATTGATATAATATATGCTATTAATACACATTAATATAAGTCAATATAAATGACACTTCTATCTCCCCGTCTCACTTTACTTTTTTTTTTTCAAAAAAAAAAAAAATATATATTTCTTTTTCTCAGCATGATCACAAGAAGTTGGTTGTTGTCTTGTCGATGTCACTATTCTCGATTTCATTACAGTAGCCAACATGTGGTGGAAATTAATGTTTGTCATCTCAACTTTTAAAATCAAATCCACGATCACGATCATACACCATCTTAAACAATTAAATTCCATGTCTCTTACCGTTTGGCTTCAAGCCACCCGAATACGTATATTTGGTTCAAAATAAAGAAAATAAGGATGTTTTATTAATTTACGATATACTAATATGCGCATTACCTTTAATGTAGAGTTAAAATAAAACACACAACTAAGATCGTGAAACTTTTATTTACTGATGCAAATTTCTATATTTCCTATCTCTATTTCCAATGAGACTCTTTCGGTAAGTACAATTTTTTTTTTCTTTTTTTTTTAAACTTAGGTACTAAGAAGAAAAATTGTGGAAAATGTCAAAAAGTAAGGTAGAGTTAAAATTAAAATTAAATTTCCGATTCTGAAAGGGGCTTAAAAATTTAAAGTTCTCCTTATTATTAATTATTTCCATGTTTTCGTCTTCTATATAATTTTTTTAATATTGATCCTAGAAAAGTAAAATCAAAGGATATCTTTTAAGTGTGTTCTTGATTGTTAATAAAATCAACAACTTTTATATTGCTCTTCATTTGCATGAAATATAGGTCCAATATCTAGATGACTCACTCTGGATTAGCTTCTAGATTGAAAATGAGGTGTTACTCTACTAATCAAATAGACACATTCTTCTCCATAAAAATAAAGCAATCCAATCGGTTATTTGATTAGTCCCTGATGACACAACAAAACTCAAAACAAACTCTCTAAGGAGAAAAGGACAAAACCTGGGCTTGATGAAAGTGAAATAAGGAAGCCTAATACATGTTTAAACTAGAGCTAGTTAAGGAGGAAAATTCATTCATGCAATGGGTGATAAAAATCATGCTCACCTAGCCCATTACCTTAACCAAATAAGCTACTAACAAAAAAGCTTGGACTTTTGATGATTGAGCAAATTGTCCCTAACATGCCATGGAACATTCCTTCCATTGAAGATAGTTTACTAATTCAAGGTTGTCAAACTCGTGATTCTACGTAGTATCGCTAGAAGGTCAGTAAAATCGAAACAGAAAAACTTAAGTTTCTACAATCTTTGCAAAATAACTTTGAAAAACTATATATATACTTATGGAGAATGTAGAAAACTTAGAATACATAATAAATATAAAAAAAAAAAAGAAATTGAGTTTATTTTTTCATTATAACTCTTAATTCATGATATAACATATATATAAAAAAAGCGAATAAAGTCAATATTAATATATTTTCTATTATTTTGTTTAAAATAAGTGATAAATTGAAGGAAAATTAAAAATTTCAACTTATTAAATTCTTAATTATATAAATAAAATAAATAAGTTTTCTTGTAAACTTTATAGCCATAGATTTTTATTTTATTTTTGCCTTTATAGCTATAACTTGACTTGAATAAATTCTATAAATATAGAACATGGGTTTTTGCGGAAGGGAGAAAAAAAGATAGAGAGAGTGTGTGGAAACCAAATAGAAATGGCAACAAGAAAGATACATCATCCTAATTCATAATAGTTTATGAGCTCATAAAAATATAGCTGTATTTTTTTATATTTTATGTTATTTGACTTGAATAGATAGAATCGGTATACTCGGTTAAAATCGTAAGATTCCACCAAAAAAAAATTTTACACATGAGTCAACTCGGAAGAGCTTCTTGAAATCGTAAACTTGTACAGCCGTATGGGTAAAATCGTGATTTTGACAAATATGGATCTATTGAGGTTAACCCTCTAATAACCTAAAGCTTGACAATATATCATAAGCAACTCTTTTAGATGAGTGATATTTCCAAGTTTTGCATCCACAAAAAGTAATGAATCATCTGCCGCAAAAAAAAAAAAAAAAAAAAAAAAGATGTGTTAAGGTAGAATGCATCAGTTGGACTCCTAATCCCCTCAAAATACAAGCACATGCCACCTTTAGGAGACCTTTGGATGACATATCACCACTAGGATGAACAAATAAAGAGACACAAGGTCTCTTCAACGAATGCCTTTAGTAAGGGTTACCCAACCAACATTCTTACCATTCAAACAAATATTAAACTTCACATCGTAACACACTGCATAATCCAATCTGTCCAGTTTCTAACAAAGCCTATGTTACAAAGAATAGCCTCAAGGAAATCCCAATCCCCCCATCATAAGCCTTACTAATGTGAATCTTAATAATGCATTAAAAATCCTTACCTGACTTTTTTTTTTTTTCAAAAAATGAAATGATTCTTGTGCAATCAACATGTTATCTTGAATCATACATTCTAATATAAAAAGACTTTGATTTTGCAATATAAAATCATTTAGAAATCATTTTAGCCTATTCACAATGATCTTAGATGCATTTATACAAATTGTTGCACATACATATGGGGTAGAAAAGAGACAAATGCAACGAAAGGGTATTAAAATTATTACAAATCGTTGATTCGCACACGTATGGTAAAATTTGATCTTCTAATTGCTTGTTGATTCTGTAAATACCCATGTAATAGGCATCAAAAATTCAAAATTAACACTATAATTTGAAATATTTGGGAAAATTAGAGTAAAGACAGCTCAAAACAATATCATAGTTGCCTTAAGGTGTACAATTTATACTGAAAAACTAAAAATTTGACAAAAAGGAAAAGACTAAACAAACGGATCCTATTAAAAGATATTAAAAAGACTAAAAGAATATCCTTTTAAAAGACATTAAATGATATTTCAAATATATTTTTTGTTCCTAATAAAAATCTTATTAATAGATATTAATGAAAAGCTATTGATTATCTAATTAAAAGCTATTAAAAATATTGAAAAAATCTCGATTGCATCATTATTGATCACACCATTTCCCCCATAGTGGACAAATTTCATCCTTGAATTTTCACCATATCACACCAGATCCACTTGGCATTAATCACACAAGTCGATCTAACCTTGGCTAGTCGACTCATGCTGGTTTACTGTCGGTCCGTTTTGCACACTCCTTAAGCCTTTTTTCACCTTTGCCAAAATGGTGTAGATAGATTGAAAAATGTTATTTCTCAGCCAATCATCCTTAGCAACTCTTAGAGTCATACAAGACCTCCTAACAACAACATGCTCTTTACTGTCTCCAATCACATACTCCTATTCAACATAATTAACATAAGAAATTGACCCACCATTACCAACAACTTCAAAAACATTATTCTCTTCATCAACATAAGCATCAAAGAATGGTTCACTATCAACCTCAAAAACACCATATCTTCATCAATATAAGTATCAAAGATTGGTTCTCCATCAGCCTTAAAAACATTTCCATCTACATTCTCTTCAACTCGAGGTTTATGAAGTATGCGCAATGTCTCTTTGTAATATTCTTCTTCCATATCAATAGAAGAGTCATCATCTTCCTCATCATGAATAAACATTGGATTAAGGTTCTGCCAACGAGCAAGATTAAGATTCCTATTCTAATTGTCAATTAACCCACTCACCTTTGTTGCTAATCGCTCACCACAACATCCCATTGTTCATCGATCATCTTCACTATCCTGTGATCTGGATCATCAATCTCCTCCATCATATATCATTGATTCTTCAGCCTTCATGGTGTCATCGACTCCAAGAATAAACGCAAGTCTGATACCAACTAATGTAGCAAAAGGGTATGAAACTTATCACAAACTATTGATTAACGCATGAATGTCGAAATGCGATCTTTTAATTGCCTGTTGATTCTGTGAATACCCAGACAATAGCTATAAAAAAATTTAAAATTAATACTATAATTCGAAATATTTGAGAAAATTATAGCAAAGGCAACTCAAAACTATATTGTTGATAATTGATAATGTAATGCCCTAAAAAAAATTTAATCCGATTAATTAAATCATTTAGGGCGCTACCACTACGTATAATACTCTAAAGTATTACATGCTCAGGCTTGCTTTAAAAGACTTGTTTATGTTGAACATTGCTACTCGATTTTTAGAATTGTGAAATCGTTTAGTTAAATTTCTAAATCAAGTAGATTTGGCAGCGGAAAATCAATTGAATTTAAAAGAGTTTATAAAATTCCACTCCCTTAAGAGTAAACCAACTTTCTAAGAAACAAAACTTTATAAAAACACTTATTAATATACTCTTAGGGTTAGATCTTCATTTACAAAACATATAGGCATTAACAAACCCCATTAAAAGAATATTACAAGTTTAGAAAATAAATCCAGCTCTCATTAATACAAAACAAAAAGAAATAAAATAACTAAACTACATCCACGCTTCTACTCACTTCACTCATCCATAAATCCTCTCCGAATCATCACAAGTGCCCAAAACCCGAGTTAAGCATCATCAATGTCATCATCATTAACAAGCAACACCATCATTGTCTTCATCAAATCATCATTAACATCATCATCACCAACATCATCATCACCAACAACAATAATAACAACAATAACAACAATACTCCACGTTATCATCAAATCATCATATCATCACACGTTATCATCAAATCATCATATCATCACACGTTATCATCAAATCATCATATCATCACTCATCTTCATCAACTCCTGTAAAAAGAAAAACAACAACAAGAATGAGCCGAAACCCAGTACACAGTAACACATTTACACACGGAGTGACACTCGATCTTAACTAAACGCAATGCATCAACAACAAATTATTATCTTTCATTTAAAGTAAACAAATCAACACGGGAACACTTACACTCTGAAACAAGCCTAGGGAATCCGGGGGTCCTGAATAACAACAGCTGCTTAAGAGGTTGATATAGGCAGTCTGAATGCCTATATCCCCTATATCTATTCAATAAAAGTAATCTCATATAGAGTTTATAGCCATTACTCAACTTTACTTAATTTAATCCATAACAACATTTAGTTCACACGCCCCCATAAACATTGAACTAAATCATATTACATCATCTTAAGTGTAAGCAAACGTTATACAGACACTACACTCTCCATCGATTACCCGCTTAACCATAAAAAAATCGCTATTGCATCATAGCGTACCATTGCATCATGGTAAAGTCATTGCATCATGACTAAGGTTAAAGTGCCTAACTACCATGTCATTGCATCATGACAAGGTTGTCGCTCCTCGAACCATATTCAATGGCTTAATAAACAACCAACACTCATCAATTATTAAGTCGAGTTTAAGTTCTTAATCCATTTTAGATGCCTATCCTAACATCCAACACGCAAGTTATTGCGTACCTTAAATATGAAATCCAAACATAGCATCGGAAGGAATTTCAAAAGATAATCCAGAAGATAAATCAAATATCCACTTCTGTTAAGGAGAACTCGTATAAGAAACTAAACTAAACTAATCTAATCATCCACTTTTCTCAAACTTTTACTAACCCTATTTGATTAAACACTAATTTGGAACTCCACTATGGCTGCGAAGATTGCCCTACCAAAATATGGACAGTTCTCCTTTGTCTGTCAAAGTGTTTCTTTTCACTTTGTGTATGGTATTTTATCAATAAAAGCTTAATCAAGGCATTCATTCACAAAAACATCTAATTTTTAAGCAAACACACCTTTGAAACAACATATTCACCATGTTAATCTAAGATCATCTTATCTCATTAACTTAAACCAATTATTAACCATTAACTCCTTTTAACTAAATCCTAGCCAAATTGATTAGTGTTAGTCATTTAAGTCATTTACTAAGTCAAGTTGATTAAACTTAAACAATCTAGCTCATTTTAGCTTAGTAATGATCATTAAGACAAGTTGGACTTAGATTAATTACTAATTCATTATATATCTAAGATCTATATTAACTCGAGCTTACATTAACTTAAACTTAGCCAAATTCATCAAAGTTAAACAATCTAATCCATTTTAGTTCATTCAAGTTTATTTAATCAAGCTAAACCTAAGTTTGTTAGCTAAGTTTATTTTATAGCTAAGTTAAAAAGATTACTTATCTATCTATATTTAATTCAACTATTTATTAAAACTACAAATCCACTTAATTCATGCTTAATTAAATAAAACAAGTAACATAACACATCAAATATTACTTATCTATATTATTTTAACTTAAAAAGATTCATTTACACTTAACAACAAACATTTAGAAAGCAAATACAAGTTTTGATTTTGTTTAGGAAAACACAACTACTGGAAAGAACTAAAAT
The DNA here is from genome assembly GCA_024138025.1 of Combretum micranthum. Lineage (NCBI taxonomy): Eukaryota > Viridiplantae > Streptophyta > Magnoliopsida > Myrtales > Combretaceae > Combretum > Combretum micranthum. The sequence continues at coordinate 2,307,817 of JAMXBD010000013.1, read as the reverse complement.
TTAAGCATCAATATTTTTGAACTTGTAAAATCTCAAAACATGAAATTTATAGATCTCTTTTTAAGCTTTCCAACACAACTTGAATCACCTCAATTGGAGCTCGTATGAAAAAGTTATGATTAAATTACAAATCATCATTGCAGTAGTGCAGAGCAGTTCGCGTACCTGAGGCTAACCAGACCTAGGTCACGACCGTGATTCTTGGAAAGCTGTTATAAAATGACTTCTAGGCTATGAATCACGCCCGTGATTGTTGAGTTTCAAAGTTTTATGACCAACCCAAGGCTAGTAAGGCATGGATCACGGCCGTGATTGATGGAAAGTTTGCGAAAAATCATTTCTGAGTCAAAAATCACATTTGTGATTTCCTAAAATTGTCTAACCCAAGCCTACCAAGGTCTTAATCATGCTCGTGATTCATCAAATTTTATAAAACTAAGCCTAGCAAGGCTTTAATCACGCCCATGATGGATAGTTTCCCTTGAGTTACGAATTTCCTTGTTTTTCAAACTTCATTTTATCAAACTTTTACACATTTTACTTCCATCAAAACTTCATAAAAGCTATATACTACACATATCAAGTCTAAACAACACTTCTACACTCATTTTACAACATCAAACAACTTCAACTACTTCAATAAAACTCAACTTCATTGTTCATCATCTTCTTCATCACAACTCAACTCCCAATGTACAATTAATCAACAATTACATATGTAAACAACACTTTGATCCCATTTATAACATCTATACACAACATATATATAAACATGTAAAAAATAATTAAAGAAAAAGATAGATTGAAATAGAAAATTATCTATCTAAGAACACATGCACACTTAAGCTGTCTTTACACTTCAAGCTTATTTTCCTTCTCTACTATTCTTTCCTAACTTGATTCCTTATTAATTCTTGTTTTAACGGAGATTTGTCGGCTTGATTTTGAAGTTAAAGAAGAAGAAGAAGAAGAAGAAGAAGAGAAGAGGAAGAAACCGATCGTATGAAGGAGAAAAAGGGGCAGCCATAATGGTAAGGAGAGAGAGATATATATATAAGGATGAAAGGATAAGATTAAAGGATATTTATAAAATAGGGGACTAAGTTTAAATCTTTCTGATAATTATCTTTAGTACCATATATAATTAGAAAATAATTTGAGAACATATATATTAAAAATTTATGACTTGTTATAAAAAACACATTTCAAAAGCTTAAAAATGAAAATTTGATATTTAATTTGGATTCAAGTTTAAAACTGATATTTTTAAATAAGCATTTGATTTGAAAAATTATAAAGATTTATTAGAAATATGAAAGTTAACTAAAATTTGAAGGTTTAGGACTTTACTAAACATTTAAAAATATTTGTTTAGGAATTTAAGAATTTGAATTAAATATGAGAGGAGTTTAATCAGAAAAGAGTTTTATAAAATAAATTTAATAGATTGATTTCTTTAAATCGATTTAAAGAAGGAATAAATATAAAGAAAAAGAATATTTAAAATCATCAATCTCTATTTAACCTATTTACTAATTTAATTATCTCAATTTGTCTTTTTTTTTTTTTTTATGATTCAATTATACCATTTCTAATTAACTAGGTGAAAGTTTGGGTGTTTCAGATAACTTCTCATATTCGCCCTAAAGTGTACAATTTATATTTAAAAACTAAAAATTTGCCAAAAAGAAAAAAGACTAAAAAAATAAATCCTATTAAAAGACATTAAATGATATTAAAAAGAGAAAAAGATATTCAATATATTCTTTTGATCTTGACTATTAAAAATCCTATTAATAGACATTAATGACAAACTATTAATTATCTAATTAAAATCTATTAAAAAAATATTGATTACATCAACCACATGAGAGACACATTAAAAGGATTTTGTATTTTAGGAATGAGCACTAAACCAGTATGATTAAGAGCAAAAGGAAACGTACCAAAATTAAAGAATTTCTGAACTATAGATATAAGTGAAGCATAAATGACTTTCCAACAAACTTATAAATAATACCTAGAAATCTACTCAAGCGTAAGTGCTTTCAATGCTTCCAACTGGAAAAATTCCTTCTTAACTTCTTTAATGAATGAGTAACCACCCACCACCCCCACCACCACCTCCTCCCCCCCCCCCCCCCCCCCCCCCCCCCCCCCCCCCCCCCCAACAAAACCCCAAAAAAAAAAAAAAAAAAAAAAAAAAAAACCTTCTTTATCTAATACAGTTGCACATAAGCACATGTTAACTTTATTAGATACTACAAAATCTATCCAACTCAAAACTTCCGACCAGTCTCTCCATCCACCTGCTCCAAACAACCTTCTAAAGTTATTTACGAACTTGTGAACAGTTTCTACTTCCGAATTAATCACTTTTCTATCGCCATTCATTAACTAATAGATCTTATTTCTTCTCCTTCTATTGATAATTGATTGATGAAAGAATGCTATATTTCTATCACCATACATAAGCCACTTCACTCTAGATAGTTGGTGCCAATACGTTTCCAATTTTGCCCACAAATCATGGATTTGATTCTGAATGATATCCTCCTCTTCATAAAAATGCAAATCCGGATTCAATTCCTCCTTGCTCCACTTAGTTAGCATGTTATTGCACTTATTCAATTTACACATAATATCTTCCATGTTAGCATTTTCTATGATAGTAGAACACTCATTCGGCGAATGCCACAAGTTCTCAAATCTAAACTTCCTCATGCCTTTAATTTTCATGAATTCATAATTAATAACCAAAGCAACATGATCCGATCCCATGAGAAATTCATGAATAACTTAGGATTTTTTTGTAAGAATTTCACCACTCGATTGAACACAAACTCTACTTAATCTCTCATATGCCACATCATTAGAGGTGTTCACAATTCGGTTAACTAGTTTATAACCCTATTTTTTAAACCAACAAATAATGATCGGCTTTTTAATATCATGATCCTAAACAAGTCCATTATTAATGGTTAACCATTTTTTGGTTAATTTTTTTGGTTTTTGGTTTTTAATCATTTCACATAATAGTTAACCAAAATTTGCGATAAGACATCTACAACGATATTAAAATACACATTAATTAATATTAAAAATAGATATATGTTCCTTAGGTTTTGATTATTTTGCATTTAATTTGAAACCAAGTTGTTCAAATTAATGCACACATTTAAAACAAGCCAAATGATCGTGCATGACGTCAATTTGTTCACTGCAAAAAGAAGTCCATTCACCAAAATGGAGACTGTATGGTGAGGTTACTGTAGCTAGCTAATCACGTGCGATAGACATGACGGTCAACCTAAGAGAAGTTCTGAACTGATAACATGTGTAGGATATTGCAAAGAGAGGCAAGGGAGGAAAAACAGGCAAACCCGGTTTCTCGATTGCACGAGTGTGGTAGAAGATCAAATAAGATAGATTCGATCATTCTTGACTCGTTTTTCGTAAAACAAGTGCTTCAATCTTTCTTGAAAATTTTTCAATATAGTTTCCATGTTGCTCTCGTTCTTAACAATGCGCAGAATAGCTATAAAAGAGAAGAGAATACACTTATTTATAGATGATAAAGGCTAATATAAACAATTGGATAGTACTTAATTAGACGCATGAGATTAAGCATGGCTGATTTCCGTTAAATCATATCTAAACAATCTAATGGCCATCATTAAAGCCTTCTTTCCTTTAATGATGGGCTGGGCTGAGCTAAGCTGGGTTGGGCTGGGTTAGGCTTTGTGAATGGGCTAGAGAGCTTTATTTATATTATAAAAATAAGCCCATTTTAAATATAAAAGGGCTTAAGGTTTATTTCACTTCACATAAGCTCTAATTTGGCCAAACGAAGTCCAAATTAACCTCTTAAGATATTTTTAGAGTCTACTTTTCATGCACGAAAAAACCAAATTAGGCCGAGAGCAAAATGAATTAGTCTGACAATCCCTGTCCTAATCCTATCAAGCCGAGTCTCCCTGCAATATCCCTCATTGAGCTCAGTTTTCTGAGCCTTGTCTCTATCTCCAGAAGACCAGCCTGTGGCATTAAATTAAGCCAAAATCCCAATTACCAAAATGGCCCGTCACAAAGGCAATATTATAATATTTGTTCACAACAAAAAGCATTTGATCACTTTGTTAGCATTAATTACTCGTACATACATACTGTCTTGTAATTGGCACATAATAATTAAGTTAATAGTATTAGGTCTTCTTAATTATATAATTTAATAAAAATTGCAGAAGAGTTGAAATGAAAAATTGGGAAACAGTCCAATATTTCTATCATCTCCGACCAAACCTCAGAAACAAAGGACTCCCGTGTTTATCTTTAATGAACTTCTAAGGTTCGACCACAGATGAAAGATGCACGACCACGAGCAAACCCACATCACATCACCTCAGGCAGACAAACCCATCGTGAGTCATGACTGCCAACGACCCTTTCGCATTATTATTCAAACTGCGTAAGAATTAAAATTTAAAAGCAGCTTGCACTAGTTTTCTACCTATTTTTATTTTTTAAAAAATTAATTATATAATGTAATTATAAATGTTAGATCGGTTAACCCTTAATTGTTGGTTTTTTATGTTGAAAAACCCAAATCGAAAACCCCAAAAAAATTAAAAACTCTAATCCTAAACCGAAACTAATGAATTGGTTAATCATATTTTTCAGATTCATTTTCCAGTTTTGACTCGGTTTTTTGTTTTCATTGATTTTTTGCACACCCCTCCACGTCATCTCCATAGCTATTATTCGACCAACTGAATTTATTGCTAATGTACCTTAAATCTTGAGGGTTGCCATTAGCAATCATGTTGTAAGCTACCGGTTGTCTTCTATCACGTGGTCAGCCTCCATATTTCTCAGAATCATCACCAATTTCATTAAAACCACCCATACAAGCCATGGCCAATCAACCAAATTGGAAACACTCACTAAATCTTCCCATAGCCCTTTATTTCCCCCCTAAATCACACAGTGCATGACACCTTCTAATATATCCAATCACAGATTGTCAGCTAAACATCTCTTGGAATGAATAAAAAAATTTGTCATACTCAAGAACTGTCACCTAATAGGTCAGCATTCCACCATAATACCATGTCTTTACTCAAACCTTGAGGAGGAATATAGAAGCTACCTAGAAATCTCAGTCTATTATGGATTCTTTATAATTTATTCACCAATTCTAAGTTTCCTTAAGGAAAACTATGGATGAATAATGATTATTAATTAGGTTACTGAGATGACAAACTGTCAAAGGTGACTAAAGCCCTTAACAATTCCAAGATATAATCCATCGCTCTCGTTTAGTTGTGGAAAGCTAGTAGCCACCGCCACCAAGATTATTAAGAGCAATATATTCACACCATAAAGATCCAGAGTTTCCTTAATCACAACACATCTTCTACGATCGTGCACTCTACTTTTCACTAATTTCTTGTTATTATTATTTTTTTTCTTCTCATTTAGTGAAAGGGTGAAGGTAATAAAAAGAAACATAAAAAGATGGAGGTCCTTTTGATAGTAGAAGACTGAATTGAATTTTTTATTAACTTGAAAGAGGAACTTAAATAGATAAAGTTGCAACAAATAATGAGAGAAAACAACAACTAATTAGCTAAACTTTAGCGACTAATGATAACAGCTAGAAAAACTCAAAACAACTCCTAAAAATATGGACACGATCAACAATATCTTTGACTCATTCAACAACAATTTTCAGCAGCTTCTAAGGCAAATCTTCACACTCTTCCTTGCCTTTGATGCTGCAAATTCCCATCTTGCTTTTCAATTCTTCAAACTTGATTTTGGGCAATGCTTTGGTGAATTCATCAGCTATCTGATCTTCTGATTTATAATGAATCAATTTGACTTCACCTTCTTGTTGAATTTCTCTAAGAAAGTAAAACTTGATCTTGAAATGCTTTGTCTTGTCGTGGAACACTGGATTAGAGGACATTGAAACTGCAGCCTGATTATCAACAAATATTTGTGTTGATTCTTGTTGCTTCAAACACAAATCTTGAAGTATTTTTCTCAACCAAATGGCTTGATTTGTTGCATCTGTTGCAGCAATGAATTCAGCTTCTACTGTACTTTGAGGAACGATTTCTTACTTCTTTGAACACCAACTAATCACACCTGAACCAAGACTGAAACAAAATCCAGTTGTGCTTTTTATGTCATCAACCGAACCTGCCAATCACTGTAAGAAAAACCAACCAGCTGAAATTGATCAGTTTTAGCATACTTGATGCCATAATCAACAGTTCCTTTAACATATCTGAGAATTCTCTTGGCAGCCTGCATGTGTTCTTCACTTGCACAATGCATGACCTAGAGAGAAGACTTACTGCTTGCACTATGTCAGGCTTAGAAGCTATGAGGTACATGAGACAACCAATCAAGCTTCTGTAAAGATTCTCATCCACTTTGCTCGAACCGTCATCTTTGGAAAAATTTGCTTTCGTCTGCATAGGAGTTTCAACAGCGTTGCAACTCTCCATATGAAATTTCTTCAAAATTTCCTTGGCATATTTTCTTTGACTGATGAAAATAAGATTCCTCTACTGGCTTACTTCCAAACCCAAAAAATAGGTCAATAATCCCAAGTCCGTCATCTGAAATTGCTTAAACATTTTAGACTTGAACTCGTCAATAACCTCTTGATTATTTCCTGTGACTAAAAGATCATCAACATAGATAGAAATAATGATAATGTTATTGCCTTCATTCTTAACATAGAGAGTTGCTTCGCTTAAGCTTTCATTGAAGCCTAAGCTAATCAAGTGATCGTCTGTCCGACTGTACCAAGCTCTTGGAGCCTGTTTCAGGTCGCATAAAGCCTTTTTTCAATAGACAAACTTTGTCTTCTTGGCCCTGCACAGCAAAACCATTAGGTTGCTCCACAAATATTTCCTCCTTAAAAAAACCATTTAAAAAAGCGGACTTAACATCTAACTGAAATACTTTCCAGCAATGTTGTGCTACTATAGCAAGAAGCAATCTGATAGTTTCAAGTTTGGCCACTGGAGCAAAAGTCTTTGAAAAATCCACTCTAAAGACCTGCGCGTATCCCTTCACAACCAACCTAGCCTTGTACTTGTTCACTGACCCATCAGCATTGAGTTTTGTTCTAAAAACCCATTTAACTCCAATGACTTTTCTATCTGAAGTTCTTGGTACAAGTTGCCATGTGTGATTCCTCTCAATCATGCTCAGCTCTTCTTTCATGGCTGTAAGCCATTTTTCATCTTGGATTGCTTCATGAACTCCAGCTAGTTCTATTATAGCCACATTGCATCTAGCATAAATGTCTACAAGAGATCTCTTTCCTCTAACAGGTTGGTCATCAACATCATCTTTGTTACATTTATTTGTTACATTTAGAACAAAACCTATAAAAAAAAAAGATAAAAATAGCTATATAAGCAATTAGCCATCCTCTCCCAAGGCTAAACAACTTTTAAACTTCAGTAGTATGTCGAAACTCAATCCAATCAAACGTAGTTCCCATCCCAAATCATTCAATCACAAATGTATTGTTAAACTTTCATCACAAACATAAGATAAAACTCAAAGAAAATAAAAGATGAAATCAATGACCGACTATTTGTTTTCATCAAATGTACACGAGAAGAGGAATACAGTAATCGTAAAAAACTAAGAATCTATATCCAACAATAAAAAAATCGAGAAAATCTCCTATATACTATTGGTGGTTTCTGCCCCGCCTCCCCCGTCCCCGTCTAACAAAGGTATGGGCGAATGGTGTACGTTGATGAGGATGCTGTGTGGATGGATCAATCTATGTATGTAAACCCCTGAAAATTTCACAATTCTTAGAAAATAATCCTAAGAGTCAAATATCAGAATTGAAACCCTAAAAATAGAACCAAGTTAAAACTTAATTCTAAATAATATAAAAAATGAGATTTCTTAATCTTAAGGAAAAGAGAACCCTCAAAAACAAAATAAAAAATCCAACTATCGGTTGAGTCAATATCTGTACACCAATCAAATCATCTACTCGATTCCTAAAATGCAAATCAAACCGATATATTAAAATAATGCTCGACAACGAAATCTTAAGATCTTAAAACCCTTGGTAAATTTTAGAATCAGAAATTTTAATTTTCACTAAAAGTCAAACCAAGTCAACTCATAACCCTAGACTCGGTTAAAGGATCTCGAGAACTGAAAACTATTAAATAATCATAAATAAAATGAGATAAACCATAGATATTGAACTAAAAATATAACACTGTCAAAACTCCAAAATTGTATGATCTTACGAATAACACAACAAAACCGGAAGTCAAACCAGAACCCTAAAAGTCAACAAAGTTTACAACAAATCCTAGTGTTTAAGATCCGACAATCCTACTCTCTTAAACCCTAAATAATGAAATAAAAATAATTATTGATAATAATTCGTAATAATATAGGGAAGCTTAAAAATATCAGATTCGCAAAATTCTAGTGTCTTTTGGATCCAAACGGGATCAGTTTTCAAAAATTATGCCCTGGTATACAGGACGGAAAAAAATATTCCGTTAATACCAATAGAATCATAAAAATATAAGGTTTTCAAAAATATCAGTTTTAGAATTTTTCGGTAGCTAAAAATTACAGATATCACATTTATACGCGTATTTTTATTACTACTAATATTTTAATTGTCTAGTTTACTATTTATAGTACTTTTCTACTATTTATTACTATCTCTCTATCTCTATTTTTTCTTACTACCTATTCTTACACCTACATACCTATTTCTAGTGTCCTTCGGATCCGAACGGGATCAGTTTTCAAAAATCGTGCCCTAGTACACCGGACGGAAAAAATATTTCGTTAATACCAATAGACTCATAAAAATATAAGGTTTTCAAAAATATCGGTTTTAGAATTTTTCGGTAGCTAAAAATTATAGATATCGCATTTATATGCGTATTTTTATTACTACTGGTATTTTAATTATCTAGTTTACTATTCATAGTACTTTTTTGCTATTCATTACTATTCCTCTATCTCTACTTTTTCTTACTACCTATTCTTAAACCTACATACTTATTTCTTACAATTTTCTTTTCTCATAAAAATTCTACATCATATATTATCAATCTTTTCTTAAAATTTTCTTCTAAAATTAATTTTTAATCAAATTTCTCTCTTTTCCCCTTCATTTCTGTTCACTTCTCTCTCTCTTCACTGTCCATTTGTTTTCTTTTTCAATTAATTTAATTACGTCTAATTTTCACTCTAAAATTCTATAAATGCCTCATTTCTCCTTCATTCTTTCACATAATTCATTTCACTACCAAAACTCTCCTAAAATCTCTCCACAAATCATCTCTTCAAAATTTTTCTCTACTAAAACTCTCTTAAACCAATTTTTCACAAAAATCATTTCTTATACACAAACTATCTATCACATATCACTACACACATAATACCCCATTCATCTACCATCTTCATACCACATAAACACTTTAGGTAATTTCTTCCAACCATTTATTTACTCATGTCATGTAACTTAACATGGCTATTGTGTTGTTTTGAAACTCATATGAGTAGTAAAAGCAACAGCATGTTCATGTTTTGTTCTTGCACATAAACTTCCTATTTTATTATGTTGTTATGTTGATTTTATTGTTGTAATTTCTTATTCATATCTAACTAAAGATATTTATGTATTTATATATAATCTTTAGAGCATATAAGCTTACTTGTTATTTATTTAATTTCATGGTTTGTTATTTCTTTAAGACTAGTCTTTCTAGTCTTAGACTTGTCCATATCAAGTCAAAACAACCTTTGCTTTATTCTTTTGAGACTAGTCTATTTTTAGTCCCGGTATGCCTTGATGAAGCTAAGGCTCCAAATACTTGACTGGGATATCTTGATATTGCTAAGGTTCCCAATACTTGATATTTTTATTATTTTGCTTATTATTATTTGTTTATAGTATTTTCTCATATTCTTATTATTTTACATGCTCTTAATACTTGCATCTACATAATGATATTATCTCAACTAATTTAAACGTAGAATTTTACTTTATTAAAGGAACTTAAAACTAAATTTTTTATTATGTGACTTGTCACAAAATAATGGAGTTATTATCAACAACATAGAAATAAAGTAATACAAGTTTTCTCAAAGTTTTCTCAAATAACAAAGATAGCTTTACCAATGAAACATAAGAAATAAATATTTTCTTTGTATATTATAGCAACCTAAGTTTTAGTAAGATAATTTGTTAATATTCAAAGTTTTCACAAAAAGCTTAAGATTAAACTCTTTTTAACTCCATAACAAAACTAATAAACAAACTAGTTTTCAAAGTTAAGATGAATTTAACTCATAAAGTTATAAACCCACTTAAGAAAATAATAATTTTCAAGTTTATAAAGGAGAAACTTATTTTCAAAAAATATAAATAAGATAAGATTAAAAACAAAGGATTTCACAAAATCTACAAAAATTCGTTTTGAATCCGTACCCAACGTTTTTGGAACCCAAATGACCTTATATGACAAAGATAACCTTAAAAATGGATAGATCTTTTCAAATAGGTAGAAAATGGTATATTATATGCGAAATTCCGAGTTAAAATGAGAAAGTTATGATCATTTTAAATTGAAATTTCATTCTATACCAATTTGACGAACATAGTGAAATAGAATTAGAAAGTTTAAGTAGAATTTCTACGAAATACTCATCCCGAGTATTTCTTTTGTCTAGGTGATGAAGGATATGAGATTACCCTTCCTGAGGATTTCTATGACTAAGAAGATTGCGAAATGGACGAGTGAGTTATTCCTCTTAATTTCATTACCTTGTGTGTGCTTGTAAAGTAGTGGCATTAGTATACTAAGAAAGGATAAAAATGGATATATATGGGGAATTCAGGGATATGTATACATATGTGATTCTATGTTTATGCTGAAAAGAGAATTAAGAATATCGCAACTTCAAACTGCTTGTTTAAGTGTTTTTGTTTATTTATTTGTATGACTGCTTATTATTTTCTAAATTGATTGATCACCCCCTATTAAACCTTAATAAGGCTTGGTTTAAGAAAAATAAAACGCTCACGCATAGCATCCATCGAGTGACATCTCTTTTAGAAGGCTACTACTCCTACGCGTAAAGTTGGATTGGCTGTTATCGTGCTGTGACACGGGCCATGTTCCTTCCTAGAGATCCAAAATGCCCGAGAATGAGACTTTAGGTTCGGAGCCGAGCCAAGCAAATGCTTTGGGTAGGGACTAGCAGTAGAAGATCGAGGATCTTCATCACCAATTCCCTAACCTTTAATATGAAGGGGTAAATCCATTCTATATATGGTTTCCAGATAACTATATATATTTGCGTAATCATGTGAATGTTGTATTGTATGCATAGCATATGTGTGAAATTTGAATGAACTTATTTGAAAACATGATGCGAATGAAAATGAATACCTCACTAAGCTAGTTGTAGCTTATTCCCCTATAGATTTTGTTGAAACAGTTATACCCGTGGCTTAAATTGAGGATCATGACGTTAAGGAAGTCATGGAAGAATGTTGAGCTTCTATGAAGGCAATAGAAATGTAAGATGAAGTTATTTTGTAAGGTTTCTTATATGTAATATATGCTATGTTAGTGTTTTAGAAATTCTAAAAAGTGTATTTATTTTGATTTGAAGACAATAGAGGGATACACCCCTAAGAATTGTAATTTACCATGTTTATGTTTTATGTAAGTATTCTCCTTGCCTTATTACTCAATTATTATCAATCTAAATTGCGCTACTTCGATACATTCTCTCGGTTGTGATGTACGCCTTGTACATGATATGGAAGTATTTGCGTGACTGAGGTAGTCATTCCTAGGCTTTAGTATTGTGTACGGTGAACTGCCACGTTTAGGGTACCCCTCAGGGCGTGACAGTGTAATTGTGCCATCCTCATCTCCACCAGCACCACTGAGTGGATGAAATGAGACTGGGTTTAGCTCCAACTGTGTGAGTCCTTCACCCATATCATGTGATGGCGATGGTCGCCTCTTCTGTGGAGCTAAAAAAAAAGGGGGGGGGGGGGGGGTATGAAACTCACTATATGACGGGTCCAACAGATGTGTATGTGATGATGACGATGGGCCAGCCTCGTGATGAAGGAACTGGGAAGAGCCTGGCTGATCAAATGACAGTACGTAAGATGGCTCAGGCTCGTCCACAATCGGTATACCTCGGTCACGGCCTCACTTCTGACCTCATCCTCGCCCACGCTTCTCTCTATGTGGACGTCGTCTCTGACCAGGTTGTGGCTATGGGGCATTAGATGCTGGTCCTACTACTGGTGCTGGTAGCGGTGGATTGTTTAAATTGAGGCCCATGAACTCTTCAACTACACAATAGACATCTCGTGTAGTGGAAGAAGTAATATCTAGATGCATGTCTGTGACTCTATAAATGAAATATGCCTGCAAGCAACATAGAAAATGTAGAGCAGTGAGCAATGGAATTAAAATACATCTCTTTACACAGGTTATCGAGTCAATGACCATACCATATAGTGTATGATAGCCCCTGTGCGACTGATCCAATGTCAGGTGATAGCGTGGTACTATTGGAAGTAATCATTAGATGTACCGGTAGGCATATTTAGCATATCGACAATACAATCATGTTGACCATCCCACTTAGCTATCCACCTAGCATGCTCCGCCTGCCAGTTTCACTCGGAACGCCCCCACATGTCAATCTCGTGCAGGGCTCTCATGTCGTTAGGTGGGTGTGGGATCCTCTGGAATCTACCAAACTATCGGAGCACTTTATCTGGTAGTAGTGCTCAACTATGTGGAAGCACACCAGCGGGACTCGTGCACGCCAAATGTCGATGCTCGCCTGGCAATGTGGAGGAAGTGAGTCCAAAATGGGACTGTAAGGGTCCCACACAGCCTGTTAAACGGGAAAAATTACATAACCAATTAAAAAATATTAAAACGTTGCAATTTGAAGGGAACAACACATTGGAAATGAAATTGAAGGAAAGAAGGCAAAGAATATCATACTTGGTGCTTGGTCTGTCGATCGAAGGATGCCCAATACCTAATCAGCAAGTAGGTGGATACACTGGTGACATCAAAGTAGCACCCCAATAGCTGATCAATAGGTGGCCTGCTGTAACTGCTGTAACCTGTCGACGGATTGAGGCAATGTGGGGGAAGTGCTCCCATGTCCAAATCTGCAAGACAACCAAGGGTCCTGCAATATCCTCTGTATCTACATGGGAAGCCAAGCATAGTTGCCTATACAGCCATGCCAAACAGGCTGCTCCCCACACATACTGCCCCATCCTCTCCAAGTCTTGTAGCAACTGTAGATACATCAGGTGGACAAAATTTGATGACTTGTCTGCATATATGAATCCACATAGTAGCAACAAGATATACGCCCTAGAGTAATGTCGGATCAAGACATCATCTGCATACTCTGGTAACACTCTGAAGTGGTTATCTAACCACGACATCTTCAGCCGACTACCATCCATATCTGTCTCGGGTACAAGTCAGACTCCTAATAACTCCTCATATAATGCAGGCCAATCAATCCGAGCCATGCCTGTAACAACGTCGCCATCTACAGGTAGGCCACTAAGAACAGCTACATCCTCTAATGTAACTGACCACTTTCCCGTGCTCATGTAGAAGGTATGTATCTCCGGCTGCCATCTCTCCACTAAGGCAGTGATGAGGTGTCAGTCCAGCTGAATGAATGGCATATGGGCCGCTCCAATGAAACCCGCCTGTGACAGGAATGGCACTAAGCGATCATCTAGCTGTGCAGGGACGCCATGCTGTCGTCTCAACTTCGCCTCTCTACGGCGACAATGCGAAACAATGTGCTCCTGCAGAGAAGTAGACAAAGTTATAAGAAAGATAAATTACTTGTTATAAATTGTGGATTAGAAAAAATAAACTTACCTGCCCCTCCCAGATTAGTTTCGACCTATGAATAGGCTTCTCCATAAGTAATGAGCTATCTGTCGGTCTTGGATCCATCTGTGTAGGCTGAAAAAATGGCTATTATCAATAGAGGCACAAGTAGATTAAAGCAAGTAGACGAAACATAAGGTATAAGCATGTCTCATTACTACAGTACAATAAAGTATATCATAACAAAGGTATTACCGCTACGACTGCACTGACCCATTAACGTTCTAATAGCCAACTCCCTATTTGGACAACTTCGAATGTTATGCCCTAGCTACCCACATGAATCGCATGAATAACTTCGTGGGCCCTCTTGAATATCCATCTCATTTTGGAATCATTTTTCGCTAGGCCTACCCCTTTTCCTAATAAGTCCTGTTATAGGGTACCATTTCACTATATCTAAATGAGTCCAATTGGCCTTATCAGTTGTAGTATGAAGGGACAACCATACACCCTAAGCTGGTTGTCTTACCGGTACCACTGTGATACGTGTGCAAAACAATCCATGTGCAGTGTACTCATGACTGCCGTTGCCTATGAGCATGAAATTCTATAGGTCTGCCACTTGTTATAGGTACATTTGCATGCTCTTAACTCCACTTTTTGTATGTGGTCCCCCTTCTGACCATACATGGTAGGGCACGAAGCAGTTATAACCTTGAATATTCATTACTGATAGTCGAAACAGGTAACTCTATAGGAACTTGAGATGTTGTTCTATCTCTCAAACTTCGTTGCAGCATATTCAGTGAGCAACTTACCTATACTCATTGCCTTGCTTGCTTCTCTCATTTGCTTATTAAATATAAAGTTACAATTGTAAAAAGTTTTCTTCACCAACGCTGCCACAGGTAAGGATCGAGTATTCTTTATAACTGAATTGTAACTTTCGGCCATGTTCGTTGTACCAATTCCAAATCTTACGCCTTCGTCATACGATAAAGTCCACATATATGGAGGCAAGACGCGAAAATATCGTGATGTCTAAGGACTGCTTTGAAGTGCTGCATTGAAGTATCCATGGAACTTTCTAATTTAGGTTTGGTAGGCTGCTCGTTTCACTATTTCTTTACATTCCTTACTTTTGGCCTTTGAATTGAAGTTGCTGGCAACATGCGGGATACACCAGCGCTAAGGCTAACCTCTAGGCCACACAACATTCTCACCTTCTACCGTACTCCAAATACTAGCATATCGGTCTGATATCAAGTAAATGTTGGATCAGTCTTTGATAACGTGTTCCAACACCTTCGCTAGGAGCCAACACCATGTGTCCGCTTTCTCCTCATCCACAAGACCATATGCCAGTGGGACTATATGATTTGCCCTTTCTACTGCAACTGCAATAAGCAGTTTTTGCTTATACTTGCCATATAGGAAAGTGCCATCAACTGTAATGAGGGGTCCGCAATAAATGAACCGATATAAGTTAGTTAGTTGATTTCAATCGTACATAAATAAATTCAATCACATTTAATAAACATACCTGCAGTATTGGAAAGCTTTGATGTAAGGACCGAATGCCTAAAAAAGCTTGTCTAAAAACACGTGTCTTGCAGTTTCTAAATCAACGATTCGCCACTCAAGCTTTTTTCCTGGATTTGCCTCTATTATTGCATTAAGTAAGTGAGGAAGCTCCACATATGAATCTTCCCAACTTCCATACACCTACTCAATTGCTTTTCTTTTCGCCTCACGAATTCTCTTTATATGAACATGATACCCGAACTGTTTTAAGATATTCAGTTAGAGGTCCTTAACTCTAACATCTGGTGAATTACAGATCTTTAATATGATGCTTCTAGACATACTGGTAGAATCCAACTGAGAGTGATCCTGTCCAGTGATTTCATCCAAGCAAGTGTGGGGTCCTTCATACTTAGTGTTGTGAAACCACCCACCATGTTTCTTATAACTGCCTCTGAGTCTCCACTTGCAATCTCTGTTATGCGTATCAGTACATTTAATTGCCCATGATTTTGGGTCTGAGTCTACCACCTTAAAATTGCAATGGCTCATTATGCGCCACATTTTAACTGCCCGTATGAGATGATCTTTTGTCTCAAATCGCATCACAACCTTGAATTCATTGTTGAAGCTCCAATTCCCGGCACTCATATCCTACTCATCATCATATGCAGCATAAGTACTACCAACTTCAGCATTGAAAAAGGGAACTGACACTGAGCTCCCTACTGCATCAACGTCGGTGGGAGCAATGAAGCGGTGCCAATCATTCCTCCTTGGTTGTATCGTTGGAGAAGCATACTATTGGGGAAAAGTTTTGATATTATGATTTCCATCATCATCATAGTCGTCACTTGATTCACTTGTCGAGGAGTGTTGCATGGCATCTGTATCATGACCACCTATCGAGGTGGGTGCACATATTTCCACATATGCATTGCCTATTGTTTGAACTGGAGTGGAGTTTGAGTCGACCAATCCATCGCTCCCAATATCTCTATCATTGCCCATTTCCCCTACAGGTGCCTTTGACAATGCATTTTCTGATATCTGCACATAAACAGCCACTGATCCTTCCATGTACACCAACATTTCCCGTGCAGCATCATCATCTGTCACTGGAATAATATCATAACGTAGTGTCTTATCTTCAATAGCTACCATATGATATAGATCCACCCGATGTGTACACCTAGTTACCGTCAGTCTATCGCAAATGATTTTGCATAATTTGCTCATACGTAGAGTTCCTACTAACACTGACCACAGCTATCGGCCGCTTATCATAACCAAAACCATCATCCCCTTGCATAATGTTGCCATGAGCGTACAATACAAACTTCGCCTTATCCATTTCCTCACCAACCCTGCCATCTCATCGAAAATAACTTCAGTGGATGAAATTTGCAACATCATACTTATGAATTGAAAAGAAGAAACAGGAGGTAAATCAAATGGTTTGTTTGAACTTAATCAGTCTCCGATAAAGTTTTAATAATGACAAAACTCTTAACAAAATCAAGTTGTCATGCATTACATGATAATATATAAATAATTGATTGTGATATGTGATGTCTTTTACATCAATAGAAGATATATTATGTCTAAATGCTTTGTATATCAATAAAGTGAATTTTACTTCATAATGACATATATTGCAAGTGTGCACTACTAAATAAAAGTTCATTTTTTAAACTATTTTTTCGATTTGATTCCTCAATCTTATTATGTCTATTAAGTTTCTAATATTTTTTAATATTTATAAAGACTTTGGTTAAAGTTATGTTAACTTTTTCATCCATATTTAACACATGGCATCATTTAATTTATCCAAATAATTAAGTGAAACAGATACTATAATTAAATGCCTATAAATTAACTAAAATAATAATAAAAAGAAAAGAAAAAGAAGCAAACTTCGAGCTTCACACAACAGAGAATTAAATCACGTTTGAACTGAAACGATTTAACAGGGGAAACAAAGAAAAAGAAGACGAAAAAAACCTCTTAAACTTACGTTTAATCAAGTTCGATGAAGGATTTTCCAACAAGCTTTAGAATAGTTGTTTCAATAACGAGTTACACTTACGTACCATCAGTGCTAATATTGGATGTTAGGGACGATGAAAGAAATAACTGATTAGTTTTTTCAAATATAAGCATTATTTTTTTTCTTACAAAAAAGAATTAAGAAATACTCATGGTGACCATTAGAGCCGACGAAATTAGTAATATTATCCGTCAAGGTATTGAATAATATAATAGAAAAGTAAAGATTGTAAATATCAGCACCGTGCTTTTAAGTAGGCAATGGCATTGCTCGTATTTAAGTTGATATTTTGAGTAATAAAATAAGATCTAATATGTCTGTAGTATCTCGAAAATAAAGTTTATTTGTCAAACAAGTTGCAATGGGCCAATATGGAATCTATACCAACGAACATGTCACTTTCAGTGAAATTGCATCCTCGATCAGCAAATGTATAAGAGGGAGAGTCTGAAAAGGATGAAGCTTTAGAAGCGCCAGAGGCCCAAATAGTTGAAAGTCATAACTCAAGCAATTTCATTGAATAAATGAATACAATGTTGTTTTATTTTTTCAAGAACCCCAGTTTGCATCTTCAATTTGGTTTTCCATCTGCCAACGAGGTTACATTATAATGGTATCTCTTTTAAACTCTCAAATGAGGGTTCCTCGTTGTAATAGCTAGAAAAAAGAAAAGAATCTAATAATTGATTTTTTTTTTATCAAGCTCAAGTATGCTTCATTTCTCATGTTTTTCTCGACAGGAATTCTTAATTTTACTGCCTTTTCCTTTTCAGATTCTTTATAGTTTAAGTTCTATTATATACTAGTATAGACAGAAAAATTAACGGTATTAATATAACTTTTGTCTTATAAAACTTAAATAGAGAAAATAAGAACTAAAAATGTATTTTTGATATTAAATTAATATCCAATATATTCTGTAGACAGGGTTGAAATTATCTTCTTTTTTTTTTTTCCTTTTTTTTTTTTTTTTTTTTTTATTTTTTATAGTATGGAGTGAACTTTCTTCTGAGTAAATAGTCTAGTATTTAATTAACTGCTTAGGCAGTTCTTTATTGTCCAACAGGACTTGATTTCTATGTGGTTCGCCAACCAAAGATACCAACACGGTAACATATCTAATATGCTATGACAGTTTTCTGAAACTAGATTATTGAGAGTTTTTTTTTCTTCTTCAAATGGGTTAAATGGATGAATCTGATTTGGCGTATAAAGCTTGGGATATTAATGAGTCTATACATTGCAACCTATTTAATAAATGGGGAAAAATTTAATTGTCGATCCTAACTTAACTCATGTGGGCTAGTGAATTAAATAGGTTAACCCATCAATGGACAAACAATAAACTTTATTATTATTTATGTATTTTCAATAAAGTTAGGCAAATTTAGGAGAAAAGGAGAGTTATAAATTATAATCGTTTAAATTATAGTATGAAACATGGTAATATGAGAAGACATGGGCAAAGATTCCAAAACCAGTCCAATCCTGATCCAAACTTGAAACCATGGTCACGAGGCCGATATATATCGGATAAAAAGTTTTATTGGATATTAAATTAATCATTTTAAAATTTATGTGCTAAATCAAATTAAGTATTTGTGGAAGACATTTGCCCCTCTATTAACCATTTGCAAAATTGAATGTTTCATTAAGTCAATCCTCGACATTACGCGGGGCAATATGAAACTGTTCTCCATTTTAAACTCTTTTATTTCGTCATACATTATAAGGTGGAACACTTTGTTCATTCCTAAAGAAGTTGTCTGGATCAGTTTGACGCTTCACCAAGGCCAACCTCTTGAAATTACCCTTGAAGTACTTCTTGCCCCAAACACTTGCTAATAAGAAATTCAGATTGGCTACCCTGTTGGTCCCAAATCAAGATCCCTGTAATTCAGACATGCGGCTCTAGGAGATTTCACAAGATAAGGTGTCATATACATTTAAAATTTCCTATCCCACTCTATGTGCTTGTAGCATTCTTTCCTTTCCACTTCACCATGTACGGAACATTGTACAGACTACCTTTTCTATGTGGAAATGCAATTTCAGATTATGAAATTTCATCCATTCTTCCACCAAATGGATCCATAATCATCAACACCATTGCTTCTGGATCCATCAACCTCTTCCATATGCCTCTCAATCCTGCTTCTGGAGTGGGGACATTCACGAAGTCGGATTTTGCCTTGAGGGGGCTCTTGTAACGCATTGTCAAGTTGAGTAACTTCTCTAGGGGCTGTCCCTTTTGGTAGCCTACGAAAAGGAGAACAGATTGAATCCATTTCATCTCCATGTAATCTTTAGCTTGGAGTCCTAACTCAGGGAAGCATGAATTCGTTAGCAAGCAGATGGCTCATATTTCCTTGAAATAGGGAGTTAAAGTTAGCTTTCGCTTGTCTCCGATAACCCGAGTTTTGAATGACAATTCTAATGGACAAGCCTTTAGGTAACTTCTTTACAATGGACTGCCATTTATAGGCCAAACTCGTTGCTCCTTGTTCAATAGATTTTGGGAGTGAAAAATCAGTCACGATTGGTGGAACTCGCACCAATTTGACTTTCCATGACAATATGATTCCAAAACTTGCAACCACCAGCTCCTCTTTTGGCCCAAAACAAATCCTCGCCCATAGAACTTCTATTAAGTATATTTCCATTGATGTCAACTAAATAAGCATCAACAACATTATCAGCCACTAATCCGTATTTCCTAAGTATTGTTCCAAGCCCACCTCCACTAATAAGCCCCCCCAACACCTACACTCGGATACAGTCCACCAGGAAAACCATGGACACTGCTCTTCTTAGCAATTTTATAGTATAGTTACCCTAGTGTTGCTCCTGGTTGAATCCAAGCTGTTTCTTCCTTCATGTTGATCTTGATTGACCTGAGATGGATGAGATCAATCACGATGAAAAGGGTTTTGCAGAGATAGGATTGACCTTTGTAAGGGGCTTTAAACATATATATAAATATAAATATTATTTATTTAGGCTTGACTCATGGGCTGAGTGATAGGACCTAATGAGTCCAGTTCAATTATTGGGATGGCTTGGGGAGATTTGACTTGGTGGGCTTGGAATAAGAATCGTTAGATCGATCTACCGCATCCAACCTTTCTCAGTTGGCTCATGCACACACAAGAGATGACTGTTAGCCTTAGCCCATGAGGAGCTCATTCAGGATAAACATGAATTAGTCTTACTCCATTTCATTCGTTAATCACTGAGGTGATTTGACGATCGTCATCCATGCCAAGTGCCTGTAAATATTCAGTCACTCTTCATCCTCATTAAGAACTTTTTGGAGAGAGAAGACAAACAACAGTCAGTAAAGGAGGTTCTATTCAGGAAGATCAAATAAGGCAACTTAAGTGATTTCTACTCCAACTGCTCAAGAACTGTAACGTTAACGCATGAGGTCTACTCAAGCTCCCTTATCTGTCACTTATGTATTTGAGGCACTAAAACCGCTCGTTCCTCTTCCCTTGTCATTCTTTCCAAGCCATCCCGTCATCAAGTGTCATTTTCTCAGCAGCACTCTGAAGTCATGTGCTAGGCACCAAATCCACGTGACGCGTGCTTGACCTCTTTCTTCAAGAACCCCATATCTACAGCCTTCATAGTCATAGCCTCCACTCCTTGCTCTTATTTGCAAGCCATGCTTCTTGCTGCAAAGAACAGATGCTTGGATATGAGTTGCACGAAAAGGTGTGATTATGAAGATAGGTTTATTGGCATTTGATTTTACCCATCTAGGATTTTGCTTTGAGGATCGATAGAGGTGTGAGGATGAAGAAGAGTTTAAGGAGTGTACCAGTCTATCAGTCTTTGTGTGTATACCAAAGTCAATGGACATGCATGGAATGAAACCTTCTTGTGTTGTGTAAGAACTCACATATGAAGCGAAAAGCAAAAGAAAAAATAGTTTGGTATAACTTATCCTTGTAATTCTTGTTACCTCGTACACTTTTGGAGGATTTAAGGAATAAGATATTTGGTGAAGATCTCTAAATGTCGTATAATGCTGCTAAATTAACTAGAATGGAAAGGAAGGATGCTGAAGCTTATCTGCATAAATTTCGAACTTTTCTGTTTTTTTTTTCCTGTTAAATTATATATCTTAGCGGAATTATTTGAAATATATATAATATATATTAAATGATTTTGATATGTGATGTCTTTATAATAAATACATTGTATATTAATAAAATAAATTTAGCTTTTTTTTTTCCGGACTAAAATAAATTTAGTTCATAATGGTGATTATTGAGACTATTATACTAATGATGCAACATGAAAGCGTTGAATTAACAGAAACCAATTTGAGATTGATTTTAAACGTGAACTTAATCACACAATTGTTAAAACAATCGTAATTTCAAAGAGATTCTCTCAAAATAGGGTTTCAATAGATGGTAAAATGTTCCAAAGGCATAAGGTAGGGTTTCCAAGACTATTTATACGAATACACAAAGTCCTAAAATGAAATAAAAATAAATAACTCAAACAAATATAAGCTGATAGTAAGATGGTGGCTTAGGATCTTCAATAATAGGCAGAAGTAAGACGGCCCAAGGCAGGCAGCCTTCTTTCTCAAAGCCGGTGGCTTTAAGCCGACTTTCCTTTTCACTTCAAAGGTCGGCCTTTTAAGGCTTGCAGCTTTTGTTTCGATGCTTTTTGGGTTGCTTCTTTACTCATGAACGTGTCGGCTATCTTGTCTACATCATTCTCTCACACCCACAAAGAATTCAACCTCGAGTTCTGATCCGTGTGTTTCTTCCTCCTCCTTTTAGTCTTCTTGGATGACTTAGGCTTCTTCATAGCCTATTCCCTTTCTCGTCTTGATTGAATAATGGTCAGAAAAATGTGCCTTTTAGCCTTGATGGCAATCGGATGAGTTGTGTTCTTTAAGGACAACAAGGTATATTTCAAACCTTCTTTTTCCAACCTATACACATTCTCCTTTCCCGCATAATGGGCATCGACGTCGTACTGCCATAGTCACATGAGATCTCATCCTTGTACTTGTCTATAAAGAATGGTACCTTGCACCTATCTTTTACATCAATCTTCTTAGATGCTTTAACCCACCTAATAGTATATGGGTTAGGGTGTTTTTCTATTAGTAGCCTCAATTGCTTCACAACCTTCCTATCAATAATGTTCTTGCAGCTGCCACTGTCTACAACTAGGTCCAACACCTCCCCCCTTATTGCACACCTGGTATAAAATAACTGGTATCTCGAGGTGTTCTCCTCTTGCTTAGGGGCCAGCATCAACTTTTTGATGAAATAAGTCTGCTTAACACCTTCGTCACCCTCTTTAGAATCGTCCTCTTCCCCATTAGGCTCACAAACCACTTCCCTCTTAATAATATACACGCTTTTCCTGTTTTGACAATCATTAGATCTGTGCCCTGGTTGATTACAACGATAGTACTTGCCTAAAATGGGCTTTGCATAAGGATTGCTTAGCTTCTGTGTGCCCTTAGCATCAATAGGATGCTTACCAACAACTTTGTCCTCTTTCTTCTCACTACACAATTCTTGCTTCCCATCAATATTATCACCTTTTTCAATCACATGATGAGCCACACCCTCATCTCCAAACCTCCTTTTATCAATATCACATTGGTTGCCCTTCTCATGCAACATCAACTTAGCTCTAAGAGCCATATTCTTTGCTTCACTCGAATTTCTTAATACATTCACACTAATTTTATCTTGAATTTGAAATTTCAAACCATTAACATACCTGGCAACTTGTTGTCCTTCGCTTTCTTAAAGATCATTCCATTCAACCAATCTCATAAACTTGGTCGTATATTCATGAACAGATCGTTGGCCCTAACAACAACATTGGTACTGCTGAAATAGAATCTGTTCATAATCGGGAGGTAAAAAGTCCCTTTGCAACAATTGTTTCATATGGAGCCAAGTCCGCACTGGCTATCTTCCTTCTCGCTGTCTTTTATTTTGTAGCCTCTCCCACCAAACAGAAGCCCTACCTTTTAATCTGCATGCCACTAATCTAACACGATGCTCTTTAGGTATCTCCATGTAGTAAAAAAATCGATCTACATCCCCTAACCAATCCAAAAACTCTTATATATTCAAATTTCCATTAAAAGAAGGAATATCTACCTTTAAACGAAAATCTCCATCGTCGTCCTGATCGTAACCGTAGTAATTCCTCCAGTATTCGCGACCACCATGACCATATCTCATTCATGGTTGTCTCTGTCCAAATAGAACTTCCTCTTCTTCCTTAGAATCTTCATATGAGATTTGTGTTAACCGGTTTGCAGTGAAAGGTCGATTGATTAGGCTACCATAAGCTTGTGTAGCCTTAGGTTATATCATAATATCATTGCTGCTTCTGTTGGTATTGACCGCCATTGCGCACTCGACCAAATCTTTAATAAGTTGCTTTACCTATCGTAATCGTCCATCCATGGCATTGACTACTGTCCTAGGAACCATCTGTTCAGTTTCATAGACTCCCGCTTCCTGATCACCATCAAGAAGGCGACTGCCATCAACATCGTTGCCACATGCCACATTCGCAGGTACTCACTTTGCTCTGATAACACTTTGATGCAGCATGAAAGCATTGAATTAACAGAAACCAATTTGACGACTGATTTCAAACGTGAACTTAATCACATAATTGTTAAAATAATTGCAATTTCAGAGAGTTTCTCTCAAAATAGGGTTTCAATAAATGATTAAATGTTCTAAAGACATAAGCTAGGGTTTCCAAGACTATTTATATGAATACACAAGTCCTAAATGAAATAAAAATAAATAACTCAAACAAATATAGGCTGATAGTAAGATGACATGTCACGCCCCAGCGGGTACCCTAAACGTGACAGCCCGCCGTACGCAATATTAAAACTTAAGAATGACTACCTTAGTCACTCGAAAGCTTCCATATCGGTACAAGGCGTACATTCACAACAAAGGGAGACCGGTGGAGTAATGCATTTTAAGACATTGGCAGCGGAACATGCAAAATAATACTTAATATATATTTTATTGAAATAAAAGTCTTACAGCTTCTAAGGGGCATTCCCCTGATAATTCATAATAACATGGTCCTAAATATAATATAACTAAGCTAGAAGATTTTAGAAGAAATCTACTCTATAACTTCAAAATAGATTGCCTCCAAAAGCTTCTCAAAATAAGGATTCTACCCGGGAAATTAAGGTGGTCTCAGGTGCAAAAGATAATTCTGCAATATCAAAAGTCTATAGGAGTATAAGCATGACTAGCTTAGTGAGATATTCCTTACAATAGTACTCATAACAACAATCAAACAAGTTTATTAATCAAGCATATGAATGCAACAATCATATGATCAAACATTACATACGACTATCCGGTTTCGTATGTTTGATGGATTTACCCCTCCATCGGTGGTTAGGGAATGCTTTGAACTGGGTCCCGAACAACCTCCTCAAGTTTGCGCGTCTTGGGGTTCCAACGAACCGTACTACTAGTCCCGGGCCTTCCATGCCCAAAGCGATCGATCCGGCTCGGCTACACCTTGAGGCCGTATTCCCCGTACGTCCTAACCCTCAAGATGTAGCTAGGCAGCTTACCTTTCCGGTCCCACGCTGAGGAGTAGTAGCAAAACTTCGAAATGATATTCTAAGTGATATGCATGAGCAATTTTTATATGGGATTTCAATATGACATTAAATCATTTAAAGCGATCAAACAATATTTGCACACATAACAATACATACATAAACATTTATATCAATCACAAATCGGGTTCCGATATACTTATCGTTCATTGATCGCACACAACGAATCACATACATAATTCCCATAATATCCCACATGCATATCAATTTTATCTTTTCCTAACATCTAGTGCTCTATTCTACAAGCACATGCGCGAATACATAAGCGTAAAGGAAACTCACTCGTCCATAGCGCTCTAGGAGTCGAAGTAATCCTGGGGAAGACAAGATCGTGATCCTCGACCTAAACAAAAGAAATACCCAACATGAGTATTTCATCCAAGATCTATTCAAGTTCTATACTTCTATCTTAAAGAATTCGTAAAAATCGTATGGAATGGAAATCCAACTTAAAATGGCCATAACTTGCTCATTTTAACTCGGAATTTCGCATATTATATACCGATTTCTACCTACTCGAAAAGATCTATCTATTTCTAAGGTTATTTCATCAAAAGAAGTTATTTAGGTCTCGGAATAGCAGCGTACAGATTTGATACGAATTTTCCAAACTTCAAAACTAGAGTTTTCAAACATTTTTCACTCAAGGGCTTTTGTACAAAAGTATAGATATATTGTATGGTTGAAAAATCCCTTGAATACTCATATGTACTCAAACCATAAGCATGAATTTAGTGGTATTGTCTCAACAATGTTCTTGTAGTACAATATGTTTTGAAAGTGAGATAAGCTTAATTTTTGTAAAGAAATTAGTTTTGTTAAGAAAATTTCTTATTTTACTAAAGTAAGCATCTCTTTCTTTTAACTCCATTTCTTAAATAAAAGTAGTTTTAATCTCTTTCAAATTTCTACTACTTATTTCTAATGTTTTGGAAAACATAATCTTTCTAAATACTTCATGGTTATATCCACTTTTAAAAGAAATCATCTTATAAGTAAATTTTGAAAAACTTATCTTAGACTTTAGTGTGGTGGAAAACTTGACAATTGAATTTAAGAAATCCTTTGTTTAGGTCTAAAGAAACTTTCTTATTTCTTTGAAAAGAGAATTTATAATAACTTTCCTTTATGTATTTCTTGGTGAAAACAACATATTATTTACTAAAACTGGAGCTAGCTTATCTAATTTTAAAAGAATATTTGTTTAAGATAATTTTCAAATCTTTAAGGAAAATAACTTCTTATGTGACAAAATTTATATTTAAAAAGAGTTCTTATTCTTATTTTAAGAAAACTCATTTCTATTATGATTGAGACAATAACAATATATTCATGCATGAACGAGAATATGTAACCATGAAAAATATAAAACAACATAAATAAAATAAATAAGAGCATAAAAGTAAAGTCAAGTATTGGAAACCTTAGCTTTATCAAGGTATCCCGAGACTAAGAATAGACTAGTCCTTAAAAGAAAAGAAAAGTAAGGAAATAAAATTGTTTTGACTTGATATGGACAAGTCTAAGACTAGAAAGACTAGTCTTAATATTGCACAAAATAAATAAATTGCAAGACTTGAAAATAAATAAATAACAAGTGAGCTTATATGCTCTAAATAAACTATATATATATATATATAGATAATACAAATAATAACAATATCAACATAATAGTAACATAAAGAAAATAAAAACATGAACAAAAACAAAACATGAATAAATTGTTGCTTCTTTAACTCAATGAGTCTAAGAAACATACACTAAACTCATGTTAAGTTATATGAACATGATGATTATATAAGAGAAGTTTTACCTAAAGTTTATGTGTTGGTTGAAGAAGAAAAGAATGGATTGTAGTATTATGTGGGAATGGATTTTCTAAGGAAAAGAGAGAACTTGAGAGAGATGTTGGGAGAAGAATTTTGTGGAGTGATTTTGGGAGAGTTTTAGTATGAATTTTTGTTGTGTGAAAGAATGGAAGAGGAAGGGGGTATTTATAGATTTTTGGAGTGGAAATTTGTGTGATTAAAATTAAATGAAATTAAAATAAAATTGGATGGAAGAGGACTAGGGGGGGGGGGGGGGGGGGGGGGGGGGGGGGGGGGCGGTTTTGAGCATTATAGGAGGGAGAAATAATTATTTTTGTTTGTTTTGTAATAAAAGAAGTAATGTGTAAGGTATGATGTGATTAAAGTTGTATGGGGAAGGTAAATTGTAAGGTATAGGTATGGTAGAGTGTAAGAAAAAGTAGAGATAGGTGAATAGAAAGAATATGAATAGTAGAAAAGTACTATGAATAGTAGACTAGACAATTAAAATACCGGTAGTAAAGAAAATATGCGTAAAAGGCTTATATCTGATATTTTTAGATACCGAAAAATTCTAAAACTGATATTTTTGAAAACCTTATATTTTTACGAATCTATTGGTGTTGTCGGAATATTTTTGCTATCCGGTGCTTCGGGGCACGGTTTTTGAAAACTGATCCCGATCGGATCCGAAGGACACTAGAAAAATTCGAATATGATATTTTTAGGCTTTCCTATATTATTACGAACCACTTTCCACAATTATCTCAATTTCGTTTTCTAGGGTTTAAGAACACGGGATTGCCGGATCTAGATTCACTAGACTAAACATAGAACTAGGCTAATTTTAGGGTTTCGTTTCAACTTCCGGTTCTTAGGGTTTGCTAATATTATCGAAAAATCTAGGGGCTTACATGACAGAGTAGGATCTCAAATAATAGGCAGCTTAAAAGTAAGGCGGCCCAAGGTCGATGGCTTATAAGCCATGTGTAAATCCCTGAAATTTTCATAATTCATAGAAAATAATCTTAGAAGTCTAATATCAAAATTGAAATCCCGAAAATCGATCCAAGTTAAAACCGAATTCTAAGTCAGGTTAAACATAAACATTCTTAGTCTTGAGAAAATAAGAACTCTCGAAACAAAATATAAAATCCAACTATCGGTTGAATCAACATCCGTACGCCAATCAAATCATCTACCCGATTCTTAAAACGCAAATCAAAACAATATATTCAAATAACGCTTGACAACGGAATGCTAAGATCTTAAAACCCTCGGTGAATTTTAGAATCATAAATTTCAATTTTCATCAAAAGTCAAACTGAGTCAACTCATAACCCTAGTCTCGATTAAACGATCTCGAGAATTGAAAACTATTAAATAATCACAAATAAAATAAGATACACCATAGATATCGAACTAAAAATATAATACGGTCAAAACTCCAAATTTATATGATCTTACTAATAACTCAACAAAACCGGAAGTCAAACCGGAATCCAAAAAGTCAACAAAGCTTAAAAACAAACCCTAGTATTTAAGATCCGGCAATCCCGCGCTCTTAAACCCTAAACAAAGAAATGAAAATAATTGTTGATAATAGTTTATAATAATATAGGGAAGCTTAAAAATATCAGATTCGTGAATTTCTAGTATTCTTCGAATCCGAACGGGATCATTTTCAAAAACCATTCTCCGGTACATCGGATGGCAAAAATATATCGTTAATACCAATAGACTCGTAAAAATATAAGGTTTTCAAAAATATCAGTTTTAGAATTTTTCGGTAGCTAAAAATTACAGATATCGCATTTATATGCGTATTTTTATTACTACCGGTATTTTAATTGCCTAGTTTACTATTCGTAGTACTTTTCTGCTATTCATTACTATTCATCTATCTTTACTTTTTCTTATACTCTATTCTTACACACTACCATACCTATACCTTACAATTTACCTTTCCCATACAACTTTAATCACATTACAAATTACACATTACTTCTTTTATTACAAAATAAACAAAATAAATCATTTCCCCCTCCTCTACAATGCCAAACCGGCGCCTCCCCTCCCTCTCTTCAATCTATTTATTTTTCTTTTTTATTTTATTTTATTACATTTAATTTCCACTCCAAAATTCTATAAATACCCCATTCCTCCTTCATTCTTTCACACAATTCATTTCACTATCAAAACGCTCTCAAAATCTCTTCACAAATCCTCTCTTCAAGACTTCTCTCTACCAAAACTCTCTTAAACCAATTCTTCACAAAAATCATTCCTTATACGCAAGCTTTCTACCACATATCACTACTTACATAATACCCCTTTCATCTACTATCTTCATACCACATAAACATTTCTTCCAACCATTTATTTACCCATGTCATGTAACCTAACATGACTATGGTGTTGTTTTGAAACTCGTATGAGTAGTAAAAGTAACAACATGTTCATGTTTTGTTCTTGCACATAAACTTCCTATTTTATTATTCATATCTAACTAAATATATTTATGTATTTATATATAATCTTTAGAGCATATAAGCTCACTTGTTATTTATTTAATTTCATGCTTTGCAATTTATTTATTTCATGCTATTCTTTAAGACTAGTCTTTCTAGTTTTAAACTTGTCCATATCAAGTCAAAACAACCTTTTATTTATTTTCTTTATTCTTTTGGGACTAGTCTATTCTTAGTCCTGAGATGCCTTGATAAAGTTAAGGCTCCCAATACTTGACCAGGATATCTTGATGAAGCTAAGGTTCCCAATACTTGATATTTTTATTATCTTGCTTATTATTGTTGATTTCTCTCAAAAAATGATTTCGATGATAACAAAAAGAGTTAAATAATTTTTTACATATTTTGTTTAATGTGCAACATTTGATATTATTAAAATAAAACTATATCATAAGGTTGGAATTTTTTTTTTTAAAAAACAATATTTACTCATCAGAAGGTTACTCAGAAGGTTCAAATGAGAATTGCAGGATATTTTATTTCATCAGAGGGAACGTCATAAGGTTTATGAACCAGATAAGAATCACATGTTTTTCAATTCAGATTTAATTTATGAAGACCTAGCTCCAATGTTGAGTATAATTTGGGTATTATGCTCAATGTGTTCCACAAAGTTGGTTCAAAATCCACAGGGATTAAAATTCGAATAAATGTTTGTTTTGGAGTTCATGAACACACAGTTGAAGTTCATACGGCCTAGAAGTGAAATTCAAATTATACAAACGAATTACATTTGAGGAGAAAGTTAGTGTGCATAATATGAAGTATTTACAAAATACAATTTAGATTTTTATGGGATGTGTCCAAAGATTTTTGAAAAATACAAAGAACATGGAAGCTTAGATAAAAGAATGAATAGTACCAGACGATGAAATTGTGTAACGACAGATAAACACAAGCTCGATTTTTCAGTATAAGATAAACATACAAGTTGTTAGTTGTTTGATTTATCTTCTGAAGCTGGGATTTCGAAGATTATCACAAGAATTCAAAAATCAAAGTAAGTCAACAGTAGGATAAACATGAGCTGATATTTCAAGGATTACACGTACGAAAATTTGGGACAAGTTCATCCTTTCGTTCTTCGAGCCGTTAGAATAATGGGAATAAAAAGAAAAAGAGCAAGGCATAACAATATATCAACAACAACGTGATACTCAGATTGCTACAGTGATCAAAGCCTTCTTACGAGAGAAACTGTCATATTCTATTGTTACTGTTCATTGAGCAAATAGTTTTGAGGAAATTTAATTTTTTATTCCTCTTGATTTGGTCTTACATTTTTAGTGTGAGTTGAGAGTTACAAGTAGGCTTAGTTGATTCATTGATTGAGAGAATCAAGCTAAGTGAATTGTAGCCAAAGGATTGGCAAGAACTCCTTGTAACTTTTATTGATTTGATTGGATAGTGGAACACAACCGATGAGGAATACCGGTACCTTGGCTTGGAGCTGGAAGAGAAGATTGACACTCGAGGCGGAACCTCTATATATCGATTTGCACTCTCTACTCCTTATCTCTCTTTAATTTCATGATTTGTTGTTTATGATATATATGTGTGATATATGATCAGAAGGTTAATCAGAAAGTAAATCATTCATATTTTCTTACTCAGAGAGTTAAGTAGAAGGTTTCTAAGTGTGAAAGTCTTGAATCACTTTTCATCAAAATTTTTGCTTAAAGATTTTATTTGTTAAGATTATTGCTTTAAGAAAGTTTTAAAGCCATTTTAGTTGAATAACCAAGGGGTGTGAAATTTGTTTAAAATTTTGAAAAGTAAATTTGATAGCCAATTTACCCCCCCTCTTGGTTATCTTTTCGGGACCTACAATTATTATTTGTTTCTAGTAGTTTCTCATATTCTTATTATTTTACATGCTCATAATACTTGGATCTACATAATGATGTTGTCTCAACTAATTTAAAAAGTAGAATTTTACTTTATTAAAGGAACTTAAAACTAAATTTTCTATTATGTGAATGGTCACAAAATAATGAAGTCATTATTAACAACATAGAAATAGAGTAATACAAGTTTTCTCAAGTTTTTCTCAAATAACAAAGATAACTTTACCAAAGAAACATAAGAAATGAATACTTTCTTTGTACATTATGGCAACCTAAGTTCTAGAAAAATAATTTGTTAATATTCAAGGTTTTCACAAAAAGCTTAAGAATAAACTCTTTTTAACTCCATAACAAAACTAAGAAACAAACTAGTTTTCAAAGTTAAGATGAATTCAACCCATAAAGTTATAAACCCACTTAGGAAAATAATGATTTTCAAGTTTCTAAAGAAGAAAACTTATTTTCAAAGAATATGAATAAAATAAAATTAAAAACAAAGGATTTTATCAATAAAGATGATTCTTTTCAAAGGAAATAAAAGAACAAGTTTTAGAAAACAAAAACTTATATTTTAAATAATAAATATAAGAAGACAAGACTTATTTTCTAAAACCATTCTAAATACAAATTTATAAAAAGGTTTTCAATGACTTAATACACTTTTAATAAATTTGATCTTTTATCACTAGAAGTAAATTTATGAAAGACTAAGGTTAAAGGAAAATTTACTTGTTTTTGGAAAAAGAATGAAGAAAATAAAATAAGAATATACTCATTTATAATAACCTAGGAAAATATAAAGTTTCTTCAAAATACTTGAAAAGAAATTGTCAAAGTTAAAGTTTTAACAACTCAAAATGAATTGTTTTATGAAAGAAATTATTGAGACAATACCATTTGAATTTTTGCATATAAAGTGAGTTTATTAATATACCCAAAGGATTTATCAAATATATATTTATATATATATATATATCTCTATATTTTTACTAAAGGATTTTTTAAATGAAGATTGAGTTAGAAAATGGTTTTGCAAAAATCTAGAAATATTTGTTTTAAATCTGTACCCAATGGTTTCGGAACCCAAATGACCTTTTATGACAAAGATAACCTTAAAAATGGATAGATATTTTTAAATAGATAGAAAACAGTATATTATATGCGAAATTTCGAGTTAAAATTAGCAAGTTATGGCCATTTTAAATTAGAATTTCATTATGTACGAATTTGACGAACATAGTGAAATAGAATTAAAAGTTTAAGTAGAATTTCTATGAAATACTCATCCCGGGTATTTCTTTTGTCTAGGTGATGAAGGATACGAGAATAACCTACCCGATGATTACTACGACTAAGAAGATCACAAAATGGACGAGTGAGTTATTCCTCTTAATTTCATTGCTTTACTTGTGCTTGTAAAGTAGTAGCATTAGTATACTAAGAAAAGATAAAAATGGATATCCATTTGGGTAATTCGGCATTATTTATGTATATGTGATTCTATGTTTATGCGTGAAATGAGAATTAAGAATATCGTAACTTCAAACTGCCTGTTTAAGTAATTTTGTTCACTTATTTGTATGACTGCTTATTATTTGCTAAATTGATTGATCGCCCCCTAATAAACCTTAATAAGGTTTGGCTTAAGAAAAATAAAACGCTCACGCATAGCATCCATCGAGTCACATCTTTTTCGGAAGGCTGCTACTCCTACGCGTAGAGTTGGATTGGCTATTATCGTGCTGTGACACGGGCCATGTTCCTTCCTAGAGAATCCAAATCGCCCGATGAATGCGACTCTAGGTTCGAAGCCGAGCCAACCGAACGCTTTGGGTGGGGACTTGGAGACTAGCAATAGAAGATCGAGGATCTTCATCAACGATTTCCTAACCTTCGATACGGAGGGGTAAATCAGTTCTATATATGGTTTCCAGATAACTATATATATTTTCGTAATCACGTGATTGTTGCATTGTACGCATAGCATATGTGTGAAAATTTAAATGAACTTGCTTGAAAACATGGTGCGAATGAAAATGAATATCTTACTAAACTAGTTGTAGCTTATACCCCTATAGATTTTGATGAAATAAGTAGACCCATGGCTTAAATTGAGGATCATGACGTTAAGAAAGTCGTTGAAGGGTGTTAAGCTTTTATGAAGACAATGGAAACATAAGATGAAGTTATTTTGTAAGGATCTTTATATGTAATGTATTCTATGTTAGTGTTTTGGAAATTCTAAGATGTATATTCATTTGAAGACAATAGAGGGATATGCCCCTAAGAATTGTAATTTAATATGTTTATGTTTTATGATAAGTATTCTCCTTGTCTTGTTACTTAATTATTATCAATATAAATTGCGCTACTCCAATGTGTTCCCTTGGTTGTGATGTATGCCTTATACATGATATGGAAGCCTTTACGTTACTGAGGTAGTCATTCATAGGCTTTAGTATTGTGTACGATGGACTGCCACGTTTAGGGCACCCCTCGGGGCGTGATACCATGGCCGACAGCCTTCCCTCTTAAGCCTTCGCTTTAAGCCGACTTTCCTTTTTCTCTTCAAAGGCCAGCCTTTTAAGGCCGACAGCCTTTGTTCCGACGCTTCTTAGGTTGCTTCTTGGATGCTTCTTTGCTCATGAACGTGTTGGCTATTTTGTCTACATCAACTAAACTTAAATTAATATCTTGGTAGATGTTTATGTCTGCATATATACGCATATCTCTCCCCACTGGTGTCTTAAGGTATTTATTTTTTTTACCATCATTCAAATTTTCAAATTTACATGTCAATCCTCAATGATCATATCTATCTGTATTTCCATATATCCCATGATAAAATTGTCATATACAAATTTTAATGGAAGATAATATTTATGATTTAGAGGAAACTTTAACTAATTTAATAACACAACTATAATACAAAATGAAAAAAAAAAATCCATTTAAAATTTTGATTTCAAAATCCTTATTGAGCCAACTCATTTCTTCATATCCTTTATAGCCAACCATTACATGTAAATGAAAAGAAAACTTCTCCTTTCGTTTCTTGCATTTTATTTTCATTATCTTATATGAATAGATATCTTTATTATACCATAGTTGGGCATCTATTGGTTGCCGTTTCAACGTTTCTCTTGACGGAATTATTGAGTTGTGAACAGCTGACGACCAACTCGGTGATTCCTAACTTATGTACAATACGACAGCTAACGACCAGAAGTGGAATATATTTTACGCATTCTAATTTAGTTGAAGCCAACCATATTTCATCGAAATAAATCTTCTATTAAATTGTATTTACGTTATAAACTATCACTACGAAATATTTGCTTGATTATCGCTACAAATTTATGAAGGCAAATACTAATTATATAAAATAACTATTAAATAAAATATATTTTAGGAATGATATGCATTTTGAGAATCTTAAATAATGAATGGGATTTTAAACTTTTAAAATCACAATTATTACCTACAGTTTCTATATCTTTTTCCTTTTGGAACGTACAAGACTGGTAGAGCTATATTACAGAGTCAGATGGCATCGCACTTTTGGACTTTTTTGGTCCCCCAAAATTTTTGGACGTTCTCATGCTAGTATAACATTAACCTCTTGTTCTCATGCTAGTAGACCATAGTGAACGTGTGTGTTTTACGGTGTTGAGGTGATAAAATACATCTGGAAGGATTAAAATTTGGTTTCGAGTTGCAAATGGGTGAAAAATATATGAAAGGGATGTATTCTGGAAGTACAAGGCCAATACATGGCCTTGTGTTCTTGCTCATATGCCTCTTTGTGGTAAAATAGTATTTTTTAAAGAAAAATGCAGTTACTATACGAGGCCATGTATTAGATTGTGTTTCTCTTGGTGATTTAAAAATTATGCCTGAAAAAGAACACAAAGTTTTATATCCCTTTGTATATCCACTGTGTACTCCCCTATATTCTATCCGTGTACCTCTTTGTAGGCCTTCTTATGATCTAATTTCTTCACCTAAGTGACACTAACCCTGTACCCATTTGTCTAGTTTATGCATGTTATAACACCCTAAAAACAATATTTTTCTTGCCTAAAAATGATCAAGATCCATTTAACTCTTTTCTTTATGATTAAAATATACTTTAGGATCTGGGGAGTTTCGATAAGAGTGAATGAGTATAATAGGAATGTAGTAAGAGTTGAAGTAGATGTATAGAAGGCTCCAAGTAATTTATTTTTATGTAATTTAGTTAGTAGATATTGGTTTTGGAGCCAAAAAATTTCTAGATATGTGTATATCTTACTTATTGCTTGTGTTTATTTAGGGTAGGAACTTAAATGCACTAATTAATTATCTGATTTTAATAATGTGTTTGTTGCTTGCACATGATTGTTAGTAATAGTTGAAGAGTATGCATGGTATTATTGTGGCATTACGATGATCTATGTGTAATGGTGTCTAGAGTAGAGTCGAGCATGGAAATGATTTTAGTCGATCTAAGTATTTCAGTCTTGGGGATATTAGGGAGTATCCAACATCATATATATATATATGTATGTATTACTATACTTATGTATGGGGAAATATTGAGTTATTCTTGTGTTGATTGCCAGACTTAAAGTAAACATAATAAAACGTTGGTTGTTGCCTTAGTGTCAGGTATACATGTGAATGTGTGCTTGTTTGATCATGGTATTATCATGGCATTACGATGATCTATGTGTAATGGTGTCTAGAGTAGAGTCGAGCATGGAAATGATTTTAGTCGATCTAAGTATTTCAGTCTTGGGGATATTAGGGAGTATCCAACATCATATATATATATATGTATGTATTACTATACTTATGTATGGGGAAATATTGAGTTATTCTTGTGTTGATTGCCAGACTTAAAGTAAACATAATAAAACGTTGGTTGTTGCCTTAGTGTCAGGTATACATGTGAATGTGTGCTTGTTTGATCATGGTATTATCGTGGCATTATGATGATCTATGTGTAATGGTGTCCCGAGTAGAGTTGAGCATGGAAATGATTTTGGTCGATCTAAGTATTTCAGTCTTGGGGATATTAGGGAGTATCCAACATCATATATATATATTATGTATGTATTACTATACTTATGTATGGCGAAATATTGAGTTATTCTTGTGTTGATTGCCAGACTTAAAGTAAACATAATAAAACGTTGATTGCTGCCTTAGTGTCAGGTATACATGTGAATGTGTGCTTGTTTGATCACTTGTTTATGTTTGTGGTACATTATATTGGGCCTTATCTCTCTCTTTTTATTTTCAAGTACATGTGACGAGCATGTAGACCATTGCATGTTGGAATTATCACTAGCATTTAAAGTCCCTTAAATGATAAGTAGAGATCATGTGAAAATTAATAAAAAACAAAGTAGTTGGTTTAAAGAGTAGTAGGTGCTTAGTTTGTATTATAGACTATATGTACTATGTATTATCTTCTAGCGATAACTTATAACCTTTGTAGCTTTAGTACGGTAGATGTTAGTTAAACTCTTAAAGACCGTATGTAATTATTTATGTAGCCGATTATGTTACAAGTAGGTGGACTTATAAAATTTTTGAGTAACTAATGCACAAGTGATTTTGATGTCTTTATTATGTTTATTGTAATTATAACAGATTTGAACCTTTGCATGTTCATATTTAATATGGACACACGACACGTTATAAATAAGCCTAAATTTAGGGTGTTATAATTCATTTCATATATCAACTTTTAAAGCTAATACACATCTTATATATAATTGAACTTGTTAACTTAAAATTACTTTTTAAAATTCTTTTATTTTGTTTAACTTTTTGTAGATTTTGGTTTAATTTGCAAGTCATACAAGATAGCGAAATTCCTCAATTAATATTTGCTTTATTGTTTTTATAGATAGCAATTTCTTCAATAAATCAAATTGTTTTTAAGACTATTTTAACAAATATATTGGGTTAATGTCAAAAATGGTACTCGAACTTTCGCAAAAAATTCAATCGTATACTTGAAATTTGATTTTAAACAATTTGGTACTTTAAGTAAGTTTTTGCATGCATTTTTCCTAATATTTTGTAAAAGTTCATGTATCATTTTTGACATTATCTCAAATATATTAATAATGTATTATTTTTGTTGTATGTTACTTCTTTTTATTTTATTTTATTTTTTGCCAAAGTTATATGTTACTTCTTATTGGTATGCATTATAAAAATACAGGAAAAATGCAAAAACACCATTTAAACTTTAGGAGTGGCACAGATTGACCCCTAGAACTTTAAAAGTGTGACTTTTGGCCCCTATAATTATAAACAATTAGTAAATAAGTCTAACCCGTCTTTTTCTATCATTGTCCGCACATGCCTGTACAAAATCTATATGGAAAGTACACTGGGAATAATAAATTTTTCGTACTTTTTTAACAGAAAAAGTTATTTGCTAATTGTTTATAGTTCTGGAAGGCAAAAGTCATACTTTTAAAGTTTAGGGCATCAATCCGCGCTACCGTTAAAGTTTATGGCTTATTTTTGCATTTTACCCCAAAAATAGTTTTTATATAATTGTTATTTACTCTTCATCATTATTTGTAAATATTTATTTATTGCTTTGTTTATGTTTCAAATTTTATTATATCCATATATTCAAGTTTTTCAAACACATGGTAGTATCTTGTGTCCTAGTATATTATAATATACTCAATATAACATATTCTATGGATTATAAATTGCATTAACTATCATGGAAGATGATTTATTTTTCTAAAGTCTCTATTAATTATTATTTATTCTATTAAGTCATCTTTATTTTTAGCAAACTTTGATTTTTACTAGGTGACATTAGCAAATTAAGGAATTTCTTCAGACCTCTATATATTATCAGTAAGGGTATAGAGAAGTAATCCTTACGTGATGATTCTGTTTGGCTAAAAGATCTTGCCATAAAAATGCGTTAACAATCTCAACAAATCATATATTCTCTTACTTTCAAAATTATTTTTATCAATTGCCTACATGTACATATTATATTTTATAATTCTTAACAATAAATAATTATTTGTAGTATGCCATACTTTATGTAATATAGTTAATGATGGGTGTGGAATTCAAAAAAATTAAATTCCTACTATAAAAATTAATACAAATAGTGTATAAGAGTAAGTAAGGTAGTATCCATATACAGTAAGGTAGTATCCATATACATTGGTATTTTTTTTTTAATTATGCAATAAATAAATAGAATAAGAGGTTTTATAACTTGAAGTAAAGCAATCTAACTTAGAAATAGAGTTATCTATTAGCAAGTAATGCAAATTAAAAGATAAACTAATAATATAATAAATAAATTCATAACCGAAGTTATAATTACAATTTTTGTTCACAAAATTGAGAGGATCCATTGGGTGTCTCAAGACATTGTAAAGAAGGAAAAGAAGGATGGAGGATTTAGCATAAAGGATATCATTGCCAATACTAAAGCATGTATGATTAAACTAGCATGGTAGATGAGATCTGAACAGATGCTTTGAAGTAAACTACTAAATTAATATGTGCAGAACAAGCATCATAATTCCAATTTCCGAAGGTTACATTGTTGTATGGTGGCTACTTCATAATGTAGTTCTACTAAAATTAATACATGCAGAAGAAACATTGATGGTGATTCCAAATGTACTTTTTGCTGGAGCAAGGATGAGACTGTGAAGCACCTATTTTAAGCTGTGTGTGATTGTCTAACAATGGTGGCATGTCTACAACAACTCGCTTAATTTTTGTAGCTCCTTTCTTCTTGGATTTAAAGATTGGCTTAAGTAGATGGTAGGACAAAGAGGTTTGAGAAACACAAATTAGAAAAAGCCTTGTGCCTGCTCATTCTTGTTCTTGATTTAGGGGATTTGGTGTGAAAGAAATAGGAGACTTTTCCATCCTAGTGAATGACACGGGGAGTGGTATCGAGAAGAGAATGCTAAGCAAAAGCCATTGAATGGTGGACATCTATGTATAAAAGTAAGATTAGAGAGCAAATTGAATTTATTATTGATTTAGACTCCTTGTTGACAATCCAAATTGTGATAAATGAGATACAAAGTAATAACCCAATTCCTTTTTGTTGCTTTCTTAAGCAAGGACAAGATGAAGATGTTAAAGGACATTATTTAAGGAATTCCCGCGCGAAGAAGCACATAGCCTTGCTGACTTCCTTGAGAGTGATGGCCTTAACCATGATGTGTCTTTCTTTTTTGATAGTCTTCCCTCTTCCTTGTTGTTGTTTTATTAAGCTTTGTATATTGAACTTAGATATTGCAAGATCGCTTGTAATTTTCTAGTTAATAGTTAGTGATTTTCAAACATGTGACCATATGTGTGATAGTGAATATGAAAACTACGTATTACCTCATCAATATGTTAAAATATAATTAGTGATTACTCACTACGTATGCATACACATGGTGTGTACTACTCATTGAATATTTTTTTAGTAGTCATAGGAGCCGCATAGGTGGCTTACATGTAGATGTTGGCTATATAACGCAATCTTCTCGCAAATTATTTTGAATTAAATGTATATATATATAAAAAAAGAGACTAATCTCTTTATTTTGAATAAATTGGTTATGATTATTAAAAACCTCTAATAACCTGCCTTTCTTTTACTATTTTGATGATTAAAACTTCTTTGATTATTTTCCTTATTGACTAAACAACTTTAATCAATTGTTTAAGATTTACTTTATCAACATCATTAATAATTATATAGATCATCAATTTCAACCTACAAATCACAAACTTGATCTATTTAAACTAGATCGGTTATCATTGTTATAATCAATTTATATTATCATACCACAATATCATAATAATTAAACAATTATTAATTTAGCATTCTAATTAATGATATATTATTTTTTTTAATTGAACAAAAAAGCCAAATTAAATTTGCATCAGCCAAACAAAATAGTAATATCAATACATTTATAAAATATATAAATATTCAAGGTAAAGACAATAATGATGAAAAACTAGTTAGATATTGTAGACGGATTGGTTAGTAAAATGTATGTCATGGGACAAACCTAATAAAAATTAAGTTTGTTTAAGGTTAATTCTTTAAATTAGTGGCAAATCCAAAGAGTTAAACCTATTTTATTGAAATGATTTAGAGGTTTTTGTATAGTTAGTAAGCTTGTAGTAAGGTCAATAAGATTGTGCTACATAATTTTATCTTAAGACTTAATTAGTATTCATTATGTTTCCTTGAATATTTTCTCTTCATTAAGCCATTATGACTATTAAATCAAATAATTTTTGTCCATTAACATTAAGACGATTGTCACACCCTAAAAAGTGGCCTAGAAAGATCAACCTATAGTTATCATATCAAGTATGTATCAAAGATATGATAACTGTTTTACAAGTCGGAGTTTTGCAAAATTCTACTTAATATTTGCTATACAAGTTTTAATTACATAAAAACAATTTAATAGCTAAGGAAATACAAATTTCTATAGTCCACCAGAACCGCAGAGAATCAGTATCCCTCACTAAACAATAAAAGAGAATAGATTATATCTATATATATATATATATATTACAAAGCCTTAAATTGTTCTCAATCTATCCAATCTATTCTAAGCCTATCATATCTAATACAAAACAAAATAACTTAATTACAAAACATATGAATTCTATTCTAAGCTATCTAATCTCCAGAGTTTTCACACTCTCTTGGTCCATTCTTGTCCTGAGATACACCTCCATAAAACTATGGGGGCGTGAGCTTCTCTGTAACTTAGTGAATAATAAGGCCAAATCACATAACAAACAAAAGTCAGACAATTGTTATTAACAAACATAAGCAATGCAATACTCAAACATATGATATGCATAGTTTGGATGACCAGAATCCAAACCAATGGAGATTTACGCCTTCTCTTGGGAGTTGAAGGACTAACTTAAGTCATTCACGTCTGGTAGAACTGTGAACTAAGGAAGAGCTTGTCTTTTCAATTTAGAGCCATCAGCTCACAACTTCTCAGCATAAAACTGTTTTATATGATAAATGTAACCTTTAACTACTCCTTAGATATAACCAAGGATGGAAGATTTCATTTGGAAATACATTTTATTGAAAAATAACCTCTAACTTCTCCTTAGACATAGCTAAGGAGGGAGGATTTTCTTTGAAACTCGTTTTATCAAACATAGCCTCTAACTTCTCCTTAGAAAAATCTAAGGAGTGAGGACTTCATCTTGAACTCATTTTGTGCATTGATTAAAACATTTATACTGCTAATATATCCTCTACTTCTCTTAGGACCATAAAACCTCTCTAAGTACTAGCATCTCCTAGGCTAATACCTACACAAATGATGTTCTTTGATGCCTTTTTAGTTCTTGGGATACGAGCGACCCTATGGTATCTAATTTCAAGAAACAGATCCACTGACATAACTTAGGACTACCACATAATTGAGATGCTAGCACACGACGTGAATACCATGCTGATGCAAGTATGCTGTCGTGTAATGAATAATTATTTAATTAAATAGCCAAATAGTATTAAGTTCATTTACTAAGGTGATCAATCAATTTTCAAATACTCTTCCACAATAACTAATTGGTTATTACAAACAATGGGTGATCACTTTTATGTTAGTAATTTTATCAATCAAATAATCACCAAACAACAAATGAATGCCAATCCCTAAGGACATTCAATTATATTTATCTTAAATTTAAGTACAACTACATTACATGCACAAATAAGGCGATAGGGCCAATGTTACCTACCTAACATCCAAGCTAGGTATTAACAAGCTTCTAGGAAATTCAAAACATTTTCTCTATCAATATCAAATCATCAACATCATCATCAATCGCATCAAATCATCATCATCCTTCATATATGAAATTCCGACGTAAATAGAATATTGCCTAAGGATATTGCAAAGAATATATCAAAACAAACAACTATTCAAAAAATCAATGATTTAATATCTTATTTGACTAGACACTAAGTAGGAATCCTGCCATGGCTTTTAAGATTGCCCTACTAAGATACGGACAATTCTCCATTGTTTGTCAAGAAGGTCATCAAAACATACATATGCAAAAACATTCATTTCCTAAGCAAACACACATTTGAAACAACATATTTTTCATATAAAACATGGTTATCTCAACATATCATTCTAATCCAATTATTAGCGATTAATCCATTTTAACTTAATCCTAACTAAATTGATTAAACTTAATCATTTAATTCAATTACTAATTCATTTCAATTAAAATTAATCAATCTAATCCATTTTAGCTTACAAAAGTCTATTTAGTCAAGTTGAACTTAAATTGATTAACTAAGTTCATTTTTATATTTGAGATTCATATTAACTTAAGTTGATGTTGACTTAATCTTAATCAAGTTGATTAAACTTCATCAATCTAATTCATTTTAATTCATTCAAGTTCATTTAGTCAAGTTAAACCTAATTTTAGAAAGTAAGTTCATTTTATACTTAACTACACACATTTAATAAGCAAACACAAGTTTTTAATTTTGTTTGGAATATGTAGTAGCTGGAATCAATCAAAATTTAGGCCTTGATACTTTAAAATTTGAAAAAACTAAAACATGAAAGTTGTAGATCTCTTTTTGAGCTTTTCATAGCATTTTGAATCACCTCAATCCAATGTTGGATGAAAAAGTTATGATCAAAATACAAAATTATATCACAGCATGAGAAACCAGATGGGCTATTTCAAGGGCCGTTTCAATCTAGGGGTTTTACCTAAAAATGATCCAAAAGTGAAACACCCCTCTAAACAAGTCGTTTCAAGGGCTGTTTACTCCATGCATCCTCTCAGATGGGCCGTTTTAAGGGCTGTCTCAACTCAAAATCTTTACACAGAAATTAAGACACCCCTCCAAATACTCCCGTTTGAGACTCCCTTGCTATGCATGAATTTTATTTGTTTCTTTTACATCTTTTTTCCAATTTTTACATATTTTACTTCCATCAAAACATCATCTAAATATCATACAAGCTAAATTTCACACTTCTAACACTTCTATACTCATCCAACAACATCAAACATCATTAAACTCTTCCATCAAACCCCATATTTACTATTCGTCATCTTCTTTACAAATCCAACATATATCTAACATCAACTCATCATATAAATAAGTAAATGACAAGTTAAGCAAAGGAAAAATAAAACTCGTCTTTGTAAATAACATGATCTTCTTGGTTATTACTCCTCCTAAGCTTTTGAAGCTTGCTCAATTTGATCTTGTTTTTCATGTTTGTTTTCTTCAAAAATCTTATTTAAACTTGAGATTATGAGTAAAATTTTGAAGAAAAAAAATGAAGAGAGGAAATGGAGAAAGAAGAAGAAGAAGGATCGGTAGAGAGAGAGAGAGGAGAAAAAGAAAGAAAATGAGGCAGCCCAAAAAGAAGGAAAAGAAAAAGGATTAAATAGGATAGAAACAAAATAATTAAGGATAATTGTTAGTAAAGGGGTTCGGTTCAAACTTTTTAGATAATTTTATGGAGTATCAAAGACAATTAGAAGATATTTTCAAGATGTATAACATATAAATTAGTAGCTTGAGTTGAAAACTAAGTTTAGAATTTAATTTTGCAAAAATGTGATATTTAGCTTGAGTTCGGGCTTAAAACTGATATTTTTAAATGTGCATTTGAACTCAAAATTTGTGGGAATCAAGAAAATAGAATTTTAGGTTCAATTAGTTAATTGAGAACATTTTATAATTTTAGATAAATGAACTTGAGAAATTTGGGTCATTTGTAAATTTAAAAGAGAAATGGTCTAGAGATTTAAGATTTAAGAATTAAGAATTAAAATTGGCTTTCTAAGAGTTTAGAGATTTAAGAATTAAGAGAAAGAGAATTTTAATTTAAAATTTATAAAAGATAAATGATTTTGATTGGTTGGAAAAAGATGTTAGACCAATTTGGATAAATGAAGGGGTTATTTGAAGTCTCAAATCCAATTCAATTTATTTATTATTTGATTTAGTCAAGCTATATATTTTTATCTTATTAATTATTTTACTTGGCTTAATTAGATCATCAGAGTTCAATTTCTAACTTAAGGTTTGATTTCAAGTTTTGCTATTATATTTCATTTCATTAAAAAATTTTGATTCATTTGTTAAGCATTCATATTTATTAAGTTTTTATACTACAGGTAGTATAATTACATTGTTTTGGTCTTTTATCACATTTATTTGAATTTCTTAATTTTCTACAAAATATTCAGAGATTTAAATATTTCCTTAACTTTATAAAACTGACATTCTATGCAATAAAACATATATAAGCAATAAGAATTAATTTAGCGATTTCCATCTTTACTTACTCTATTTTTGGAAAAGACCCAGGCTCAATAACAACAACAAACAACTTACCACTCGACATGACTCTTAATTTAAGATGACATATGACCACATGACATAGACTCATGACATGACACAACACGATACACTCAATAAGTAAAGGTTGTAGACTCGCTTTTTTATTCTTATTTGAATATATATAATAGTATGCATATAAAATATAT
Organism: Combretum micranthum; assembly: GCA_024138025.1. Classification (NCBI taxonomy): domain Eukaryota; kingdom Viridiplantae; phylum Streptophyta; class Magnoliopsida; order Myrtales; family Combretaceae; genus Combretum; species Combretum micranthum. The sequence continues at coordinate 2,262,867 of JAMXBD010000013.1, read as the reverse complement.
AGTGCTCATTTTATTTTAATCATAAGAGATATTTTGTTTTATAATTTTCAATGACGTGATCATCTTGACAAGATGGAAGTCAAGATGTCTCATTTTTTTTTTTTTTATTCTTTGGACATTTGTCTAAATTACCATTGTCTTATTACAATTAAAGTTAGGTTATTTCCTTATATGATTATATTATTATCAGTTATCAATTACGCAAATTTATGGAAAATAATATTGCAAAGTTTTATTGAAATCAATTCAAATTTTTAATCAATATTCAGACGGTTTGTATCTTAATATTTCCAAAATGTGAAAAAATTTGGAGTAATTCTTGCAATTACTTTTAAAACATTTCTAAAGTTCCATATTATTTACTTAATGATTTTTATATTTAAGATGTACTATTTTGGGTTATTACGATAATGCTAGTCTTACTTGATAATAAAACTAGTATTTGCTTATGTTGATAATAAATAATAGACCATAGCTCGACTAGCTCACCACCAGCTTACACGGGCTTTAGAGCCCAGGAAGAACTCCATCAAGCCCATCGGCCTAATTACTCCCCAAGGAGCTTGACTTAGCCATGACTTCGGTCCTGAAGTTGAGCTCTCATAGGACCAGGGTCCCTAAAGAGAGTCAGGGTCATGGCTTTGCTACATTGCGACTCCTAAGTGGAGGCTCATAGCGATGTCCTATAAAACTCCACGACATGCACTCTCTCCAGACATGCTATAAGCTCCATGGTGAACTATGTTCTCTCAACCCACTACGTACTCTCAACATGCTAACTGGCCCTCAATGGGGCCGAGAGGGGATCAATCACTAAATTGACTACACTCCATGCTCAAATAATTCATTTACCTCGGGTCTAGGCCAGTTACCAATCTAAGGTCACCAATACTAATATAAAAGATTTTGTGGAACCCATTCTGGTATAACATGATCTATAAATAGCCCTACCCTCTAATGGGTAAGGCAAGATGATACTTCGAAATTCACACACTCCATAACTACCTTTTGAATACTATGAAGAGGACCCTACAACTCACTTAAGCATCGGAATGGTTGCACCTAACAACCTCTCGACTCACCATTAACCTATTATCTGTGTTTGTAGATCCCCACCTCCACCAATGTAAGTTGCACCTATAACACCTGGTTATTGATTATGAAAGGAGGAGGATTTGGAACCTAATCACTTCATTTTATTTGTCATAAATACTTGAACCAGTTTAAATTGCTTATTTAGCATCTCTAATTCTCTCTAAATCATTTTTCTCTTGTTGAAAGATTATTCTATTGTAGGCCAAGTTTCATTGATAATACTTGAACTTTTTTAATATAATTGAATTGTACCTAAACAAAATTTTTCCCATAAAAATACTTAAATAACCCAAATGCATTAGATAGAAGGGGCTTCTTTCGAAAGGGGGTTGTAGTCCTTCCATTTGGAGTTATCTTGAGAATTACGTACTTGACTTCAATATGTGATGTTTCATTTTATTTATTTATATATTTTTCATCTTTGTCTAGCAATGTGTTGTTTTAATTAAAAAAAAAAAGTCAATAATTGATGTGGTATACTTTTCAAGTGAAGAAGCTTTTTTTTTTTCCCACCTTCATAATCTTATGAATTTTTTCCCTTCCAAGTAATGTATACAATAAAGCCTCTCAATTTTTTTGTTCTTTAAATTCTATCTAATTTTCTCTTCTGATATCATCAAGTGTAACTAATAGTTCATTTATTAATATGTATACATTTTCTCATTTGGGATGCTTTCTCTCATACTTCAGATAAATTCAAAACAAAACTTGAATCACCATCTCTCTCTAATTGATTAATCAATATAAGTTTTGTGTATCATGATTTGAATACCATGTTTGGAGGAAGCAACCATGATTTAATGCATTTGGGTTTTTTTTTTTTTTTTTTTATTGATTAAGGACTTTTTATTTGGGTTTATTGTTTAGATTTTTTTTTATAGGGGTTATTTGATTTAGGTTTCTTGTTTTGATTTTTTATAATGGAAGAAGAAGAAGAAGAAGAATAAGAGTGCATGGAGAGAGAGAGAGAGAGAGAGAGAGAGAGAGGAAAGTGAAAAAGAAAAAGAAAAAAAAAAAGAAAAATGTCATGTAGGAAATAAAAATATATTTTTAATAGGGATTCCTTACCATGTCAACATATTGTCCAACTTTTGATGGGAAAGATTTATAAAGTTAAGACATTATTGTAGGAAAAATTTATATTTAGTTACAATTCTGTTATATTAAAAATGGTAGGTGTTGTCAGTGAAACTTACCATCTATTATAATACTAATATCATTTTATTCATTTAAAGTGCGTGGATACATGTTGCATAGACATTATATAATGCAATAAACCTATACATTTACAGATATCATAATATTTTAAAAAACCAAAAGTGTAATTATCTTTGGTTAGAAAAAAAAAAAATTAACTATTCATATCCATGAAAAGAAAAAACAAGAAATACCAATAATGAAAATAAAATTTTCTTTTGCTTGCAGTTGTCACAAGTTTGTCATATGTTATCTCTCTCTTTGTCTCGTGTTGTGTGGATCTAACTTCTACGTCATGATGGCCGTTGCTCCATCTCTCCTTGCCACATCAACATATAGCAGAACTTTTGGCCAGATTCCAGCTAAAGGTACCATGAGTGTAAGATTTAATAAGTTTAGGTATTTTAGTAGACATGAAACTTATTTAGGTATAATCCTGTCATATTAAAAATATGAAGGTATCACCAGTGAAACTTATTGTAAATCCCTAGATTTTTATGCCAAGTCTTAAGTTCAAACCTTAGAACTGAAAGTCAACTGAAAACCTTAAAATTAACAAAATCTATATCAAACCCTAGAATTTAGATCTGGTAATCTCGCGCTCTTTTACCCTAAACAACAGAACTAAGATGATTATTGATAATAGTTTATAATTATATAGAAAAGCTTAAAAATATTAGATACGCTAATTTTTAGTGTGTTTTGGATTTGAACGGGATCAGTTATCAAATATCGCATTTATAGACTATTTTCTTTACTACCGGTAAATTATTAGTTTTATTTACTATTTATTGTCCTTTTCTACTATTAATCTATATTTACTTTTCTTACTACATATTCTTACTACTTATACACCTATTTTCTTACTTTTTATCTTCCCAATACATCTCTAATCACATCATATCTTACACATTAATTACTTTTCTTTACAAATTAAAATAACTCCTCCCCCCTATACAACCCAAAACCAGTGCCTCCCCCATATCCTCATCTCTCTCTAATTTTCTTTTTCAATTTATTTTATTACACTTAATTTCCCTTCATCTTTAACTATAATTACCCTCTTTCCCTCCTCTTCTTTCATACATCTACTTTTACATAACAAAACTCTATCAAAATCTCTCCACAAATTTCTCTCTACCAAAATCTAGGATTGTGCAAAAAAACCAATCGAACCGTGACCATATAGGACTGGACCGAACTGAAATTTGGTTTTTTTTTTTTTTTATTGAAATGGTTTGGTTTAGTAAAGAGCAAATGGTTCGTTGTTCGATTTGGGACCTAAACCGAACTGTATGGTTCAAATCGAATCGAATCGAACTGTTTTACATATGTATATTTAAAATTAAACATATTATTTTTACTCTTAATTATTTCATTAAAAAATTAATTGTTTTTAAAATTTGTGACTTAAATATGTATCATTCATGGAAATAAAATTAGATTTGTCATATTATGTTTTAATTACTATGTTGTCTACAAATAAGATAGATTTTAGATTTTAGCATTTGGTATTCTAACTTATGAAAAAAATTTTCCCTTTGTCTTACTAATTCTATTATTTAGTTGCTTATTGATTTATATAATTGATAATATGTTAGTTAAAAGCATATAAAGAATTAAATTTTGTGTCTTATATTGGGATAAAGTCTAGTATACCATTATAGTTCAAAATAATTGAAAAAAAAATTGAGACTAGTCACGATTATAATTTTATAATGAATGAAATCCCTTCCTTTCTATAAGTTTTACATGTTTATTTGGTAAATGATTAATTTTAAATATTATTGTTGATATTTGCATTAATGATAAGAAATATATAATTTAAGTTTTTTTATAGAATATATTTTTTATTTTATGAATAAAAATGGTTCGAACTGCAAATTAAACCGTACCGAACCGTTTTTTTTCGATTTGAAAAAATTATGAACCAAACCACATTGTTAGGTTCAAATTTAAAAGAAAAATTGAATTGAATAATATGGTGCGGTTCTGTTTGAGGTGCAAACTAAACCGAACCGAATCGTACCATGCACACCCCTACCAAAATCCTCTCTAAACAATTCTTTTTAACTTTCTTTTCTCTACACATAAACTATCTTCTACATATTACTACCCACATATTCCTACATCCACCACTTTATTTCTTCAACAAATACACACTTTAGGTAAAGAGCTTCTATATTTATTTTACATGTCATGCAACTTAGCATAACCATGGTGTTGTTTCTTAAAGCTCATGTAAGTTATGGAAGCAACAACATGTTCATGTTTTGTTCTTACACATGCCAAGAATTCTGATTATGTTATTATTATGTTATTATGTGATATTATTGTTATTATGCTTCTAATCTAACTTTATATATATTATTAAGTATACGTATATCTATAATTTTTAGAGCCTAAATGCTCACTAACTCTCACTAGCATGCTTATTATTTTTGCTCTTATTATGCTTTTTCTTTTCTTCTTCTTTGTGACTAGTCTATTCTTAGTCTCGGGATACCTTGATGAAACTAAGGTTCTCAATACTTGACCCTATTATTTTTGCTTATTATTGCCTCTTATATCTTCTATACATTATTATGTGATATTCTTTTTCATACTACATACTCATATACATGCATCATCATATTGATATTATCTCAACAAAACTAAAGAGAAATTTTCTTTAATAAAAGAAAATGGAATCAAATTCTTTTACCATATATGTCTTTGTCACGAAATCAACATTTTGTCATCAAATGCAGGAAAATTATTTTTGCAATGTCTTTTCAAACTCATTAAGAACTTTCTTAACTGACAATAAAGATGATTTTATCAAAGAAATTAACTAACGAAATAAATATTTTCTTTTAATAATAAGTCACATGAAGTTCATTAAAACTTAGTGCTAATAATTCTTTGATAAGCAAACTTTTCTTTGAAAGCTTATTTATAGGATTTTTACCAACTCAATAGTAAAAACCAAGAACTAGACTAGTTTTCAAAATTAAAATAAAATCAACTCACTAGTTTATAAACTCACTTAGAAAAATAAAAGTTGCCGAGTTTCTAAATGATAAACCCATTTTTAAAGAAATAAAAGAATGTAAAAATGATAAACTAAAAAACAATACATATTATCAACAACATAAGAAAATGGTTCAAGTGTTTTCTTCCAAGTGAAAAATTTAGTAGAAAACTTAAAAGACCAAGTTTTTAGAAACAAAAATTGATCTTTAGAGAAATTAGGAAATGAAAATATAAGAGCAAAAAGACTTATTTATCAAAACCATTTAAAAAAGAAAAGTATATACAACTCAAATTATTATAACCTATCAACAACTTAATAAAAATTTTGGAAACTTCATTTTATCCCTAGAGGTAAAATTTGTAGAAGACCAAAGTTAAGAAAAATAATTTATTTTAGAAAAGGAATTATAAAACAAAATAAGAATATACTCATTTATAATAACCCAGGAATTTTTAAAGTTCTTTCAAAACACTTAAAAAAGAAAATTGTTAAAATTCAAGTTTCAACACCGTAAGACAAATTGTTTTTTGAAAAATAATTGTTGAGACAACACCGTTAAATTTTGCATGCAATATGAGTCTATATATATACATGTATTCAAAGAATTTTTCAATCATATAAATATCTATATTTTTGCTGAAGGATTTTTGGATAAAGAAAAGTTTAAAAAATTATGCTTCAAGGGTTGGGATTTTCGTGGTGATTTTGTACCAATCTTTTTCATGACCTAAAAGATTTTTTATGAAAAAAATAACCTTATAAATAGCTAGATCTTTTTGAGTAGGTAGAAAACAGTATATAATATGTAAAATTCCGAGTTAAAATGAGCAAGTTATAACCATTTTAAGTTGGAATTTCACTCTATATGATTTTTGACTAACTTAGTGAAATAAAATTAGAAAGTTTAAGTAGAACTTTCAAGAAATACTCACTTTGGGTATTTCTCTTATAGGTGATGTGAAGATCGAGTTCTCATACCCTGATGATTACTTTGACTAGAAGTTTTCACGCAAATAGCCGAATGAGTTTATTTATTATATTTTTGCACTTACGCTTTTGCTTGTAAACTAGTAGCATTAGAATTAGGAAAAGATAAAATAGAAAAGTGCATGTGCTTTACATATATGGTTGAAATTATGTTTAAGTATATCGATGTGAGAATTATTCATAATGAATGTTTAATCTAGTATAAGAATAATTGTCTATAAATTCTATGATCATTCATAGAATATTTAATCATGTCATGAGTATTTAATTAAATTGATTCATCAATATCATTGGGTGAGTTCATTACATTTATTACTATACTCTTGGTGGGACAAAGACATCTAAGGAGGTTCGTAGATCTCGTAAGATCTACAAAATGGTGAAGGGTTGCTCGAATAAAATTGCGATGCATAAACACCTGAATAAACTATATTTTACAATTGGGTAGTAGCTTAAATAAATACTACAAAGAAATGGATTATATTTTTATAGCTACGAAGTGGCTTGAACAAAAACTACAAAGGATTTATAATTATGAAAATCGGTCTAATCAGCCTGGAACACCTAACCCCAAATGGAGAGGTAAATCTATTCAACATATGATTCTTGAAAAATCATTTGTATTGTCTGTTTACATGTTTGTGCGTCTCATTTGATTGTTTAAATAAACTTGTTTTGATTATTGGTTGTTGAGTATTTAATTATAAAAATAATTATCACTAAACGCGTAGCTTATACCCTCTTAGATGTCTCTTACAGTACGTGTATCTTTAATTGGAGCCCAGGGGTATTTTAATTAGGTATGACCTTCGAAGTTAAGAGCTTTTTGGATAGAAATCAAGAACTAAAAGTAGATGTAGAATTCTATGTAAAACTTAAAAATATATTTATTTTGAAGCTGGACTCTATTAGACTTAGTTATTTTGATGGGGGATGCCCCTTAATGTTTCCTTGGATTTGAAATCCATTAGCTATTTCGAAAGTTGAAACCTATCCTAATTCTAAACATTTCCTAAGATTAGCTTTTGTAAAAATGAAACTTTAATGTTTTGACAATATACATATATATTACCGTGTATTTTTCTTTTTCCTTTTTAAATAAAACTTTTATATTTTAATTTAATAAATTAACATTTCAAAATACTTATAAACTAGATTGTACCAATAAAGACAATGATATGTATATTTTATTTATTTGTTTTTTTTATAATTTTAATATAATTTATAATTTGATTTTTCAATTGTCCTAATTAAACTTGGTTTGACTTATCGATCCTATCTCTCTAGTATATTTGTGTCAATCCCTGATTTAGATTTGATAATATTGGTTCTAACTTCTACTAGTGTATGTCGCACATGCATCGAAAAAAGGAACAATTAAAAAATACCCATGTGGAGAAAAAAAAGGCTAAAATAGTTATAAAAAAATAGAAAATGAAAATGATTTTTAATCCGGAAAGAGTGGAGAAAGAAAAATAATCGTCATAAGATAAAAAAAAAGGATAAGCTAATATTTTTTTATACTAATAATTAAAAATTTGTATAAGAATAATAGGTGCTATGATGACTGGCTCCGTCTATTGCTTTGTGTAAAAATCTAGAAGAAAGTACCCATGAGGCAAGGGAAAGTGATAATTATCCACCGACAAAAAACAAAGAGGTCTAAGAAACTACCTATGCGGCATGTGAAAGTGATAATGATATCCACCGAAAAAAAAGACAAAAAAAAGATAATTACAACACTCCTTCAATTCGACGCTGGCACGTGTCTAGGGTTGGGCTTAACACCACGTATATTTTTTAGCACGTGATGAATTAATTTTCAAAACTTGGAACGTGGACATGCTTTCAAGCTTTAACTAGAGGTGGGCAAGTGGGTTAAACGGGCCAATCCGACCCGGTCCACTTTGGCCCATAGGTTAAACGAGCCAAAAAATTTTGGTCCACCTTAAAAACAGGCCAAAATTGCCTGATTCTAACCCAATCCACTTTAGCCCATGGGTTAAACAGACCAGCCCACTTTTTGACCCTTTTAACCCACTTACATATTTTGTGAGTTAAATGGACCAAGTTGACCCATTTAACTTATTTATACTAATTAAATAAGATATATATAATAAAAAAAAGAGAGTTTTATAAGGTTATATATATTAATGATTGATTTCATTATTATTTTAATTACTTTTTATATAAAAATAAGTTTTCTAAAATAGCTTATTAGATAATATATTTTATTTAAAACAATAATAATATATTTTATAAAATTTTATGGTGCATGTGCATCAATTTGTCATTCTTTGTTATAATTAACACATAAATTTAATCTCAAGTATAAAAAATCTCAAGAATAACCTTCATTAATACATATTTACCCTATAATTATTTATTTTATTTTTATAAAAGTAGGTTGGTGGGTCAACCCATTTAACCCACGGGCTAGCCCACTTCGGCCCACGAGTTAAGTGGGTTGGGTAAAATTAACCCACTTTTAAACAAGCTAAAAAAAGCTGGCCCTAACCTGTTTTTAAAGTGGCGGGCCATAGCCCATTTGTCTAGCTCTAGCTTTAACCACATATTGGTCGTTAACATGATATTATCGTTTTGTAGAAGTAGAGTTGCTCATGATTTGTTTAATGGTTTGTGGTTTTATTTTTTAAATTTAATAATAATAATTGATTTTTTTAATATTTTAATTCTAAATCGATTATTATAAATGATTAATTGTCTTAACGGTTAACCTTTTTTTAAAATAAATTTTTTGGTTTTCTGTTTATAACCATTTTACATAATAATTCCAATAAATCAAATTGATAGTTTTAACAAACTTTATCTTTTAGCCTTTATCATAGAGTTTTTTTTTTTTTAAATTATATATATATATATATATATATTACAAGAGCTAAAGAAAAGAAAATCAAATTGAGGAAAAGAAAAAAAACAAGCATTTGGATGAATCATCATCAACAAAATCAAACTAAATCAATTATCACATTAACTCTCATAAAGTATAGAACAAAACAAAGTACTTTAATAAAAATTCAAGAAACATTAACATATGTAAGTTATATATGTATATATACTTTTTAAAAAATAAATATATGTATATAAATTATATATATAATATTTTTTTATATTGAAACGGTTAATCGTTAACTATCAATTTTTGGTGGTTACAAATCGAAACTAAAACTAAAAATTAAAAAAAAAAATAAAAACCATAACCTTAAATCAAAACCAACAAATCGATTAATCATATTTTTTGATTTGGTATTTTTGGTTTCGGTTTGGTTTATCAGTTGCATTGAATATTTTTTTTTTTTTTTTTTTTTGCACATTTCTACCTAGAATGGTGTGGTTGGACTAGACCTAGGATGTGCTTGTGAATTTGACCTAACTTGCATGAGTAAATCACATGTGCCTATAATGGCCTGAGCCTTGCACCCAGTAAGGGTGGGAAAAAAAAACAGACTAAACCGAACAAAAATAAAAAAATCAATCCAGAAAATATGGTTAACCAGTCCATCGGTTTCTGTTTAGGTTCATGGTTTTAATTTTTTTCGGTTTTTTGTTTCAATTTAGGTTTGTAACTATGAAAACCGATGGTTAATGGTTAACCGATATTTATAAATATATAATTAATTTTTGTAAAAAAAAAAAATAATTTCTCCATCCTAGTGACGATAAGCCCAATGAAAAAATGAGGATACAAAGAATGAACCCCTTTCAAAATTCACTCAAGGTTGGAAGCTTTTATATTTGCCTCTTTAATCTGCTTTCCATGGTCATAAGCTCATGTATTGAACCTATGATGCTTTTTAGATATAAAAGCCAACTTGATCTTTTTTTTTTTTTCTTTTGTAAGCATGTTTAGGATGAGAATAGTTAACTGTCTACGGTAAGTCAAGCACAAGGGGTTTAAGTCTTAACAGCTAAAATACATGCTCATTGTGTATTTCAAATGAGCTTTCACGACAGCATTAGCCCAAGTATTTTTCAAATAAGCCATGTTGATTTTTTCTTATGTGCACACATTTCGAAGGAATCATCTCAAAATTCTATGAAATATAAATATAGTTTTATTTGTACAATATATAGGACCTATTACTATAAATATATAATATTACAATGATTTTGGTTTTTGTTTGTATTCTTGAAAAACCAATGGTTAAAAGTTAACCAATATCCATAAACATATAATATTATATATAATTCATCATATGGTTAAAAACCGAAAATTGAAAATATTAACCGAAAAAATGGTTAACCGTTAAGACGGTTAACCGCTAATAATGGACCGGTTTAGGTTTGGCATTTAAAAAAACCGATTGTAATGGTTAGGTTCAAAAAAGGGGTCATGGACTAGTTAATCGGTCCATGCCTACCCCCAGCACCCAGTTCACAATTTACTTTTTACATATCATTAAATAATGGTTATTATTTGCATTATTTTAGATGTTTTTTAATACTAGCCACATGGACACCAATGAGATAGTAGCATTTAGTATAGCAAATTCACAATAGTGACTTACTGGGGGTATCAGGATAATTATCATAGGATATGGCACAATGTTTATGAGGTAAATTATAAACGAAAGTTATCAACGTTTAGGGGTAAGTTCTTTTAAGGTATTAACGTTTCAATTAGTTCAAAAGGGGAACCAATGTTTAGGAACATATTCATTTAAGGTATCAACGTTTCAAGTGATTAAAAAGAGGTATCAACGTTTTGTAAAGTGAGTCAAATAAGGTATTAATAATTGATCATTAATAAAAACTTTAGAAACTTAATTAAAAACTAAGTGAAATGTTGATAACTTAAATGCACTTTACAAAATGTTGATACCTCATTTGAGCACTTTACTAAATAAAAGAACGCTTCAATCTCAATCGTCGGATCCTTACAAACGATCAAAGGCTAGCATCATCTTCCAATATTTATAAATAAGAGATTACTCTTCTCATTTAAGGGGGAATTTTGCATATTTCTAAGATCAAGAGTAATGCAGGGACTTTATTGAAGTTGCATCGAAAAGAATCAAAGCAACTATTTCTCGAAGAATGAGTCTAAGACAATCGAATCTATCTGATTTGACCTTCTGTCACACTTACGCACTTGGGAAACTAGGTTTGCATGTTTCTCTTCTCATGCCTCTCTCCATGACATTTATACACGTATCATCAGTTCAAGACTTCTTTCAAATCAACGCTATGCCTATTGCACGTGATCGATTGGCTGTAGCAACCCCACCACACAGTTCATATATAATGATTGGGAGACTCTAATAATTGTTGCTTATATTTATTGCTCGATAGCCAAATCTAAGGGCCACTCCACTCCTTGTTTACTTGTTTAAGATTGGTAGCTAGTGGGGGTGGGTGTAGGTTGACATGACTAGGGGGGTAGATTTTACTTAAGTTAATAGTATAATTATATATATATATGTGTGTGTGTGTGTGTTTGCTTACTATTATAATTATATTACATCTTATATATGTATGAAAATTTTGTTAATGATTTTACTATGATATTTTGCAACTTCATAAGTATGAAAAAAAAATTATTTAATAAATAATTAAGGATATTTAGTGAATTAGGTAACATATTATACATATCAAGATTGTTGACCTAGACCGGATTGGCTAGTTTGCATCGGTTTGATCAAAATCAGCAATGAAGGTGAGTCGAGTCTTTTGTTTCGCCTTTTTTGAAATGAATCGAACAAACCCTATTCACTGGTCGGTTCGACCATAAACTAGTCAACCCGGCTGGGTCAAATGAGTCTAAATGCCCCTTTAAAAAAAAGAAAAAGAAAAGAAAATGCAACCGCTCAGCCGCTCCACACACGTCTAGGTGTATGTGTAAGTATAAGATATAAAAGAAGAAAATATCTTTTGACTTTAAGACATTGTATTATAGCACAGAAAGTAACATTTCATTGAGCCACAACTGGCTTGTCACCTTACTGATGTGACACCAGAATTGCAGAAGAGATATCCGATCTTATAAAAAGTGTAACAGGAGAAACAACGTAAGTTTAATATAGTAAAACTAAAAGTAAAACACGATGAAGACCAAAGTCAAAAACTAAAAAGTAAAATAAGAACAGAACAAATAAAAAGTAAAAATATAAAAACTAAAAGGCAAAATTAATTTTAGGATTTAAACACATGATCTCAAAGATGCAAACTAAACAATTAACCACTGCACCACCTTTGCTTTTATGTCATCTTTTGTTTTTTATAATATACATGTAATACATATATTTTTTTATTTAAAAAAATTTTAAAAGTTAACCTTTTCTTTTTTCCTAGTTTGCAGGCCCCTCCTTGGATCCGCCCATGCTTGCTAGTGTATATCTTGTGTATTAGCATGACATGTGAGTACATATTACACCTTTATTGACTGATGCTAACGTTGATGTGTGCCTAGATATCGTTATGCTGATACTGCTACCCATTATTTATCAATTGTTGTTTGCTCATTTAACATTGATGCTAAAGGATATATAAAATTTAACATCAAGTTTGAATATAGAGATGATGCTGGAGCATAAGCTTGAGGTAAAAATTTATTGGAGCAAAGACCAACTTCCTCATATAAATAACTCATAGCAGACTTTGATTATGTAATTTAAATAGTATTTATTACAATGGATTCAGCCAATGTGATGCGTCAAATTGCGTATTAGCATACACTTCCGTGAAGTTTTAAAATTATGTGATAAATTGAGTATTTTAATTGGGCTTAGTTCTGGTTGGCCTTATTTTCAATGAAGGACAACATAACTGCACAATCTCTTAGGCACCAGTGGGATGGACAAACAAGGCTTGAGAGGTAGAGTGTTAGATAGTTAGTGATGTGTACATAAACACATATACAAAAGGTGTTGCAATAGATTGTCAATCATGTGATTTAAGGTATAAGCTTTATATTTGGAAAGCTTAATCATTAACAAAAGTCGTACTTATATTAAACATGGGTAAGAGAGAGAGATTTATAGAATTTATATTAAATGTCCAAATATATTGTGAAAAAGTTTGAACTATCTCTTACAAATAAGAGAATAGAAGCAAAATAAATGTGATAGTCCAATTAAGTTGCAACCAACTTGAGTTTGTTTCGGCTTCTTATGTCTATTGAGCAAGTTACTATAGACCAACTGGCTTCTTATGTCTATTGAGCAAGTTGCTATAGACTAACTTCAGTTAGTTTGGACCTTTTAAATCTACAGAATTTCTAGAATGTTGCAACATTTCATTAAACTTTTCAAGAATTCTATGTGTTTGGATCACATTTACTCGTGATTAATGATCTAGATCAGTTTATTACCTAAATTAATTATAATAAATATAACTTAAATCTTAAAATTTATTATAATTCTTTGAAAAAAGGCATGATCTTTTGGTTTTGAGCTAAAAATATAAAAGGTGTTGCTACTTTAATTATTTAATACAATCTTTGCATGGATTTTGTTGTGATATTCTTCCCTCTTTCTCCAAACAAAATAAAAAATACAAAATATGAACACTTAACATATATCAAAAAGTTTGCTTTGATATTTGAAAATTTTATTGGTCAAGTATCAAACTTTAGTTTTATCTTGAGGGAATTCCATTTATATATATATATATATATATATATATTAGGAAAGGGTAGCATGCCTAAAAAACTAACAAACTGTTAGAAAAAGATCCAACCTTTTCCTCTTACTAATGCGATCAACAAAAAAATAATAATAAATAGAAAACAAATAAACAAATCAACACCAGGATTTACGTGGAAAACCCAAAATCAGGAAAAAATCACGAAACCAGCAATGCTCAAATTCTTCTACTATAAACAATCCTCTCTCTCTCCACACACACACACACACACACACACATAAACCCATGCTTTTCTTCTTCTCCCAAATTTGTTTAATCGAAAACATGATTTAGTTAATTGCCTTAGTGGACGATGCTCTATTTAGATCATCGCTACAATTGATGACTTAGCTAATCCTTTATCAGTATGCAAAAGGAAATTTCTCTAGTGTTTTGATGTTTTAAATCTTATAAAAATTCAATCTTTTTTCTTTCTTTTTTAGTATTTGCTTGCTAAGAATTTATGGGTTTTGTGATTGATTAATTATTTTGCATATTAGCTAATGAAATTTGAGTTGGCTTTGTGTAATGACTATACTTTGGTTGTGCTATTTATTGTGCTTTGTGTTGTTTCATTTTTTTTATGTTACGAGTTTATTGTGAATTGACACATAGACATATACTGTATTATAGGATATGGGTAATTTTTTTTTCTTTTTCATTATAGTTATAAAATTGGTTCTTGCTTCATATATATAATTATATATATTGTTGTGGGAGAAACTAATCAACTTATGTAGGGTTAATATAAATTTTCATATCTATGTATGATGTCTCTCATAAACAAGTATTAAAATAATTAATCATTTTTATTCTTACTAAGTCAGTTATTCTTAAATTTCTTTTATAACATATTTATATTTTTTTTTATTTTGAGGATAACTCTCAATATGAAGAAATTAATGATAGTGTACAAGGATTTGAAGATGATATACCATTGATCCAATATTTTGTTTAGCCAAACATTATCCACAAATTATATATTTGAAGTTCAATAAATATCTTTGTGATCATTTTTATTGTAGAGGAATGTTTTAAAGATGTAATTATTTTTATATTAGTAACTTTTATTTGATGTAATTATTTTTTAGAGACATGCATTTTCAATTGTAGTTATTAGTAATGTTCTTATATATAACTAATTATATTGTATTAAATATAATGAGTTAATAATAGTTAAAGTTAATGTTGAAAAGAAATGAAAAGATTACTTCTTTATAAGGATGTTGAAAAGAAACTAGAAGACTACTTCCTACATTGAAAATTGCATCACTACCAATAATATTGATTGTAATAACTGTTCCTAACACTTGCAATTCATAAGATATGACACTGGAGTGACAACAAAGATGATGCAGCGAAGAGTTTGAAAAATACTACGATTTAATTCGTGCATGAATACCGGAACATGATGACCTTCTAATTGTCTATTGATTTTGTAGACACTAATAGCACTCGAGTACCAATGTTGGCCCACAACAAGCCGATTTGCTACCTTCGCCTCTCACTCTCGTGTTTGCTATCTCCAAAATAGAAAACCTTAAGTTCACTCTCTCTCTCTCGTTCTATTCTCTCACAAAGGAAAACAAGTAAACTAACTAGAGTTTTGTGTGATGATTGCAGGTAAAAGAAGGAAGCCTATTCGAGTCGGCAAAACTCCAAAAGATGCTTTCCAGAATTAGGGTTTGATGTCCCTTTCTAATATGTTTGCTTTCTATTTATAATGTTTGTTACACCATGAATCTGAGTTGGCAAACTGTATTCTAACTAACTATCTTATGTATATACTTTGTATATGCATGTTATGAGAATCTGTTACACTAGATTATACTTCTGTACTTCCAATTCCAACTAAGTTGCATAGTCTTCAAATCTTATTAGTCTCTATTTAGATCTTGTTGAAGTTGGTCTACTAGAAGACCCATGTAATATTTAGGTCGTAACAAACACCCAAACAATAGATATCCAAAATTCAAAATTAACACTATAATTCAAAATGTTTGGGAAAATTAGAGCAAAAACAACTCAAAACAATATGATTGATAGAAACTGTTCTTCTAATATTTACCTAAGGCCTACAATTTATAGCAAAAAGTTGTCAAAAGGAAAAAAAGACTAAAAGAAACATTCTATTAAAAGATATTAAATGACATTTAAAAAGGAAGAAGACTAAAAAAAGATATTATATTAAAAGACATTACAGCATATTCAAAAGAAAATCCTATCAAAAGACACTAATAATGAAATGACCTAACTTTAATTTCTATTTAATTTCCATGTATATGTTTTATTTGTCTTAATTATTGAACTTTATGAGCATGTTGATTTATGAAAGTCATGTATGGTAATATTAATATTGGAGTAGATGAGTTGGTAATAGGTTAAATGTGTTTAAGTTAGTATATCTTGAACATTACATAAGTATTATTTTGCATGTATAATGAAATTAATGTTATTGTTTTATACATATTAATGTGTGTATAGTACAATTAATATTTGTTTCTTTTATGCATTAATATGTTTGTGTTATGTTTAGATTTATAAAATCAACTTTTGAATTGTCTAAGGAATTGTTGACAAAAATTTTACAAAATTAAGCCTATTTTTCATTCCTAAATTACACCAAAATGAGCTTCAAATTAAACCAAATTCAACCCAAAGTCTTATATGCCTCAAAAGTCAAACTTAAGATAATAATGAGTAAAAAATTTGCTTAATTAAGACCTCTTTTGGCAGCCCTCCATTTCCATACGAATTTCTATCTTCTTTCTTTCCTTTTCTCTTTTCTTTTCCTTTAAACTACAAGCCCTAAACCAAAGACTAGTACCAAGCTCATTGAATCAAAAATCTCTCCAAGCTAAGACTTACTCATGTAAGTTAATACAAGTATAGATTTTTGTTTTATTTCCTTTCTTATAGTATCTATGTGAAATCTATGTTAGAATGAGTTTAATGTCTTTTGAGATGTATGGTTCATGCATTGATATAAGTTGGATTGTATTTTGTTATTGAGTGAACTTGTTTATGTGTTATAGTAGTTATAAGAAGTGTTGGTGATGAGTAATGTTGATTGGAGTAGTTGAAGTTGAGGATAAGAGGGATAGAATTTGATATGATTGAAGTAGTTCAATGTGTTGTTTTAATATTCAAAGTTGCTAGGATTGATTAGTGTAGATAGGTGATAGTATATGAAGCTAAAAATGAACTCGAAGAAGGATTAAATGTGTTGTAGGTTAGGAATTTGCAAAGTGCAAAACAGGGGAAATAAACTCTTTTTGAATAGGTCTTTTTTTGAACGTACGCCGGCATCTGGCACTTCAACACCGCTGGCGTAGAGGCGGTGTTGAATGTGAACATAATCAATATTTTTAAAGCCGCTTTGAATGCCACCAGCTTTTGCAAGAAAACTTTGCCGACGTTTATTTTTCAAAGTGTATGTCGGACGTTAGGGCTTCAATGCCGCCGGCATATAAGCGGTGTTGGATGCGAACAGAATCAAAATATTTAACGCCGGGCACAAAGCTGCCGGCATATATTTCCCATGCTGCTGACGTTCATTTAAATTTTGCCTGCGTAGGAAGGCTGCGTATCCTCTGAGTTTTTCAAATTCAAACTTCTTCAATCTTCAATCTTTACTTCATATATGATCTCCTAATGAATATATAAGCTAAATAAACATGTTTTATGTATGAATTAGATATTAAAACTATATGCTAAGCTTATTGAATCTCCTTATATAGTTAACCTAGGATTGTGATATATATATATATATATGAATTCTACATTCAATTATTGATTGTTTTGATATTCTTATTTCAGTTAAAGGTTATTCGGTTAGTTCCTCTCCTAGTGAATATAGTGTTATACTATCGGGTTCAGGTATGCAATAGCTTGTTTGTTATATGCTAGG
Organism: Combretum micranthum; assembly: GCA_024138025.1. Lineage (NCBI taxonomy): Eukaryota > Viridiplantae > Streptophyta > Magnoliopsida > Myrtales > Combretaceae > Combretum > Combretum micranthum. The sequence continues at coordinate 2,245,018 of JAMXBD010000013.1, read as the reverse complement.
GCTAAGCATTCCTAATTTGATTTAATTCAATTCGGATTAATGGTTTGATGAAATGGATGTCTATTACATTGTTTAATTTGGTCCGAAGAGCGGCAAACCTATCATGATGCAATAACATGTTAGTTAGGCACTTAACCTAAGTCATGATGCAATGACTTTACCCTGATGCAATAGTATGCTATGATGCAATAGCGATTCATTTTGGTTAAGTGGGTAGCCGATAGGGGGAATAGTATCCGAGTAACGTTTGCTTAAACTTAGGGGGAAATACCGTGGTTTAGTTCAAAGTTTATGGGAACTTGTGAACTAGGCTCATGTTGTGGACTAAGTTTAAATAGAGTCGGGCAATGACTTTTGAACCCTAAATGAAGCTATTTTCTTTATGGAATAGATATAAGAGATATAAGTATTCGAACTACTTATATCAACTCCCTGAACAACTGATGTTACTCAAGACTCCTAAATTACCAGAGCGTGATCTCGGGGTTTGAATACCCTCCTGTTGTTCTGTAAAAGAAAACTTAATAAGACAATGACTTGATTCATTGATGCATTCCATTTGATTTAAGTTTTCTTGATAAATTGTTCTTATATTTTGTTATTGTGTATTGGGTCTTTGGCTCACTTTTGTTGCTTTGCAAGTAATTGAGACGAGTTATATGATGATTTGGGTTACGGGTCAGACTTTGAGAACTTCATGGATGAGTGGGACGAATAGGACTCAAATGCCCCTAGATTTTGGAGAAGATTTTGTTAAAGCAAAATTCTCTGTATAGAAGGCTTGATAGATAAATCTAAGATGTAAAGACCTTATGATCTCTTAGGTTTACTTTTTGTGCTAAGAAAACTTGTAATTTTTGTAGTGTCTTATATTGACACTAAACTTTGTACATATGTATATATATATATATGTATAGATTGCTTTTATTAGCAATCTTGTTCAGTTAAAGGTTGTTTATAAAGTTTTAGTAGATTTGATCAAGCAATTCTCATAAACTGTTAGTTTTAGGACAACCTTATATATAATATGAAAATGTTATATGTGGTTGGGGACTCGCTACTTTAAATCTCGGGATGTAGTGGGTCAAGTCTTTACAGATGGTATCTGAGCAATGTTTATGAAATTATTTGATTAAATAGTAGCAACTTGACCTTAGATGTGGTAAGTTTAGTCGGATGCATATAGGACTTGTTTGCATTTGGTATTTTGTTTGAATGCCTATTTTGTTTATTAATTGTTTTGATGTTGATTTGACATTTTAAAATTATTATATGTTATGTATATGTTTTATGTTTGTTTAAAGATGGATAGGTCAAGAAGAGTAACTCGACAGTCTTCAGAAAGAGAGAGTATGCCACCTCCTTCTTAGTCTACGATCTCAGCTTTTGCATCAGCTAGTATTCCAGCTTCTACTTCGACTCCATCACCGGCTTCGGCTTCTACAGCACCAAATCCATAGCCTCCTCAAATGCCAGTATATCCAGCTATGCCTTAGATGCCTATGGGAGATCCGAATAATGTGTTCATTATGTTTCGGGACATGTTTGCAATAGTTCAATAGTATCAACAAATGATGTATCTACAACAACAATAATTTATGCAGCAATATAATCCACCAACTGTGAGACAAGAACAACATGTACAAGTGGAAGACTGGAATGATCAAGTCAAGTTGCACGATTTTGTCAGATTGGTACTTGATTTTGATGGAATTGCTTAGATCCGACTAGAAATGAAGGTTGGATAGTAGAGCTTGAAAAAGCATTTGTAGCCTGTGAAGTACCCAAGCATAGGAAAGTTGACTTAGCTATATTTATGCTGAAGGGAGATGCATATACTTGGTGGAGATTGAATAGTGAAGGATATGTAAGACCTATATGATGGAACAGATTTAAGGAAGCCTTTTTCTTGCAATACATCCCATCTACTATGAGAAAGCAAATGATATTGAGTTGGTTGAGTCTAAGGCAAGGAAATAAAACTGTTGAAGAATATCATGCAGAATATTGTAGATTGCTTAGGTTTGCTGGTACAAATTACAATGATGAGAGTATGAAGGTTCAAAAGTTTCAAGATGGCTTGAACATGGAAATCAAGAGTGAGGTTAAGAAGTTTCAGTTATCAATACTATCTGAAGCGATAATTAAAGCGAAGTTAGTGGAACAAATTATCAATGAGAATAAAGCTAAGAGCGATAGATGTGCTACATTTATGGGCAAGAGATCAGTGACATCATATACTCCTTATTCTAGGTTTGACAATGTTAGCAAAGGCAAACAACCATTTCTAGGTAAGAAACCCAGTTCGGGACAAGTAGTTAAGACTCCTATGCCTTCTATTCCATTTGATAAGCGGTGTCCTATATGTTTTGGGCCTCATGAATCATTTCAATGTAAATGGACTCCTGGAGCATGCTTTGCATGTGGGAAAGTAGGTCATAAAGCTTCTGAGTGTCTTGATCCTAAATTGAAGCCTATCTTCTATGCTCATTGTCAACAAAGAGGTCATCACGTGGCGAATTGTAAAAATAAACCTAGGAATGAAGGATCAAACTTTGGAAAGGGAATGACAGCTGCTGGAGTATTTTCTCTACAATAGTGTGAGAAAGCTCCTTCAGTTGATACACTGATAGGTACAATGCAAATTGCAAATCATCCTGCATATGCTTTGATTGACACGGGTGCTACCCATACATGTGTTGTTGAAAGTTTTGTGAATGAGTGTGGTTTGTCTTCTGAAGTGTTGTATGATAGAATGATGAGTGTAAATACTCCTTTTGGTGTGCAATCCAAAGAGCCATGTACATGTAGAAATGTTGATGTTGTGATTTCTAATAAAAGCATACCAATAGATATGTTAGTTCTGCCTTTAATCAATTTTGATGTTATTCTTGGAATGAATTGGTTAAATCTTTATAAAGCCACGATAGATTGTAATAAAGCGGAGCGGAAGTAAGTTTTGAGTTGGAGGGTAGAAGACTGCTTCATGTTTTGGAAAGAAGGAGACCGAAGAGTATGTATTCTATGGAGTTATGGGAGAAGGATATGGGAACTACAATGGGTAGTGAAGAACTCCGAGTTGATATGGTGCCAGTAGTAAGGGAATTTATCGATGTCTTTCCTGAGGAATTACCAGGTTTGCTACCGGATAGAGAGATTGAGTTTGGGATTGATTTGATACCAGGGATTGCACCTATCTCTAAGGCTCCATACCGTATGGCTCTGGCCGAATTGAAAGAGTTGAAAAACCAGTTGGAGGAATTACAAAACTTATGGTTTATTCATCCAAGCATTTCTCCTTGGGGTGCTCCGGTTTTATTTGTTAAGAAGAAAGATGGAAGTTTAAGAATGTGTGTAGACTATAGAGAATTAAATCAAGTGACAATCAAGAACAAGTATCCACTTCCTCGAATTGATGATTTATTTGATCAGCTAAGAGATGCTGCATTATTTTCCAAGATAGATTTGAGATCCGGATACCATCAACTCAAGATTAAGTCACAAGATATATCCAAGACTGCTTTCAGAACAAGGTACGAACATTTTGAGTTTATGGTTATGCCTTTCGGTTTGATAAATGCCCCAGCAGCTTTTATGGATCTAATGAATAGGGTATTTAGAGATTATTTGGATCAGTTTGTAATAGTTTTCATTGATGATATATTGGTGTATTCAAGGAATATGGAAGAGCATGAGAAACATCTAAAACTTGTTCTACAAAGATTAAGAGAGAGGAAACTTTATGCTAAATTTAGCAAGTGTAAGTTTTGGTTGAGAGAAGTTGCATTCTTGGGACATATCATTGCAAAGGAAGGAATATCCGTTGATCCGAAAAAGATTAGAGCGGTATTGGATTGGCTACAACCTATAAGTGTCACTGAAGTATAGAGTTTTCTAAGTTTGGCAAGATATTATAGAAGATTCGTACAAGGTTTTTCCAAAATTGCTTTACCATTAACTAAATTGACAAGAAAATATGTGAAATTTGATAGGGATGAAGATTGTGATTGAAGTTTTCTTGAGCTGAAAGAACGATTGGTTTCTGCACCGATTTTAGCACTTCCGATTAGTGGAGAAGAGTTCGTAATCTATAGTAATGCTTCGCTTCAAGGACTTGGATGTGTTTTGATGCAAGATAATCGAGTTATAGCTTATGCTTCAAGACAATTGAAACCCCACGAGAGGAATTATCCAATTCACGATCTTGAGTTAGCTGCAGTAGTATTAGCATTAAAGCTTTGGAGACATTATTTATTCGGTGAAAAGTGTAAGATATTTACTGATCACAAGAGTTTGAAATATATTTTCACTCAAAAAGAATTGAATATGCTTAAGTGAAGATGGTTGGAGTTAATCAAAGACTACGATGTTGAAATTTTGTATCACCCGGGAAAAACCAATGTTGTAGCAGATGCGCTCAGTAGGAAGAAGCTAATGAATGTGGAATCTTTGATTACAACTCAACGAGAACTACAAGAATATCTTCAGAAGATGGATGTTGAGATAACCATGGAACATGTTGAAATTATGCTAGCAAGTTTATTTGTGCAACCAACAATTGTGGATCAAATTAAGCGAGGACAATTGGAAGAACCTGGAAGTGAGAGATTGAGAAGTGAGATAAATAAGGAGAAGAGAAAAGATATGATGATTGATGATAAAGGTGTTATAAGGCTCAAGGATAGAATATATGTACCCGAGATCTATGATTTGAGACGTCAAATTATGAAAGAAGCGCATTCCTCCTCATATTCGATTCACCCTAGAAACAAAAAGATATATCAAGACTTGAAGCAACATTTTTGGTGGGAAGGAATGAAGAAGAATATAGCAAGATTTTTCTCTAAGTGTTTAGTATGTCAAAAAACAAGTGAAAATTGAGCATCAACGAATTGGAGGAGAATTGCAACCATTAAGAATTCCAGAATGGAAGTGGGATGAGATAACTATGGATTTTGTGATGGCTTTAACAAAGACAGTAGCCAAGAATGAAATGGTTTGGATTATGGTAGATCGACTAGCGAAATCGTCACATTTTATTCCACTGAGAGTCGGGTATTCACTTGAAAAGTTGGCTCAGATTTATATTCGAGAGATAGTGAGATTACATGGTATACTAATGACCGTCACTTCAGATAGAGATACCAAATTTGTTAGTCGATTCTAGAAAAGTCTTCACGAAGCTCTTGGGACAAAGTTACAGTTTAACACAGCTTTTCATCCACAAACCGATGGTCAATCAGAAAGGACGATTCTGATTCTTGAAGATATGCTTAGAGCCTGTGCCCTAGACTCTGAAGGAATTGGGATGAACACTTATCTCTGGTTGAGTTTGCATACAATAATAGCTATCAGACAGCGATTCAGATGGCTCCATATGAAGCATTATATAGGAGAAAATGTAGATCTTCTTTGCATTGGGATGAAGTGGGCGAGAGAGCGTTAATTGGTTCTGATTTGGTACAACAAGCAATTGATAATATTCAAATATCAAGCAGAGATTAAAAGTAGATCAAGACCGATATAAAAGTTATGCTGACTTGAGAAGAAGACCTTTGGAGTTTGAACTTGGAGATCAGGTGTTTCTCAAGATATCCTCGACGAAAGAAGTTTTTAGATATGGAGTAAGAAGCAAATTGAATCCAAGATATATTGGACCATATGAAATTTTGGAACGAATCGAGCCATTAGCTTATAGATTGGCTCTACCACCAAGTTTGTCAGGTGTTCACAATGTTTTTCATGTGTCTCAGCCTAGGAAATGCATATCTGATCCCGATGCTATATTGGACACAAATCAATAGGAGATACTACCAAATTTGACTACTGAGGAGAAACCGATTAGAATTTTAGGCAAAATAGACAAAGAATTGAGAAATAAAGTGATACCGATGGTAAAAGTCCAATGGAGTAATCAATCCGAGAGAGAAGCGATTTAGGAAGTGGAAAACGTTATGAGACAAAAGTATCCCGAACTTTTTTATTAAGAAGGTAAGCTAAGTTTCGAGGACGGAACTTTTTGAAGGAGGGAAGAGTGAAATGACCTAACTTTAATTTCTATGTATATGCTTTATTTGTCCTAATTATTGAACTTTATGAGAATGTTGATTTATGAGTCATGTATGGTAATATTAATATTGGAGTAGATGAGTTGGTAATAGGTTAAATGTGTTTAAGTTAGTATATCTTGAACATTACACAAGTGTTATTTTGCATGTATAATGAAATTAATGATATTGTTTTATTCATATTAATGTGTGTATAGTATAATTAATATTTGTGTCTTTTATGCATTAATATGTTTGTGTTATGTTTAAATTTATAAAATCAACTTTTGAATTGTCTAAGGAATTGTTAATACAAATTTTATAAAATTAAGCCTATTTTTCATGCCTAAATTACACCCAAATGAGCTCCAAATTAAACCAAATTCAACCCAAAGTCTTATATACCTTAAAAGTCAAACTTAAGATAATAATGAGTAAAAAATTTGCTTAATTAAGACCTCTTTTGGTAGTCCTCCATTTCCATACGAATTTCCATCTTCTTTCTTCCTTTTCTCTTTTCCTTTCCTTTAAACTACAAGCCCTAAACCAAAGACTAATACCAAGTTCATTGAATCAAAAATCTCTCCAAGCTAAGGCTTACTCATGTAAGTTAATACAAGTATAGATTTTTGTTTTATTTCCTTTCTTATAGTATCTATGTGAAATCTATGGTAGAATGAGTTTAATGTCTTTTGAGATGTATGGTTCATGCATTGATATAGGTTGGATTGTGTTTTGTTATTGAGTGAACTTGTTTATGTGTTATAGTAGTTATAAGAAGTGTTGGTAAGGAGTAATGTTGATTGGAGTAGTTGAAGTTGAGGATGGGTGGGATAGAATTTGATATGATTGAAGTGGTTTAATGTGTTGTTTTAATGTTCAAAGTTGCTAGGATTGATTAATGTGGATAGGAGATAGTATATGAAGTTAAAAATGAACTTGAAGAAGGATGAAAAGTGTTGTAGGTTAGGAATTTGCAAAGTGCAAAATAGGGGAAATAAACTCTTTTTGAAAAGGTCTGTTTTTAAACGTACGCCAACATCTGACACTTCAACACTATCAGCGTAGAGGCGGTGTTGAATGTGAACAGAAATAATTTTTTTAAAGCGGCTTCGAACGCTGCCAGCTTTTGCAAGAAAACTTTGCCAGCGTTTATTTTTTAAAGTGTACGTCGGACATTAAGGCTTCAACGCTGCCGGCGTATGGGTGGTGTTGGATGCCAACATAATCAAAATATTTAAAACCGGGCACAAAGCCGGCTGTGTATATTTTCCACGCTGTCGGCGTTCATTCAAATTTTGCCTGTGTAGGAAGGCCATGTATCTCTTGAGTTTTTCAAATTCAAACTTCTTCAATCTTCAATATTTACTTTATATATGATCTCCTAATGAATATATAAGCTAAATAAACATGTTTTATGTATGAATTATATATTAAAACTATATGTTAAGCTTATTGAATCTCCTTGAATAGTTAACCTAGGATTGTGATAAATATATATATATATATATATGTGTGTGTGAATTCTACATTCAATTATTGATTGTTTTGATATTCTTATTTCAGTTAAAGGTTATTCGGTTAGTTCCTCTCCGAGTGAATATAGTGTTATACTATCGGGTTCAGGTACGCAATAGCTTGTTTGTTGTATGCTAGGACTAGACATTCCTAATTTGATTTAATTCAATTCGGCTTAATGTTTTGATGAACTGGATGTCTATTATGCTATTTAATCTAGTCCGAGAAGTAGCAAACCTATCATGATGCAATGACATGTTAATTAGACGCTTAACCTAAGTCATGATGCAATGACTTTACCATGATGCAATGGTACGCTATGATGCAATAGCGATTCATTTTGGTTAAGTGGGTAGCCGATAGGGGAAATAGTATCCGAGTAACGTTTGCTTAAACTTAGGGAGAAATACTATGGTTTAGTTCAAAGTTCATGGGAACTTGTAAACTAGGTCATGTTGTGAATTGAGTTTAAGTAGAGTTCGGCAACGACTTTTGAACCCTAAATGAAGCTATTTTCTTTATGGAATAGATATAAGAGATATAAGTATTCGGACTGCTTATATCAACCCCTTGAACAACTGCTGCTACTCAAGACCCCTAAATTCCCAGAGTGTGATCCCAGGGTTTGAATACCCTCCAGTTGTTCTATAAAAGAAAACTTAATAAGATAAAGACTTGATTTATTGATGCATTCCATTTGATTTAAGTTTGCTTGATAAATTGTTCTTGTATTTTGTTATTGTGTACTATGACTTTGGCTCACTTTTGCTGCTTTGCAGGAAATGAATACGAGTTATATGATGATTTGGGTTACGGGTCAAACTTTGAGAAATTTATAGATGAGTGGAACGAATAGGACTCAAATGCCCCTGGAATTTGGAGAAGATTTTGTTTAAAAGCAAAATTCTCTGTATAGAAGGCTTGATAAATAAGTCTAAGATGTAAAAACCTTAAGATCTTTTAGAGTTACTTTTTGTGCTAAGAAAAATTGTAATTTTTGTAGTATCTTGTATTAACACTAAACTTTGTATATGTGATGTATATATATGCATAGATTGCTTTTATTAGCAATCTTGTTCAGTTAAAGGTTGTTTATAAAGTTTTAGTAGATTTGATTAAACAATTCTCATAAATTTTTAGTTTTAGGACAACCTTACATATAAAATTAAAATTTTATATGTGGTTGGGAACTCGGTACTCTAAATCTCAGGATTTAGTGGGTCAAGTCTTTGCATATAACAATTTTTAAATATCTAATTAAAAAATATTTAAACATATTAATCATATCATTATTGGCCAAGGCATCACCAGATAACATTACAAAGCATACAAGAAATAACGTGAATCGATCAAAAGCCCAGAGATAGATATATGGTTGCAGAGATCACTAATGCTGGATCCTCATTTCTAAATTCTAATCATCATTGCGGAAGCTTATTGAATTTGCGGTAGCGGAACTCAGCATAAGTTTTGGGCGAAAACTTGGGTGGAGTCTGATCATTCACAAACTGTGGAAGAGGTCCAATCACTGTGTCCGGCGGTGGTGCAGAAAACACAACCCACGACATTCGAGTTTTCTCTTTGTTCACAAGGCTCCTGTGAAGAACACTCTTGTACATCCCATTGGTCAGAACCTGCAAGCAAAACCACATGCTTGTTTTATTTCACTGTCTGAATGGGAAGGAGTTGAGTGCTATTGTGTTTGAAAGACTTTTTAAGTTTTACCTCAATTTGATCACCGATGTGGATGAAGAGAGAATTTGGCAAGCAATCGACCGCGACCCAGCTGCCATCTTTCCAGATTTGGAGGCCAGGAACATCGTTATGGACTAGCATGGTAACGGCAGACATATCAGTGTGAGGCTCAACTCCCAAGGCTAGCTTTGGGCGTGGACAGGGCGGATAGATGTTCATTTTCATCTCTAGTTCTATGTTTTCTCCTCCCAAGCACGATTTCAGGACATGTCCTTCCAATCCTAGCCCCTCAGAGAGCAGCTCCAGCAACTTATTTGTTAGTTTGAGAATTTCCATGTTGTACTCTTCAGTAACTTCCCTATATGAAACCGGGTTCTGGGGCCATTTGTTGTAGTCAACCTTACTCGGAGGAGACATCGTGTGCAAAAGATAATCAACCCACTCAACTTTCTCATCATGGTTCTTAGTCATCTTTGTGCCATATCCCTCGTATATCCCACTGGACGGATCGTTCGCGATTTTCTCCTTCTCCACCTGAGGTTGTTCAAAGAATTCTGCTCCCACGGCTTGTAGGCGCCTGATCAGAACTGAGGGAATGCCATGATCAGTGAGAAGGAAAAATCCCCATTCATGACATGCGTTGAAGATGTCACGGACTAGGAGTTCATGTGGTTGGTTTAGGGAGATGACAGGCACTTTCACACCTTCAGTGGCCTTGGTGTTGGCAGGCTGCTCGTGAGCTGGCCGTATGAAATGAGCAGGGAGATCATTGAGCCCATGGTTGGCCAGCGTTTGCACTCTCTCTGTTTTCATTTTATCTATTTCTTTTGCTAACGAAAACTTCTAGCTATTGTCTGCTGTTTTGAGTTTGGGCAGCATATTGCAGAACCGCACACATATATACAAACTAAGATAAAGCATATCACCAGCTAACTCTATGGATAACGAAAGAACAACTGCAAACATGGCTACTTCAGCTATTTTTGAAGGTTTGTTAAACGTCACTTCTGGAATTAGGGGAATTCAAAGCACTAGTCTATGGTCTGTCTCTATTGACATAGATAGGTGTAGTGTCCTGAGCGGGTGACATCTGCTTGAAGTGGTCTTTTCGCGATAACTTCTTTAGCCCTTTACTCAGGGTCATCGGTAGGCCACTACCACTAGAGTGTCATGCAAATATTATTGCCTTTTTAATGAATGGCTAAAATTGTAAAACCATTCATAGACAGATATGAACAAAAATTTGAAATATAATACACTAATCAAGTCACAACACGATGCTTATTACGACCATTCAAGCGTTTCCAGCTTTGCTGAGAATTATGTATATCTAAGAATTTGTCGGCACCAAATCAACGGTTTTAAATTGAAAGGACGTGTTCCGATTTTTCTAGAGCAGGAACATACAAAGTCATTAGGTGGAGATTTTTATTTTATTACACTGTTGACAAATCATGATTTAGAAAATATTGTTGATTGAAAGCGTTTGTACTTTGTGGTAGATACACCGACTTAAAACGTACAACACGGTTCATCTTCCTTTCCTCGGTTTGATTAATTATTGATGCAGACGACACAACAAGGAGTTGTCTAAGAAGGAGAGGAAGAAGAGCACTAGACCGCCCAAACACCATCAGCCTTAGAAGAAATGCCACCAGCCTTGAAAAATATATTGCCGGCATTGGAGCCGGATTACATTGTTGATAGTTTCATCTTTCGAGTTTTAAAACTGTCAGCCTATATTGCCAGCTTACATGATGCACAATTTAGTTATTGACATCTTTCTAGGTTTTCCTTGTAATAGTATAATAGTCGTTTAGACTTGTCTTTCTAAAGAAGTTAACATAGACTTAAAAACCCTAATTGTAGAGAATTTTTCTCTTTAAAATTGCATACATGCAATTTTGTGTGATTTAAATCACTCATTGAGTGTTCTAGCTTGTGTTTATGCTAACTCATTGCATCAGAGTGGAATCCATACCAGATTTTGCAAAAAATCAATGACAACACCTTAAAAATGTTTAATGTGGCTAATATATTTCTTTGGTACCCAGACGATACACCTTTTATATCCAAAAGAGAACTCTGGGTCGAGTTCTTCTCATATGGGAGAGAATGATTAGGGTGACATAGCAAATACATATTTGAACAAGAATGAGTCATCCAAGAAGGAGAGAAGGAAGAGCACCAGATTGCCCAAACACCGCCGATCTTGGAAGATACATCATCGATGTTGGAGCTGGCATATATTGTTGATAATTTCGTCTTTCGAGTTTTAAAACCACCAGCGTTAATTCTAGGCCGCTAGCTTTTACACTGCTAGCCTATATTGCCAACTTACGTGATGCACGATTTAGTTATTGACATCTTTTTAGGTTTCCCATGTAATAGATTGTTAAAAAAATCAATGTCCTATAATAACAGAGTAATTTTTCCTCTTACCTATGTGATAATAAAATAATAAACAATAAAAAAGAACATCAGGATTTAACGTGGAAAACCCCAATTGAATAAAAAACACGAGATGCCACACAAATTCTTCCATTATCAATAATAATGGGGTTACACTATTTTTCTTCACTAGTAATACTATTGAATCATAAATATTTACTACAATGGTAGATTTCAATCAGTAGCAAGAATAAGCCACTTCTCTCTCTAGAATGTGTTGTTGACGGCCTTTATGGTTGGCGTAGAATGTGTTGTTGAAGGCCGTTGTTTATGTTGTCCAAACCTGGCGACCTAAATTCTCATTTGGCTAGCATATATTGTTCCAAGTCTCCTGAATTGCATAAATCTCCTTATTTTCAAAGTCTTCTTTTAAATATATAAAATATATTTAGGATTTCTTCTGTTATACGTTACAGATATATGGGTTGGATACATAATCTAACAGGTATAAATAGTCTTTCAGACTTGTCTTTCTAAAAAGAATTTATCACATACTTTGAGTAGTTTTATAATACTGGCTATCTGTCTGCATCACATGAGTTTGTCCTTAAGTAGAGCTTTAGTCATCATATATGAACCGTTTTCATTAATATGGATCTTCTCTAGCTTCAAAAGCTTTTATTCCAATGCATCTCGAATCCAATGATATCTAACATCAATATGTTTAGATATGGAATGGAAAGTTAGATTCTTACTGAAATGTATGGGATTTTGGTTATCACAAAACATCCTCAAGTCTTCTTACTCTTGACCTAGTTCTTCTAAAAATTTCTTCATCCATAAGACTTCCTTGCAGGCTTCAGTCACAGCAATATATTATACTTCAATGGTAGATAGTGTAACATACTTCTGCAATTTTGATTGCCAAGACATTGCTCCCCTTGTATAAGTAATCAGATAACTTGAAGTAGACTTCTTAGAATCAAGATCTGCCACCATATCAACATCTAAAAACCTTTCTAATGCATGTTTACTACCATCAAACTACAACCATAATCTAGAAGTACCCCTTAGAAACATGAGAATTCATTTAATAGCGGTCCAATGCTCTTTACTTAGATTTGAGAGATAACAGCTAACCACACCAATAGCATGAGCAATATTTGGTCTAGTGCACACCATAGCATACTTTAGATTGCCAATTGCAGAGGCATAAGCAATATTTTTTTATGTTTTCTTTGTCTGCTTCACTATTAGGACATTGCTAAGTGTTAAGACGGAAAATACTCAATTTTTATTGAGTTAATTCTATTATTGATTTTATAGAAATCCAAAAGAATTGATACTTAATCAAGTTTAATGTCGTGTTTCAGGTTTTATAAAGCGAATGGAACGATTTGGCGAAATTAGGCATGAGTTTATAACAAGCTTCATAGATCAATATCATTTTCAATGGAATGCATAAGTACTCACAATTTCATTCCAAACTCGGGATGATTTGCTATCATTACTATTAGTTTTCTCATGAACTATAGCAATAGCAAACACATTTGGAGGATATACAAGGTTCAAAACTCGTCCAGAACACCCAAAGCTACCAGCCATAAGAGGAGAATCAATACCAGCCATCTTTTTAGAAGAATGGCCAGCACTGGGAGAATCATGGCCGCCGGCCATCACGCGTACTTGTTTCGTGATTAATGGCTGCCAGCCTTGTTGCGACATGTCTTCAGCCATCTTTTATGCAAAAAATACTCTTTAAATCTGATGTTTATCTCATATATATAAAGAAGTAGGAGAGAGAAAATAGATTCATTCATTATTCATTATTGATTGTTCTTGTTCTTTTTACTCTCAAGAAACCCTAGCTTTTGTTTTCTTTGATCATGAGTAACTAATTACTCAGTCTAGCCAAGGATTATTACGGGATCAATTCATCGAAGATTGTGAGATCCAATTGATCTATTGAGTTTATTCTATTTATGAGTATTCATATTTCATCTATTTGAATTATTAAAATTGTTTTGATTGGTCATTACGAATTAGGCCTATTTGTTTGATTGACAAAGCGATTATTGTTATTTAGAACGTCAAATCCGTAATTGTTTGATTGTTCCAATATAAGTAATACAATAACATGATTGGTTGCAGAATAAGTGATTGATTTATGTTATGGTGATTTATGATCTAATTTAAATAGTTCATGCTTTTGATCTATTGATTAGAATTGGTAGTCTCTCTAATTATTAATGCTATTGATAGATTAAATCTTAAGAGCTTATTTAGGGTTGTCTAATCAATAAGGGAATAATTAAAGATCGTATCTTGATTATCAATACTCTAAGGAGAGATAGATTTTCAGAGCTTGTTGAAAGTCATAACCAATTTATTCATGAATTAGAATAACAATCTTTGCATCAATGATCATCTCTATGAATTAAACCGTGATAATTCTTTGGTTAGAACTTCTTGCTGTTGAATTTACATTAATAAACGTATTTGCTAGTTTTAGAAATAAATTATTTTCTAAATAATCGTTTATACAAAACCCCCAATTTTTCTTCTCTTTTGCTGATTATTGAAATAGAGATAGATTTTCCCCAGTCCCTATGGAGACGATCCTGCTCACTACTATTTACAAAATTTTAAGAGTATGTTATTTAATTTTGTTGGATTCGACACCCACCACTAAGAATTGAGTTTAAAGTGACCTGCAAGTGGAGAACAAACAAGTTTTGCCTTGCTAATGTTAAATCTCTCAAATACCTTTTCTAGGTATCTTTTTTGCGATAACCACAATTTCTAGCTTTTCCTATCATGAATAATTCTCATATTGAAAATTTGGCATGCTGGTTCTAAGTCTTTTATGGCGAAAGACTTGCTCAGAGCAATTTTCAGGTCTTGCATCTTTTTGGCATCATGGTCAATAATCAACATATCATCAACATATAATAGGAGAATAATGAACTCACCAGTGCTAAATCTCTTTAAAAAGACACAATGATCTGATGCAATCTTAGTATATCCTTAATCAATCATGAAGGAGTCAAAATTCTTATACCACTACCTTGGAGCTTGTTTTAACCCATACAAGCTCTTCTTCAATTTGCAAACAAGATGCTACATCCCCCTTGACCTTAAACCTCTCAGGCTTCTCCATGTAAATTTCTTCCTATACGTCACCATAAAGGAACGTTGTCTTCACATCCATTTGCTTAATCTACAAGTTTAAACCGACAGCAATACTAAGTATAACTCGAATGGAAGACATCTGCACCACTGGTGAAAAAATCTCATCAAAATCAACTTGTTTCTTCTGATTGAACCCCTTCACAATCAATCTTGCCTTGTACCTTGATTATGAGCTATTATCTTCAGTCTTCAAACTATATACCATTTATTCTTCAATGGTCACTTGCCCTTTGGTAGTTCCAGCAAATCATGTGCCTTGTTCTCACGTAAGGATTTCATATCATCTTGCAAGGCTTGAACCTATTCCTTTTTCTACTCATGTAACATAGCTTCTTGATAACATTCTGGCTCTTCCCCATCTTTCAACATTACACTCTCATCTAGACTATATCAAATTGATGGTCTTCGCTCTCTTGAAGATCGCCTCAACTCAATATGCCAATAAGGCTCTTTAACTAAATCTTCCACATCTCCCCGTCATTATTAGAATCTTCAACTGAGGACACTAAACCTACATTTGTAGGGATCTCACCTAAGGATTTTGACTTTTGTGGCTTCTCAATATCTTCAATGGTTTGGTCTTCAAGAAAAACCATATCTTTGCTCCTAACAATCTTATTCTTTGCTAGATCCCACAACCTATACTCATACTCATCATGTGCATAACCTAGAAAAATGCATTGCTTTGAATTTGCATCAGGTTTTGTTCTTTCATTCTTGGGAATATGCACAAATGCCCTACAACCAAACACACGTAAGTGTTCATAAGAAATATCTTTACCTGTCCAAACTATCTCTAGGATATCTCCATCTAGAGCATAAGAGGGAGATAGATTAATTAGGTCGACAACTGTCCTCATTGCTTCACCCTAAAATGATTTTGGTAACTTGGCATGTGATAACATACACTTCACTCGCCCTGTGATAGTGTGGTTCATTTTTGCTGCTATCTTGTTCTGCTATGGGGTCTTTGAAATTGTCTTCTCCAATTTAATCCCATATTCTTTGCAATATTCGTCAAAAGGTCATCTATATTTACCATCATTATCTACTTGGGCACATATCAACTGTCTTCCTGTTTCTCTTTCAACTCTAGTGTGGAATTGCTTAAACACATCTAGTACTTGATCTTTGGACTTCAAAGAAAAAGTCTACAACTTCCTAGAGTGATCATCAATGAATGTCACAAAATAAAAAGCACTACTTATTGACCTGTCTTTCACATAACACACGTCTGTGTGAACTAAATCCAGCATATAAGATTTACTAACAAGTGAATTTTTCTTAAATATAACTCTATGTTGTTTACACACAAGACAATTAGTGCTAGTTTTTAGAGGAGTACCTTTTACATCAGACAGTAGTTGTTTCTTAATAAGCATTTGGAGCCCTTTCTTACTCATGTGACCAAGCTACTTACGCTAAAGCTCCATAGAAGTGTCATCAATCAAATTCACATCTCTTTTACTTAGTTTTGCTAATAATAAGTAATGATATTACTCTTCTTCCCTTTTGTGACTATAAGAGAACCATTGGTGAGCTTCCATTTACCTTCATTAGAGTAACTATTACAACCTTCATCATCAAGTTTCCCTACAGATATAAGGTTTAGAATGATATCTGGAATGTGTCTGACATCTCTGAGAATGAGCCTGTAACCAGTGCCAGTCTTTAAAACAACATTTCCAATGCTAACAATTTTAGATGTCTCATTGTTTCCTATCTTAACATTGCCATAATCACTGGCAGTATAGGTTGAGAAAAATTCATCATGTGATGTCACATGGAAAGAGGCACCAAAGTTAATAATCCAATCACTATTATGACATGCAAGGCTAACATAGTTCTCATCCCAAGCAACCACAATCTCACCACTTGTTGCAACAGCAATTGTGTCTTCATCTTTTTCATCATCTTTACCTTTACCTTTACATTTACCCTACTCTCTTTTCCAAATTCTACATTCTCTCTTCAAATGTCCTAGCTTCTCACAATAATAACATTTGATATTTTCCTTCTGGATTTAGATCTTCCCCTAAATTTATCAAATTTATCAAATGAGCCTCTGTTCCTACTTTTATCATGTCTTTCTATCTTATTAGTAACAAGTGCCTAAGTATTAGAACTTGTACCAAGATCTTTTCTTTTGTCTTCTTCATTAATCAGGCTATCTTTCACCATTACAATTGTGAGCTTTCCTTTTGGAGTAGAATTACTAATAAACACTACAAGTGTCTCCCAATTGTCAAGCAGTGAACTCAATAATAAAAGTGTCTGTATCTCATCATCAAGCACAAGGTTCATAGTAGACAGTTGATTCACAAGACCTTGAAAATCATTCAAGTGCTTTGTCATATTGGATCTAGCTTTATACTTCATATTCACTAATCTCCTAATTAATGAGGTTTTATTCAAAGCAAGCTGCTTCTCATACAAGAATTCTAATTTCTTCCATAGAACATCAGCTTTGGTTTCTTGAGCAACATGATGAAATGCACTGTGATGAACCCATTTTCGGATATAACTAAGAGTTTTTTCTATGCATAATTGTCCAATCTACATTAGTTTTATCTGTTGGCTTCGCATTATCACCGCTTAAAGGAATATATAGATCTTTACAATATAACAGATCTTCCATCATTGACTTCTATATTGAATAATTCAATGAATTCAATTTTATCATCATATCTAATGATTCTGCCATGCTTGCAATGCCCTAAAATAAAAAACCTTTTTTTTTTTCAACTTAGCTCTAATATCACTTGTTAAGAAAAATCAACGTCCTGTAATAATAAAGTAATTTTTCCTCTTGCCTCTATGATAACAAAATAATAAACAATAAAAAATGAACACCAGGATATGACGTGGAAAATCCCAACTAAGGAAAAACCACGAGACCGCCACACAAATTCTTCCACTATTAACAATAATGGGATTACATTGTTTTTCTTCACTAGCAATACTAGTGGATTTCAATCAGTAGGGAACAAGCCACTTCTCTCTCTAAAACTCTCTAGTTTTTTTTTTTTTTTTTAATTGCCAAAGTGATACCCTAAAAGACAACATAAGGAGAAAGTATAAGAAAAAACAAAAGAAGGATGCGCATGTACATTGGTTGGCTAACGCCAATGGCCTTTATGGCAGATGTATAATGTGTTGTTGAAGGCAGCATTTATGTTGTTCAAAGCCGGTGACCTAAATTCTCATTTAGCCAGCGTACATTGTTCCAAGTCTCTTATTGCACATAACTCCTTATTTTTCAAATTCTTCTTCTAATATATACAATATATTTAGGATTTTGTCTATTATACATTACAGACCCATATGGGCTAGATGCATAATCCAACAAGTATAAATAGTCTTTTAGACTTGTCTTTCTAAAAAGAATTTATCATATGCTTTGAAACCCAAAATTGAGAGAGTTTTTCTCTTTGAGATTACATCCATGCAATTGTTGTGTGATTTAGATCACTTGGTGAGTGCTTTAGTTATGTTTACACTAACTCGCTGTGTTAATCATATATAGACTGAATTACACCAGAAAGTCCCAACATTTCAAGTGGTTAAAAAGAAGTCCTAATGTTTGGAGATAAGTTCATTTAATGTCCCAATATTTAAAAAAGTGGGTTAATTTGGGTCCTCATGTACACGTGTCAACAAAAGAGAATATTTAATTAAAAGTTAGAAAACTCTTCTCCTCTTGACACGTGTTATTGGGAACTTAAATTAACCAACTTCTTCTAACGTTGAGACCTTAAATGAACTTACCCCCGAAAGTTGAGACCTCTTTTTAATCACTCGAAATATTAAGATCTTAAATGAATTTATCAAACGTTGGGACCTTTTGGTGTAATTTATCCATCATATATAAAAGACCGACCTTTCGTTCACAATTTTACTTCACCGAAATTGTACTAGTTGTGCTTTATAGTTTGCAACTACTTGAAGTTATTAAAAGAACATCCACTTAGGTATATCCATATTTCTCATCTTGCAAAATGGGACAAAGCTAGTTCGTTTGAATTTGTATTTAAAATCCCTAATGGAAAAGTCAAATGGAGGTGAGTTGATACTTTTAACATTTCGTCAAATATTTTGCTCTTTTGAATGGTAGTTAGATGAAGAGAATAAGCAACTAACAAGAAATATATGGAAAAAAACCTTGTAATATAGTCACATCATCCTATTTTTCAAGTGAGAGGTATCGGATTCGAATCCTACTTCTTTGTATCGTAATGACCAAAAAACAAAAAGATATATGAAAATTAGAAGTATATATAATAATATCCATTAAATATATATTAATTTAATATAAGTTATTAATACACATTAATATAAGTCAATATAAATGACACTTCTATCTCTCCGTCTCACTTTACTTTTTTTTCAAAAAAAAAATTATATTTTTCTCTTTCTCAGCATGATCACAAGAAGTAGGTTTTTGTCTTGTCCATGTCGCTATTCTCGATTTCATTACATTAGCCAACATGTGGTGGAAATTAATGTTTGTCATCTCAACTTTTAAAATCTAAATCCACGATCACGATCACGATCACGATCACGATCATACACCATCTTAAACAATTAAATTCCATGTCTCTTACCGTTTGACTTCAAACCACCCCGAATACGTATATTTGGCTCAAAATAAAGAAAATAAGGATGTTTTATTAATTTACGAAATACTAATATGCGTATTACCTTTAATGTAGAGTTAAAATAAAACACATAACTAAGATCGTGAAACTTTTATTTACTGATGCAAATTTCTATATTTCCTATCTCTATTTCCATTGAGACTCTTTCGGTAACTACAATTTTTTTTCTTTTTTTTTTTTTTAAACTTAGGTACTAAGAAGAAAAAATATGGAAAATGTCAAAAAGTAAGGTAGAGTTAAAATTAAAATTAAACATCCGATTCTGAAAGGGGCTTAAAAATTTGAAGTTCTCCTTATTATTAATTATTTCTATGTTTTCTTCTTCTATATAATTTTTTTAATATTGATCCTAGTAAAGTAAAATCAAAGGATATCTTTTAAGTGTGTTCTTGATTGCTAATAAAATCAACAACTTTTATATTGCTCTTCATTTGCATGAAATATAGGCTCAATATCTTGATGACTCACTCCCCTACCAGTCAAATAGACACATTCTTCTCCATAAAAATAAAGCAATCCAATCGGCTATTTGATTAGCCCCTGATGACATAACAAAACTCAAAACAAACTCTCTAAGGAGAAAAGGACAAAACCTGGGCTGATGAAAGTGAAATAAGGAAGCCTAATACATGTTCAAACTAGAGCTAGTTAAGGAGGAAAATTCATTCATGCAATGAGTGATAAAAATCATGCTCACCTAACCCATTACCTTAACCAAATAAGCTGCTAACAAAAAAGCTTGGACTTTTGATGACTAAGCAAATTGTCCCAAACATGCCATGGAACATTCCTTCCATTGAAGACAGTTTATTAATTCAAGGTTGTCAAACTCGTGATTCTACGTAGTATTGCTAGAAGGTCAGTAAAATCAAAACGCAAAAACTTAGGTTTCTACAATCTTTGCAAAATAACTTTGAAAAACTATATATATACTTATGGAGAACGTAGAAAACTTAGAATACATAATAAATGTAAAAAAAAAAAAAAAAAAGAAATTGAGTTCATTTTTTTCATTATAACTCTTAATCCATAATATAACATATATAAAAAAAAAAAGTGAATAAAGTCAAAATTAATATATTTTCTATTATTTTGTTTAAAATAAGTGATAAATTGAAGGAAAATTAAAATTTTCAACTTATTAAATTCTTAATTATATAAATAAAATAAATAAATTTTCTTGTAAACTTTATAACTATAGATTTTTATTTTTTATTTTTTGCCTCCATAGATATAACTTGACTTGAATGAATTCTATAAATATAGAACATGGGTTTTTAGGGATGGGAGGAAAAAAGATAGAGAGAGTGTATAGAAACCAAATAGAAATGGCAACAAGAAAGATACATCATCCTAATTCATAATAGTTTATGAGCTTGTAAAAATATTGCCGTATTTTTTTTTTATATATTTTATGTTATTTGACTTGAATAGATAGAATCGGTAAACTTGGTTAAAATCGTAAGATTCTACCAAAAAACAATTTTACATATGAGTCAACCCGGAAGAGCTTCCTGAAATCGTAAACTTGTATAGCCGTATGGGTAAAATCGTGATTTTGACAATTATGGATCTATTGAGGTTAGCCCTCTAATAACCTAAAGCTTGACAATATATCATAAGCAACTCCTTTAGATGAGTGATATTTCCAAATTTTGCATCCACAAAAAGTAATGAATCATCTGCGGAAAAAAAAAAAAAAAAAAAAGATGTGTTAAGGTAGAACACATCAGTTAGACTCCTAATCCCCTCAAAATACAAGCACATGCCACCTTTAGGAGACCCTTGGATGACACATCACCACTAGGATGAACAAATAAAGAGACACAAGGTCTCTTTAATGAATGTCTTTAGTAAGGGTTACCCGACCAACATTCTTACCATTCAAACAAATATTAAACTTCACATCGTAACACACTACATAATCCAATCTGTCCACTTTCTAACAAAGCTTATGTTATAAAGAATAGCCTCAAGGAAATCCCAATCCCCCCATTATAAGCCTTACTAATGTGAATCTTAATAATGCATTAAAAATCCTTACCTGACTTTTTGTTTTTCAAAAATTGAAATGATTCTTGTGTAATCAACATGTTATCTTGAATCATACATTGTAATATAAAGACTTTGATTTTGCAATATAAAATCATTTAGAAATCATTTTAGCCTATTCACAATGATCTTAGACGTATTTATACAAATTGTTGCACATGCAATGAAAGGGTATTAAAATTATTACAAATCGTTGATTCGCACACAGATGGTAAAATTTGATCTTCTAATTGCTTGTTGATTCTGTAAATACCCATGTAATAGGCAAAAAAAAATTCAAAATTAACACTATAATTTGAAATATTTGGGAAAATTAGAGTAAAGGCAGCTCAAAACAATATCATAGTTGCCTTAAGGTGTACAATTTATACTGAAAAACTAAAAATTTGACAAAAAGGAAAAAGACTAAACAAACGAATCCTATTAAAAGATATTAAATGATATTAAAAAGACTAAAAGAATATCCTTTTAAAAGACATTAAATGATATTTTAAATATATTTTTTGTTCCTAATAAAAATCCTATTAATGGATATTAATGAAAAGCTATTAATTATCTAATTAAAAGCTATTAAAAATATTGAAAAAATTTCGATTGCATCATTATTGATCACACCATTTCCCCCATATTAGACAAATTTCATCCTTGAATTTTCACCATATCACACAAGATCCACTTGGCATTAATCACATAGGACGATCTAACCTTAGCCAGTTGACTCATGCTGGTTGATTGTTGGTCCATTTTGCACACTCCTTAAGCCTTTTTTCACCTTTGCCAAAATGGTGTAGATAGATTGAAAAATGTTATTTCTCAGCCAATCATCCTCAACAACTCTTAGAGTCATACAAGACCTCCTAACAACAAAATTCTCTTTACCGTCTCCAATCACATACTCCTATGCAATATAATTAACATAAGAAATTGACCCACCATTACCAACAACTTCAAAAACATTATTCTCTTCATCAACATAAGCATCAAAGAATGGTTCACTATCAACCTCAAAAACACCATATCTTCATTAATATAAGTATCAAAGATTAGTTCTCCATCAGCCTTAAAAACATTTCCATCTACATTCTCTTCAACTCGAGGTTTATGAAGTATGCGCAATGTCTCTTTGTAATATTCTTCTTCCATATCAATAGAAGAGTCATCATCTTCCTCATCATGAATAAACATTGGATTAAGGTTTTGCCGACGAGAAAGATTAAGATTCCTATTCTAATTGTCAATTAACCCACTCACCTTTGTTGCTAATCGCTCCACCACAACATCCCATTGTTCATCGATCATCTTCACTATCCGGTGATCTAGATCATCACTCTCAAAAATCTCCTCCATCATATATCATTGATTCTACAGCCTTCATGGTGTCATCAACACCAAGAATGAACGCAAGTCTGATACCAACTAATGTAGCAAAAGGGTATGAAACTTATCATAAACTATTAATTAAAGCATGAATGTAGGAATGCGATCTTCTAATTGCCTGTTGATTCTATGAATACCTAGACAATAGCTATAAAAAAATTTAAATTTAATATTATAATTCGAAATATTTGAGAAAATTAAAGCAAAGGCAACTCAAAACTATATTATTGATAACTTAAAAAAAAAATTAATCCGATTAATTAAATCATTTAAGGCGCTTCCATTACGTATAATACTCTAAAGTATTACACGCTTAGGCTTGCTTTAAAAGACTTGTTTATGTTGAACATTGCTACTCGATTTTTAGAATTGTGAAATCATTTAGTTAAATTTGTAAATCAACTGGATTTGGTAGCGAAAAATCAATTGAATTTAAAACAGTTTATAAAATTCTACTCCCTTAAGAGTAAACCAACAAGTGCGCATTGAACTCCATTGAAAACTCATCACTCACCAGAACATCACAAAGAGTGAACCAAAGCCAACGAACTTGGTAACTCTAGTCATCGAATTACTGTTGGGTTATAAATCCAACTCATATAAGTCTATAACGAAAGGGAGCCTAAATATATATCGATATATATTTAGTAGATTTTGGAATCAAAATAGGAATGGACCAGGATGCTTTGAATCAAGGATATCCTAAGTATATGAGATATACTTGGAAGAGGATTTAAATAAGGAGAATTTTTTGTGCAAAACAAAGAAGTCTGATACTATAGTCGGCAATTGGGACAAGAGCACCACCGGCCTTGATCAAATTATAGCCAGCGTTGGAATTAAGAAATTCTTGCCAAGAGCAACAGTAGCTCACTACTGGCTCCAACACTGCTGGAGTTGAAGACTACGCCTCTGGCTTGGTAGGTACACTACTAGTGTTGAGCCGATGCACATTGTCCAGAACAACAACGTTTTTCAACGCCGCCAGCTTCGATTTTACACGTGCCAGCGTTGAGTGTCTGTTGGTTTTCCTTGTATTGTTGCTTATATATTCTTCTTATTGTCCTAGGGTTTGCAAGAAACAAGTGGTGTGCCTTTTCTCAAGCCTAGATAGAGAGATCTAGAGAGAGAAAAAGAGAAAAGAGAAAAGAGAGGAAATCCTAGAGTGTGAACCTCTAGAAGAAAAATGTTGTTGCTGTTTGTAATCCACCACTTGTGGTGAAGAATTGTTTGATCCACTCATGAGATCTAGTGAGAAAAACTTGTAATTCCATTATATTGTTTATAGTGAAAGATTTGAGCGCTATTGGTCTCCTGGTTTTTCCTGCATTGAGTTTTCCACGTTATATCCTATTGTTTTTTATTTATAAGCAATTGTTTATTTGCTTGTTATCGCTTTGGTAAAAGGAGATTTAACTTCTAAACACAGGTTGATTGATTCTTTGATTAATCGGTTTTGTTGCTATTGTGAATAGGGTTAGGCTTTCTCCTAACAACTAAAAGCAAGACCATCGACACTCTTCTCCAATCAACAACCCCTCAATGTTAACCTAAACCAAATTTGATAACCACGCTTGCCAAATCCAAAACGCCAAACGCATTTTCACCAAACACTCGACCCTTACCATGTGACTGTAATGTGACTTCTAATGAGCCTTTAACTATTGATAGAGCATCTAAGCAGGACTTAAGATTGTTACGAGTTGGTAACTATATCATATTTGAATGTGATACTATGCTGTACCAATAGAAATTTTTTTATGGAATAATGGAAGTCGTGAAATTGCATGCTTTTTTACTTGCTTTTATATTCCACAAATTTTTACTATTTTTCGTAAAATTGCATATTGTCACATACAAGGTATTTTTAGGGTAGTGTTATGCTACGAGGCTAACGAATCTCCTTTGCCAATTTAACTAAGTTAACTCATCGACTCAATGAAAACCTTGCCTCCAGTGAACTCGGCATTAAATCACTCTCTTTTGCAAAATTCCACACCTATCCGCCAGGGCTACATCTCGAACAAACATCCACGAGAAAAGTTATTTTTTCGCCATACCAAGTAGGGATAAAGAATTTGCACTCCGAAGAGAAAAGATTTTTAAGATACTTTGAGAAAAAGGACTTGTTAGATTCCGCATAAAGACAATCTTTTTAAAAGAAATTTGTCATTTGTTTCGATTCCATTAGGGAAGATTGTATTTACGAACTTTGAGAATTTTATTAACTGGGGATATATCTTCACTAGATTTTACTGAGTCGTGTTATCTCACTTGGCATAAAGCGCAAACATTCACTGGGGAGATTAATTTCATGCAATGTGATAGAGTTTAATGTACTTAACTGGATAGGAAAGATTGTGCCCATTCCAGTTGCTTTTGTTAATTTCGCAATAATCACTTGGAGGTTAAATCTCGATTCAATTGGGTACTAACATCATGCCTCAGGATCCTTAACACTAACTTGAGCTGCATCCTTATAGAGCTGAATGTCGTTCTCTTGATGTTAAAGTTCTTGACAAGAAGCTCACTGACTTTCAATTTCAAGCATAACAAGCTTAACAATCATTTTAATTTGCTTACATGGGCTGGATGATGCTTTGGAATTGTCAATTCACTGTATCCAAAATGATATTCACGATTTCTTATTTCAGAGGTGTCATAAGTCTGGCACCTCCTAATCTTTTCAACTACAGTTGAATAATTTTCTTCCATTCTTTCTATTAAGAACCTTTTGTTGGGATTTGCTGCAAATCATGTTGTTCAAGGATTCCTTATCGAGATTCGAATTGTTCTAAAGATTTTGCACCAAATGTATAGTATGTAAATTCAATCATATTAACACTGTTACTTCGTAGGTGACCCCAATAGGAGAGTATCTCTTTTCATAACTAACAACGAAAAGAGTTAGTCCATGCAACAATAAAAGTCCATTTTTAAGAAAAGAAGCCTAAGCAAAACAAAGTCATGCAAGAAGTGCATGTGACTAAAGTTTTTATGAGAGTGAGATTTCGTGAGAATTTTCAACTGTAAAGAGTAGATTAGCTTATTGGAGAAGAAGAAATAATGAGGTGAGATGGTCCATCGCCATTAGTCCTTTCTTGATCTCGTTTTCATTCACAACAGCTAGGAATATAATGGCAAGGAGACAGACCAATAGAACATCATTATATTTCCCTCATGGATAGCTCTACTTTATAGCTTCTGCATTTACAAGGTCTCTCAGAGTTAACCCATCCATTTCAGCTAATATCAATGCAACCCCTGTCATGGCTTTCTGAACTATGTATGGTCCTTCATAATTTGGAGTTGAACTGCTCTTTAGGGTCCTAAGCATTTGGCAATACTTTTCTAAAGACTAGGTCTAGCTTGGAAGTTTTGGGGTCTTAGTTTTTATTGAATAAGTAGGCAATTTTGCTTTGATAACATTAACTGTGGAAGATTGCCCACAACCTCTATACATCCAATAAGTTAAGTTTTTCTATTCTTCTTTGGACACACACAACTTCATCCAATTGAGTTTTCAGAGAGTACTCAAAGGGATAGTATTTCCACTTCCACTGGAAGAACTGCTTCAGTCCAGTACATAATGGAGTACAGGGTTACCCCAATTGAAACTCGAACAATGGTTTCGTATGCCGTTAATGCAAACAGAAGCATCTTATGCCAATCTTTATAAGTTACTGCCATCTTTTCAATAATTTTCTTGATATTCTTGTTAGCGGCTTCAACTACCCCATTCATTTGTGGGCGATATGAGGTAGAATTCTTATGGAGTACCTTGAATTGTTGATAGATCTCATTGATCAGCTTATTGTTCAAGTTAGTTCCATTATCAGTGATGATGATCTCGGGTACCTCATACCAGGAAATAATGTCGCTTTTGAGAAATTTTGCAACAATGTATTTGGTGACATTTACATGGCAGGTATCTTCTACTCATTTGGTGAAGTAGTCGATAGCAACCAAAATGAACCTATGCCCATTGGATGCTTTTAGGGTAATAGCCCAATTATGTCAATGCCCCACATGGAAAAAGGCTAATGAGATAATAGAGTGTGCAGTTCTTGAGGAGGCCCCCATCCTTTCGATATGCATAGATTTGGCACGAGTGGCAGTGTCTAACATACTTGATATAGTTTAACTCTATGGTTAGCCAACAATATCCCATTCTCATTATTTTTCGGGCAAAAGTATGACCATTCATGTGTGAACTACAAACCCCTTCATGAACTCATGCATGAGTTTCTCTATTTCTTCTTCATTCACATACCTGAGGAAAGTGGCGTCGAATGATCTGACGTAAAGAGTATTCCCACTGATGACAAAGTGGCTGGCCAATCTTCTTAGAGTTTTCCTATCATTCTTGGTTGCCTTATCAGGGAGTTCGCCATTCTAGAAGAAGTTCTTAATATCTTAAAACCATAGGGATTGACCTTAAGTTGACTCAATTTAGAGACAAAATGCTAGTCGTCTTTCAATTTCAATCCTTAAGGTTTGTATCTCTATCCCGCCACTTACTTTAATCATCGAGGCCAGTGTTGCTAATGCATCCGCGAATTGATTTTGAATCCTTGCCACATAAAAAGAGATGCTTTTAAATTCTTTGATTAGTTCTTCCAAGTGCTAGTGATATGGCACTAGCTTAGGGTCTTTTGTTTAGTATTCATCCACAGTTTGCAAGATAATGAGAGCTAAGTCCCCATACATTTCTAACTATTCAATTTCCAATTCCAATGCTATTTTCAACCCAAGGATACAAGCCTCATATTCATCAATATTATTGGTGTAGGGGAACATCAACTTAGCGGCTACAAGGAAATGCTCTTCCTTGGGGGAGATCAATACTGCCCCAATCCCATAAACCCTTCTCCTTTTGACACGTGTTATTGGGAACTCAAATTGATCAACTTCTTCAAATGTTGAGACCTTAAATGAACTTATCCTCAAACATTGAGACCTCTTTTTAATCACTTGAAACATTAAGACCTTAAATGAATTTATCAAATGTTGGGATCTTTTGATATAATTTATCCATTATATATAAAAGACCGACCTTTCGTTCACAATTTTACTTCACCGAAATTGTACTAGTTGTGCTTTATAGTTTGCAACTACTTGAAGTTATCAAAAGAACATCCACATGGGTATATCCATATTTCTCATCTTGCAAAATGGGAAAAAGCTAGTTCGTTTGAATTTGTATTTTAAATCCCTAATGGAGAAGTCAAATGGACGTGAGTTGATACTTTTAACATTTCGTCAAATATTTTGCTCTTTTGAATGGTAGTTAGATGAAGAGATTAAGCAGCTAACAAGAAATATACGGAGAATACCTTGTAACATAGTCACATCATCCTATTTTTCAAGTAAGAGGTATCGGATTCGAATCCCATTTCTTTGCATCGTAATGACCAAAAAACAAAAAGATATATGAAAATTAGAAGTATATATAGTAATATCTATTAAATATATATTAATATAATATATGTTATTAATACACATTAATATAAGTCAATATAAATGACACTTCTATCTCTCCGTCTCACTTTACTTTTTTTTTCAAAAAAAAAAATTATATTTTTCTCTTTCTCAGCATGATCACAAGAAGTAGGTTTTTGTCTTTTCGATGTCGCTATTCTCGATTCCATTACATTAGCCAACATGTGGTGGAAATTAATGTTTGTCATCTCAACTTTTAAAATCTAAATCAACGATCACGATCACGATCATACACCATCTTAAACAATTAAATTCCTTGTCTCCTACCGTTTGGCTTCAAACCACCCGAATACGTATATTTGGTTCAAAATAAAGAAAATAAGGATGTTTTATTAATTTACGAAATACTAATATGCGTATTACCTTTAATATAGAGTTAAAAAAAAAAAAAACACACAACAAAGATCGTGAAACTTTTATTTACTGATGCAAATTTCTATATTTCCTATCTCTATTTCCAATGAGACTCTTTCGGTAACTACAATTTTTTTTTTCTTTTTTCTTTTTATAAACTTAGGTACTAAGAAGAAAAATTATGGAAAATGTCAAAAAGTAAGGTAGAGTTAAAATTAAAATTAACCTTCCTATTCTGAAAGGGGCTTAAAAATTTAAAGTTCTCCTTGTTATTAATTATTTCTATATTTTATTCTTCTATTTAATTTTTTTAATACTGATCCTAGTAAAGTAAAATCAAAGGATATCTTTTAAGTGTGTTCTTGATTGCTAATAAAATCAACAACTTTTATATTGCTCTTCATTTGCATGAAATATAGGCTCAATATCTAGATGACTCACTCTAGATTAGCTTCTAGATTGAAAATGAGGTGTTACGCTACCGGTCAAATAGACACATTCTTCTCCATAAAAATAAAGCAATCCAATTGGCTATTTGATTATCCCCTGATGACACAACAAAACTCAAAACAAACTCTTTAAGGAGAAAAGGACAAAACCTGGGCTTGATGAAAGTGAAATAAGGAAGCCCAATACATGTTTAAACTAGAGCTAGTTAAGGAGGAAAATTCATTCATGCAATGGGTGATAAAAATCATGCTCACCTAGCACATTACCTTAACCAAATAAGCTACTAACAAAAAAGCTTGGACTTTTGATGACTGAGCAAATTGTCCCTAACATGCCATGGAACATTCCTTCCATTGAAGACAGTTTATTAATTCAAGGTTGTCAAACTCGTGATTCTACATAGTATCACTAGAAGGTCAGTAAAATCGAAACGCAAAAACTAAGTTTCTACAATCTTTGCAAAATAACTTTGAAAAACTATATATACACTTATGGAGAACGTAGAAAACTTAGAATACATAATAAATGTAAAAATAAAAAATAAAATAAAGAAATTGAGTTTATTTTTTCATTATAACTCTTAACCCATGATATAACACATATATATATTAAAAAAAAAGCAAATAAAGTCAAAATTAATATATTTTCTATTATTTTGTTTAAAATAAGTGATAAATTGAAGGAAAATTAAAATTTTCAACTTATTAAATTCTTAATTATATAAATAAAATAAATAAGTTTTCTTGTAAACTTTATAGCCATAGATTTTTATTTTATTTTTGCTTCCATAGCTATAACTTGACTTGAATGAACATGGGTTTTTGGGGAAGGGAGGAAAAAAGATAGAGCGAGTATGTGGAAACCAAATAGAAATGGCAACAAGAAAGATACATCATCCTGATTCATAATAGTTTATGAGCTTGTAAAAATATAGCCGTATTTTTTTTTATATTTTATGTTATTTGACTTGAATAGATAGAATCGGTAAACTCGGTTAAAATCGTAAGATTCTACCAAAAAACAATTTTACACATGAGTCAACTCAGAAGAGCTTCCTGAAATCGTAAACTTGTATAGCCGTATGGGTACAATCGTGATTTTGACAACTATGGATCTATTAAGGTTAACCCTCTAATAACCTAAAGCTTGACAATATATCATAAGCAACTCCTTTAGACGAGTGATATTTCCAAGTTTTGCATCCACAAAAAGTAATGAATCATCTGCCGAAAAAAAAAAAAAAAAAGATGTGTTAAGGTAGAACACATCAGTTATACTCCTAATCCCCTCAAAATACAAGCACATGCCACCTTTAGGAGACCCTTGGATGACACATCACCACTAGGATGAACAAATAAAGAGACACAAGGTCTCTTCAACGAATGTCTTTAGTAAGGGTTACCCGACCAACATTCTTACCATTCAAACAAATATTAAACTTCACATCGTAACACACTACATAATCCAATCTATCCACTTTCTAACAAAGCTTATGTTACAAAGAATAGCCTCAAGGAAATCCCAATCCCCCCATCATAAGCCTTACTAATGTGAATCTTAATAATGCATTAAAAATCCTTACCTGACTTTTTGTTTTTCAAAAAATGAAATGATTCTTGTGCAATCAACATGTTATCTTGAATCATACATTCTAATATAAAGACTTTGATTTTGCAATATAAAATCATTTAGAAATCATTTTAGCCTATTCACAATGATCTTAGACGCATTTATACAAATTGTTGCACATGCAACGAAAGGGTATTAAAGTTATTACAAATCGTTGATTCGCACACGGATGGTAAAATTTGATCTTCTAATTGCTTGTTGATTCTGTAAATACCCATGTAATAGGCATAAAAAATTCAAAATTAACACTATAATTTGAAATATTTGGGAAAATTAGAGTAAAGGCAGCTCAAAATAATATCATAGTTGCCTTAAGGTGTACAATTTATACTGAAAAACTAAAAATTTGCCAAAAAGGAAAATGACTAAACAAACAGATCCTATTAAAAGATATTAAAAAGACTAAAAGACTAAAAGAATATCCTTTTAAAAGACATTAACTGATATTTCAAATATATTTTTTGTTCCTAATAAAAATCCTATTAATAGATATTAATGAAAAGCTATTAATATCTAATTAAAAGCTATTAAAAATATTGAAAAAATCTCGATTGCATCATTATTGATCACACCATTTCCCCTATATTAGACAAATTTCATCCTTGAATTTTCATCATATCACACAAGATCCACTTGGCATTAATCACACAAGTCGATCTAACCTTGGC
Organism: Combretum micranthum; assembly: GCA_024138025.1. NCBI lineage: Eukaryota > Viridiplantae > Streptophyta > Magnoliopsida > Myrtales > Combretaceae > Combretum > Combretum micranthum. Next base: position 2,213,485 of record JAMXBD010000013.1, on the reverse strand, counting down.
CAGTCGACTCATGCTGGTTGACTGTCCGTCCGTTTTGCACACTCCTTAAGCCTTTTTTCACCTTTGCCAAGATGGTGTAGATAGATTGAAAAATGTTATTTATCAGCCAATCGTCCTCAACAACTCACTACAAGAATTTTGAGGTTTAGCCACGATAAATTACCGTTGCAAATTAGGAAAAAAACTTGGCAAAATATATTTTGCAACGTTTAATTAATGTGGCTAATAAACGTTGCCCAAGCTGTGTTGCAAATTGATTTGGCCACATTAAAAAATTAGACATGGCGAAGATAATTTAGCGCGAAAATTACATAATGAAAGGCAACATAAAATTGTGGCCATAAGTTATATGATAGGCGACTTTTGTTGTGTGGCCAATATGCAAATTTTGTTCCCGCCTTTTTTATTTGGGATTGTTATGAAATGGATTTGGTGACATTAAGTAAGAAAACGTCGCCAAGGTAATTTATGTAATTTTCGCGCTAAATTATCTTCGCTATGTTTAATTTTTTAACGTGGCCATAAGTTATATGATAGGCGACTTTTGTTGTGTGCCATCGACCACATCTAATAAACGTGGCTAGACTGTCATTAAGCGTGACCAAATATTTTTTGTCACGTTTTTTTACACGTAGCCTATAAATGTCACCAAAGGTCCGTCGCAGATTTGATAGGTAACGTTAAAAATTTAAACGTCAGTAATATAAATTTGACAACCAAATACACTTTATTTGGCTACGTTTAAATATGACCTACTATCATGTATTAGTCACACTTATGTGTACCTAAAAATGACTGACCCAAATCTCGCCAAATGTAAAAGGAAGGAAATTTATGATTGGCAATGTTTACACGTGGGTAAATATTTTTATTAGTAACGTGTACACGTAAGTAAATATCTAAATTAGCGATGTTTAACCATGGCAATACATAGGTTGAATAAGCTTTATATATGTTTGTTGGACAAAAATGGCAATTTATAAACGTGACAAATGTCCTATTTATTGCAATTTAAATGTGGCTATTCAAATACATTGGCGACGTCTATATATAGATATTCAATTTAAATAATTATTTCTAAATGTGGCTATTTGTAAATTAGCGACGTGACTTTTCTTGTTGAGAAGAGATGGGCATTAATGCTTAACTCAGTTTGATTTGCCAGCATATACTTATTTATTGTACATTATATGCACAATTAGTAATATACTCCTATTTGATAAAAATATATTTTATACCTGCTATTACTTCAGTACATGAAATTTTTGTATGAATAAATATCACTAATACATTTCGCAGCATACAATGCACTCGATATGTAATAAAATCTAATAACACAAAAATTACTTAAAGATCACCATGACCATCTTGACAGTAAAGGAAAAAAGAAAACAATGAACAATATTGTTTAGTGTCCTTAAAAGAAACATAAGCATAAGCTCAAAATTATATCAAAATGAGCATATGTACATACTTTATCACATCAATTTGACCCTATTAATGCCAGTTAGTTCAGCCAAAAAACAAAAAACCGAATCTTTAAATTTTTTCCTCACTGTTGTCAACATCATCACCAAGTGATGGATTTGGCGAAGGATCTCGTGTACTTGCAAAAGAATCTCTATTTGGGTTTGGTGTCACACCATATATAGATATAATTATTGAATGGTTAAAAAACATGAATGAGATAATGAGAAAAGACCCATGATAACTAACTTGAACTACTAGGAAAACTTGTGACAAGTTATTGTACAAGTCGAGTTAGTTTAGCTAACTTCACTTCTCCATTTACATTACTATCAAAACATACTGATAATATAGTTGACTACAAATTGCAAATGCATATATGGATGAAAAAGAAGAAGAAAGAAGATTCAAAGGTTTAGTTATCAGCTTTGTGAATCCACAAGGATTATGCAGCATACCTTCCTGTTAATTTCTGCCGAGTCAAACAAATCAAGTAATCGATTTATATTCATCATTTTTGTGCTAGCATTATCAGCATTGATAATAGTATTAAAGACTTGAACTTTAAATATTTGGAGGCTCATAACTTTCTCTTCAAGGGTTCCTTACATGATTAACCGATGGACATTCACAACTTTTCTTTGGCCTAACCTATGTGCTCTGTCCATAACCTATAAGAGGATATAAACAACTCACTCTAGAACATGAATATAGCCTATAATAGTTATTGTTACAACACTACCACCACCAACAAAATAATAAACTAATAATAAATAGCAATGGAAAACACACGGTGATGTAAACTCATTATGAACCATGACTAAAAGTAATTTAGAATGAGCTCTACAAATTTACTGAACAAAACCCTACCCTTTCTCCTCAATGCTTAGAACAATAACACAATATATCTGTTTCAACTGATTAACTAACACCAAAGAGCACACTTGAGCTAAGTATTCATGCTCTGAAACATGAATTTCTACAAGATTATAAAGCCTTCAAGAGAGTATTCAAATTACCTGATGATCTCTCATATGATTCCAATCATGCTCCATAAAAATAAGGATTGTTGTAGATGTTGGGTCAAACCAAGCCAACCCAACTGGATAGAGGAAGACAAATAGTTTTAGGAAAATTGCCAAATATCTATATGACATGATATATATATGTAAACAGAGGCTGTACCATGCGTTGTCAAAAGCAAGGCATCAATAGTAGGATCTGAATTAAAGGCCTTCACTATGTCAAAACGTTTCTTAGGTTCAATTGATCCATACAACCACAAGTATGTAACACTACCAAAAAATCATTGAATTTATTAAAACAACTAAAATGAATTACTTGCAAATTTGCAATAATAACCAAAGGTCTAAATGAGGCAAGCATCAATGATGAAACTACATCAAAGGATAGCTTTCTTATATCATAATTGTAGTAACTATTATAGCACACATGGATCCAAAAATCCAAATTCCAATTTGTTTCGATGAAGAGCTACTTATGTTTGTGGGTCGAGCACTAATGATTTTCTTATATAATATGCATGGAAAAAAAATGATTTGACATATTTCAATTTACCTAACAATATTTTGTACCTTTCCTAGAACTACGATTACTATTATTGAGCTTATTATCAAAGACACGTCAAGTTGAACTACGATAATAACGTAGGCAAAAAAATTATACTAGCTTATCCCTCAGAACATCCAAGCCATGTTAATAATACATATCCATGTTCAATTGATATATTCATCTATCATGCAAAACTATGCTTAGACTTACTGTATCAAAATGCTTAATAAAATAAATGTATCAACATAAATACATCTATAAATCCTAAAGTGTTGTTCTTGGCACTTCGTATCAGCATATTAACATAAACCATTAAGTCTAAGAGACTACTCAAATTATCGTAGAAAAGAACTATAAACTATATTATATGCTGATGATAACCCCTACATCATAATATTTGCACAAAACAAAGAATGAAATTGCATCCATGTTCAAGTCATGTCTACCCATAAAAAGCTTATCATTGAAAAGGATACAATAATGCTTACCATAACTTCTTTTGATTAGTTAATTTCAAAGCTTATAGGATTACCACACGGAAGTTTAGAAGTATAGTGGGATGAATATATCATATGACATTTCTATGTTACTTCAATAGAATATCTATATCAGGATTATGCATAATATGTTGATGATAATCTAGCACAACACATAAATAGAATTTGCCATGGGCTAGAAGATAATTAAATACTTTGAAACTTAATATAATATTAAAAATATGTTTGAATCTTCATGATATAGCATTGAAATAATTAACGCGTGGAATTGGAAAAGAATTGCAGAATCATATATGATAGGGTTCAACCGGTTCAAATGAAAACCTTCAGCTTGATGGCACTTTTCAAAACCAACAAAGACAATAATTCAATTTAATGTTTTTTACTAGTAAACAAAGCATAGATTTAGTATCTAAAAATTCTGGACACGACATAGGTTTAGTTTAGAATCACAAATCCAATAAATAAATAAATGACACAAATTCACCATTAAAAATATATTATTATTCATAAATTCCTAACTTCATGACAAAACAAAGCATAAACCCAACTTCCTGACTTGAAACACACACAATTATAGAATGAGAGAGATGTAGATCCATGACCATATTTTTTTAATTAATTAGGTTCAAAGAAGTAATATTTCAATTAGTTCTAATGTGTTGGGATCATTACTAAAGGTATTAAAAAAGAAATCAAAAGAAAGCTAACCCAAGCAATTCGATTTTACCACTGTTCAATAAATCATAATCAAAATCGTCATCACCACATAAATTGGATACCAAAAGAAGGCGAGATTGTATTACCTCTAATATTTTGAGAATGGCAGGTAAGAATCCCCTATTTTTCATGATGATGGGTATGTTTTCGATGGTTTTTAAAATCACCCATACTTAAGCATATAATTATAAAGCTTACTTGCAAATTCAGTATTACTAGATGTGTGGCTTTGCTCTTAGGACCTATCTATTTGACCATTGTTCATTTCCCGTATACGTGGAGCTTCATTTTCTACATTTAATAGGAAAACAAAAAATCACATCCCATATATCAATTTTCAAAGCTAAAAACACAACAAGTATAGTGGGAATAGAGTTAGAAACATAAGTATAAAGCATTTATATTTGACCATGTAAAAATTTAAAAAAAAAAATTAGAGACCTGCATAACTACACGTACCTAAGCAACACAAAATTAAGGCATTACACACCAAACATGTCGACACATAAATTTCTTCTTTGATATGAAAACAGAAAGAAATAAGTTGCACTTCATATTCATTGATTTGGCTAAGTTTTAATGCGTGTCTAGGATGAAGCAATGGCCTGATCAAGAAACTGTCAAGTCATATCTAGCCTTTGGTTTTCATCTATGTTGGATACATGATTCCGGCTAAGTATTAATTGCAAATATTTTGAATTTTAATAACAAAACTTTCTCACGCAGATATATGAATTAATATTTGGTGAGAAATATCAAAACCTAAGTGGTATGATCTAAATAAAATATCATGCAATATATATATATTATTTTATAATAGACATACATATAACACATCTCGGGATAGAGCTAGCCTATTTTTCTCCAAACTTAACAGCATGTATCAACCAAAAAGCTATGAACCAAGCCATTATCTTATGTTAGAGATTTCTATATGGAAAACTCCTAACCTTACTAAAAAGAGTACAAAAACCAAAAAAGGAAAAAAAATTAAGGAGATCTTTAAGTTGGCTTGTTAATGCATAGCCACTTCCTTAGAATACTATACAAGGATATTTTTTTATTAGCATTAAGGAACAAGAGCTTAGTTGTGTTGATTGTTCATCACTACTCAATATATAAATCTTTAATTTCCTTTAAAATCTTAAGACAAAAAACAAACAACTACAACAACCAAAAAAAAAAAAAAACAAAGGAGAACTTATCAATTCGAATAGCTTGGCTTAGGAGTTAACCAAAAAAAAAAAAAAAAAGCTGGACTATGTATCAAGACAAAATCTCATAAAAATAAATATTCTTCCATCAAAAGTAACTAAAATTGTTAGGAAAAGGAGGAGGATATAAGTTTCTGAGCTTACCACTACCATAACACTTTGTTTAAAGAGAAGAGCCGAGCTGAAAACCTAGAAGATTTCATAAAGAAAGGCACAACACAGTAAGACAGTAACAACTTGGTTGAGAGAAAAGCCTTAGAAAGATAAAGAAGATTGTAATTAATACAGCAATCCATTCTATACAAGTACCTTAATATTTGGAAGCCGAGCAACTTGTAAAACTGATATCATCATGCATATTAACCGCAAAAGAATGAAAGGTTTTCATTAAGTGGAAAAATGTTACTTTGTTCTATAGTAAACGAACAACTAGTGCATTTTCGCAATTTTCTGTTCAAAACCTAATTGCAAATGAATGTATAGAACAACAGAGAATTAGGAACCATCAATTTCCAGGTTCCTAAAACCCTAGAACCCAGTGAGTAAGCAATTTCTCAAGGGATGGGGGGGGGGATCCTAACAGAGTTTAGCCCCACCCCCAAAATTGATCATGAAATTAGAAAAATTATATTTAAATGCATGATTATTAGTGTTCTTTAGCTTGTAGTAAGGTATTGATCTAACCATATACTCGATGAAATAAAACTTTGGTTTAAGATGCAGCTTCACCAATGTGTGAGAATGGTAGAAAGAAAGAGGAAAGACTTACATCATATAAATAGATATCCATGAGATTAAAGACATCAAGAGTTAAGACTTTTCTGTTCTCATTTCCCACCACAAAGTATAGTCAAAAGCGTTCAAAAATACATAGAAAATCATAAGAAAATCCTAATCAATCCAAGCATAGGATGCCTCATGAGTAATCGCTAATCAAACAACAAATGCAATGCAGAGGATAAAGACAAATAGTGAGACAACTTAAACCTCCCTTACTACAAGTAAAGGCACCATTAGCTGACTACAGTTTCTACCTTTCCTATATTTTACAAAAAAGACAATGTTAGAAAAGTCCCATGAATTAGGTGCCTTATTTGGAAATTGATTGAGTTAATACCTTGTTATGAGGCCAACAATGCAAGTATGCATCCCCTGCAATGAAAAACTACATGTGTAAGCAAATGGAAGACCAACATAATTCTAAAAATCATTAATAAAGAAAAGATAACTCACAATGAGTCAAGAGGATATAATCATAAAATTTTGACTAGAACATAACATGATTGAAAAAGAGGAATAGATCTCAAAAAACATCAATTTGTAATTCAAGTAATTGCTAATTTAAGTAGATGACTGAGATGAGTCTCCACAAGGGCAAGATACTTTATCAATGTACCAAAGGCCAAGATATACTAAAAATTTTAGTATCACTTTTTTCCATATCATAGGCAACAAAACTTTATTGTCAAACTAGAGCAAAATTATTATCGGTTAAGAAGCTTCAAACCTTGAACCATTTTTCAACAAGTCAGAAATACATTAAAAATAGTAAATAAATAAATAAATCATCAATTTAACACAGATGTCAATCATAAAGCCAGAAATGTTCCAAGTCCTTAGCTAATAAAATTCCATTGTTTTATATAAGAAAATTATTATTTCTTCATTTTATAAACACACATGACAATAAAAGTGACTAATTCAAGAAGACAGAATAGAGCAAATACAGCTTGTAAGCCACTCTCCTTATCCTACAATAGAATATTCTGCCACTCGAATTTGCCAAACAGTTATGAGAAAGGGTTACACAGACATAGAAAAGTAAAAAACATCTTGAGTCCCCAAAATCGAAAATTGAGATGAGTTCTTCCAAATGAAGATTAAGTGAAGCAAACCTCAACACCACAATGTAAAATAGAACAATCAGCACCTAGAATAGCCACGAAGACATGAAGAAATAGAGAAACACAAGGAAAGCTGAGGCTACAATGACAAATATCACAGCACCCTTAAAACTAATATCCAAGACCTCCTTTTCATCATCATCTTTGGCTACTCCAGAACTAATCTCATATCCATAAAAAAGCTAAAAATTATGAACATAAAGAAAAATAAAGATAAAAATAAAACTTGTAGAAGAACCAATATCTTAATATTTAACACAAACAAACTAAAGCATCTTGTAGCATCAATACATCAAATAAATTGAAATTGCTTTGATCTCACTTCATGCAATTCTCACATAGAAACCAATAGGCAATTGATCAAATCACCTGCCAAGTTTCCTATTTGAGACATCAGGGTAGTATCTCATTATTATTTGCAGAACCACATAGATGAAAGAAAACAAAAAATTACAAAGAACTATGTATTTCAATAGTAGACAGAAACATGCCAAATATTAAATTTTCCTTAACACCTCCAGGAAGGTATTGTTAATAACTGTTTGCCAAAAGCATGGTCCATGAACACTCCACAATCAACAGTAGACCTCATTAGGCGCATATAGAAAGGTCCAATTGTACTTAATACAGAGTGGTATATTATAACTTCTGAATCATCAAGTAATCCCTCAACCCAGAAGGAAATCTCACTTATTTTTTTCGGATGTAAAGTCATATAATAAACATTACAAGGATGAAAGAAAGAAAATAAAAGAGGTAATGATGCCAACACAAGACTAACAACAAAGTGAAAGATATGACTCATTGAAGACCTAAAACCTCAAGGCAAAGACGATTCAAAAAAACAAAACAAGAAAAAAAAAAGTGTTAAGATCCAAACCTTGGCAAAATATATAACCAAAGTACTATCTTAGAAAAAATAATAATAATAAATGATGTGGTCACTTCAAATAGAGACCAAGAAGTGATCCCAAGCCTTTTTTTCATTCCTCACTCTCCATATATAGTAAATAACCATACTACTGAGGATCTTCCATGAAGGGGAAAACCCAATTACACTTTACTCTCTTTTAATGAACAGTAATTAATTCTATCTGTAATATGCTTCTAATATATAAGAAAGATAAATATAAAAAAAATAAAAAAAAAACATAATAAAGAAGAAGAAATGAAATAGAAACATCTTAACAAGAAATCGATGCATTGACTCCAAACATCCCAAAAATATATAAAGCTTTTTAGTCTAAACAATTCCATCTACTCAAAGAGTGCATATTGGTTTCCTTTTAAAATCAATGTAGGATAGCACTCATTTCTTAAATTCTTATATTTAAAGCATCCTCATCAGCAAAAGCATTGTAGTAAGGTGGAGGGAAACACCAAATTAATATGTGCCAAAATCATAATAAAAATTTATAAAGATTCCTCATCCATTAAGCATATTATCCTTCTTCTCTTAATATCCCATTTTAAATTCCAGTAGACTTTTAAGGTGCACCGAGGTTGACCTAAGATAACTTTTGGAAACATAAAGAAACATTTCAACATTGAAACAATTTGATGCAGAATCTAACCATGTGTTTCTAAGTCGCATGCCTATGTCAAAAATCATACATGCACAACCTTAGAGGTATTAAATTTACATCAGCTTTGGGGTGCATAGTACAAAGTTGACCCCTATATAAACAATTGAACCCTCTATTCAAAACAGTTTTGCTATGGACAAGTGCCTCCCTTAATTTTGACAAAAAAACATGTTACTTCCTTGAAAAGAATCTGCTTCCAAATAAAACTATTTTACTTAGATGGCACAATTATCACGTGAATACATCACTGAAGAGTAGAAGACTGTCCTACAATATGATACGTTTCTTGACAATCTTAGTAGCTGGTCTTTATAAAGGACAAAGGCATACATTCTACACTACCACATGTGGAAACTCAATGGTCCCTTGTTAAACAAAAAGTTATGTTAAGGTCATGAAATATAATTCTCTGACAGAGTAATAGTAACATGGAAATTTCACTTTCCGTTAAGATATCATTTCATTCTCTATTTCCTTTAGGGCACTCAGTCACATGACTTTTTTATAGCTTTTTTTTTTTTTCATCTTATGCTATCCATTTATTAGGCCCAAATGTCCTATGTTATTCATGTAGAGAAAGATTGATGTTTACACAAAGGACATGGCATCTATCGAGAAAAAAGGAAACCAAAGACAAATATTTGTTATTCAACAACATTGTAGCAAACTACTGAAATATTACATTGTGTTGAAAAAAGTCTCCAAGGTTTCTTGAGCTCTTTGTCAAAGCACAAGGAAATAGCCAAGAATCTACTTAAATTTATTACTTACTAAAGAGATTATCACTTCGCATAGGCACATATTTCTGGGTTCATGGTCCCTTAGTTTGTATAATTGGCTTTTCCTTTTAGAGAATCCCTAACTGTATCGCAAGGATTAAAGGAGGGAAAATAATTGTTGTTGAGAACATTACAATTTCTCGCACATTTTTCAACAACATTGCTCAATATATTCCAGCTTTAAAGTTTAAAATTAAGAAAAACTTGTCAAGGATATCAAATATGTTGTATAATTTCACTTTTTGAGTCAAATTGTTTTAGGCAATAATCCATCGCACCCCTTACAGTATAAAGGTAGCTTACTTTTTCCAATATATGTAAGTGCAACTACTAGTTCTGATACATTGGAGGTTGAATGATGATGAGAAAAAGGGGCGCCAAGTATGCTTCCATGGACCCAAAATCACAATCAAGTTTTCAAATTAGTGGTTCAAAGTAGCATTGTATCATTAACTATTCTCATAAAGTTGAACTCAAGTAATTGCAATAAGAAGAAGAAGGTAAATTCCAAGAATATTAAAAATTTGCATAACTTACTAGAATTGCAAACCAATAGCAACATGTTCATCGTGTCAAAAATCTGGCAAAGCCCCAAAATATAAATAAATTAAGGCTATTGTTGTAAGTTTTTAAAAGAATATCTCCAACCATTAATAATTTAAAAGTTTATAAAAGAATAAAGTCATACCTTATGATTTTAAATATGGTCTATCAAATTGTGTAAAGATGTGATTCCAAATATCTTCAACCATTAATAATTTAATTAATCAATTCATGCATTATAACCCAACCCGAAATCCACTCGCCAAAATTGAATGGATAGTGACCAGAGTATGCTCTGTCCTCATGGTTTATTTTAGGGTCAATCTTATTTAAATGCACACCAACTATGAAGATGGCCAAAACCAAAAAGACAACTAATTACATATGTAAATAATCAGATGATCAGAAAAGAGATAACCATATGATGAAACGGAAAGGAAAAAAGAAAAAGAAAGACATTCTTTTCCATTCTCAGACAAAAGAATGTCCATTAACATGAAACAATCCTAGGAAAGTGGTTACAGATTGCAGGCATGTTTAAGGGACTAGGCAACTTCAGCTTAAGAAATCTGCCCTTCAAGTAATCCAACTTTAAAAACCTTGAGCTTCAAGGACTTTCCATCCGAAAAATGCTATGATAACGTAAACACATACATAGATAAATTAGAACCCAACTCGTGATATCTAAATTTTATAACAAACAACAAGTACCCAATTCAATTCTCAAACTACAAACTTCTAAAATTCCAATACACCATCTTATATTCGCTGAAAAAAAAATTGTGTTTTTCGATAAACAGGACAAATAATGGATTATCCATTTAAAATTCTAATTATCAAAGGAAAGAGGAAACTAAAAATTATAAAAAAATAACAAAGAAAAAAAATCAAATTTTGGTCATTATTTTTTCACATAAATTTCAAGGAGAAAGACGAACAATACATAGAACTAACCATTTTTACTTCTAGAATATTTTACAAAAATCGTAGTACCTTGAGCTTGACGGCTTGAAGAATGAAGAGGAGACTAAAGAGGCAGTAAGCTAGGCAACCAACGACAGCAAGACGATTGAGGGTGCTAGAGATAGATGACAATTGATGAAGGTAGGAGATAGAGAGTGTGTGTAAGCCGCTAGATTGAGAGAGAAGTGAAATGTGAAAAAGAATTAGAAATGCTTGGTATATTGCGGCTAGGGTTTACTTTTCTTTGACTTTGAAGAACAATGCTTAACCTGGTAGGTATTTCTTTTTATTTAGGATTAGAAAAAGCGAGGCTCCAATTTTTTTTTTTAGTGAAAAAACTCCTTTTTATTGTTACCTTCCTTGTCATTTTGAAGTGTTATTATTTGCCATAAAACTTTGAAGGAATTTTTAAAAACTCCCTCCATTTTTTTTTAATTTAGGGGGGATTTTTTGCCATATAATTAGTGGATTAAAAAAAGATTATTAATATATGGATAATTATTTTTTTAAGGAATAATTATTGTTTGTGTTCAAATTTAGCTCCTTTTTATTTTTTTAATATGTAGAGTGAATTTGAAAAAAAAATAAACTTAATTTTATTTCATTTATTTATTTTATATGATAATGAGAATTGGTGACGTTTGCTTTTAAAAAAGAGTTACAAATTTGATAACGGATCGGTGTAATCTAAATTTACTCACAAACGTGACTAATAGTGTATATTTATCTACGTTTAATAAACGTGACTGAAGTATAAAGGAAAGGTAACGTCTACAAAATTTACAAACGTCACCATATATTAAAATTCTTGTAGTGACTCTTAGAGTCATACAAGACCTCCTAACAACAAAATTTATCTTTACGGTCTCCAATCACATACTCCTATTCAACATAATTAACATAAGAAATTGACCTACCATTACCAACAACTTCAAAAACATTATTCTCTTCATCAACGTAAGCATAAAAGAATGGTTCACTATCAACCTCAAAAACACCATATCTTCATCAACATAAGTATCAAAGGTTGGTTATCCATCAGCCTTAAAAACATTTCCATCTACATTCTCTTCAACTCGAGGTTTATGAAGTATGCGCAATGTCTCTTTGTAATATTCTTCTTCCATATCAATAGAAGAGTCATCATCTTCCTCATCATGAATAAACATTGGATTAAGGTCCTGCCAACGAGCAAGATTAAGATTCCTATTCTAATTGTCAATTAACCCACTCACCTTCGTTGCTAATCACTCCACCACAACATCCCATTGTTCATCGATCATCTTCACTCTAAAAAATCTCCTCCATCATATATCATTGATTCTTCAGCCTTCATGGTGTCATCGACTCCAAAAATGAACACAAGTCTGATACCAACTAATGTAGCAAAAAGGTATGAAACTTATCACAAACTATTAATTAACGCATGAATGTTGGAATGCGATCTTCTAATTGCCTGTTGATTCTGTAAATACCTAAACAATAGCTATAAAAAAATTTAAAATTAATACTATAATTCGAAATATTTGAGAAAATTATAGCAAAGGCAACTCAAAACTATATTGTTGATAACTGATAATGTAACACCCTAAATAAAAAATTAATCCGATTAATTAAATCATTTAAGGTGCCACCATCACGTATAATACTCTAAAGTATTATATGCTCAGGCTTGCTTTAAAAGACTTGTTTATGTTGAACATTGCAACTCGATTTTTAGAATTATGAAATCGTTTAGTTAAATTTCTAAATCAACTAGATTTGGCAGCGGAAAATCAATTGAATTTAAAATAGTTTATAAAATTCTACTCTCTTAAGAGTAAACCAACTTTCTAAGAAACAAAACTTTATAAAAACACTTATTAATATACTCTTAGGGGTAGATCTTCATTTACAAAACATATAGGCATTAACAAACCCCATTAAAAGAATATTACAAGTTTAGAAAATAAATCCAGCTCTCACTAATACAAAACAAAAAGAAATAAAATAACTAAACTACATCCACGCTCCTACTCACTTCACTCATCCACAAATCCTCTTTGAATCATCACAAGCACCCAAAACCCGAGTTAAGCATCATCAACATCATCATCATTAACAAGGAACACCATCATTGTCTTCATCAAATCATCATTAACATCATCATCACCAACAATAACAACAACAACAACAACAACAACAACAACAACAACAACAATACTTCACATTATCATCAAATCATCATATCATCCCACATCTTCATCAACTCCTGTAAAAAGAAAAACAACAACAAGAATGAGCTGAAACCCAGTACACAGTAACACATTCACACACGAAGTGACACTTGATCTTAACTAAATGCAATGCATCAACAACAAATTATTATCTTTCATTTAAAATAAACAAATCAACACGAGAACACTCACACTCCAAAACAAGCCTAGGAAATCTGGGGGTCCCGAGTAATAGCAGCTGCTCAGGGGGTTGATATAGGCAATCCGAATGCCTATATCCTCTATCTCTATTCAATAAAAGTAATCTCATCTAGAGTTTATAGCCATTACTCAACTTTACTTAATTTAATCCATAACATCATTCAATTTACACGCCCCCATAAACATTGAACTAAATCAAATTACTTCATCTTAAGTGTAAGCAAACATTATACAGACACTACACTCTCCATCGATTACCCGTTTAACCATAAAAAAACCGCTATTGCATCATAGCATACCATTGCATCATGGTAAAGTCATTGCATCATGACTAAGGTTAAAGCGCCTAACTACCATGTCATTGCATCATGACAAGGTTGTCGCTCCTCGAACCAGATTCAATGGTGTAATATACAACCAACACTCATCAATTATTAAGCCGAGTTTAAGTTCTTAATCTATTTTAGATGCCTATCCTAACATCCAACACACAAGTTACTGCGTACCTTAAATATGAAATCCAAACATAGCCTCGGAAGGAATTTCAAAAGATAATCCAGAAGATAAATCAGATATCCACTTCTATTAAGGAGAATCTGTATAAGAAACTAAACTAAATTAATCATCTACTTTTCTCAAACTTTTACTAACCCTATATGATTGGACACTAATTTGGAACTCCACTATGGTTGCGAAGATCACCCTGTCAAATATATGGACAGTTCTCCTTTGTCTGTCAAAGTGTTTCTTTTCACTTTGTGTATGGTCTTTTATCAACAAAAGCTTAATCAAGGCATTCATTCAGAAAAACATCTATTTCTTAAGCAAACACACCTTTGAAACAACATATTCACCATGTTAATCTAAGATTATCATATCTCATTAACTTAAACCAATTATTAACCATTAACTCCTTTTAACTAAATCCTAGCCAAATTGATTAGAGTTAGTTATTTAAGTCATTTACTAAGTCAAGTTGATTAAACTTAAACAATCTAGCTTATTTTAGCTTAGTGAAATTCATTAAGTCAAGTTGGACTTAGATTAATTACTAATTCATTATATATCTAAGATCTATGTCAACTCGAGCTTACATTGACTTAAACTTAGCCAAATTCATCAAAGTTAAACAATCTAATCCATTTTAGTTCATTCAAGTTTATTTAATCAAGTTAAATCTAAGTTTATTAGCTAAGTTCATTTTATGGCTAAGTTAAAAAGATTACTTATCTATCTATATTTAATGCAACTATTTATTAAATCTACAAATCTAATTCATGCTTAATTAAATCAATCAATTAACATAACACATCAAATATTACTTATCTATCTCATTTCAACTTAAAAAGATTCATTTACACTTAACAACAAACATTTAGAAAGCAAATATAAGTTTTGACTTTGTTTAGGAAAACACAACTACTGGAAAGAACTAAAATTTAAGCATCGATACTTTTTGAACTTGTAAAAACTCAAAACATGAAATTTGTAGTTCTCTTTTTAAGCTTTTCCAAAACAACTTGAATGACCTCAATTGGAGGTCATTTGAAAAAGTTATGATTAAATTACAAATCATCATTGCAGTAGGGCATTTCGCGTACCTGAGACTAACCAGACCTAGGTCACGACCGTGATTCTTGGAATGCTGTTATAAAATGACTTCTAGGCTATGAATCACGCTCATGATTGTTGAGTTTCAAAGTTTTATGACCAACCCAAGGCTAGCAAGGCATGGATCACGGCCGTGATTGATAGAAAGTTTGCGAAAAATCACTTCTAAGTCAAAAATCACGTTTGTGGTTTCCTAAAATTGTCTAACCTCGAGCCTACCAAGGTTTTAATCACACCCATGATTCATCAAATTTTACAAAACTAAGCCTAGCAAGGCTTTAATCACACTCGTGATGGATAGTTTCCCTTGAGTTACGAATTTCATTGTTTTTCAAACTTCATTTTATCAAACTTTTACACATTCTACTTCCATCAAAACTTCATAAAAGCTATATACTACTCATATCAAGTCTAAACAACACTTCTACACGCATTTAACAACATCAAACAACTCCAACTACTTCAACAAAACTCAACTTCACTATTCATCATCTTCTTCATCACAACTCAACTCCCAACATACAATTAATCAATAATTACATATGTAAACAACACTTTGATCCCATTTATAACATCTATACAACATATATATAAACATGTAAAAAATAATTAAAGAAAAAGATAGATCGAAATAGAAAACTTATCTATCTAAGAACGCATGCACACTTGAGCTCTCTTTACACTTCAAGCTTGTTTTCCTTCTCTACTATTCTTTCCTAACTTGATTCCTCGTCAATTCTTGTTTTAACAGAGATTTGTCAGCTTGATTTTGAAGTTAAAGTGAAAGAAAAAGAAGAAGAAGAAAAGAGGAAGAAACCAATGGTATAAAGGAGAAAAAGGGGCAGCCATAATGGTAAGGGGAGAGAAAGATATATATAAGGATAAAAGGATAAGATTAAAGGATATATATAAAATAGGGTACTAAGTTTAAATCTTTCTAATAATTATCTTTAATACCATATATAATTAGAAAATAATTTGAGAACATATATATTAAAAATTTATGACTTGTTATAAAAACACATTTCAAAAGCTTAAAAATGAAAATTTGATATTTAATTTAGATTCGAGTTTAAAACTGATATTTTTAAATAAGCGTTTGATTTGAAAAATTATAAAGATTTAGAAATATGAAAGTTAACTAAAATTTGAAGGTTTAGGACTTTACTAAACATTTAAAAATATTTGTTTAGGAATTTAAGAATTTGAATTAAATACGCAAGGAGTTTATTCAGAAAAGAGTTTTATAAAATAAATTTAATAGATTGATTTCTTTAAATCGATTTAAAGAAGGAATAAATATAAAGGAAAAGAATATTTAAAATCATCAATCTCTATTTAACCTATTTACTAATTTAATTATCTCAATTTGTCTTTTTTTTTTCTATAATTCAATTATACCATTTCTAATTAACTAAGAGAAAATTTGGGGTGTTTCAGATAACTTCTCATGTTCGCCCTAAGGTGTACAATTTATATTTAAAAACTAAAAATTTGCCAAAAAGGAAAAAGACTAAAAAAATACATTATATTAAAAGACATCAAATGATACTAAAAATAAAAAAAGATATTCAATATATTCTTTTGATCTTGACTATTAAAAATCCTATTAATAGACATTAATGACAAACTATTGATTATCTAATTAAAATCTATTAAAAAAATATTGATTACATCAACCACATGAGAGACACATTAGAAGGATTTTGCATTTTAGGAATGAGCACTAAACCAGTATGATTAAGAGCAATAGGAAACGTACCAAAATTAAAGAATTTCTGAACTACAGATATAAGTGAAGCATAAATAACTTTCCAACAAACTTATAAATAATACCGAGAAATCTACTCAAGCCTAAGTGCTTTCAATGCTTCCAACTGGAAAACTTCCTTCTTAACTACTTTATCGAATGAGTAACCCAAAAAAAAAAAAAAAATCTTCTTTATCTAATACAGTTGCACATAAGCACACGTTAACTTTATTAGATACTACAAAATCTATCCAACTCAAAACTTCCGACCAATCTCTCCATCCACCTGCTCCAAACAACCTTTTAAAGTTATTTACGAACTTGTGAACAATTTTTACTTCCGAATTAATCACTTTTCCATCACCATTCATTAACTAATAGATCTTATTTCTTCTCCTTCTATTGATAATTGATTGATGAAAGAATGCTATATTTCTATCACCATACATAAGCCACTTCACTCTAGATAGTTGGTGCCAATACGTTTCCGATTTTGCCCACAAATCATGGATTTGATTCTGAATGATATCCTCCTCTTCATAAAAATGCAAATCTGGATTCAATCCCTCCTTGCTCCACTTCGTTAGCATGTTATTGCACTTATTCAATTTACACATAATATCTTCCATGTTAGCATTTTCTATGATAGTAGAACACTCATTCGGCGAATGCCACAAGTTCTCAAATCTAAACTTCCTCATGCCTTTAATTTTCATGAATTCATAATTAATAACCAAAGCAACATGATCCGATCCCATTAGAAATTCATGAATAACTTAGGATTTTTTTGTAAGAATTTCACCACTTAATTGAACACAAACTCTACCTAATCTCTCATATGCCACATCATTAGAGGTGTTCACAATTCGGTTAACCAGTTTATAACCCTATTTTTTAAACCAACAAATGATGATCGACTTTTTAATATCATGATCCTAAACAAGTCCATTATTAATGGTTAACCATTTCTTTTCGGTTAATTTTTTTGGTTTTTGGTTTTTAATCATTTCACATAATAGTTAACTAAAATTTGCGATGAGACATCTACAACAATATTAAAATACACATTAATTTTAATATTAAAAATAGATATATGCTACTTAGGTTTTGATTATTTCGCATTTAATTTGAAACCAAGTTGTTCAAATTAAAGCACAAATTTAAAACAAGCCAAATGATCGTGCATGACGTCAATTTGTTCACGGCAAAAAGAAGTCCATTCACCAAAATGGAGACTATATGGTGGGGTTGCTGTAGCTAGCTAATCACATGCGATAGACATGACGGTCAACCTAAGAGAAGTCCTCAACTGATAACATGTGTAGGATGTTGCAAAGAGAGGCAAGGGAGGAAAAACAGGCAAACCCAGTTTCTCGATTGCACGAGTGTGGTAGAAGATCAAATAAGATAGATTCGATCATTCTTGACTCGTTTTTCGTAAAATAAGTACTTCAATCTTTCTTGAAGATTTTTCAACATAGTTTCCATGTTGCTCTCGATCTTAATAATGCGCAGAATGGTTATAAAAGAGAAGAGAATACAGTTATTTATAGATGGTGGAGGCTAATATAAATAATTGGATAACACTTAATTAGACGCACGAGATTAAGTATGACTAATTTATGTTAAATCATATCTAAACAATCTAACGGCCATCATTAAAGCCTTCTTTTCTTTAATGATGGGCTGGGCTAAGCTGAGCTGGGTTGGGCTGGGCTAGGCTTTGTGAATGGGCTAGAGAGCTTTATTAATAATATAAAAAATAAGCTCATTTTAAATATAAAAGGGCTTACGGTTTATTTCTCTTCACATAAGCTCTAATTTAGCCAAAAGAAGTCCAAATTAACTTCATAAGATATTTTTGGAGTCTACTTTTCATGCACGAAAAAACCAAATTAGGCCTAGAGCGAAATGAATTAGTCTGACAATCCTTGTCCCAATCCTATCAAGCCGAGTCTCCCTACGATATCCCTCATTGAACTCAGTTTTCTGAGCCTTGTCTCTATCCCTAGAAGACCAGCCTGTGACATTAAATTTAGCCAAAATCCCAATTACCAAAATGGCCCTTTACAAAGGCAATATTATAATATTTGTTCACAACAAAAAGCATTTGATCACTTTGTTAGCATTAATTACTCGTACATACATACTGTCTTGTAATTGGTACATAATAATTAAGTTAATAGTATTAGGTCTTCTTAATTATATAATTTAATAAAAATTGCAGAAGAGTTGAAATGAAAAATTGGGAAACAGTCCAATATTTCTATCATCTCCGACCAAACCTCAGAAACAAAGGACTCCCGTGTTTATCTTTAATGAACTTCTAAGGTTCGTCCACAGATGAAAGATGCACGACGTATAACCACGAGCAAACCCACATCACATCACCTCAGGCGGACAAACCCATCGTGAGTCATGACTACCAGCGACCCTTTCGCATTATTATTCAAACTGCGTATGAATTAAAATTTAAAAGCAGCTTGCACTAGTTTTCTACCTATTTTTATTTTTTAAAAAATTAATAATATAATGTAATTATAAATTTTAGATCGGTTAACCCTTAATTGTTGGTTTTTTATGTTGAAAAACCAAAGTCGAAAATCCAATAAAATTAAAAATTCTAATCCTAAACCGAAACTAATGAATTGGTTAACCATATTTTTCAGATTGATTTTCCAGTTTTGGCTCAATTTTTTGCTTTCATTGTTTTTTTCACACCCCTCCACATCATCTCCATAGCTATTATTTGACCAACTGAATTTATTGCTAATGTACCTTAAATCTTGAGGGTTGCCATTAGCAATCATGTTGTTGAAAGCTACCGGTTGTCTTCTATCACGTGGTCAGCCTCCATATTTCTCAGAATCATCACCAATTTCATTAAACATCACCCCCCCCCCCCCCCCCCAAAATAGCCATGGCCAATCAACCAAATTGGAAACACTCACTAAATCTTCCCATAGCCCTTTATTTCCCCCCTAAATCACACAGTGCATGACACCTTCTAATATATCCAATCACAGATTGTCAGCTAAGCATATCTTGGAATGAATAAAAAAATTTGTCATACTCAAGAACTGTCACCTAACAGGTCAGCATTCCACCATAATACCATGTCTTTACTCAAACCTTGAGGAGGAATATAGAAGCTACCTAGAAATCTCAGTCTATTATGGATTCTTTATAATTTATTCACCAAATTCTAAGTTTCCGTAAGGAAAACTATGGATGAATAATGATTATTAATTAGGTTACTGAGATGACAAACTGTCAAGGGTGACTAAAGCCCTTAACAATTCCAAGATATATAAACCGTCGCTCTCGTTTAGTTATGGAAAGCTAGTAGCCACCGCCACCAAGATTATTAAGAGCAATATATTCACACCATAAAGATCCAGAGTTTCCTTAATCACAACACATCTTCTACGCTCGTGCACTCTACTTTTCACTAATTTCTTGTTATTATTATTTTTTTTTCTTCTCATTTAGTGAAAGGGTGAAGATAATAAAAAGAAACATAAAAAGCTAGAGGTCCTTTTGATAGTAGAAGACTGAATTGAGTTTTTTATTAACTTGAAAGAGGAACTTAAATAGATAAAGTTGCAATAGATAATGAGAGAAACCGGCAACTAATTAGCTAAACTTTAGCCACTAATGATAATAGCTAGAAAAACTCAAAACAACTCCTAAAAATCTGGACACGATCAACAATATCTTTGACTCATTCAACAGCAATTTTCAACAGCTTCTAAGGCAAATCTTCACACTCCTCCTTGCCTTTGATGCTGCAAATTCCCATCTTGCTTTTCAATTCTTCATACTTGATTTTGGGCAACGCTTTGGTGAATTCATCAGCTATCTGATCTTCTGATTTACAATGAATCAATTTGACTTCACCTTCTTGTTGAATTTCTCTAAGAAAGTAAAACTTGATCTTGAAATGCTTTGTCTTGCCGTGGAACACTGGATTAGAGGAAATTGAAATTGCAGCCTGATTATCAACAAATACTTGTGTTGATTCTTGTTGCTTCAAACACAAATCTTGAAGTATTTTTCTCAACCAAATGGCTTGATTTGTTGCATCTGTTGCAGCAATGAATTCAGCTTCTGCTGTACTTTGAGCAACGATTTCTTGCTTCTTTGAACATCAACTAATCACACTTGAACCAAGACTAAAACAAAATCCAGTTATGCTTTTCATATCATCAACCAAACCTGCCCAATCACTGTCAGAAAAACCAACCAGCTGAAATTGATCATTTTTAGCATACTTGATGCCATAATCAATAGTTCCTTGAACATATCTGAGAATTCTCTTGGCAGCCTGCATGTGTTCTTCACTTACACAATGCATAAACCTAGAGAGAAGACTTATTGCTTGCACTATGTCAGGCTTAGAAGCTGTGAGGTACATGAGACAACCAGTCAAGCTTCTGTAAAGATTCTCATCTACTTGCTCGAACCGTCATCTCTGGAAAAATTTGCTTTCGTCTGCATAGGAGTTTCAACAGCCTTGCAACTCTTCATATGGAATTTCTTCAAAATTTCCTTGGCATATTTTCTTTGACTGATGAAAATAAGATTCCTCTACTGGCTTACTTCCAAACCCATAAAATAGGTCAATAATCCCAAGTCTGTCATCTGAAATTGCTTAAACATTTCAGACTTGAACTCGTCAATAAGCTCTTGATTATTTCCTGTGACCAAAAGATCATCAACATAAACAGAAATAATGATAATGTTATTGCCTTTATTCTTAACATAGAGAGTTGCTTCGCTTAAGCTTTTATTGAAGCCTAAGATAATCAAGTGATCATCTATCCGACTGTACCAAGCTCTAGGAGCTTGTTTCAGGCCATAAAAAGCCTTTTTCAATAGACAAACTTTGTCTTCTTGGCCTTACGCAACAAAACCATTAGGTTGCTCCACAAATATTTCCTCCTTAAAAAAACCATTTAAAAAAGCACACTTAACATCTAATTGAAATACTTTCCAGCCATGTTGTGCTGCTATAGCAAGAAGCAATCTGATAGTTTCAAGTCCGGCCACGGGAGCAAAAGTCTCTGAAAAATCCACTCTAAAGACCTACGCGTATCCCTTCACAACCAACCTAGCCTTGTACTTGTTCACTGACCCATCAGCATTGAGTTTTGTTCTGAAAACCCATTTAACTCCAATGACTTTTCTATTTGAAGGTCTCGGTACAAGTTGCCATGTGTGATTCCTCTCAATCATGCTCAGCTCTTCTTTCATGGCTATAAGCCATTTTTCATCTTGCATTGCTTCTTGAGCTTCAACTAGTTCTATTATAGCCACGTTGCATCTAGCATATATGTCTACAAGAGACCTCTTTCCTCTAACAGCTTGGTCATCAACATCATCTTCATTGAGTTGTAAATTAACTGGAGCTTTCCTTTTTTATTTTCTGAATTCCAGTCCCATCCTTCATCTTCCATGAACAATACTTTTCTGCTGATTAGAATCTTTCCAGTTGAGGTTGAAAAATTCTATAGGCTTTAGAGAAAGTACTATAGCCTATGAAAATGCCGGGTTCAGCCTTTTTGTCAAGTTTATCCCTCTTGATCTGTGGCACATGAGTAAAACACAAACAACCAAATATTCTAAAATTTTGTATATTTGGTTTGGATCCATACCATGCCTTAAAAGGAGTTTTCCCATTTACAGCTTTTGTAGGAAGCCTATTTAACAAGAACACAGCTGTATTTGTTGCTTCTGCCCAATACTCTTTAGGCAAACCTTTCTCATGCATCAAACATCTTGCCATCTCAAAAGTGGTTCTATTCTTCCTTTCACTGACTCATTTTGCTGTGGAGTGTACGGTGTTGTAAGTTGATGCTCAATGCCAGCTTTCTCACAAAACTGATTAAATTTTTCTGAAGTGTACTCTGTGCCATTATCAGACCTTAACATTTGGATGGTGCAACCGCTTTGGTTTTCAATCAATTGCTTAAACCTCCAGAAAATGCTTGCAACTTCAGATTTAAACCTGAGAAAATAAATCCAACACATGCGAGTGAAATCATCAATAAAGATTATATAATATTTACTCCCTTTTAGTGAAAGAGTTTTTTGAGGTCCCGCTAGATCAATGTGGATAAGTTGCAGCTTTTCTATTGCTCTCCAGGTAGATTATTGGAATGGAAGTCTTGCTTGTTTGCCATATTGACAAGACTTACAACCTGGTAATTCTGATTCCAAGTAAGGTAAGCCATGAACCAGTACCTTTCTTTGCATGTGTAACATTGTCATATGATGAAAATGACTCAACCTCTTGTGCCAGATTTCTGCATTGTTTCCCATAACTGGATAAGTTGCTTGCTTCTCCTCCATTGGGTCAAGTGAGAAGCTTTTTGTTCTCATTTCAATTTTGAATACTTCATCACCATTTCCATCCTTGATCTAGCATTGCTTATTCTCAAAGATAACTGAAAATCCCTTCTCAACTAACTATCCAACACTTAGCAAGTTTTGATCAATATCAGGTACATACAAAACATCATAAATTAGTTTTGTACCTGTACAGCTCTTAATGGCTACTATTCCCTTTCCATTGACTGTGATGTATTCACCATTGCCAACTCTGACTTTTGAAACTTATGATTTGTCTAGATCTTTTAGAAGTTCTAGATCACTAGTCATATGATTGGTGCATTCGCTATCTACGAGCCAACATTCACTAGAGCTGCTGCTACTAAAACAGGTTGCTACGAACAACTGCTCTTCCTCCTGTTGATCAGCAATTTGAGCCTCATTCTTTTGTTCGACATTACTTTTGCAGATTTTCTCATGATGCCCTATCTTTTGACATCTCTCACATTGCTGATCTGGCCTTCTCTAGCACTAGAATGGTGGATGACCTTTCTTTCCATAATGTCTGCAAGGAGGAAACATAGATTTTGTTCCCCCACTCATGTTAGGAGAATTATATCTTGAGTTTTCATTTTTCTTCCCTTTTCCTCCTTGACTAGACTAAGCTTTTGCAGCTAACGCACCTTCTATAAACCCTTCATACCTCATGAGCCTTCTCTGTTCTTATGCCTGCAAAGCATTCAACAATTCTGCCAAACTTTTGATAGATCTTTAATGTTTTCCAGCGAGGAAATGGTAGCTTCAAATCTTTCAGGAACAATTACAAGAATTTTTTTAACTAATTGAGTATCGAGAAATTCAAAACCAAGTAATCTTACTTTGTTTGCAATCCCAAGCAATCTGTCAGAGTACCCCTTCACCGTCTCAAAATCCTTCATCTTCTGGAGCTCAAACTCTCTTATCAGGTTTAGAATCTTTATTCCCTTAATCCTCTCATCTCCTTCATACTCCTTCTTTAGGAAATTCTAGACTTCAAAAGCTGATTTGATTATCATGATTCTGACAAAGATTTCAGAAGAGACTACAGCAAATAACGTAGCTTTTGCCTTCATTTTTTTGATTTCTTCTCCTTGTGATACTTGATTTGCGCCATCGTTGGATTTGCAGGTAATGGAGGAACTTTGTAGTCCTCCTCTACAGCTTTCCAAAGGTCATTTGCCTCTAGATGTGCCTCCATTCTGGCTGCCCAGATATGAAATTTTCACCATTGAACACAGGTGGTGCTAGAGATGTGAATGGTGTTTCAAAATTCATGGATGGAATGAAGCGAGGTGTTTAGCTGTTTAGGTGTTTTTGTTTATGGTGGGTTTCACTCAACTCACTCACAAGTCCCTTTAAGAAAGGAGCTCTGATACCAATTTGAAGGTAATAAAAAGAAACGGAAAAAGCTAGAGGTCCTTTTGATAGTAGAAGATTGAATTGAATTTTTTATTAACTTGAAAGAGGAACTTAAATAGATAAAGTTGCAACAGATAATGAGAGATAAAGTTGCAACAGATAATGAGAGAAAACAACAACTAATTAGCTAAACTTTAGCCACTAATGATAATAGCTAGAAAAACTCAAAACAACTCCTAAAAATCTGGACATGATCAATAATATCTTTGACTCATTCAACAGCAATTTTCAGTAGCTTCTAAGGCAAATCTTCACAAAGGGTTTTTGACGATGATAGTAGTTTGACGTTGGTGTCTTCTTAGTTATGGATTTTTGGGATATCAATATAGAAAAATTATTACCTATATGAATCGCGACATTCCAAGAAAGAAGTTATTTAAGTGTCACGGCACTATTGCAGACGGTAATGATATACTAGTAGTGGCTGGTATATATGTGATGAACCCTGTATGAGATGATTTTTGTATCATGGATATAGATATTAAGGGTTTATTTGGATTGTTTGATTTTTATTTTTATCTTTATATGATCTGCATCTGCTTATTATCTGTATCCAATATGTTTATAAGCATAAATGTCTGTTTTTCATTTGTATCATTTTCTTGATAAACATCTGTTTGAAAAAGATAAAAATAAGATGCCAAAATGATCAGAAACAGATAAACAAACAAACCCTAGGGATCATTGAATCCATGTGTTTTATTTCATGCACAATATGTTGGTTGGTTTGCGCTTACTACCCACTTAACAAAGATAATTAACTTGGCTTATGCTTGTGTTGATATTGGTTATAGCACTAGTAAATTTGCTTACAGATATATGAGGTGTATTGATCATACGTTTGTTTGTTAATAAAGTTGCAAACGAACCAAGTAGCTAGCAAGTTACTTGAGCTCGATTAGTAAATGACTCAAACTTGAGTTTAAAATAAATCTCATTTATCTAAACAAGCCGAGCTTGAGCTTCGATTCAGGCTCGTGATGAGCTTGTAAACAAGCTCATTTAAGCTCGTAAATAAGCTCGTGAGTAGGATCATTAATAAGCTTATTAGTAAATTTATAAGTTTTAATTTATGATATAACAAATAACTATTTTTTATTTAATACACGTGTGTATATATATTTAGGACCCATATATTATTTTTAGGCTAATAAAAAGTGGAAAATGAGTCATCTAAATGAGGTAAATTAGAGCTTAAATTTCAAGCTCAACAAAAGCTCGATAGACTCAATATAAAGCTCAACTCAACTTCAACCTCGATTTGTAGATGAGTCAAGATCAAACCTAGATTTTAGGCTAGATAAAAAAAGCTTGGCTCAAGTTTGAGCTTTATAATTTTTAAACGAATCAAGCCCAGCACAACTTAGCTTGTTTGTGACCCTGTTTTTCAATATGCAGTGTTTCCTCATTGAGTTTTGAAGTTCATCTATGTTTGGGATTTTGAATTTTTCAATATGTAGTATTTCCTCTTTTGAGTTTTGAAGTTCATCCATGTTTAGGATTTGGATTTTGGATTTTTGATAAATATGAGTCATGGAATGATAATCACTACGACCATTTTAGGCTATGATTGTAGGGTTGATGGAGAGAACTAGAACAACAATAGTACAGCAAATGCCTTTTGACTATTTAGATGACTTAGCTCAAGATATTGTTTTTGGAAGACAAATTATAGATATTATAAATTAGCAGGTTGTCGTTTGAATTTACATTTCATATGTGCATATGTTATTATCATGTACAGGAATATTTGGTTGAGTTGTCTCAATCCAATTATCTTTAGATGTGACATAAAATATAGAGATCATAGTTGATTTTGACATAAATGTAGTTGAACTTTTATGCAGATATCACTTTCCAACTTTTGCACATATCTAAAATATTGAAATCATAGAAAAAAGAAACGGTGTTCGTATGTTTGTTTGTTTTTTTTAACCAAATTTTGGATGTAGTTAAATGTGAAAATCTCATAAATCGAACGTGCCAAAGGTTTAAAACACAAAAAGGAATTATTTCTCTACTATTTAAGAAAACTAGTTGCCACTAACGGAAACACATTTGCTCGCCACCAACACCCAACTCTGATGAGGACGACGTGTGACGTTTGCATTAGATAAATCAAACGTTAGCTAGTCCATATACGTATGCCAATATAAACACAACGTTCGTTATGTCTCGAATAATCAAACTAGTAGAATTGAAACATAGCCATGGCTTCCACAAAGATTCTGCTCTTGTCATTCCTAGTCTTATACCTAGTTTCATGGACAACATCAGCACCAATCCAACACAGTTTTTATCAATGTTTGACTCTCAATTCAAAGGTTGTGATTCCTCTATCCTCTCTCTACACTCCGGATAACTCTTCCTCGTTTACTTCAATCCTCCAATCCACTGCTCAAAACCTCCGATTCGTGGCCCCTACCATGCCAATACCAGAGTTAATTTTCACACCATCAAGTGAATATGAAGTCCAGACTGCTGTCTTCTGCTCGAAGAGCCTTAGGCTTCATCTTAGAGTCCGAAGTGGTGGTCATGACTATGAGGGTGTATCCTATGTATCCGAAATCGAAACTCCTTTCATCGTTATTGATCTAGGGAAACTTCGGGCTGTCGATGTGAACATACATGAAAACTATGCATTGGTGCAGGCTGGTGCTACCATTGGAGAGTTGTATTACCATATCGCAGAAAAGAGCGAAGTTCATGGCTTTCCAGCAGGAATATGGCTAAGTTTAGGCATTGGTGGGCATATAACTGGTGGCGCTTATGGTTCCATGATGAGGAAATACGGTCTTGGGGCAGATAATGTCCTGGATGCTCGAATCGTTGATGCGAACGGGCATATCCTAGACCGAGCAGCGATGGGAGAGGACTTGTTTTGGGCTATCAGGGGCGGTGGAGGAGGCAGTTTTGGGGTAATTGTTTCCTGGAAAATAAAACTGGTTCCTGTCCCTGAAACTGTAACAGCTCTCACTGTTACTAAAACCTTGGAACAAGGCCAGACTAAATTATTGCGCAGATGACAGGAAGTAGTTGACAAGCTTGATGAAGATCTCTTCATTAGAGTCATCACACAAACAGCACAGGCAAGTCCAAAAGAGAAGAGAACAATTGCAACATCCTATAATGCCTTGTTCCTTGGGGGTGCTTATTGACTTCTCCAGATAATGCAGACAAGCTTCCCCGAATTGAATTTGACCAGAACTGACTGCGCTGAGATGAGCTGGATTAAGTCTGCTTTGTATATGGCAGGTTATCCTGATGGAACAGCACCTGAGGTGCTGCTTCAAGGGAAGTCTCGAATCAAGTACTCCTTTAAGGCCAAATCAGATTTTGTTAAAGTTCCAATACCTGAAAATGGACTCAAGGATCTATGGAAAAGGTTCTTATTAGATGAAAATATATATGTGATATGGACCCCTTATGGTGGCATGATGAGTAAAATATCTGAATCCGCAACACCTTTCCCGCATCGAAACGGAGTAATTTACATGACTCAATATCTAGGAAGTTGGCAAGGTGGAGATAAAAATCCTACAAAACAAATGAGTTGGGTCAGGAGCTTATACAATTTCATGACATCTTATGTTTCCAGATATCCTAGAGAATCATATGTGAATTACAGGGATTTTGATTTGGGCATGAATAAGAAAGGTAACACAACGTTCGTAGAAGCATGGCCTTGGGGTTATAAGTACTTCAAGGGTAATTTCTACAGACTGGCCAAAATTAAGAGCAAAGTCGATCCGGAAAATTTCTTCACGCATGAGCAAAGTATTCCAATAATTCCATCCAGAAGAAAGAATGGATCGAGCTAGGAGGAAGAGGAGGAGGAGGAGGAGGAAGTAGAAGAAGAAGAAGAAGAAGAATGGTTGGTAAAGGCACAAACTTAGTTAGACAAGCTTGGTGTTACAACTTTCATTGTGGTTTCTTGTTGTGTGGAGTTTGCAGCAATGGATGTGTGAATTAGTGAAGACAAGAATAAGTGGTGTAGTTACAAATTTAGCTAGTGTGTTGTGATATAGGATAGGGGTCATCATATATGAATTTTGATAGGGAATTTGAGCCGTTTGTGGTTGAATTCATGTTGACATAAGTTAGTTTTATAAATCACAAGGATTTTGAGTATCAGTTGCTTAGTTATACTTTTCCGATATATTCAATCATAATCATAAAACTAAGTAAAAAAACAGATCCGTTTCGTGCTCATGCATGAAAGATGGGACCGCACAGAGTGACAGAGGCCCTTTCTTTCCTACTTATAAAAAATGATGAAAAACGGAAAATTACACCGAAAGCCACAACTTTTTATGGTAAATTCAAACATGATATAATAGTGCAAATAAAACATTAATCCTTGTTTACACTATTTTATATAATGTTGATTTTTGATTAATAGGAAGGTTATCCGGAAATAATGCGGTTACGGTTCAAATATTTGGTAAATCCATCCGATATAAGATGCTTCTTTTTAGACTATTCCTTTCCACAATGAACAGGACTTAGAAACATTTCATCAGGATGTTCCACGGATTGTTTATAGATAATCCGACATTCAAGGCGAATATTTCATCAAGTTCAAATCAGTTGTAGTATGAATTCCAACTCAAGGACTACGTTCATTTTTTCGCCGGATTTACATACCAAGACGAAAAAAAAAAATCATGGGAAAAGAAAAAAATAGGAAAAAAAACTAATAAAGTTGAGAAAATCCAAAAAAAAATATATATAAATAATTAAAAAAAAAAAAAAAACAGATGGATCAACGTTTGTATTAAGATCACAAGAGCTTTAATAAAAACCTAGTAGATACATGCATATGATTGAATTTGAGTTTTTTTAAACAAAATGAACCAAATTTGCTGTCCTAATTGATGTTATTTTCGAAAACAATATTACATAATGCGTGCTAGGTTAAACAGTTAGATATAAAGATAAAATGTATATCTAAGATATAATGAAGCTGGACCCAACTTGAGTTGTGACTAGGTTTATGAAATCAACTAAGATATTATTATTATTATTATTATTATTATTATTATTTGAGGTGCTAGAGTTCAAAGAACATAAAATGATTTGCTTACCGGTTCGATTATGAATGTGGGCATGGTAAGTTGTGGGCCCGAAACCCATTTATTTATTTTCTTTTGCACGATCACGTGATCATCTTCAACCTTCAGACAGCAAATAACTTGGCGCCAGGCGAACACTAGCATTCGAGCCATCTCCTTCACCAAGCCTCCATCATGCGATAGACATAGGCATCGGTTTGAACAAACCTGAACAGGAACCAGAACCATTGGTTTCAGTCTTGGAAAGTAGAGAACCAAAATTGAAGGAGCTGGTTTCCGTCTGGTTCTTATGGAACCATTGGTTCCGGTTCTGGTTTTAAAACAGAGAAGTTGCTGTGGTTAAATTTTTTTTTAAAGGAAGAAGATTAAGAAAAATAAATAACCTTACAAAATAATAACTCTCACATATAACAAATATTAGAAATACAAATATTTCTATTACAAATAATTAGTGTGAAGTACAAATAATTCTTTTACAAATATTAAATCATGCATGTTCAAGTTTAATTTGAATATATTTTCTAGTTCAATGTATCTTGATATATATAATTTTTTATTTTTGTTTTCATTTTTTTTCATTTTTCTTTTTTTGGATTCGAGGTGGAACTGACGGTTCCACCGTTCTTGACCATCAAATCGGCTAGCAACCAGTGAAACTGGCAGTTCTCCTTTTGGCGGTTCTAGTTCAGTTCCCGGCTTGAAACTGAACTGCACTTATATCAGCCACAAGGCTAATCCATCTCCTTTGCCAATTTAATTGAGTCAACTCACTGACTCGATGGAAGCCCCAACTCCATTGAACTCGACATTAAATCACTCTCTCTCTCAAAATTCCACACCCATCCGCCAGAGCCGCGTCTCGAATAAACATCCATGACAAACACCAAACCACCACCATCTACCTAACCACATCGGAGACGAGACGAGAAACAAAAACGCAATCAAGCCAGAGTTCCACCACTTTGCCAAACATAGACTAAGAAGTGCACATTGAACCCCATTGAAAACCCGTCACTCACCAGAACATCACAAAGACCGAACCAAAGCCAACGAACTCAACAACTCTAGTCACTGAATTACTATTGGGTTATAAATCCAACTCATATAAGTCTATAACTAAAGGAAGCTTAAATATATATCGACATATATTTAGAAGATTTTGGAATCAAAGTAGGAATGAACCAGGACGCTTTGAATCAAGGATATCCTAAGTATATGAGATATACTTGGAAGAGAATTTAAATAAGGAGAATTTTTTATGCAAAACAAAGAAGTCTAATACTGTAGCTGGCATTGGGACAAGAGCACCACCGGCCTTGATCAAATTATAGCCAGCGTTGGAATTAAGAAATTCTTGCCGAGAGCAACAGTAGCTCAATACTGGCTCCGATGCTGCCGGAGTTGAAGACTACACCTCTAGCTTAGTAGGTACACCACTAGCGTTGAGCCGATGCATGTTGTCCAGAACAATAGCGTTTTTCAACGCCACCAGCTTCGATTTTACATGTGCCAGCCTTGAGTGTCTGTTGGTTTTCCTTGTGTTGTTGCTTATATATTCATCTTATTGTCCTAAGGTTTGCAAGGAACAAGTGGTGTGCCTCTTCTCGAGCCTAGATAGAGAGATCTAGAGAGAGAAAAAGAGAATAGAGAGGAAATCCTTAAGTGTGAAACTTTAGAAGAAAATTGTTGTTGTTGTTTGTAATCCACCACTTGTAGTGAAGAATTGTGTGATCTACTCATGAGATCTAGTGAGAAAAACTTGTAATCCCATTATATTGTTTATAGTAAAAGATTTGAGTGCTGCCGATCCCTTGGTTTTTCCTGCATTGAGTTTTCCACTTTATATCCTATTGTTTTTCGTTTATAAGCAATTGTTTATTTGCTTGTTATTGCTTTGGCAAGAGGAGATTTAACTTCTAAACACAGGTTGATTGATTCTTTGATTAATTGATTTTGTTGCTATTATGATTAGGGTTAGGCTTTCTCCTAACAACTAAAAGCAAGACCATCGATGCTCTTCTCCAATCTACATCCTCTATGTTGACCCAAACCAAATTTGAGAACCACCCTTGCCATATCCAAAACGCCAAACGCATTTTCACCAAATACTCGATCCTTACCATGTGACTATAATGTGGCTTCTAATAAGCCTTTAACTATTGATAGAACATCTAAGTAGGACTTAAGATTGTCACGCATTGGTAACTATATCATATTCGAATGTCATACTGTGCTTTATTAATAGAAATTTTTTATGGAATAACGGAAGTCTCGAAATTGCATGCTTTTGTACTTGGTTTTTCCACATATTTTTACTATTTTTCGTAAAATTGCATATTGTCACATACAAGGTATTTTTAGGGTAGTGGTATGCCACGAGGCTAACAAATCTCCTTTGCTAATTTAACTGAGTTGACTCATCGACTCAATGAAAACCTTGCCTCCAGTGAACTCGGCATTAAATCACTCTCTTTTGGAAAATTCCACACCTATCTGCCAGAGCCACATCTCGAACAAACATCCACAAGAAAAGTTATTTTTGCGCCATACCAAGTAGGGATAAAGAATTTGCACTCCGAAGAGAAAGGATTTTTAAGACACTTTGAGAAAAAGGACTTGTTAGATTCCGCATAAAGACAATCTTATTAAAAGAAAATTGTTATTTGTTTCGATTCCATTAGGGAAGATTGTATTGACAAACTTTGAGAATTTTACTAACTAGGGATGTATCTTCACTAGATTTTACTGAGTCATGTTATCTCACTTGGGATATAGGGCAAACATTCACTGGGGAGATTAATTTCATGCAATGTGATAGAGTTTAATGTACTTAACTGGATAAGAAAGATTGTGCCCATTCCAATTGCTTTTGTTAATTTCACAATAATCACTTGGAGGTTAAATCTCGATTCAATTGGGTACTAACATCATGACTCAGGATCCTTAACACTAACTTGAGCTGCATCCTTACAGAGCTGAATGTCGTTCTCTTGATGTTAAAGTTCATGACAAGAAGCTCACTGACTTTCAATTTCAAGCATAACAAGCTTAACAATCGTTTTAATTGCTTACATGGGCTGGATGATGCTTTGGAATTGTCAATTCACTGTATCCAAAATGATCTTCGTGATTTCTTATTTCAGAGGTGTCACGGGTTTGGTACCGCCTAATCTTTTCAACTATAGTTGAATAATTTTCTTCCTTTCTTTCTATTAAGAACCTTTTGTTGGGATTTGCTGCAAATCATGTTTTTCAGGGATTCTTTATCAAGATTCGAATTGTTCTAAAGATTTTGCACCAAATGTATACTACGTAAATTCAATCAGATTAACACTGTTACTTCATAGGTGACCCCAATGGGAGAGTATCTCTTTTCATAACTAACAACGAAAAGAGTTAGTCCATGCAACAATAAAAGTCCCTTTTTAAGAAAAGAAGCCTAAGCAAAACAAAGTTATGCAAGAAGTGCATGTGACTAAAGTTTTTATGAGAGTGAGATTTCGTGAGAATTTTCAACTGTGAAGAGTAGATTGGCTTATTGGAGAAGAAGAAATAATGAGGTGAGATGGTCCATCGCCATTAGTCCTTTCTTGATATCGTTTTCATTCACAATAGCTAGGAATATAACAGCAAGGAGACAGACCACTAGAACATCATTATATTTCACTCATGGATAGCACTACTTTATAGCTTCTGCATTTACAGGGTCTCTCAAAGTTAACCCATCCATTTCAGCTAATATCAATGCACCCCCTGTCATGGCTTTCTAAACTATGTATGGTCCTTCATAATTTGGTGTTAAACTTCCCTTTTGGGTCCTAAGCATTTGGCAATACTTTTCGAAGGACTAGGTCTAGCTTGGAAGTTTTTGATTCTTAGTTTTTATTGAACAAGTGGGCAATTTTACTTTGATAACATTAATTGTAGAAGATTGCCCACAACCTCTATAAATCCATTAAGTTAAGTTGTTCTATTCTTCTTTGGACACACTCAACTTCATCCAAATCAGTTTTTAGAGAGTACTCAAAGGGATAGTATTTCCACTTCCACTGGAAGAACTGCTTCAGTCTAGTACATAATAGAGTACGGAGTTGCCCCAATTGAAACTCGAATAATGGTTTCATACCCCATTAATGCAAACAGAAGCATCTTATGCCAATCTTTATAAGTTACTGCCATCTTTTCAATAATTTTCTTGATATTCTTGTTAGTAGCTTCAATTGCCCCATTCATTTGTAGGCGATATGGGGTAGAATTCTTATGGAGTACTTTAAATTGTTGATAGATCTCATTGATCAGCTTATTGTTCATGTTAGTTCCATTATCAGTGATGATGATCTCAGGTAACTCATACCGAGAAATAATGCCTCTTTTGAGAAATTTGGCAACAATGTATTTGGTGACATTTACATGGGAGGTATCGTCTACCCATTTGGTGAAGCAGTTGATAGCAACCAAAATGAACCTATGCCCATTGGATGCTTTTGGGGTAATAACCCAATTATGTCAATACCCCACATGGAAAAAGGCTAAGGAGATAATAGAATGTGCGGTTCTTGAGGAGGCCTCCATCCTTTTGATATGCATAGATTTGGCACGAGTGGCAATGTCTAACATACTTGATATAGTCTAACTCTATGGTTAGCCAATAATATCACATTCTCATTATTTTTTGGGCCAAAGTATGACCATCCATGTGTGAACTACAAACCCCTTCATGACCTTCATGCATGAGTTTCTCTGTTTCTTCTTCATTCACATACCTGAGAATCGTGGTGTCAAATGATCTGACGTAAAGAGTATTCCCACTGATGACAAAGTGGCGCCAATCTTCTTAGAGTTTTCCTATCATTCTTGGTTGCCCTATCGGGGAGTTGGCCATTCTAGAAGAAGTTCTTAATATCTTAATACCACAGGGATTGACCTTAAGTTGACTCAATTTGGAGACAAAATGCTGGTCGTCTTTCAATTTCAATCCTTAAGGGTTGCATCTCTATCCTGCACTTCCTTTAATCATCGAGGCCAGTGTTGCTAATGCATCCTCGAATTGATTTTGAATCCTTGGCACATAAAAAGAGATGTTTTTAAATTCTTTTATTAGTTCTTCCAAGTGCTAGTGATATGGCACCAGCTTTGGGTCTTTTGTTTGGTATTCATCCATAGTTTGCAAGATAATGAGAGCTAAATCCCTATACATTTCTAACTATTCAATTTTCAATTCTAGTGCTATTTTCAAGCCAAGGATACAAGCCTCATATTCATCAATATTATTGGTGCAGGGGACCATTAACTTAGCGGCTACAAGGAAATGCTCTTCCTTGGGGGAGATCAATACTACCCTAATCCCACAACCATAAACATTTGCAACTCCATCAAAGTACATTTTCCAACTTGTCAAACTATTAGCTTTCTTTTCACTTTAAGCAGCCAATATTCGCTCATCACAGAACTGTATTGATGTTTCAAGTGTCATCTCTTCTGTTAGCAACTTAGCTATTTGATCAGCGGTTACCTACCCCTTTATTGTTGTTTGTGTGACATATATGATGTCATATTCTGATAATTGCATTTACCATTTAGAAATCCTCCCAATTACGGCAGGTTTTGTCGATAAGTATCTCAGCAAGTCATGCTTGGCTAATAACTCGATTAAGTAGTACAAAGTGTATTGACGAAGCTTGTGCATGACCCAGGCCAAGGCACAACAAGTTATTTCAACCTCAAAGTATTTATATTCTCCTAGGGTAAATTTCTTGTTGAGATAATATATGACATGTTCTTTCCTGTCTTCATCTTTTTGCCCCAGCATATAACCCATTGATTTTGGCAGAACAATAAGACACAATATTAGTGGCCTTCTTGGCTTGGGGGACACCAGGGTAGGAGGATTCATCAAATACTCTTTTATCTACTAGAAAGCTTATTCACACTCATCATCCCATTCAACAGTAACATTTTTCCTTAATAATTAGAACCAAGGCTTACATCAATCTGTAAGTTAGGATATGAATCTGGTAATGTAGTTTAGTCTTCCAAGCAAACCTTAACTTCTTTCAAGGTTTCTAGTAATGGAATCTCTAGAATGGACTTTATTTTGTTAGGGTCCACTTTAATCCCTCTTTGACTAACTATAAAACCAAGGAGTTTTCCCAAGGTTGCCTTAAAGGTACACTTTTTTAGGTTCAATTTGAGTTGAAATTTTCTAAGCCGATCAAATAATCTTCTTAAAACCTCGATGTGATCCTCTTCAACTCGAGATTTGACAATCATATCATCAACATAAACTTTGACTTCTTTGTGCATCAGGTCATGCAGCAAAGCTACCATTGCTCTTCGATATGTTGCCCTGGTGTTTTTAAGTCCAAAAGGCATTACCTTATGGCAGAGTGTACCCTATGTATTGATGAAGGTTATCTTGGCCTTATCCTCTTCCATCATATGGATCTGATTATATCTAGAGAAACGATCCATGAAGGAAAATAGATGGTTCCCTACAGTGTTATTGACCAAAACATCGATGTGAGGCAAAGGAAAATTATCTTTAGGGGTAGCCTAGTTTAGATCTCTAAAATCTACACAAACCCTCAACTTGCCATTCTTTTTCACGACTGGTACTGTATTTGCAACCCATATAATTTAAGATCTCAATGAATCCTACTTCAAGTAATTTCTTAACTTTCTCTTTTATCTTAAGTAGGATATTAGGTCTATATCATCTCATCTTTTGCTTTTTGAGTTTAACATTTTCTCTTATGGCCAATCTATGCACTACAATCGATGGATCTAAACCAAGCATGTCAACATATGACCAAGCAAAGATGTCTAAATAGCTGACTAAGAATCTAGACAATTTACGTTTTAGTGAATCACTCAAATTTCCCCATATTCAAAGGTTATTATGTTCCTAATCAAATCCCAAATTAACCACTGGCCTATCCACAAAAATTTGGTGCATTCATATTTATTTTAGTGTTCTGGAAACCCTATGTTGTCAGTATCAGCCTCAACAACTAATCCAGCAGGACCAGAACTGACACTTATATTCTCATCTGTTGTGAAATCATGACACCTTGAAGGACTCGTGGCGAAGTTAGACTTGTAAAGAAAGGGCAAAGAATATATGGCACAAGAAAAAGAAGCGAAATGGATGTAAGCAATAAAGACAGAGAAGAGCATAAGGTTCATGATTTCATTGATACGACAGTTTTATTTAATTACAACCGTAGAGGGATTAAGAAAAGAGCAGGGTTTGATATTTTTACCCTATTTCACCTAAGACTCTTACTTGTCTTGGGAGCTAATACTATTGATGGACATGGCAAACCGGTTGTTCAGAGCTGGAGTAGTGTTGTTGACATCTTTAATAGTGCCAGATTGGTGAACACGGCCGATCAGGTCATCGACTTTTGATTACAGGTATGGTCTTCCACTTCTTCACTGCCAATATAAGGGATGGCAGTCTCACGATAAATAGCATAATCTTGTTCTCCCATAACGGTGACCACTTGGCCATAAGCAACAAACTTGACCTTCTGATGTAGAGAAGAAGGTATTTTCCCTGCAACATGAATCTAGGGTCATCCTAGCAGCAAATTGAAAGATCTAAGTATATCTAATACCTAAAGTTTAATGTTGAATGTCTTAGGGCCAATCTCGACTTTTAGCTTAATTTCCCCTTCGATCCATCAAATGCCCTAACGATTAACGAGCTTTGCTTGACTTCAGATTTGTTTATCCCGAGCAACTCTAAGGTAGATAGTGGGAAAACATTAAGGGATGATCCATTGTTTATCAGGACTCGAGCCACCAGCATCCTTTTACATTTCACAACTATATATAGAGCTTTAGTGTGTTGATTACCTTCTTCGCCTAAGTCTTCAAGGGAAAAAGCAACATGAGCCAGTGTTAGGATCGCATGGATAATCGGCTCTAGCTACTCAACTTGCATGCTTTCTGGAACTTTTACATCTCCCAAGACTTTCATCAATTTACTCCGATGTGAATTAGAGGAGAGCAGCATTCCCATAAGTGATATTTGAGCAAGGGACTTAGTAAGCTAGTTCATGACTTTATACTCGCTTACTTTGACTATTTTCAGGAACGAGTCAGCATCTCTCTCTTTAGGATCATCATCCACTTGAATTGGTTGTTTTTTACTTCCATTATTTCTTAGTTTCTTTCTAGCTGCTTCATTGCCATCATATACTTGTCTGGATCGAGTTAGACTGCATATGTCAGCATTGGCTTTGGATTTCTTATAGTCAAAACATACCGCCCTGTAATTTTTTTATTGAACTGGGATGTTGAATACCAACCTTTTGGGTGCCTGACGTATGAATTTTTTTTTTTTTTTTTTTGTTCTTGATCTTTACAATACCGAATCACAATTAGTTTTGGAACCCCATCAAGTGCATAGATTTCCTCTTCTTTTGGTATCTCACCTTTGGTTTAGTTATCCTCTTCTTTAAATTCAGACCCCCTGCCTGTGGGTACCACATCTTCTAAAGGTGAAGGGTCCTAGCCACAAATAATCAACCAAATATGTAGAGGATTCACCCAAGGTATCAACAATAGGGTCACCTACAAGCCATCTTGCCTTTAGCTCTTTATAAGTGTTTCCTTTGCATTATACTTCTTGTTCCAACTTTGGAGCGATTCTTTCCAAGATATCCCCTTTTGTGTTGTACTATTCTGCAACATTTGATAAATTTCAATTTTAACCCCAACATGGTCTTTGAATTCACATGATGTAGATGTCCCATTTTTCTAAGTTTCCAAGCAAGTTGCGATAGAGATTATGGTATCTCATCCAAATTCAAGGGGATTTCTTCTTCGATAATTGTGATCGTATTTATGTTGTGACCATGAGTAGGGAAAGGGTTATTGTTGATGTTTGGTCCTGGAATTTCAACAAAATCCAACTAAATAAGTTTTCCATCAATCAGTTCTTAGATGTGGTGTTTTATTCCCCACTAATTTTTAATAGATTGCCCCTTTTGCCTTATGTGGTATTCACATTTGAGTATTGAATCATAGTTCCTTGGTTTAAACCCCTGGAGTGGAGGCTCAAAAGTCAGCATTCTCTCTTCTCAAAGTTTGTGCAGTATCTAAGATAGGGGTAGAGGAAGCTTAGTGAATTATTGAGGTAGGTGATTCCTCCTTTATTGCTCTTTCTCAGGTTCTCTATTTTGCTGACTAGGTTCTATAATATGAAATTGAGGCATGACCGGTTAAAACAATTCAATATTGACAACACTAATAGTCGATTCTTTTTCTTTGCCAATTGCTCTAGTTGGCCTTTTATCTTGCAGTTTAGTCAAGTTACCAGACAAGATTGCATCTTCGATTCTACTTTCAGCTGCTACTATATTAGCAAAGCTAACAGCTATGTGCCCCACTTAATGCTAGTAATACCGCTTATCCAGGGTATTGATGAACATGGTAGTTAACTTTAATTCAAGAATTGCAGTAATGACCATTTCAACTTTACCTCTCTATCTTTGACCATATTCCTTGAATGTTTCATTATTCTTCTTGGTCATTTTGCTCAGGTCAGCCATTAAGGGAGCTCTTTATATATTAAATTTGTACTGGTTATAGAAAGCTCAGGCTAATTTCTCCCATGTGTTTATTTCATTCGCATCTAGCTGGGTGTACCACAATATGGCTAGCCCTATAAGGCTGTCTTGGAAAGTTTATACCATTAGAGAGTCATATTTGTTGTACCTGCTCATTTTGCGAATGTATAGGTAGGTATGGAGCATTGGATAATCAATCCTGTTGTATTTCTCAAATTCAGGGAATTTGAATTTTTTAGGATACTCCCCTTCATCTTAGTCTTGCAAATTAAAAAGGCCATTTTTTCGAAGTTAGTGTGACGCTCAAATAGTTTAAGCTACTCACTCATATTCTTTATTAGCTTCTTTTCTAGCTCTTTCTCTCTTTCTTCCCAGCTCTGTATTTTTAAGCCTATAATGTTGGATTCTTCCCCGAATAATCCTGTTTCCTTGTTC
The DNA here is from genome assembly GCA_024138025.1 of Combretum micranthum. NCBI lineage: Eukaryota > Viridiplantae > Streptophyta > Magnoliopsida > Myrtales > Combretaceae > Combretum > Combretum micranthum. Next base: position 2,173,583 of record JAMXBD010000013.1, on the reverse strand, counting down.
TGATCATGTGTCTCAGCGGGGATATCTGTTAGGTTATGCATCTAGGCCTTATCTGGGATGGTTCTAAACCAAGGTGTCTAATTTCTCCATTACTTTACTGAGTGTTGATTCCAAAGCATTCATTCTCTATTCCATGGGATTACTGTTATCCCTAATATTTTGGACTTTGACCTAGTGATTACTGGACTACGAGCTCTACCAACTTTCTTGGGTGCAATCTTGACAAGACTTGAAGTATTTAGAATCAAGTTTCATCGATTCAATATTTTTATTTTGAGTTTTTAATATTTTTATGAGTTTTTATAAATATAAGCAAAAATATTACAAAAACGAAAGATCAGACATCTTGTTTTTGGAAAAATTGGAACCGAAATGTTAGTAATCAATTCGTACATAGCAAAACTGGACCCTAAAGGGTCTTTACAGACTCTATTACTAAACCCAACAAACTGGACATTTTGTTTGATTATTTATCTACAAAAAGGTTCCTTCAAAAGCGAACTCAAATATACTCAAACTGGATTGGTTTTCGCCATATTTCATTTCAACTTCCTTTGCTTTAAAGGAGAGGATGGATCTTGATCTTCTTCATCATCCTTTATTCTGGCCTTACTCCATTGTTCAAGGAACGCTTGACAAATAGGCCTATCACTTGCTCAAAAGAGGGCAAAAAGCTTTTCATCGAGTATGGAAGTACTTTGTTATCATCATCTTCATTGTCACTATCATTTCTTGTCATTATCTTCATTTCCATTAAATAGATTTCTCCAAGAGTGGGCTAGTATCCTAATCCAAAACTACCGATGTGTTTAGGTGTTCCCGAGATTTTATAAGCAGAAGCACGATTCTCATGCTCACATTCTTCGGCTCTCCTCCACAGTCAGGCCTCTTCATCCTTCAATTATTTTGCCTCAGCTTCGACTATTTCATCTGTTTTAATTATTTCATTAGTCTTGCTTATTTTTTCAACTTTGTCCATCTCTTCTTCTTTTGGGTTAGTACCCCAGCCAGTCGGTGGTAGGTGATAAGGCCCATCCCAAAGTCTCATTTGTTCCTCAGTTAGTGGACGTCGGTATCCTTCCAAGTGGGGACTAGGGAATCAAGCGTGACACATTCATACCAGCCACTTTCTATGGATTCATTACTTGATATTTCCAATTGTGACAGAGGATTGAGTAAGTTAGATAATTGGTTGACCTCTTCATTAGGGTACTTGTTGCTGGGATTTTTCATGACTAATTATAAAATGAAAATAAAATTATAAGCCTTTTTTGAGGCCTCATTATGAACTAATATTTACAAAAATAAACAGACTAATCACTAACATTTTTCTTTAATTGGTTCCATTACAAGATGTCTAATTTTTCAAAAAGATAAAAGACAAATAAATAAATAAATTGTAGAGATAGATGGTGGGTTCCCGCTCTTACAAGCTCACTATCCCTAATTGGAACATATAGCTATGTCAAAACGAGGCTAGAGAGCCTTATCACTATCAAGTAGTGGTAAAACCACATGAGCCCATAGGCTACACAATAGCCCTCCTTCTTAGTTTCTAATGGGCTTGGTTTGGCCCGTCTAAATAGATATATAAATAAAATGCTCAAAAATAAACCACCACCCCCTCCCCTCACCTAACCCCACCCACCCCACACCAAAAAAAAATACAAAAAAAGAAAAGAAATAACTATATCGGTCTTTAAGCCATCTAAACATATTCTAATACTATATATATATATATATATAAGTAAAAAAAAAAAGTAAAAGAGAAATTTTTATTGATTTTGTAAAACTTTTTCATTTTTAGTTTTTGATAACAAAAGGAGGATTGGTATTTATAAGGTAACTAAAAAACATGCTCAAGTTATTGTGGTAGATAATTGTCTAAAAATAACATATATTATTAAAAATCATCCAAGAAATTGATAAACCTATACTATATTTTTTGTTAATTTTTATAACTTAAACCAAAATTTTATTTACTAATCATACTAAAATCTATATCCTAAATTTTTATTTACCTATTCATTTTTATTATATCATATACTAATATTAGCAAAAATAAAGCATACAATTATAACCACACACACCTTTTTTTTTTTTTTTTTACTTTTTCTCCCTCACTTTTTTCCCTCTTTTTTCCCCTTTTTTTCTCTTTTTTTTTTTTTTGGTTATATATTTTTTCACTATTTTTCTAGGTTACATTTACATAGATTTTGCATGCTTTTCAAGATTATAACAAACGAATAATACTAATAGCAACTAAAAGAAAATAAAACCAAGAACTAAACTAAAAAAAAAAATAAGGCTTATAAAAATGTAAGTCGAACCTCTTGCACGAATTAAAATCGATTGGCCAAAGGTGAGAGTTTAGATCGATACTAGTATGAACACAGGTTGAAGCGCGATTTGTCTGGTATCTTCAATAACTACAGAAAACAAGAAAATGAGGCTATGATCTCCTCTTCTCTCTCTCTCTCTCTCTCTCTCTCTCTCTCTCTCTCTCTCTCTCTCTCTCTCTCTCTCTCTCTCTCTCTCTCTCTTTTGGTGGAATTAGGTTCAAACCGAAGTATAGGTATGGGATTTGGCCTTAGTTGGTTTTGAGTTGGTTTTTGTTGTGGAGCTGCGAAGTAATTTTTGAAGGTTGCTTGGCTCAACGGTGGCTAGAAGGTGATGGTAGCGGGTTAGGTGGTCCACGATTGTGGCTGAGCTTGAGAGAGATGAGCTCGTGGTATGGGAAGTAGCGATGGAGAGGGGGTATGTGAAGGTGTTCATAGAATGAGAATGGTTAGGCTTGAGATTCATGTGTGGTGGTCCCATTCTAGAGAAGAGCTCGTGCTTTGGGAAGTGGAGATGGTGTTTGGATTCAACTGGTGGTGGTATCCACCAGCGAAGCAGGGAAGGATGAAGGCCTAGAAAGAGAGGAGTCGAGGTGGCAGAAGAGATTTCATTCTAAGTTTGATTTTGTTTTCGATGTGGAGATCTCTATTTTAGGAGGTGCTTTCAAAGTGAAACCTTTGTTTTAGGTCTAGGAGCAGACATGTTTTAAAGGAGAGATGTGAAAAGTGGAGGGGATGAAGGCAGCCATTAATGGCTGACCTTTATGAGACTTGAAGAGTCAGGGTTATGATTTTTGAGTTAACCTTCTTTTAAACACATTAAAAGCTGGATTTATAATCCTAAAATTGACTTTTGATCTTCCTTAATGAAAAGAAGGAGCTCAAAACGAGCTCGAATGGAGCTCGTTCGAGCTCCCAGAGCTCAACAATGGCAGACGATCTGGAGAAAGGGGATAAAGTCCCCTGGCATGTGATAAGATAATATTTTACACAACTTTTAACAAGCAATTAGTGATTAATTTGTGTTGAATTTCATAAAAATTGCTAGAATTGGTACTTAGATTGTTTAGGTTTATGTTTCAGGTCTAAAGTTAACAAAAGAAAGCATTACAAGGCAAACTGATTTGAAATTGAAGAATCTCAGGGGATACGCCGGCTTTTCTGGATTATACACCGCCGGCGTACAGCCGGCTTAGAGGGTCATCAGAACATTAAAACTTCAACATTGCCTCTACACTACTAACGTTCAACTAGCCTTGACATGGAACAGATTCAAGAATTCAAAAACCGACAAATCTAATCCTATACGTCGCTGGCCTTGAGGCGGTGTATGCTGAAGATTAGAAACCAAGAATCAAGCACTGGCTCAACACTGCCAGTGTAGAGGGATTCAAAGCCAGCTTCTACAATTTGATTCAATGCCTGCTTTCTGGGAATCAAAGCTGCCGGCATTGAGACGACTTAGAGCATCCACAGAATTGTATTTTTTAAGGCTGTCACTTGCACAGCCAGCTTTGCATTAATTCTAGCCAGCCTTTGAAGTTTCATTTGTACGCCGGCATTTCAAACCCTACGCCGCCGGTGTTGAAGCAGTGTAGGTCATCCATAGAATGCAAACCGTTAACGTCAAAGCCAAAGCTGCCAATGTACAAGGGTTTTAACAATGTACACCTCCTGTAAGCCACCGGCATAGAAGTTGTAACTGCCGGTGTACATTTTGTAACTGCAAAAATTAGATAAAACGCCTGAATATTTTGCTTATATATTCTAAGGATTCCTTGTTAGAAGACATTTGAAAATCATTAGAAAAAAGAAAAAAAGAAAAAGACAATTTCACAAATGTTTGAGTTTATTTTTCCCTTAAGGCATTGAAACCCTAATGTTCTAGCAACTTAGAGGCGATTAGGGTTTAGCTACCATCAAGCAGTGCCCACATTTGTGGGATTATGGATTTAGAGACTCCAGTTTATGGAAAGAAACCATTTTTAAGGTGCTTTCAATCTCTGTTTTATCGTTTTTACTGTTTGATTGTATATTGAGATGTTGTTCTTCAATGATTATTATGAGTATGTATGAATGGATTTGATGAAATGATATATGAATCATATTGATATTGAAATTGATTAATTGGGAATTTAGTTATTTTTACTTGTAATCTATTTAATTTATGTCTGATCAACATAGGTTAGATGGATAGGGTTAGAGATACCCGGGAGGGATTTAATGATCTACACAAGTAAAACTTAGGTTTTTTAATAAGATTTGTCATAGGGATATGCAAGCCTGTGATGAAACTTAAGATTTCATTGATCCTTATGCGGTTAGGATTACAAATTTAGGTCACTTGGCAATGCTTATTTTGTAGTTTTAACTAGAATAGTAATTTTGGTGAGAGCAAATTGCTATTAAACTGTTAATTATAGATAAATTACTTTAATAGGATAGTTTATGCTATGAAAGATTTTGCTACTCCGAGAGGTGAGCAATTCTTAGTGAATTTGATTAAATCCCAAGTAATCAATTTTATTTATCAATTTGAAGCATGAATCATTTCAAATGAGATTAAAAATTCATTATTCATATATTATTTGCATCTCCTAAACCCATATCTCTCATTGTTGTCGCTAGAACATACGGTTTTAGTTCTTCACAATCATTTGTAGTCAATTTTAGTTAAATTATCATAAATTAATCAAAAAACTGAACCTTCAATTACTTAGATTAAGATAAAATTCAATTTCCGGTAATTAGCCATTAGCTCTCTATGGACACGACCTGACTTTCTAGAAAATGCTGCATTACACCCAGTAATTTTGCTGACTGGTTAAGTATTACACCTTTATTTGAAATTGAAAATTATTAGATTATAATAGGTGTGTAATTACATCAGTTTCAAATTGGCACCATTGCCGGGGAGCTATGTTTGCTGATATTAGAATAGTAATTAAGCCCTTAGACTAAGCACATAAATTTAGAAAGACCATAAAAATTAAAAAAAAAAAGAAAAAAAATAGTTTACCGTGATCCATTTGTTCTTATATGTCAGGTGAACAGGACCAAGACTTGTAATTCGATCCTGAGATCAATCGGACTTACCACCATCAATTGAAAGAAAGATGAGCATAAAATACAAGAGCAATGGAAAGGAACTCGCAAGAAAATCCTCCCCCTATTAAAGAGAGACAGAATGAAGATCCTGGAAATGCACGTAATGAGAACCCAGCTGATGAGCAATGAAATTTGCCTGTTCCTGTTGTGGCCAATAATAATCTTCCTCATCCGATAGCAGGAAATGAGATCCATAGACCAATGTGGGAGTACTTTATGCCCACAGTTGATGGAGTTGCACTATCCATTGATTGGCCCACTATTCAAGCAAACAACTTTCAATTAAAGCCAGCTTTGATACAAATGGTGCAATGAGATCAATTTGGTGGAGGTAGTTTTGACAACCCACATGACCATCTGAAAAATTTCCTGAAGATCTGTTCTAGGATAAAGAGTAATGGGGTTTCTTTCGATGCAATTCGCCTTAGACTGTTCCCTTTTTCACTAAGGGATAAGGCGAGAGTTGGCTCAATTCTCTACCCCCGCATTCTCTCACAAATTGGGATCAGTTGGCGCAGCAGTTTCTGGAACAATTCTTTCCTCCCAACAAGACGATCCAACTAAGGAAAGAAATCTTTTCCTTTCAGCAATATAAAGGTGAAGCCCTATATGAAGTGTAGGAAAGATTTAAGGAGCTCCTCAAAAGTTACCCACACCATGGAATCTCTCTCCATGATCAAATGAGAATCTTCTACACTACTCTTGGAGATCAATTGAAGACGATGATTGATGCGATAGCAGGTGGGAGCTTGATGTACAAAAGTGCTCCAAAGGCTTACGATTTAATCAATGGGTTAGCAAAAACAACTTTTCATTGGCATAGTAAGCGGAATAAGCCAAGACCGGTGGGTGCCATTTATGAATTAGAAACAGTTTCTAAACTTCAACAACTAGTGGCTTCATTCACTGATCAGATGAGACGAATGCAACCTGTGTCAAGAGCGGGACCGAGTTATAAGCCGAGCATGAATATGATTTCTCAAGATGATACTCACATGAGTTACTTGGAGTATCCTGTGGAAGATTCCTATGCTTCACCTATAGGTAATGAGCAAGCAAATTATGTGAATCAATATGAAAGAAAAGCTGGGAATTACAATCCATACTCCAACACTTATAATCTTCGATTAAGGGATCATCCAAATTTTCTAAGGAGCAATCAAAATGCACCTCGAGCATTGCCGCCGCCACCACCAGTGCATCAACAATAGACAAATCCACAAAAAGAAAAGGATAAAATAGTTTAGCTTTTGCAGGAGATATTAAAAAAGCAAACAAACCAAGATTCAATTAGTCAAGATTTGCAAACCCAAATAGCTCAATTGTTTGAAACATCAAGACACCATCCTCAAGGCACTCTTCAAAGTACTATTGAAAAGAATTCTAAAGAGGAGGTGAAAGCAATCACTCTTAGAAGTGGAAAAGAAGTTACTAAGAGTGGTGCAGGAAGCAGTCTAGAAATGCAAGAAAAAGCGAAAGAAAAGGGCAAAATAATTGATGACCAAGGCAATGAAAGGCATGAGGATAAGATTGAAAAATCACATGAAATCAAGTTAGATGTACCATCATCAAGCCATGATAAACGGAAAAGAGAGGTGGAAGAAGATGAGAGACAGAAGCCAGAAGTGAAGCATTACGTTCCACCTATCCTTTTCTTGGAAGGTTGAAGTAGCAGCAACTGGATCATCAGTTTGAGAAGTTTTTGGAAGTTTTTAAGAAATTGCACATTAACATTCCATTCATGGATGCGCTTGAATCAATGCCATCCTATACGAAGTTTATGAAAGATGTCCTCGCAAAGAAACGACGCCTAGTTGAACATGAGACAGTTATGCTAACCCACGAATGTACAGTTATTCTTTAGAATAAGTTGCTACCAAAATTGAAAGATCCGGGTAGCTTCACTATTCCTTGTATCATTGGCGAATCATATTTCCATGAGGCACTTTATGATCTTGGCATAAGTATAAATCTTATGCCTTTGTCGATTTTTAAGAAGTTGGGGCTAAGAGAGTGTAAACCGACCACAGTTTCCTTACAACTAGCCGACAGAAGCATTAAACATTCAAGAGGGACCATGGAGGATGTGTTAGTCAAGGTGGACAAGTTTCTTTTTCCAGCCGATTTTATCGTTCTTGATATAGCTGAAGACCGGGAGATTCCCTTGACCTTGGGAAGACCTTTCTTGGCTACTGGACAAGCATTGATTGATGTGGCACAAGGAAAATTGACACTTCGAGCTATGGATGAGCAAGTTCCTTTTGATGTGTTTCGTTCTCTCAGACACTTAGCCGGTAATGATACTTGCTTTCATATTGATTCTATTGATCAGCTGGTTCAAGAATATAGTGTGGATACTTCTGAGATGAGTAGGTATTCTAAGCATGTGCTTTCACATGGTTGGAGTAATGATGAGCTTGATATCGCTTCTTAAATTGGAGAAGATGAATTGTTGATGATATTGGATGATCGGGATAGCACTAGTGAAGATGTGCACAATAATCACTTGGTGGATACAGTTGCTAGAGCTTAGACGAGACCACCTCAGTTTGAACCTTTAGAGGCCAATTCAAAAAAACTGATTTCGTCCATTCAAGAGCTGCCTTAACTTGAGTTGAAATAGCTTCCTAATCACCTTAAGTATGTGTTTTTAGGTGATAATGCCACACTTCCGGTCATTATTTCTGTAGAGTTATCATCTAAACAAGAAAGTAAGTTGATTGAGGTGCTTAGGAGGCTATTAGGTGGCCCATTACTGATATTCACAGAACCCATCCATCTATATGCACTCATAAGATCCTTATGGAAGCTAAATGCAAGCCTACAGTTTAACCACAAAGAAGACTTAATCCTATTTTGAAAGGAGTAGTGAAGAAGGAGGTACTCAAGCTACTTGATGCTGGAATTATTTATCTTATTTCCGATAGTAAGTGGGTGAGTCCTATTCAAGTGGTACCTAAGAAGAGAGGTATGACAGTTGTGCATAATGACATGAATGAGTTGATACCAACTCGGACTGTGACTAGATGGAGGGTGTGCATCGATTATCGAAAGTTGAATAACGCTACCCCCAAAGATCATTTTCCTCTTCCCTTCATAGACCAAATGCTAAAGAGCTAGCTGGGCATGATTATTACTATTTCTTAGATGGGTATTCGAGGCTATAATCAAATTCCAATAGCTCCAGAAGACTAGGAGAAGACTATATTTACCTATCCATATGGTACGTTTACATTTAGACGCATGCCTTTTGGTTTATGTAATGCACCAGCAACTTTGCAAAGATGTATGATGGCATTATTGTCCGATATGATTGAGAAATCCATTGAAGTTTTCATGGATGATTTTTCTGTATATGGAGCTTCATTTGACAACTATTTGGAGAATTTGTCATCCGTGCTCAAGAGATGTAAGGACACTAACTTGGTTTTAAACTGGGAGAAGTGTCACTTTATGGTGAAAGAAGGAATTGTATTGGGCCATAAGATCTCAAGAAAGGGAATAGAAGTAGATAAAGCTAAAGTCAAGGTGATTTCCAAGTTGCCACCACCAATGAATGTGAAAGGAGTACGAAGTTTCCTTGGACATGCAGGACTCTATAGGAGATTTATCAAGGATTTTTCCAAGATTTCACGACCTCTTTGTGCTCTACTAGAGAAGGATACTCATTTTTCCTTTGATGGTGATTGTTTGCAAGCTTTTGAGCTTCTGAAGGAAAAATTGACCACTACACCAGTTATTGTAGCACCAGATTAGGAGCTACCCTTTGAGCTTATGTGTGATAAGTGATATGGCAGTTGATGCAGTACTTGGTCAAAAAAAGAACCGAGTTTTTCAAGTAATTTACTACGGTAGTAAGATGATGAATGAAGCACAATGAAATTATGCTACCACAAAAAAAGAATTGCTAGCTGTAGTATTTGCTTATGACAAATTCAGATCATACCTCATCGGTTCTAAGGTAATTGTCTACACTGACCATTCTGCACTTAAGTATTTATTAGCAAAATCAGATGCAAAGCCTAGGTTTATAAGGTGGATATTGCTTTTGCAAGAATTTGATATTGAGATTAGAGATAAGAAGGGAGTGGAAAATGTTGTTGCTGACCATCTTTCAAGGATTGCAAATGAGAAAGATGAGTTACCTATTAATGAATCATTCCCTGATGAATATCTTTATAAAGTTTCAATTACAGATCTACCTTGGTATGTAGATATAGTAAATTACTTGGTTGTTGGAATTTTGCCTTATAATATTTCTCATCATCAAAAAAGAAAATTTTTATCAGATGTGAAACAATATTTCTGAGATGAGCCATTTCTTTTTAAAAGTTGTGCAGATCAAGTAATTAGGAGATGTGTACCTGCATTTGAAATTGCCGATATACTTTATCACTGCCATAATAGACAAGCTGGTGGTCATTTTGGCACTGAAAGAACTGTTGCAAAAGTACTTTAATGTGGATTTTACTAGCCCACTTTGTTCAAAGATTGTAGAGCATATGTGCAAAGTTGTGATCAATGCCAAAGAACAGGGAATATTTCCAAGCGGCATGAGATGCCACAGCATAGGATCCTAGTGATAGAAATTTTTATTGTTTGGGGGATAGACTTTATGGGACCATTCCCATCATCTTTCAATAATAAGTATATTCTTGTTGTGGTTAATTATGTATCCAAGTGGGTTGAAGCCGTTGCTTTACCTACTAATGATGCACGAGGAGCAATTAAGTTCTTGAAAAGAAATATTTTCACTAGGTTTGGGACATCACAGGCAATTATCAGTGATGGAGGAACTCACTTTTGCAATAAACAATTCGATAGTTTACTTGCAAAGTATGGAGTGAGACATAAGGTGGCCACCCCTTATCATCATCAAACAAGTGGTCAGGTGGAGCTACCTAATAGAGAGCTTAAGCAAATCCTTGAGAAAACAATCAATTCATCAAGAAAAGATTAGTCGCTAAAGCTTGATGATGCACTTTGGGCTTACCAAACTGCTTACAAGAATCCTATTAAAATGTCCCCATATTGCATGTTGTATGGAAAAGCTTGTCATCTCCTTGTGGAATTGGAACACAAAGCTTATTGGACTGTAAAGTTTTTGAATTTTGATAGGCAAGCTGTTGGGAACCACAGGTTACTCCAATGGAGTGAGTTAGACGAGTTTCGTAATGATGCTTTTGAGAATGCTCATATCTATAAGGAGAAAACCAAGAAGTGGCATGATAAGCAAATCTTATATCAAGAATTCAATGAAGGACAAAAAGTTTTACTCTGTAATTCTTGATTAAGGCTTTTCCCTAGTAAGCTATAGGTGGTCGAGCCCATTTGAGATCACAAAAGTTTTTCCCTATGGGGTCATTGAGATCAAGAAAGATGGAGAGGAGCTATTCCAAGTCAATGGTCATCAACTAAAACACGTTTAGGAGAGGAATTTTGTGGAGGCAAATAAGAAAGACTTGGATCTTCAAGATCCAAGTTGAGTTTAAACAAGAAAAGTCGGGCTAAGCGACTTTAAACTAAGTGCTTCTTGGGAGGCAACCATAGTAGTTTTTTTTTTTTAACTAACTTAGTGTTCAATGTGTATAGATCATGCAATTGGGCTTTAAATGGGGAGATTCAATTTCAAAAAGAGAATGAGAAACGATTTAGCCAAATTGAAAAGCTCTAAGGAATTGCAAGGTAAGTATTCTAATTTCTAGAGTACTAAATATAATTTTTAGGGCTATGTATATATAAAAAAAAAAGAGAAAAATGTTGAATGCCGATAAGAGAAGATGCAAAGCCGTTAGCTTAAAGCCAGCTATGCAATAGAGGCCAAATTCATGAAACGCAGGCTTAATGTCATTTACATCACCAGTGTTTGAGGTGGCGTAAATATCATTTTCATAGTTTTCTAAACCCGACGAATGCTTGCACTTGGGTTTTCAACGCTGTCAGTGGTTAATCTGGCGTAGACCTGTATGCCGGCTATGTATAATGGAAAGTCACTGACCATTTACTCTCGGCAAAAATTAAAACTTTAATACACCGGCACTTACGCCGCCAGCGTACTTGACATATTTGCCAACGTGTGTTCTACAATTTTCATTTTTTGCAGGTTTCTCTCTCTCTCTCTCAATTCTCTCTCAACTCTCTTATACCCTCTCGCTCTCAACTCTCTCTCACTCACTTGGATTAGTTTCACTCAATCAAGTAAGTAACTTCTTTTCTCAATTTTAGTCTTTATGCTTAATTAAGTATGATTATTCGACTAGAACTCTTATATATGCTGCGAATTGTGAATTGGGTTGTGTGTGTGTGTGAATTGAGACGAAGGTGGATGGGATTACAAATTTGTTAGATTGATGAATTGGTGCCTGCTAATGGTTGTGTGACTGATATGGATTGTTGTTTGCTTGTTGGATTAGATTATAATTGCATTATTTGTTCATATTGTTAGAATGCATGAATTAGGGTTCTTGATGGAGAAATGGGATTGAAAAATTCGAAATTGGGGCTTTGTTTTGATTGAAATTAGATGAATAAAATGATTTTTTATGTTGTGATTTAGCTTCAATTAGTTTAATTACTCCAATTTGAACTTAGAAATTCGAAAATTGTGGAAAATTTGGAGATTAAGTTGAGTTTCGAAAGAGTTTTGTATGAAAAATTTTGAAGATCATGATTTACATTTTTCCTTGTGAATTTTGAATTTTTAACGTTTAATTCTAAGCTGACTAGTCTAGGCTGCCATCTTTGAGTCCATTTTGCAAGTGTAAATTTGTTAACACCAATTTCATGCCATGTGTTTCATTGTTTGATATGCCTAGTATTCAAGATTTGATTAAACTCATGTTGTGACATGTATTAGGAGTTCATTCAATCAAATTGCTCTAGGATTATTGGAATTAGAAATGTGCTAAGTTTTCTTTTTAAATGATATTACATGATGCATGAGATTTAGGATTTAGTTAAACCACAATTCTAATATAATATTTTTGGCAGATATGGCTCCAAAACAGAAGAAGCAGCGCACTACTGAGCCGTCTTCATCTGGTTCACAATCCCGAAATGTTCTCTCAAGCCAGTAGTATGCTAAGGATCGTAAGAAGCGCCTCATGAAGATTTCATGAACTCTCAATATATAAATTGGGACTTACTTGACAATTTTGGCATTAAAGATCGGGTACTTGATTTGATTCAAGATCCCTTTTGGCTAAAGTTTTTTCGATGGAGGGAACCGGCTTATAAAAATTTAACTCTTGAAGTTCTCTTCACATTGAAAGCAGAGTCAGATGAAGATAATTCCAAGTTTGTTTTCCAAGCTCATGGGAAGATCCATGAGATCATATTAAAGGCTATGGGGCGAGTTCTGGTCTTATATGAGGAGGAGCAACACAATTTAGAACGTCCCAACTCCTCGCCTAGAGGAGAGAATGCGATGACACAAGAAGCTTACTGGCTTGAGCTGATTGCTCCTTCAAATGATCCTTACATCACAACAAAATCAGTTGCCTCTACTTTTACAAAAGTGGAACATCAACTTCTCCATCATATCCTTGCACATACCGTGAGTTGCAAGAAGACTAGTCACAGCAAAGTGACTAGTTTTGATATGTTCTACTTGTATAGTCTCATTGCAGACTATAGGATTGATTTAGGAGTTGAGATAGCAAATTTTATCTTTAGGCAAGCTGATGATACCAAGACCCGGCTCCTATTTTGTGGAGGATACATTACCAAGTTGCTAAAGGGGATGAATATCTTTGAGATGCCTGAGGGAGATGTAGAAATACCTAGTAAGAAGATTTCATTTACTCCTTTCAGGGGTTGAGGATTATTTAAAGTCCCCAGAGGAGTACCACCACCAGTTGTAGAGGAGTTTGAGTTCCAGGATATCTTTCCTAGTGATATACCAGCTCCACTTCCAGCTCCAACCCTTGCTGACATGCCAACTTCTTCATCGCATCCTCCTCCTCCTGTTACTTCAATAGGATATGATATGGATCAGCTCAGGTTGGATGTTCAAGACCTAAAGAAGCGGAATCAAGAACTCCAAGATAGACAGGATAAGGAAATAAAAAAGAACAAGAAATTTTGGAGCATGATCTTCAAAGCAATGAAAGCTGCTATCTACTACATTAATCAAACAGCTAGGGAGGAATTGAACTATGAGACTTCTTCAAATTCTAGTCCCAGCTCAGAGCATACTCCTATTGCTAACCTACAAGACACTAGCAGAGCTAGCCCAAAGCAGAACAACAAATCTAGTCCAAGGCTAGAGAGCTAGAGACACTACTAGCTCTCATTTGCTTTTATTTGTTTCTTATTTTTCTTATTGGCATATCTTGATATGTACTTATCTTAGTTGATAGCTTTTTGTTTTTGCTTTTATTTTTCTTTTTGTTTTTTCTTTTGTAGTGAATACAGGGCAGCAAACAAAGCAAAACTCTCTCTTACGATGACATTTTGATGACTTTGAAACGAATGAAATCAAGAAAGTACCAAATTCTTTTTCTTTCACATTTTATTGCTTTCCTATAAATTTGCTGAGAAACAGTGAGGACTCTGTTTGATTAAAGTGTATGGGGATTAATTGTTGGAGAATGAGAATGAATGAAGTTGTGAAATTGATCTGGATTTCTGAACTGTTGTGTCTAAATTGTTGCTATATATATATATATATATATATATATATGACATCCGCAGGATTGATCTAAGTAACCACCTTGAATTTTTGGTTTTAAAGCAATTTATGGCGAAATTCTGCTAAATTTTTTCAAAAATTTGGAGATAGTACAAAATATTAATTAGTAGCATCTAAAAAAACAAAGAAACAATGAAAATAACTTGCTAAAGTACTTTACTCACCTGCTATTGTGATTGGTTTACTTAGTTGAAATTAAGTTGTGAAATCCTTAAGGAACAAGTTTACTTTATTTTTAACTTTAGAATTGAAAATTTGAGAGTCGGTCGAGTCCTTTTGTAGGTTTACTTCTAGGAAATTTTAATTTGTATATATATTCTTTGAGTTGTGTTTGCAAGTTTATAACACTTAGTAAAAGAGGTAAATGAAACTTTTAACTTAGTAACCTTTTATAATAATAAGTCTTAAATTTGTTATTGCATTCAAAAGGAAAGAAACAAGCATAACCTCTACTCCTCTGTCTTAAAAAAATGAAGTCATGAGTATCTGAACTTGAATGTTAAAGTGAAGAAGAGTTCTTAGGGATATTTTGAAACCTGGTCACTTGGGTGATGAATTCGGGATGTATCGACTCACTGAACTCACTATAACGAGAAGGGAGGATAGGCAAAAGTTCAATTTTTGAACTTTGAAAAAAAAAAAAAGATGGAGGATTAAAACCTCCCAAAAAGAAATGCTTGTATGAAAAATAAAAGAAAAATGAATGCAAAGATTCAAATGAATGGAGACTTATAATAACAAAGGAGAAAATCTAAGGAAAAAGTGAATACCACATGCTTTCATTTTGTGTTGCTAAGAGTATATATAAGCTAAAAATCCAGTAAAGTTTAAATGAGTATTTTTTCTTAGTGGATTGTGTACCTCCTTTTGAATTGAATCTTCTTTTGTTAAAGACTGAGATTAAAACTTGTTTTGTTTGGATTGGCCCCAAAATTTTAATTAAAGTACTCTAATTACAAGAAACTAGTGTGGTTAGAGCAATAGGTACAAGAAAAGCAAGTTAAAAGAAAAGAATTGATGCTTCAATTAGAAAAATTGTACTATCTATGACAGATTTAAAAAAAAATTAATTGTTTTGCTTGAGGACAAGCGAAAGTTTAAGTGTGGAGGAGTTGATAAGATCATATTTTACACAACTTTTAACAAGCAATTAGTGATTTCAGGTCTAAAGTTAATAAAGGAAAGCATTACAAGGCAAATTGATTGGAAATTGAAGAATCTCAGAGGACCGGCGTATAGCCGGCTTAAGGGATCATCAAAATATTAAAACTTCAACACTACCTCTAGACTATCGGTATTCAACCAGCCTTGACATGGAACAGATTCAAGAATTCAAAGGCCGGCAAATCTAATCCTATACGCCGCCGGCCTTGAGGTGGTGTATGCTGAAAATCAAAAACCAAGAATCAAGCACTGGCTCAACACTGCCAGTATAGAGGGATTCAAAGCCAGCTTCTACAATTTGATTCAACGCTAGCTTTTTGGGAATCAAAGCTGTTGGCGTTGAGACGGCTTAGAGCATCCACAGAATTGTATTTTGAATGTCGTCACTTGCACAACCAGCTTTACATTAAATCTAGCTAGCCTTTGAAGTTTCATTTGTATGCCGATATTTCAAACCCTACGCCACCGACATTGAAGCAGCATAGGTCATCCACAGAATGCAAACCGTTAACGCCGAAGCCAAAGTTACTAGTGCACAAGGATTTTAGCGATGTACACGACCTGTAAGCCACCGGCGTAGAAGTTGTAACTGCCGGCGTACGTTTTGTAATTGCAAAAATTAGATGAAACACTTGAATATTTTGCTTATATATTCTAAGGATTCCTTCTTAGAAGACATTCGAAAATCATTAGAAAAGAAAGAAAAAGAGAGTTTCACAAATGTTTGAGTTTGTTTTTCCCTTAGGGCACTAAAACCCTAATGTTCTAGCAACTTAGAGGCGATTAGGGTTTAGCTACCATCAAGCAATGCCCACATTTGTGCGATTATGGATTTGGAGACTCTAGTTTATGGAAAGAAATCATTTTTAAGGTGTTTTCAATCTCAGTTTTATCATTTTTACTATTTGATTGTATATTGAGATGTTGTTCTTCAATGATTATTATGAATATGTATGAATGGAATGATATATGAATCATACTGATATTGAAATTGATTAATTGCGAATTTAGTTATTTTTACTTGTAATCTATTTAATTTATGACTGATCAACATAGGTTAGATGGATAGTGTTAAAGATACCCAAAAGGGATTCAACGATCCACACAAGTAAAACTTAAGTTTTTGAATAAGATTTTTCATAGGGATATGCAAGCCCGTGATGAAACTTAAGATTTCATTGATCTTTATGCGGTTAGGATTGCAAATTTAGGTCACTTGGCGGTGCTTATTTTGTAGTTTTAACTAGAATGGTAATTTTGGTGAGAGTAAATTGCTATTAAACTGTTAATCATAGATAAATTACCTTGGTATGGTAGTTTATGCTATGAAATATTTTGCTACTTTGAGAGATGAGTAATTCTTAGTGAATTTGATTAAATCCCAAGTAATCAATTTTATTTATCAATTTGAAGCATGAATCATTTCAAATGAGAATATAAATGCATTATTCATATATTATCCGCATCTCCTAAACCCATATCTCTCGTTGTTGTTGCTAGAACATACGGTTTTAGTTCTTCACAATCATTTGTAGTCAATTTTAGTTAAATTATCATAGATTAATCAAAAATCTGAACTTTCAATTTCTTATATTAGGGTAAAATTCAATTTCTAGTAATTAGCCATTAGCTCTCTATGGACACGACCTGGACTTTCCAGAAAATACTGCATTGCACCGGGTAATTTTGCTAATTTGTTAAGTATTACACATTTGTTTGAAATTGAAAATTATTAGATTATAATAGGTGTGTAATTACATCTGTTTCAGCATGTGCGATGCACATGTGGCGTCCTATCTTTTTTTCAAAAAAAAATAATAACAAAAAGGAAAAGAAGGGAAATTGTGCTCCCTAAGGATTGAACCATGGCCAGCTTTTGATGAATATGCCCATGACTAGCTTCCTTACCTTCCAATGCCTTAACTAACTAAGCCACTTTGGCTTTTGATGAATATGCCCACTGAAAATGGTTTTGAAATATCCCAACCCGGCCAAATATGATCTCAATAAAACTTATACGAGTTCAAGATCCAAATTAATTCCCAAATATAGCCCAAAACATTGTAAGACCAATAATAAGCCCAAAAATGAAAATTTCTTTTTATTATTCCTATTTCCAATTTTTTTCGTTTTAATTAAAAAAGCTTATTTACTAAAAAGATGGGGTTTTGTAATTTTTTAATTTTCTATATTTTTTAAGTCTTTTTTACTTTGTAATTTTATTTATTTTTCATTAATTTTTAAATTAGCTAATATTTTTGTTGTTTTTTATAATTTCCAAAAAAATTGTATTTTCTACTTTTTTGAATTTTTTTTATGATTTTTTAATTTTTCATTTTTATTTTAATTTTTAAAAAAGGGAGAAAAAAATGGGTTGTCGACAATCATATTATAGTACAATTCAACTCAATATAAACATCACTACAATCACATAATTACACTAATACACATATAATTTTTCAATACTAATAATTTATCATGTCATCAATTAAAATTCCTATAACTTAAATTATCACAATTTAGTCATGAAATCAACAATATATATATATATATATATATATGTGCAAATTAATTTAGTATATTTAGTTTAAGTTATTTCATATATTCTCATCAATTTTAGCTAACAAATCACAAGTTTGATCTATTTAAAATAGATCATATATTTCATAACATAAATTGATTATCATTGTTATAATCAATTTATGTTATTATATGACAAATATTGTAATAATTAAACAATTACGGATTTAGCCTTTTAATTGATGATATATTATTTTGTTAATTGAACAAAAGAGCCTAAATTAAATTGGCATCAATCAAACAAATTAGTAATACCAAGACACTTATAAAATAAATAAATATTCAAGGTAAAGAAAATAATGATGAAAAACTAGTTGGATATTATAGACGATTTGGTTAGTAAAATGTATGTCATAAGACAAACCTAATAACAATTAAGTATGATTAAGGTTAATTCTTTAGATTAGTGACAAATCCAAAGAGTTAAACCTATTTTATTGAATTAATTCAGAGGGTTTTGGATAATTTGTAGGCTTATAATAGGGTCAATAAGATTATGCTACATAATCTTATCTTCAGACTTAATTAGTATCCATTATGTTTTCTTGAATATTTTCTCTTCATTAAGCCATTATGACTATTAAATTTTGATAATTTTCTCTTGTTGATATTAAGACAATGCTAGTCTTAATGAACAATAAAACTAGTAGTTGCTTGTATTGATGGTAAATAATAAACCTTAGCTTAACTAACTCATCACCCGCCTGCACGAGCTTTAGAACCACTGAAGAACTCCATCAAGCCCATCGGCCCAATTACTCCACAAGGAGCCTAACCTACCCATGACCTTGGTCTTTAATTCAAACTTTCCTAAGACCTCGGTCCCCAAAGAGAGCCAAGGTCGTGGTTATGCCACAACACGACTCCCAAGCAAAGATTCATGGCGATGTTCCATAAAACTCCACAAGAGGGCACTCACTCTAGACATGCTATGAGCTCTGCGCTGAGCTAAACTTTGAGAAAATATGTAATTAGGTACTTGAACTTTGAAAATGATCAATTTAATACCTGAACTTTTGAAATTAATCAATTTAGTACGAGAAAAAGCTTTACTTGTACACCAACAATACCTCCATTAAGTTCTTTTAAGTACTAAATTAGTTAATTTCAAAGTTTTTTTGGTACTAAATGAATCGGTTTCAAAGTTCAAATATTAAGTAGATCATTTTCAAAGTTAAGGTATACAAATTCATATTTTGCTAAAGTTTAGGTATCATTCGTAACATTGTCCCAAAGTAAAATAAACGAGATCATACTATTAATCTAATATGAATTTCTTTTTTTCCCTTGAGCAATAGGTGTATAATAACTATGAAACAAATCATACTTAAACTTTAACAAAATATACAATTAGGTACCTAAAATTGGAAATTGATCAATTTAGTATCTAAATTTTAAAAATGATAAATTTAGTACCTGAAAAAACTTTTTTTGCATGTTAGTAGTATCTCCATCAAGTTCTTTCAAAAACTAAATTTGTCAATTTTAAACTTTTTCAGGTATCAAATTGATCAATTTTAAAATTCAGGTATTAAATTGATTATATTCAAAGTTTAGGTACCTCGTATATTTTGCCAAAGCTGGGGTACCTTTGTGACATTATCCTTAATAACTATTATAATTTTATTATATTTTTATTTAATTATAATTTTATTCTCTAGTATATACAACCATAGTTTCATCTAGTATGACAACTCTCACTTATACCTCCATTACCTAATGCTAATCTATCTAGAATTCAATAAACAGTATACAAATACACAATTCTGAGCATGAATCAAATGCTCTATACATTAACAACTTGTTCACATTGGTGGATGGAATAACAAGGGAATGGAATTCCAATTCAATACAAATATAATAGGGTTGTAATGATTATTATAATATTTACTTGGTGTAAAAAGTAAAATAAGTAATTATTGGAGTAAAATTAAAATCCATATAATACCCCTCATCTTTATTAAAGAGAGAGTTATAATTATATAGATAATAGTTTCAAGACATGAGTATTTATGATAAAGTTGGAAATTAAATCTTTGAATGACAATTCATGGATGTTAAATAGCAGCTTTATGTAGAATAGGAATGGAATGAATAACTATTCATGTTAAGTGAATGGGTTGTAATTGTAGAAAGAAATACTAATAATACAATTACTCTCACGACTTTGTTATGTAGACATCCTCACCAGTTCATAATCAAATTGAAGGGAATCAAAATTATGGGAGCCAATTCTAATCCACTTTTCTAGAATCGACAATTACTAGTCCATTTCCAAAATCATGGAATAACCAAAATTTAATTTTTAAAAATGGGCTAATAAAAAAAAATGATGCTTAAACTTTTACAAAATGTTCAATCAGGTACCTAAAGTTTCATTTTGAGCAATTTGGTACTAAAGTTTCATTTGGAGCAATTTGGTACTTGAAAAAGTTTTTACAAACTTTTTTCATACATGAATTTAAATAACAAGAAAATCATTTTAAACAAAAAAAAAAAAGAATTATAATTTTCAATAAGATAAATTTTAAAATTAAAATAATAACTAGGTCTAATTTCTAAGCATTAAAGTTTTTCACCCATTTTTTGTAAAAATATGTTTATGATATATATTTATTATATTACAAATCCATTCAAGTTTAAATGTAATATTAGCAATTTAAAACTATAAAATACTCTAGAAGTTAAAAAGAAAATCATAAGAGAAGAAGTAATCTTATATGCCTAAGCAAAGGATTTTGCTTTGGTTAAAATCTATACACAGAAAACCAAACATGTTTTTAAGGTATATTGTGTAGTTACTAATAATACATTTACGGTTGTAGATAGGTCATTAATTTATACTATTCACATAATATATTTTAGATATTAAAAATTACCTGTCTAAGTTATTTTTATTTAATTTTTTCTCTATTTTCTTTCTTTTTCTAATTTTTAAATATAATTGGCTAGAATCACTGGTTATAGGCTAGAGAATGGACTAGAAATCAAGAAACAAATGGTTCTCTAGCTACTTGTGGAATGGACTAACTAGTTTGGTTTTAGCTCTAAAACCATTGATGGCGGTTCTAGTTCAATTCTAGGTCTAAAACTATGATGGTGCCTATACTAAGTCCTCCTCACATCTACCTCATGTGACAATCAATCTACAACTATCACCTCTCTCACTTCCTACTAGGTTACTTGAAAGTTGAAATGCAACATAATTGTGTGAAAACAACCTATAACAACAAAGGGCATGGACACTTAGGAGACAATTCCACATTCTCAATATTAATAAGTTTCAATGTTTTTTCTTTCTCTTTTTTTCCTCCATCTACAATGCTAAACCATGTCAAATTCTACTATGCATCTATGAAGTAAAACATAGCCTCTAATTTTGTAAAAAAACAAAAGAAAGTTTTAGGATTTAGGGTATATCAATGTATGAATTGAAAGATAAGAAATTCAATATAAATGATATATACATATATATAAGGGGTGAAATTGGCACTTTGTCCAGTTACTAATACAGTCAATTTAAATTTAATTATTACTAAATATAGTATGTGATTTTACTGATGGGGTTAAGATTTAATAAGGTATTCATGGAAAATAAATTAAAAAAAGATTTAAAGATTTAATAAGATATGTCAGTCTTGTTTATATATGCTTGAAATGTTTTTCAATATGCTTTTTTTCCCTTTTTTTTGTCTAGGACGACAAAAATTAGAATATAAATAGAAATAAAAATTAAGGTAAGAATGTTACTGCTACATAAGAGTGAAATGGATCAAAACAATAAATAAAGAAAGAATAATAGCAATTAACAAGACTAGTGGTGAAGCGATAGCGGATGATGATAAAATGAGAGTGATCTTACTTGTTTTGTTATATTAATTTGATATTATTCTGATGTCATTTTCAAACTGAACTGATATTGAACCTATATAAATATGATACCGATGAAAAACTAAAAATTTTACTCATAAACTAATCAAACCAAACTGATACTGAATCGATACTAATTTGATATCAAAAGTTACCAATGCAAATCCGATACAAATAAAAATCCGATAATCCAAATAGGTGGATCAAAACAATTATAAAAAAAAAAAAAAGAGCAATTGGTAAGAATAATGGTCAAGTGGCAGTGGATCATGATAACATGAGAGAGTGAAAGAGACTAGATACGTTGTGGGATTTTCTCATTAAAGAGGTTTATGCACAAGGTAAGATGATAAACTCAAAACAAAACACAAGTATAAACAGGTTGAAATTGGCTTGATACATCTTGTGCCCAGCAATCAATGCCCACCATGTGTATAAATATTAATGAAGCTTTTTGGTCTTGTGTTTCCTATTTCTAATAGTTCAAATACAAGAGAATGGATATCCAAAGTAAAAATTTATTGTTCGAGGAATCGTTTTATTTATTTTTTTATTTATTTATTTGAACAAGGTGGATGTATGATAACTTGATATTTGACCAAAAAAAAAAAAAAGCTTTTTAGTCAAATGCGAAATATTTGCAATTAAAATATGTTAAAGAATTTATATATATATATATATATATATATATATCTATATATATTTACCTTATTTGCTAATTCTTTAAAATACAGTGGCTTTCCTTAAAGACCGACATTATTTAATTGAAATTTAATGATGCTTACTATATAAATATTAGAAAAAAAGAAAAGTTAGCTATTATGTTTTGCACCAATTCTTAATGCACACTTTTGGTGTGGATTTGTTTACATCATGATCTATAGCTTTTCCGTATATTCATAGTAGTACGCTATGCTCTCCATACCATCACTCCATTCATCAGCTTTCTTTTGACATTGTATGTTCATTTAACTATATTTCTACATCATACCACTGACTATGATAATGAAATTCCGGTATGTTTTCTTTTCCTTTTTCTTTTATTTTTTCCTAGTTTGCTTGTTTTCATGTTTTTTTCTTGTTGTCCTTAATCTATGCTTTGTTTGTGCTCTTAAGTCTATTCTATTTTGTTTCTCTTCTTCTATGTCTTTCCTTTGTGAGTATCTTCTTTCCTACCTTTTTTGTCTTTCATTTTTTATCTCTTGTTGGTGTCAAGTTTGTGCTTTTATTTTCTATCACTATGTAGGTTTTTTACTTGTTTTCCTTCACCTTTATCTTCTTACATTTTTCCTTGCTTTCAAATCTTTGAACGCATTTGCTAGTTCGATTAAGATGTCAATGAATTTTGACAAGTTTGATGCTAACTCATTGTTGAATCAGGGCTTGGAAGAGATTAGCGATCCATTAGTAGACAATGAATATCTAATGATTGGAAGAGTTATTTCTAATATAATGCTAAATAAAAATGGGGTGATTAAGGTTTTGAAGAAAGCTTGAAATCCTTTGATGAGGTTTGTATCTCGATGATAGGTACCAATGTGTTTCTATTCAATTTTGCGAAGGTAGAGATTGTTGAAGCGATTGTTAAGGAAGGCCCTAAGTGGTTATGAGCAATTTGGTGGTTATGGAGATTGAAGGATATTGATTTGTGTTGGGTGACCTTATGGGTTCAAATATATGGTTTGCAACTTGACCGTATCTCTCTGTCAAATGCAAACAGATTACGTGCTCTTGTTGTCATGGTTGTGGAAGTAGAACTAGTTCGATCCTCCTTGGGTTTGAGAAGGATTTCTTGAGGGTGAGAGTTAAGGTAGATACTAAGAAGCCATTGAGAACTAGAGCTTGGGTGAATAAGAAAGATGTATCTAAATATTGGATTAGCTTTAAGTACGAAAGGTTATTAGACTTTTGTTTTAATTGTAGTAAATATTGTTCCCACCTGAAAAGATGTAAGGTTGTTTTTAATACCAGTTTAAAGGCAGGATTGTTGTGGAGTATTAATCTTGGCACACTGATGGAAATGCAAATTCAAGTAGAAATTTAATAGTAGAGGAGAAAGAAAATGTAGCATCATCTATAGCGAAGATCGACATGACTACATCTACCATCTAAACAATTTTCTAACCTAAACATCTTAAAACTCTTTAACATACTACCATTTTTCCACCTAAGACTTCACCTCTAGAACCATACACATCAACCTACTCATCCATAGAAACACTTTAAACCCATACGTAACAACCTTATACCTACCGATACACTTAAACCTAAACACAATCATTTGTTATCCATTGATACACTTGAACCTATAAACATTAACCCTCGATCCCAAACACTCTCCACCAATTTACACATAAATCCAACTATCATAAAACTAGTTTCATCATAACTACTTATTACCAAACCTAAATAGCATGAAATATCTCATGGTGAACTGCTAAGTATATAGAAGAGTGTAAAGAGTTTGAAGAACCCTTGTGAATGTCATGATTAGTCATCGATATCTAAAGGTGAAGTAGTCTAGAAAGTGTCCAAGATGAAATGGAGCCAAAGGTTGAAATAACTTAGCACAAACCTAAATATATAATGAGATTTCCCTATGATGATGAAGGGAGTTATATAGCAAAGGGGAGGGGGACTACACTGATGGGGTAGGAATCTATGAATGCTCCAGTTTTTTTCCCAGATTTAAGAAATCTTAGTATGAAAAGACAACATTAAGGTGAGCTTCTCAATGTGGAAAAGAAAGTTAAAATCAGCATTGATGTTCATGAAGCAGAAAATTTGATAGAAATGAAGATGGTCAAGAAAGTAACTCGTATCATAAAGCGAGAAGTGGAAGAATAGTGTGAAGTTTAACAAGATTAGCACACCATGTTCAATTGACATACTTGTGATAGAAATTAGTAAATGTAGTGGTGATGATTGGCCCGTAAGAGCCACACAAAGTCCATGATTTACTTATCTTCGAACTGTCAAGGGTTTGGGTTAGCCTCATCAGTTCATCAACTTAATGACTTAATTATAAACACAATCCTTGTATGGTTTTCTCAATGAAACTAAAACTAAAAAAATAGTAAATTAAAGAAAGCCAAGAATAGATCAAGACTGTCAAGAAGTTTTTATGTGCCTCCTAGGGGTTGAATGAGAGGCCTTATCTTTACAGTGGGATGTTGATGCAGTGGCTACATTTGTAGAGAGTTGTTACTAGTTTATTTATTGTGATGTGAGAAAGGGTGATGGGTCCTTAGCTAGTTTCTTTACTTAGGAATATGATCCATATGTTTTTAGTGAGAATATTAAGCTGTAGAGGCAAATAGTTGATTTATCATGATTGGTGGAGGGTCCCTGGTTGTGTATAGGTGACTTTAGTGAAATTA
The DNA here is from genome assembly GCA_024138025.1 of Combretum micranthum. Lineage (NCBI taxonomy): Eukaryota > Viridiplantae > Streptophyta > Magnoliopsida > Myrtales > Combretaceae > Combretum > Combretum micranthum. The sequence goes on along the minus strand of JAMXBD010000013.1, from coordinate 2,148,450 downwards.
TCGATGATTCAAAAAGTTTAGGGTGGGAGTTATGGAGAGAGAAGATAGCTAGCCATAATTAATAATATGATCTTAGATAAAAATCTTATCAATTTAGACTATGTTAGATGATTGTATATAAGGACTTCTAAAAGAAAAGATCGGTTTGGTTTCGAGCTCCTGGTTGAAGAAATATCCAAAGTCATATGTGTTTCACAATCAACTATTGGTTTTGATTAGGTTGTGTTGGTGGTTAATGTCTTGGTGTCAAAAATAAAGGGGAAGAAAAGTTTTAGATTTGAGAACCTTTGGAGGACATCCAAGGATTGTGGTGAAATTAGATCTAACGCTTGGAAAGAGGGTTCTACCTTAAACAATCCTGAAGGCTTAATGGAGAACCTTACTGAATGTAGTAGGAGATTAACTAGAAAAGCAAGTTGCATTTCCTTAATAATAATAGGAAACATATTCAAATCCTTAAAAAGAAGCTGGAATGTTAACATATTAAGGTTAAGGAGAATGATTATGAAAGAATGGCAAGAAAATTTAGGAAATTGTTTTGGTCTCAAAAGAACCTAACCATGACACTATAAATTTAGAGACATTTACGTCCCGCCACATGTCTCTATAGGATAAAGACACACAAAGACTCAAACCCTTTTATCAACCAAAATTGAACAATTATAACTCTATTTCACACTCCCAAGGATGCTTCACAATTAATAATATTACATGTGCTACTCTTCTTATCAAAGAAGCAACACCAACACATACAAATTTAACACATACTAAGTGACTTATATAGCTCACAAGATTTACTAACAACTAATATTGAGGTCTTCGTTCTTAATTAGTATATATGTATTAATACACATATTATTTATTAGGAATTTATATCTCCAATACCATCTAAAACTTCACACATCAGCAGGATATTCTTTGGAACTATTGCCCTTCCTATAGTCCAAAACGATACTCTAACTGGATAAGCCAAGCTCTACAAAGCAACACCTATACTTAAAACAGAAAAGAGAGAGCTATGGCCCAGTACGATACTACCACAAGCACAAACATGTGAGCCTCCACAAATAAGTAAACAAAATCCTAATTCTAATGTAGCAAACAACCAATTATTATTTTCAATTTAAGTTTAGTAGTTAACATAAAGATTACTCAGTATCTCGACAGCACATTTTATATATACATATATATGATGTTGAATACTCTCCAACATCCAACCATGAGCCCAAGAGTCCATGAGTCTAAGAATCTCTAAATCTGCCCATAATCATCTCCAAGTTTGACTTCACTAGGGATAGCGTCACACAAGGATCATTAGGATGTTATGCTAATATCACAAGTACTCCTGGTCCACCAACCATAGTCATGCATACACAACAAGCAAGTTTACAATCAGATATATAATTAGTCAGGTTATCAAACTATCCTAACAAACACAAGCATCAAATAAGGTAATACACGTACCTAGAATTTGCTTCATTATAAAGACTAGTATCTACCATCTTAATTACACACAAATAAACCACTTAAAGTCTTCTAAGCCTCTAAAAGTCAACCCTTGTTACATTGCTATTATACTCATCCTTACCTCGCTATCATCTAGGTTCTCAAAGTATTTTTACTCCCTAAAGGGAAGAGTTAAATGGTCCCTAGTCATTTTTAGATAAGAAAAATGTGATTTTTAGAGTGTTATAATATGAATAAACTGGTACACAAATAACTATAGGTTTGCGTATCACTTAGGTGAAGAAAATAGATTATAAAAAGGTCCACATGGAGGTATACGGATAATACACAAGGGATACATGGCCTTATGTTCTCCTTGTGTTCTTTTCTAAGAAAAATTTTTAAGTCGCCAAGAGAAACATGACCAGGAACACAAGGTCATGTATATGTCGAATTCTTTCTAAGTTCTTTCTTCATTGAAAACACAAAGAGAAAGATAACCTGATACACGAGCTCGTATGGTGATTGTATTTTTCTAGGAAAAAAAAACACATTTTAACATAAAGAGGTACATGACTTGAAACATGGATTTGTGTTCTGGTTGTGTACTTCTAGAAAACATTATTTTTCATCAACCACAGGTACACAACTTAGTACATGGCTATGTATCAAGCCATGTACTTTTGCAAATCCTAGTTTCGTGAAAAATTCCATGTTTTCAATCTTAACATCACTTTAAACAATATCTTAAACACATTCTCTATCCCAAAATCATTTTAACACACACAGTACCATTCTAAACACATCCAACACTCATGAACAAATATAAATATATGAAAAACTACCTTACCTTTCAATTTTCTTCTATGATCCTCACAAATTTCAAACATTTACTCCATGTCAACCTTTCTTTCTTGTAGTTCTTCCAATATTCTCTCACAGTTTGTCATTTCTATTGTATGCTTAGTCTATTCATATTACCATCCTAATATCATCCGATCTTCCACCCCTCCAAAACTTTAGCTCTTGTTATTTAATGATTTCCCCCAAAACCCTATGTTTTCACAGTAAAAGATTGATGTCAACTCAAAATCCCAATCATTGACTATTTAAGTTGTTATCTTGTTGGTTATGGTAAGCAATAGAGGAGAGAATAAACTTACTACTATTATTGTTTCAAAAATCTTCAAGAGTGGTAAATGTCGATAGGAAATAAGGGAGTTTTTCTACAAGGTTTAAATGAGGGAAAAAAGAGTTTTTGAGAGCGATTGATTATCTCTGACATTTTACATTTGTGAACCAACGTCTCTTATGAAATTTGATTTCAATGGACCATTTTACCCCCATTTACTAATACTAATTTACCTTCATATGCTTGCACATGATTTAATCTAAATTTAGGATATCTCAACTACCTCAATTGGGCACAAAAAAAAAAATGATTTTCTATATTGTAAGAGCCTTCAAGGAAGAGAAGCAAATGACACTTAACTAGCAAATGCTGAAAATAAAAATTGTAATTATTAAGGGAATATGGACATTGCAAAAACATTTGCATTAAGAAGGAATGGGAACATGGAAAAAAAAAAAGAGCTGGAACAGCATTTAGAAAATTAAATTGGTTATGTCTTAAAAGGACCCAATCTTTGGTTGATGAAATAAAAAAAAATGGTTTTATACTTTGTAGGGAACTTCAAAGAAGGATGGCATGTGGTAGCTCAATGGTAAGTGTTCTAAATATATGATAGGATGCGTCTAAATTTGCAACTTTAACCTTGAAGAATGAAAGGAATATAACCTTAGTGATCATTAGAAAAAAAAAAAAAAAAAAAAAAAAAACAATTTCGGGTGAAGGCAGCATTCTCATTAACAATAACTTTACTTTGATGCCAAAAAAAAAAAAGAAATGACTTTGTTGATATTTTGTAGTATAATTTACGTAGTATTAGTCAAATATGTGATGCTAGATAAAAACTCATATTGCTTGTCTCTAAGTGTTTTAATAAAAAAAAAAAAAGTAATACCAATCAAGCATGTTTTCAAGGGCTCAGACAAGAAAATATTTACAAAATAAAATTGACAATTTTTTAAATTAAAGATAAACTTGTCTGTTTACTCAAAATAATTATTAATGGTTAATATTAGGACATGCTAAGGCGGAAAAAACTCTCAAAATTAGTTTATGTTAATGGTTTAATTTTTAGAAAGATAAGATGTCTCAAGCATGTTAATTAAACCTAAGGATACTATCTCTATATCATACTCCAATCATTAAATATGAATTTATTTTAGTATAGGTGAAAAAAATTAAATAATGTTTATTATTAATGATTTTACTAGATTCAAAGAGACCTTTTTTTTTTTTACTACATAAAAGGACAAATCAATATTTTTTTTTTGTTTTCCTAAATAGTGGATTGAGGCAATACTGAAGACTAATTCCCTAATGTAAAGCTAAAAGGGTAGACAAATCCATGAGAAGGACCTACAATAAGGTAATAGTCCATCCTCTTGAACCCAGCACTTCTAGTTGATATGAATGAGATCTGTGTCAAAATTATACGGTGTAATTAACAAGAATTAAAATATATTTTTAGGTTTTTGATTTATATAAAATAGGAAAGTAAAAGATATGAAAGATCTATCCTTAGATATGACATACCAAAAAGAGAAACAAACTAGTTATTTTATTCAACCAATATGACACACGATTAACGAAACAATAAAAAAAAAAATCTTGAGGAAGAACTCAATATAAATCAAAGGTTTTGTAAACAATTCCAAGGGAGGCAACAAGCCAATTGATCTCAATCAATAATAAAAGAAAGGTTCTATCGCTAAAAACATTACCCTAAAGTTCTTTAAATACTCCCACAATTTAGGCAAGGACAAACAAGTAAAAGCATAAGACAAACAAATAGAAAAGGAAACTAACGTTTTAAAAATACATGAGATAGGTGATCCCTTTATTGAACACTACCATGACATAGGCCGTGATCCTCTCGGATCAAAAATCTTCTCTTCTAGTTACCGGTTGTCAGGGAGTGATATGGGTCATCATGGGCTATGTAATAGGCGTGACAAGGTCAGTGATCTTCACTGTGCTCACAAATATCCATTATCGACATGAATGATCATTGCAGTCGAGATCATGAGCAGGATTAAGCCTATGATCTCCTCTGGAACTCGATTCTTATCATTTCCCTTGGCCTTTTGAAGATTTTTCCTCAAATCTTGATTAATCTCATCTTGATCCCTATCATTACCCTTGGGCTCAAGAAGATTTGCCCTCAAATCTTTGATATTACATATGCTTGGATCTAAGATAAACCTGCAAAACTCAAAAGTAGTTCAATAAAAATTCCCAACCATACTTGACTCATGAATAGCCTCTGATACTTGTTCCACAAACCTTCTCTGAAACAATAACTCCCAAAGCACTTCTCATCTACATCAAGCATTTTTATCCATTCACAATCAATGTCCATGTCCATAATCAAAGACTTTCCAAACAAGTCAGACCACTTATCACAAACTCGATCAATCCAATACTCATAAACACTATGACAAGTATTCAAGAAACACATCTCCTATAGCCTCAATATTAGTTGCTTCAAACATTTGCCACCATGCAACTCAACAGTAAGAGAACCCAATAACATCTGTTTAGAACCATGAAAACAAGATGGAGCACAACTATTCGATGAAGCATCAACATCTTTTCCTTCAATAACTAATTTGCAAATAAACCATGGATACAGTATTTTTGCACTACTATGCTATTACACCAAAATTGAACACTTCGCTAATATATATAAGCATCTACGATACTCTAATGGACATTAAAAATAAACGCAAATGATTTCATAAGGACAATAAAATTATACCAATCTTGAACTCTAGGTAACCCAATCAATGCATCATAATATAATGGATGAACAATTGGAAGGTCGATGTAGAGGTACCTATCATGCCCCATAGCTCCAAGTATAAGCGAAAGTGGCTCCAAACCAGGTATACAAATATCAAGAGATGAATCTGGTCTAATCTCATATTGCATTGTTCTTGAAACATCTATCTCTTCCACAGTAGCATCCTTTGAACTCTCTTGTTTTAACTCCTACTTAGGATGGTACATCTCCAACCTAGTAACCCTAACTTGATCCAAACTCATAGGTAATAGTACTAACCTTTTCTTCTTAGTTATCTTAAAAGAATAACAATTACGTTGGTCATCATACGTTACTCTACTATCACTTATCCAAGGATTGCCATGCAAAAGATGAGAGATTGTATATTGATTTGGAAGAGAAATAAACACACAAACATATTCAATGACAAGAGTCAATTGATCTCTATCTCTCCACTTGATATAATAAGGTTATGGATGAATTTTAGTTTGTAGCTTCAATCTATCCACCATACCTTTCACTATGATGTCAACTTGAAAACCAAGATCAATAATAATAATGCCAATCACATCATTAACATAGCTTTTCAATTGAAACAAACCCTCTACATCCTCATCTCCAAAAGATGGATTAGCACTAATAAGAAATTGTATTACTTTAGGCCTCAAGATAGTATTCCATAAATCTTTCATCTTACAATGGTATAAATTCAATGAATAGTAATCATGTAAATCTCCACAATTGTTATAATCTCAAATCAAACCCTAGATCTTTTAAAAAAAAAAGTGACCAATCTCTAAAACTCACTATGCATCGATGCTAAATTCAACAAAATATGAGAACTAAATCTTGTTGATTTACCATCTATCAATCCACAAGTTTGAAATTAACCATTCAATTCAATCCCTCGCATGGTGAATCAAAATTCAAATACCAAGATGATACGAATGGAATCCGTGTCAGGATTACACGGTAGAATTAACAAGAATTAAAATATACTTTTGGGTTTTTGATTTATATAAAACAGAAAAGTAAAAGCTATGAATGATCAATCATTGGATATGATGCATCAAGAAAAGAAATAAACTAGTGGTTTTATTCAACCAATATAACGCACGATTAAAGAAACGATAAAGGAATAATCATGAGGAAAAACTCAATATTACTTAAAGGTTTTGGAAACAATTCTACGGGAGGAAACAAGCCAATTGATCTCAATTAATCACAAAAGAAAGTTTCTATCTCTAAAAACATAACCTTAAAGTCCTCTAAATACTCCCACAAGTCAGGCAAGGACAAACAAGTAAAAACACAAGACAAACAAATAGAAAAGGAAACTAGCTTTTTAAAAACGCATGAAATAGACAGGCGATCCCCTTGTTGATCACATCCGTAACACGAGCCGTGATCCTTTCAAATCAAAAATCGTCTCTTCTAGTTTCTGGTTGTCACGAGCATGACATAAAACATCACGAGCTATGTAACGGGCGTGACAAGGCCCATGATCTTCACTGTGCTCATAAATCTCCATTGTCGAATGCAAATAGCCTTCATTACAGGCTGTATGGGGGTCGTGATGTCGATCATGGGTGGGATTAGGGCCATGATCTCTTCTGGAACTTGATTCCTATCATTTCCCTTAGCCTCCTAAAGATTTGTCCTCAAATCTTGATCAATCCCATCTCGATCCCTATCACTAGTTTTCCACAATTTATTTTTATATACTTTTGAACTTTCTTTTACAAGTATCTAATAACTTTTTTGTATATTCTAATTGTTGCTATTTATGAATAATTAAGAGGGAAAATTATTAAGATTTATTTGACCACAGTATCCACTAACTAGAGCCTACCTTCATAGATATAAAAGGAAAAAAATGTTTGTGTAGAACAACAAAGACAAATCATCTCCCCTAAATCATTTATAGATAAGACGTATGTTGCTTATTTCTCTTTCACAATACAAAACATAAGTCTTCCATTCCTTCTCCTTCAAATTGTATCATATGTTAATGTTTTGTGTGTGTGTGTGTGTATGTATTTAATTTTACAACACCTCTATAGTTTAGATTACAATAGATATTAGCATCTCTTCTATGGTGCTATTTGTGTCACCTTTCTTCATTTCTTAAGATTTTCAAATAAGTGAGTAACATTAAGAAAAACATAATTTGAGAAAGGAAAAACTATCTGATATTGATGTCATTGCGACACTGCATGGTACTTGCTTAGAAAATATTCATAGTTAAATATGTATTGCAATCAATAAATATTTGTATTTTTTGTTTTTGTTTTCATCATTTAGGTGTATTGTATTCTTGTTGTCTCCATCTTCCACTAATATTCTCCCCCATAATCCGCTCCACTTTAGTTACTTATTTGAACATCTGTACCAAAATGACTTGATTAATGTTGAAAAACAAGTAAGTGAGTCGAAGAGAATAGGATTCAACAAAGAGGAAACTGGTGGAAGATGGGAATGTTGATTACTTATATATAAAGATATAGGACTATAAATATATATATATATATATATATGTGTATCTAGCAATATTGGTTGCAATACATATGTAACATCAGAATATATTCTCAAACATGCTTTAAATGTATACTTTATTTTTCATATTGATACTAAATGTTGTAAATGGAAAATAATTATTCCCATTTGATATGAAAATTAGTTTAAATTTTTAATATCATTAATTTATTATTTTAATTTCTTTTCTAATTATATTCTTTCATTCAAAAAGGTAAAATCAACTAAACTCATCAGTTACACAAGTTTAAGCCATCGATCCAGCCAAACGTTGTGGAACTAACATGTCATGGCCGATTCCAAACCCCTAAATGTCGAGCAATTTTTTAGGCAAGTCTCAATTCAAACCTAGCTAATGCTCATGTTCTATTTGCCAAGTCTTGCAACCCAGTGGGTCAGGTTGTGTCGAGTCAGGGCTCCATGGCTATGTCCACTCTCAGTCCTTCAACATGTATTAAGTCCAAAGGACGAGCCCAACTCAAAAGACTAGCTTATTAAGTGGGAGAACCCTTTAGGCTTAAATACCATGCTACAATTTCTCGTAGAACCGATGTGGGATTGTAACATTGCCCACCCCTTGAGAAGCTGATGCCCTCAACGGCCTAGTCTAGATGACCCACTCTAGATGACTTTCACTCTAGGTGGCTACACTCTAGCTCTTTTTATAGGTAGTCCATTCCTAGGTAGCCCTTTTTTAGGTCGCCCCTTCCACTAGCATCAGTCTCTTAATGAGAGCATCAAATATTAGGTATTAAGTCTAAAGGGATAGCCCAACCTAAAAGACTAGCCTATTAGGTGGGAAAAACCTTTAGGCTTAAGTATTATTCTACAATTTCTCATAGAACCGATGTGGGATGGTAACAAGTTGATGCTCTTGGAAAAAAATTTACATACATAGCTAGCCCTATACAATTCATCATACACGTGATAGCTGGACCATACCAACAACTGAAGACAAAAATCCAAGTTGTTTATATTCATTGATAATATGGTCATCATGTCAGCACTTGTATGGATAGCACACTATAGGCAAGTTAAGGGGAAATAATGCTATTCATACATATAAAATGTTTTAATCATTAGAAAACTGACTATCAATAAATTTTTAGCATGAAATCACATATGGAATGGTAAAAGGGATCAATTCTTAATTTTTTTTTAAGTATAGTAACAAATATATGATAAGCTGTGACAATCAAGTAAATTATCCATTAACTTCGCAAGTATCATTGCATTCTATTACATAAGACGATAATAGATACAAATTTTGTTAGGTTGTAACTTGTTAAAGTCCATGAATTTGGTGGAATTGACTCCTTCTAGGAAACAACTTTAACCGTGTCGCATTAAACTCGAGTAGAGCTTGATTTAAAAAAATTTAAAACTAGATTTCAGCTTAGTTGAACTAAAAATTTTGAATTTTAACTCGACATGAAATAGTATTCAATAAATTTGAACTCAATTGGATTAAAGTTGTTTAAATTTGATCTCATTGTAAATTGTTTTCTTCTAATTATAGTAATATTAATATTTAACTTGACTTGAACTTAGTAAATATTTATACTCTATATTTTTTGTTGTTTATTATTGAATTTTTTTTTTTTTTTTTTTTTTTGCATGAAGTATAATAAAGCTAGATGAATGAACTAGAATGAACTGAATTTGTTGATAAAGTTAAAGTTATAATCCTATTTTGATTCATTAAGGGGCATAGATTTAAGCCTATTTGTTTGGTAAATCACCAAAGGCAAGGGGGACCACTATGGACAAGACCCCCCGGCCTCGATTCTTTTGCATAGTGACATAAAGTGTAAAACTTTGTGTTCTTTAGGCTTGAGACTCCAAATTTGTGTGTCTTAGGTCAAACCCACTACTGACTTTAACCACATGGTTGACTATATCCCCCCCAGTGGTCAACGATTTTAAACTAAGGAAAGTTCCAACTGACCATTTCACCTTGTTATAATCTTTGGTTTTTCGCTTAAGAATTTGGTTTTCAAGTATATTTAAGGTCGTAGACAAGTTTTTTATGTATATTAATGGGTTAAATTTTCAAGGTAGGTGGTGTAAGGTCATTGAGCCAATTCGTTGTAGTATAATTCTATGCATACGAGACTTATGGTCTGTTTACTTCACTGAATGGAATAAAGGGAGAATGGAATTCTAATTCAAAGGAAATGTAGTAGAGTTGTAATGGTTATTGTAATGTTTACTTGGTGTAAAAAGTAAAACAAGTAATTATTAGAGTAAAAGGTAAAATATCTATAATGCCTCCTATATATTTATTATAGAGAGAGGATAATTGTTTAGCTGTTATTTTCAAGAAAGAGGTATTTATGATAGAGTTAAAAAATAGACTATTGAATGACAATTCATGGGATGAAGGTATAAATTGCTATTTATCATTTTAAGTAATAGCAATTCCTTATGAACTATCATTTCTTTCAAGTCTACCACGTAATATTAACTTCACGTCGAACGAGAAAATAATGAATAACTATTCATATCAAGTGAACATACTATCAAGAATTAAACCTAAGTATTTTATCAACTTAACTGATGAGTATTGTGTATGCTTTTATCAAAGTCAATGATTTTTGTCTATTATCTTGCTGCCATAATTGATAAGTATGGGTTATGCATTCCCTAAAGTCATTAATTCAAGATATATAAGCAAGACATGGATTGTGTTTTCGCTCCCTATGAAGGGTAGAATATTTAAGATGAAGATAGTAGTAGTTCAACGTTGGTGTCTTCTTAGTCGTGGATTTTTCGACTATCAATATGGAAAAATTATTACCTATATATGAGTCGGGACATTCCAAGAAAGAAGTTGTTTAAGTGTCACACCATTGCTTTAGGCACTATTGCAGATGGTAATAATATACTTGCAATGGCTGGTATGAGTGATGAACCCAATATGAGATCATTTTCGTATCATGGATATAGATATTAAATCCGTTTGAATTGTTTGATTTTCATTTATATCTTATCTATATCTACATATATATATATATCTAATCTTTCTATAAGTAAAAATATCTATTTTTCTTTGTATCCGTTTCTTAACAAATATCTGTTTAAAAGCAATAAAAATTAGATATCAAAATGACCAGAAACAGATGAAACAAACAGACCCTAAGGATCATTGAATCCATGTGTTTTATTTCACGCACAATATGCTAGGTGGTTTGTGTTTACTACCCGCTTAACAAATATAATTAACTTGGCTTATGCCTATGTTGATATTGGTTATACCATTAGTAAATTTGCTTAGAGATATATGGAGTATATTGATCATACATTTGTTTGTTAATAGGGTTGCAAACAAGCCAAGTTGCTCATAAGCTACTCGAGCTCGATTAGTAAACATCTTAAGCTTGAGCTTAAAATAAAGCTTGTTTATCTGAACAAGCCATGCTCAGGCTTTGATTCAAGCTCATGAGCCTGCTTATAAATAGGCTCGTTTAAGCTCATCAAGAGGCTTGCGAGTAAACTTGTTAACAAGCTCGTCAATAAATTTATAATTTTTATATTTATGATATAACAAAACTATTTTTTATTTAATACACATGTGTATATATATATTTAAGTCTTTTATATATTATTATTAGATTTAAAAAAAAAAAAGGAAAATGGGTCATCTAAACGAGTTAAGTTTGAACTTAAACTTCAAGCTTGACAAAAGCTCAGTAGGCTCAATATAAAGCTCAACTCAGCTTCTAGCTCTATTTGTAGACAAGTTGAGCTCAAGCCTTAATTCTAGGCTCAATAAAAAGTTTGGCTCAAGTTCAAGCTAAATAATTTTTAAACGAATTAAGCCTAGCATAACTCGGCTTGTTTGCAACCCTATTTTTCAATATGCAGTATTTCCTCTTTGAGTCATGTTTAGGATTTTGGATTTTGGATTTTTTATCAATATGAGTTATGGAATGATAATCACTATGACCATTTTGGGCTATGATTGTAGGTTGGTGGAGAGAACTAGAACAACAATAGTACAGCAAATGCCTTTGGAAGACACATTATAGATATTATAAATTAGTAGGTTGTCGTTTGAGTTGACATTTTATATGTGCTTACAATTTCATATGTTATTATCATGTAAAGGAATGTTAGGTTGAGTTGTCTCAATCCAATACACTTTAGATGCGACATAAAATATAAAGATCATAGTTGATTTTGACATAAATGTAGTGGAATTTTCCTGTAGTTATCCCTTTCTAACTTTTGCTTATACCTAAGATATTGAGATCATAGGAAAAAGCAATGTTATTTTTTTAACTATATTTTGAATGTAGCTAAATGTGCAGATCTCATAAACTGAACGTGCTAAAGGTTTAAGACACAAAAGAGGAATTATCTCTCTATTTTTTAAGAAAACTACTTGCCACAATCATTAGGTGGAAGAAAGTGTCAATCTAAGCTAGTAACACCTAACACTGATAAGGATGACGTATGACGTTTGCATTAGATAAATCAAACGTTAGCTAGTCCATGTACGCATACCAATATAAATACAACGCTCATTATGCCTTGAATAATCAAACTAGTAGAATTGAAACAAAGCCATGGCTTCCACAAGGATTCTGTTCTTGCCATTCCTAGTCTTTTTCCAAGTTTCATGGACAACATCAGCACCAATTCAAGACGATTTCTATCACTGTCTGACTCTCAATTCAAAGGTTGTGATTCCTCTATCCTCACTCTACACTCCAGATAACTCTTCCTCGTTTACTTCAATCCTCCAATCCACCGCTCAAAACCTTCGATATGTGGCCCCCTCCATGCCGAAACCAGAGCTAATTTTCACACCATCAAGTGAATCTGAAGTCCAGACTGCTGTCTTCTGCTCGAAGAGCCTCAGGCTTCATCTTAGAGTCCGAAGTGGTGGTCATGACTACGAGGGAGCATCCTATGTATCCGAAATCGAAACTCCTTTCATCGTTATTGATCTAGGGAAACTTCGGGATGTCGATGTGAACATACCTGAAAACTATGCCTGGGTGCAAGCTGGTGCTACCACTGGAGAATTGTATTACCATATCGCGGAAAAGAGCAAAGTTCATGGCTTTCCAGCAGGAATATGTCTGAGTTTGGGCATTGGTGGACATATCACTGGTGGGGCTTATGGTTCCATGATGAGGAAATACGGTCTTGGGGCAGATAATGTCCTGGATGCTCTAATCGTTGATGCGAACGGCCATATCCTAGACCGAGCAGCCATGGGAGAGGACTTGTTTTGGGCTATTAGGGGTGGTGGAGGAGGCAGTTTTGGGGTAATTGTTTGCTGGAAAATAAAACTAGTTCCTGTCCCTGAAACTGTAACAGCTTTTACTGTCACTAAAACTTTGGAACAAGGTGGGACTAAATTATTACATAGATGGCAAGAAGTAGTTGACAAGCTTGATGAAGATCTCTTCATTAGAGTCATCATGCAAACAACACAGGCAAGTCCAAAAGAGAAGAGAACAGTTGCCACATCCTATAATGCCTTGTTCCTTGGGGGTGCTGATAGACTTCTCCAGATAATGCAGACAAGCTTCCCGGAATTGAATTTGACCCGAACTGACTGCGCTGAGATGAGCTGGATTAAGTCTGTTCTGTATATGTCAGGTTATCCTGATGGAACAGCACCTGAAGTGCTGCTTCAAGGGAAGCCGCTATTCAAGAACTTCTTTAAGGCCAAATCGGATATTGTTAAAGTGCCAATACCTGAAAATGGACTCGAAGGTCTCTGGAAAAGGTTCTTATTAGATGAAAATCCATATATGATATGGACCCCTTACGGTGGTATGATGAGTAAAATATCAGAATCCGCAACACCTTTCCCGCATCGAAACGGAGTAATTTACATGATTCAATATGTAGGTGGCTGGCAAGATGGAGATAAAGATCCTACAAAACATATGGGTTGGGTCAGGAGCTTATACAATTTCATGATATCTTATGTTTCCAGATATCCTAGAGAATCATATGTAAATTACAGGGATTTTGATTTGGGCATGAATAAGAAAGGTAACACAACGTTCAAGGAAGCATGGCCTTGGGGTTACAAGTACTTCAAGGGTAATTTCTATAGATTGGCCAAAATTAAGAGCAAAGTCGATCCGGAAAATTTCTTCAGGCATGAACAAAGTATTCCAATAATTCCATCCAGAAGAAAGAGTGGATCGAACTAGGAGGAGGAGGAGGAGGAGGATGGAGAAGAAGAATGGTTGGTAAGGGCATAAGCTTAGTTGGACAAGCTTGGTGTTACCACTTTCATTGTGGTTTCATGTTGTGGAGTTTGCAGCAATAGATGTGTAAATTAGTGAAGACAAGAATAAGTGGTGTAACCACAAATTTAGATAGTGTGTGTTGTGATATAGGATAGTGGTCATGTATGAATTTTGATAGGGAATTTGAGCTGTTTGTGGTTGAATTTATGTAGATCAAAGTTGGCTTTATAAATCACAAGGATTTAAGTATCAGTTGCTTAGTTATAGTTTTCCGATATTTTCAATCAGCTAACCAAAATCATAAAATTAAAGAGGAGGACAGATCAATTTCGTGCTCATGCATAAAAAAATTGGGACCTCTCACAAAGGCCCTTTCTTTCTAACTTATAAAAAATAATTAAAAATAAATAAATAAAACTACACCAAAAGAATCAATTCTTTCGATGAATTCAAATAGGATGTCAAAAGTTTTGAGTAATTAAAAATAATCAATCAATATTATACAAAAAAATTCAAATAAACAATTAATGTTTTAAGCTGTCATAAAGATCATCAAAGTTATGTAAATTAATAAAGTTAATCAGTTTATTCATCATCCATGTAAATTGTTGATTATTTCTTTATCCATTTAAAACATCAATCCATATTTGTACTATTTTATATAATATTGATTTTTGACGAATAGGAAGGTTATCATTGAAATAATGCGGTTAAGGTCCAAATATTTGGTAAATCCGTACGATATAAAATGCTTCATTTTAGACTACTCTTTTTTTCACAATGAACACGACATGGAAACATTTCATCAGGATGTTCCATGGATTGTTAATTAATAGATAATTATTGAGCACCAGATATTGTGAAATTCAAGGCGTATATTACATCAAATGAATTCCAATTCAAGGACTACGTTCATTTTTTCGCCAGATTTACATACCAATATAAAAAAATGGAAAAATAAAAAAAATAGAAAAACAAGCCAAAAATAACTAATAAAGTTGAGAAAATCCAAAAAATACATAAATAAGTAATACAAAATATAAAAATAATTAAAAAAAAGACAGACATATCAAAGTTTGTTTTAAGATCAGAAGAGCTTTAATAAAAACCTAGTACATATATACATATGATTGAATTTGCGTTTTTTAAAACAAAATGAACCGAATTTGCGGTCCTAATTGAGATTATTTTGGAAAACAATATTACATGATAAAGCTGGATCCACCTAGGGGTGTGAAAAAAAAAATCAATTAAATTGAAAAACCGAAACCAGTTTTTATTTAAATCAATTAAATTGAAAAAAAATCAATTATAAAATTAATTAAATTGAAAAAATATGATTAATTGCTCCATTGGTTTCGGTTTAGTATTACAATTTTTAGTTTCAATTTCAGTTTGTAACCACAAAAAATTGACGGTTATCGGTTAACTATTGCAATAATTATAAATTTATATTACATATATAATTTGCATACATATAATTATTTTTTAAAAATATATATACATACAATTTACATATATTAGTGTTCATCGAATTTTGATTAAAGTACTATGTCATGTCCTACGTTTGATGAGAGTTAATGTAGTGATTGATTTTATTTTATTTTATTGATGATGATACATCCAAAGACTTAACTTTTTTCCCTTTTCCTTAATTTGATTTTCATTTTTTTTAGCTCTTATAACATATATAATAATTAAAAAAAACTCTATGATGAAGACTAAAAAATAAAGTTCCTTCAAACTATCAATTTGATTTATTGAAACGATTACGCTAAATAATTAAAAACCAAAAATCTAAAAAATTAACCAAAAAAAAGTTAACTATTAAAGTAGTTAGCTGTTTAATGTTTATAATGAACCAATTAAAAATCGAGATATTAAAAAATCAATCATATGATTAGGTTCAAAAAATAGAATTACAAACGCTTAATCAAACCATGATACCCTAGACTCAACTTGATTTGTGACTTAGATTTGCGAAATTTACGAACATATTACTGTTGTTATTATTATTATGATTTGGGGTGCTGCCCGCCAGAGTTCAAAAAAACATATAATGATTAGTTTAGTGGTTTGATTATGAAAGTGGGTATGGTAAGTAGTGGGGCCGAGACCCATTCATTTATTTTCTTTTGTGCGGTCACGTGACAGTCATGTGGCTGTCATCTTCAACCTTCAGACAGCAAATAGCTTGGCACCACCAGAACACCAGCATCCGAGCCATCTCCTGAACCGAGCCTCCACCACGCGACGAGGCTGACCCATCTCCTTTGCCAATTCAACCGAGTCAACTCACCGACTGGAAAAAAACCCCAACTCCATTGAACTAGGCATTAAATCACTCTCTCTCGCAAAATTCCACACCCATCCGCCAGATCCGCATCTCGAACAAACATACACGAGAAGCACCAAACCACCACCACCGTCCTGACCACATCGGAGACAAGCAACAGAACCGCCATCAAACCGAAGCTCCACCACCTTGCCAAACCGAGACCAGGAAGAGCGGATCGAACCCCGATCATTCAACAGAACGTCACAAGGACCGAAGCAAAGCCAATGAACTCGGCAACTCGAGTCACCGAACTACAACCAAGACTACAGACGCTCTTCTCCAATCTACATCCTCACCGTCGACCTAAACCAAAGCCGAGAACCACCCTCAACAAAGCCAAAACGCTAAACAATTTTTCGGCAAACCCTCGACCCGTTATCATGTGACTGTAATGTGATTTCCTATGAGCCTTTTAACTATTGAGAGAACGTCTGAGCAGGACTTAGGATTGTTACGTTGGTAACTATATTCGAATGCGATACTGTGCTTTACCGATGGAACATTTTTTTATGGGATAACGGAACGGAAGTCGTAAAATTCCATGCTTTTCGTACTTGCGTTGCATGTTCCTCGAATTTTTACCATTTTTCACAAAAATAGCATATTGTCTTATACTAGGTTTTTTTAGGATCGTGTTGCATGTAAACCGTTTTGTCACCTTGAAATTTTTTCACAAAGTAAAACTACATTAAATGGCATTTTTTTTAATTAGCATTAGGTTTTTTAAGAGTGGACTTTCAAACTTTAGGTATTATAAGATATTTCTTGAATAAAATCAATTTGATAATTATAAATTTGACAATTTGCGGAGTTTAAAATGAAAAAAAAAAACTATTAATACGCTAAAGTTTTATAAAATTAAAAGATGAACTTCGAGATTTTAATTTTGGCTAACGAATATGGAAACATATACGAGGCAATCATAGAAAGTATAAAACTTATTTTTCTCATTTTTGCATTTTTTCACATTTTTACATATTATTCGCATGCTTGTAATTATTTACATATTTTTGTTATTTTTAACATTCTTCCATGATTCTTACTAACTTGTTTAGTTTTATCCTTTTTTAGAAATATAGTTATCTTTCACTAACTTTATATATGACAAGTTTTCAGGATTTTAGTAGATTTTAGGTAATTTTCATCCTTTTATCATTTTCTTAATTTTCATCATTGTTAAAAATATATATATAATATTTTAATTAAGGGCCATTAAATATTTAAAATCACATAAGTGATATCCATTAAGAGTTATAGGTTAGCCCAATCTCATGTTTTCACTAGTTGATACTTTTCTAAAAACTAAAATTTTTTCAAAAGCCTATAAACTAGTAACTAAATTAGGAGTGCTCTGTCCAACTTATATCAATTTTATTATTTTTCCAATTTCAATTAGTGGTGGCTTCAAAATTTAAAATCATTAATTTTAAAAAATTCTGAAGAAAATTTTTAATTATGTCGAATACTCATGTTAAGTGGGTCGGACTTAATTATATGAGTCCAATTAAAGGAAAAAAGGTAATTTTTAGGCTCGTCGTCCTATCATACTAATTTCCATTAAGAATGTTGGTGATGAATCCATGAAGCTTTTTTGTATGAAGATGACTATTAAATTGTAAATAGTGAGATCGGTGGATTTACACAAATTTACACCAAAATGTCATTTTATATCAGAATCAAATCCCTATATGTTATAATTTTTTACCCAATAGCTATTAGGGGATCAAAATGCATCATTATTTATTGTAATTGAATCTATGCTAGCAACAACACTTTACTAACACACCCCACACCACCCGCTCCCCCCTACGATGGTAAAATACTCTAAATTTTTGCCTCCGGCGGTACCATTATAGGTTCTTCTGCCATATCTAGTAAGGTATTTTCCACTCACATCTCGCACACATCCTACAAGTCCTACCTAAGATCTATATTATAATAACCCAAATTCATACAATTTAGAAATAATAATCATTAAGAAATTAATGTAAAAAAGTTTTGAAAAGTTATAAGAGAAGTCATGGAAAGCATTCCAAATTTCTCACAATTTAAAAATATTAAAATTTAAATAATTTAATGATTGTTTAAAAATTTTTGAATTATTATATTTCAAGATAAAATTCTACAAAAATAATAAGGGTGAAATTAAAGATATATATAAATGAATGAATGATGAGTAAATAAATAATTATAAAAGAATGGTACTAAATTTATATACCCTAAATTTTAAGACTTTTTATAGAAATAAAAATATTATAACAAACCCCAAATTAATATACTAAGAAAGAATAACACAACAAGAAATATTAGATAATTGGATAATGAATACAAAAACATTAGATATTAACCTAATAAATAATAGATTATTCAATAATTCAAAATTACAAGGGAAGTAAAAAAAAATAACAAATTTTAATCTAAATTAATTGGAATAAAACAATGAAAGACTAAGCAAAAGAATAAAATCGTAAAAGGTTTGAAAGTCCTCGAATTATGAAAACTAAAGTTAATATAATGTTAACTACCAATGGATAGTTAATCTTAAAGTTGTTTAGAGTATAATTTAATAACTGAGTTTAGATAGTTTAATTTAAATAAATAATTTGAATTATATGTTATAAATGGATAGATTGATATAATCAATTAGTAAATAGACTTAATTGAAATTGAGATTTCAAATACTCATTTTCAATCTTTTATCTATTTCAATTATCCATTTATTGAACCAAAATTTCTTAAATCCTTTTAGTTATCAAATTTGAACTCTATTTCTTTCAAATTATTTACTCACTTTGATTATTTTCCCATTAAGCCAAATTACACTATTTTATCAATTAATTTTAATTTAAATACTCTTTTCTTTTAATCTATAAATAATCCAAAATTTTCTTAAGTGTAATACTAAGATTTTTAACATACTCAAATATGGCTTCTTTAATCTAAATTCTATAATTTCAATTTTCATGAATTTTGAGTTTATGTACTTATTTAAAATATCAGTTTTAATCCCAAACTCAAACTAAACATCAAGTTTTTACAAAGTTAAATTCCAAAACTAGATTTTTATTGGTAGCCAATATTTTTTTTTTTTGTTATAAATCCTAAAATCATGCCCTAATTATTTTTTTATACTTAAGAGAATCATCTGACAAGTTTAAGCACCAATCTTTTGCCTATAATTATCCTTAATCTTATCCTTTATATCTTTTCTTTCCTTTGACTTTTGGGATAGCTGCCTTTTTCTTTTTTTTCCTTTTTCTTCTTCCTCTCTCTCTCTCTCCCTTGGTTTCCACCGATTCTTTTCTTTCTCTTCCTCCTCTCCTTCATTTTTCTTCTTTCCTCAAATTTCCACTTCAAAATCTCAAATGTATGAGTAGATTAAAAGAGAAATTGAAGATAGAAACAATATGAAAGGAGCAAATCAACTTTGAAGGAGTTATATTAACCAAAAAGAAGTGGTAGTGATGAAGTTTTCATGCTTGAATTTTTCTTAAAAACAAGTAAGTACTTCTTTTATTTGTTTGATGATTTTTTGTACTTGTATATGATATTTAGAGCTAGGGAGGAGTTACGTTTGTGATAAAATTAGTGATGAAGGAAGATTTTTGCTTGGAAGTTGAAAACCTAAGTAGATTATGTATATATGAAGTAGAGATTTAATTGTATAGTTGGATATGTTTTGATGAAGTAAAGTGAAATGGGATTAGAAGTGTTAGAAGTAGTGTTTATGTGTTTTATGTCACTTGTATGATGTTATAGTTGAGATTAGATGTGTTAAAGATGTAAAAGAGAAGAAAGAAATTTGTGATAAGGAGTTGCAGGGGCAACACGGGTGTGCATAAAGTCATATAGTGTGTTAAGAACAAATTTTAGCTTCTGGGCAAAATTTTGGGATCTGCATGAGTGTATGCATAGGTATGCAAGAGCTCGTGCTAAGTTTTTTCAAGGGAAATAATCAAATCTGGTCGTTTTTTTAACGTCAACACGGCCTCAAGCACGGCCATACAAAAGGTCGTGCGAACTTCCCTATTTCACAGTCCCACTGTAATTTGATCATAATTTTTTCATATAAACTCGGATTGAGGTTATCTATAACTTTTATGTTTTGAGTTTTTACAAATTAAAAAAGTATCAAGGTAGAAATTTCAATTATTTCCAACTACTATGTTTTTCAAATAAAGTTAAAAACTTATTTTACTAGCTAAATATGTTTGGTTAAGTATTAAATGAATCTTTTGGAGTTAAAATGAAATAGATAAATGATATTTGGTGTTTTATACTTGTTGAATGATATAATTAAGCATAAATTTAGTGAATTAATCGATTTAATAGATAATTTGATTATATATAGAGTTGGATATAAAATGAACTTAGTTAATAATCTAAGTTCAACTTGGCTTAATCAACTTGAATGAACTAAAATAAATTAGATTGATTAAGTTTGATTATCTTAGCTTAGTAATTGGATTAAATGATTAACTCTAATCAATTTGGCTAGGATTAAGTTAAAAGGAGTTAATAGTTAATTATTGGCTTAAGTTAATGAATTAGAATAAACCAAGAATAATATAGGGAATATGTTGTTTCAAACACTTGTTTTCTTAGGAAATGAATGCTTTGTATATGAATGCTTTGTTGATGTTGTTTTAATAAAAGACTATAAACAAAGAGAAAAAAAATACTTTCATAAACAATGGAGAACTGTCCGGCAGGGCGATCTTTCCAGTCATGGCAAGGTTCCTATTTAGTGTCTGATCAAATAATATTATAAAATGAGTTCAAGATCTTAGATAGATGTTTGCTTTTGTTATATATTCTCTTCAATAGCTTTTAGCCGACTTTCTATTCCTGTTTGGATTTCATATGAAGGATGATGATGATTATGTTGTTAAGGAATGGATGATTAATGGGGATGGTGCTTTGATATTCCTAGAGAGTAGTTAAGACTTAGCTTAGATGACAGGTGGGTAGCAACAATCTCATTACCGTGCTTGTGCTTACAGTATAGTTGTACTTGAGATAATATAAACCTAATTGATTATGCAAGGGGGTTTAGGAATATGTTTGTTGTTTGATGATTACATTTGATTTTTAACTCACTAAACCATAGTGATAATAATTGTGTGATGTTAATTGTGATTTATATGGTGTTAATTGTCTGAAAATGTATTGACATTAACTAATAAGATATAGATCTTACTTGACCTTTAACTAAATCAGTCATGCACTATATCACATCACACTTGCATTAAGTAGGGGTTTACGTCACGTATTAATATTTTGATTCTGTAGTAGTGCTTATTGGGACCAATGGGTCTGCTTGAGGCTACTAATAAGGTTGTCGACTTCACGGGAACTAAGCAAGCATCGAAAGATGTCACCCGTGTTGGATTCAGCTTTAGGGGTTAATGCTTAAGGAGGTTTTATGGTTCCAAGGAAAGTGGAGGGTTAATTGGCCAAGTAAATGTTTTGATCTATGCATAAAATGAGTTCAAAAGGAAGTCATCACTCCTTAGTTTTGTCTAAGGAGTAGTTAGAGGCTATATTTCAATCAAATGAGTTTTAAAGAAAATCCTCTCTCCTTAGTTAAGTCTAAGGAGAAGTTAGGGGTTATTTTTCAATAAAGAGCATTTCAAAATGAAATCATCTCTTCTTGGCTATATCCAAGGGGCAGTTAGAGGTTATGTTTGTGATATAAAAGAAATGGTTTTTGTGCTGAGAATGATATAAGCTGAAGGCTCAAAATTGAGGATGCACCCCCTTCTTTAGTTTACAATTCTCCTAGACATGAATGGCCTATATGTAGTCCTTCAATCCCCAAGAGAGGGTGTAAATTTCCATTGGTTTAGATTCCGATCATCCAAACTGTGCATATCATATGGATGAGTGTGCATTGCATATGTTTGTTAAATAAAAAAGTTGCTTGACACTTGTTTTTAGTGTGATTCAGTTTTGTTATCCATTGTGCTATGATTGAGCTCACACTCCCACAATTTTGGTACAACAAAAATGGGATAAGTTGGTGTGGAGAAGAATTTTGGAAGATAGAAGACGAGTTTAGAATGAGAAAGAGATAAACAATATAATTTGTTGAGTTTCTATTTCATGTAAAATATGTTTAGATAATGGTCAAGATTTGTAATGTTGTAGTTTAAAATTTGTAAAACGTAGATGATTTATCCTATTTTACTATTTAGTAGGAGATACCAATTCTCTACGGTTCTGGTAGACTATAGGAAATCGGATTTCCTTCATTTATCACAAATGTAATTTCATATTAGATATTTGTAAAGTAAATATTCAAGTAGAGTCTCACAAATTCTGACTTACAAGATGGTTCTCATATTGCGGATGTACACGTGATATGTTTTGAAAGCAACATCCACATTCAACTTCAACTTCACCATCTCCTCACTAGGAGCTTGCCATGTGATCTTCTTTTGTAATAGTGTGTTTCTTCTTTTTGCTATTTTCAAGGTGGACCAGTACTCATTTGTGCTACATCTAACAATATAGTTCTAGTGACTTCTAACTTTTGCATCTCTAAATATGGAATCATTTCGAGCCTTCCAGATGAGCTATAAGGCAAAAACAGAAGGTAGTTTCCAATGGTAGTGAATTCTCTTTTGTAATAGAAGGCTTACTTTTCACATTTCTTAAAAGTCAATCTTGAAAATGGAGATCGAAAGTTGCTTGAAAATCTGGGCTACTATTTATGGATAACCATCTTTCTTTGGAATGCCATAAATAAATGTTTACAATTTTCAAACTTCATGTTGCATAAAGGGCAAAGAGGGTCAACATTCATACCTCTCATGATTAGTTAGTTTCTTGTAAGTAAACAATTCATCCAACATTGGCATAAGAACATTTGAATCTTTGTAATAGCCTTCGTCTTCCAGATCCAACTATTACATTTTTGTGTATCATTCTCTTCAAGTTCCTTCAATAGGCACTCATAAGCAGATTTAGTAGTCATTTCTTCACTTATGTCTTTGCTCAACATCCTAAAATCGAGTTGAAAATCATCAACTACAATACGGGAGTCCAATTGCATCTTTATGTTGTCCTTAGTGGGGTAGCCAATTAGTTCTTCATTCCAGTCATCGCATTTCAACCAAACAGAGTTTTCTTTCACTTGTAGCATCTCATTTGTGAAGGATCCATAAAAGAACTTTGCTGGAATGCCTAAATTTGATCCGTTAATGGTTCAAAAATTGCATGATTTTCCATTGCGTAGTCTGTAGATGCTATGTTTGTCTATTCATTCAAATGTAGTAACAATATGCTTCATTGTTTTGGACCCCAATATACTCCTTCCTTAGCTATGTTGTTTCAGCTTCTTTCTTGCCATCTCAGTCCAAAGGAGTTTTTTCGTTTTTAGCTTCTAGTTAATTTACGCTACACAAGCTTCATTCCTCTTCCAAAGATTCCAAATTCCCAATCAATGTGCATTGTGATGACCAAGGAGTTTACATAACAAAGTCTTGATGAACTACAACTTACTCTGAAGAGCAACATAAGTAACTTTAGTTATGGGTTTATGGCTAATGAAGGTAGATGAGTTATTATAATGAAAAGGGTGAATATAACATTGGTATCTCAACTTTACTAATTTATTGCAATTAATTACCTAAATTATTTTAAATTAGGTGATTAATTTCTAAATAAAAAGTACAAATAGCACATCATGACTTTAGATTGTGGCTTTAAGAGATTTGCCTATATATGGGAAAGTACATGGAGGCTTTTATGGATACCAATTACAAACTCTTAATCATCAATTTCTAGGAGTACAGTTTCTCATTTTAAAGATGGTTAATTGTCTTTTTAATTAATTCCGACATGGTTGTTTTAGTATGCTTAAGGCATTAGATACAAATTTGTTCCAATAACTTCATTATGTTCTTAAAGGAAGAAAAAATCAAACAATATTTATAGAAGCAAACTCTAATCATTTTATGCAGCACATGGATACAACAATAAGAAAAAATGGACCACTAGGTTATTACACGCACATGCATATTCGGAAACAGAAGCTACAAGGCAGGTTTCTAAACCGATTTTAAGCTCACTTAATCAATCATTATCTGTTTTCCCAATTTTGCTCAATTTACGTAATTACAATAGTATTAAAAGAGACAGCAGAAGGAGAATATCACACTAGATTTAACGTGGAGTTCGGCCCGCTCTCTAGTCTCAAGGGTCTACAATTACCTCACTCAAGAAGGACTTCACACATTTCATTCAATAAACAATGCCTTATAGAAAGGACTTCACATTTTCCTCACAGAGAAGACTTCACAAATGCCTACTCGCATGTAGGACTTCACTTAAATGCCTCAAACAAAACATGTGAATAGTGCTTTATAATATTAACTCACTCATTTCACTATGGCACTATTCACTCAACAAATACAAACAAGAAATGAAAGAGTATTTTTACATAATCTATGCAAATTAAACTCTATTATCTTACATAAAAAACCCCAAACACACTATTTATAAAAGCTCTAAAAACATAGCCGTTGTCCCTCAAAACAACCATCAATGATCAGATTTGAAAACATATAACGGCTACTTTTTATAAAGTCATGCCTTGGATTTAAACTTGTCGCACCTTGGATTTGCACTTGTCGAGACCTATATTTATACCTCAATCAAGGCTGTGTTTTTAACTCGTCGCACCTTGGATATGAACTTGTCATGCCCTAGATTTTCACTTATCAAACTCTAGATTTATCTCTTGATCAAGGCTACAACCAAGGCTAAGGCATGTTAATTTGTTCCTGCATAATTTTCAAAGAATAATACACATACAAATAAAAACACATATATGCACAGTTAAGCTTAAACATATCAAAAACAAGTTTTGCTAATTAAATATAGCTTAACTAAATTATGGAGCATTTGTGCAATACATTTTCTCATTAAAACAAGATTGTAACTTCCACATAGTTCAACATATAAGTTATTCCTTAGGATTAAAGATATTTAGTAAATTAGTAGTGATAAGCTTTTGAAAAATAATTTTTATTTATTACTTCCTATCCTTAGTGTTGACAGTAAAATATAGCCTTAGGTTCACTTGGTTTTTTGGGGGGCTAGGAACCTTTGCCCTCAGCGGCCCATAGAAGAAATAACTCAGTTCATCTCGAAAAACATAACACCTCAGCTATACGAGCTGATGTGGGACTCGATCTCGAGTCCATACCCTAGAACACCTCTTCGAGCTCATCAGGTTACTGGGTCGATTAGATCATCCTCGGCCTAGCCTAACCTCATATCCTCATCTCATAACCTAGTCACATCTCATGGCTAGGGGGGACACCAACAGCTTGGTTATGCTCCATGACACCAAGTCATCCTATTTGGATACCACTTCCGTACCTAGTATAAAGCCTTGTACTAGGTATCTTGGTATAATCCTGAATCCTTAGAAGGCAGGGGAACAAGAAAAATAGAGAGTGAATAGGAAAAATAGCATAGAGTACAGATAGAAAAATAATATATCTGACTTTTTTTTGCACCATCCTTATCCTTATCTACAAACTAACTTGAGCGTCGAAGTGACAGCACCGGGCAACCCCCGGTGCCCCTCTGACCTATCTTTTGATTTTTTTGGGAGCAATCTATACCAGCTTAGACTTGGCTCGTGCAACATTTTGACCATCTGTGGGAATACAACCACTAAACACCGATAAACACTTTCCTATCACCTTTTATCCTCTTCTTTCCGAAGAACCCTCTTAGAACCTCGAGCAATAAAACCACCCTCTCACAATGCCCAAGCCTCAATGGAGCAAGAACTAAGGCAATTCTGCTCCTTTACCACCCATCTCTTGTGTCATCAATGGCGAAGCCTCTAAAGTGTCGCTTCGTGGCTCAACCATTGTCACAAATACTGGCCCTATCGACAAGAGCTACATTTTGGAACTGAAACATTTGTGTAGACACTTAATGCACCAAAACGTAGAAAATGAGTGGTCATATGCTCTCTTACAGGCCAAGATAACAGAGCTAAAGCGGTTGAAGGATCTATACCTAGAACAGCACACCTCTAGCACGCACAGAAGCATCTCCTTAGCTTAATCATCAATCAGACAAGGATAGCAGCTAGTTATACGCCTTTGAGAGGGTGTTGTAGACTCCCAAAGGGCTAAAGCCTCCCATAAGGAGTACTTAAATAGTCCTAGATCATCCAAAAACACTCACCGCAAGACCAACATCTCACAAAGCCCTATGAGGGCCACAGACAGTGCATTACAAGCATGTACTACCTCACAGCAGTCCGCTTAAGCCACCGCACAGTACCAGGTCAACAACTATTAGCAGTTAGCACAATAGAGAGAGAACAATGAACCCCCATCCAAGTCGAAACCAGGAGAGGAACACTCCCGTCTCGAAGGATACACAACTCGATTCCATTAAGAAACGTGCACTATGAGATATACGGCATGATGAGGAGATTTTCTACTATCAAAGAAGTCTTCGAAGGCGAGCCAGCTGTAAAGGCACCATCAGCTAAGACACCCTTCGTGCTTGAGATCCAGTCCGAAGCGCTCCCAACAGGAGTAAGGTTGCCCACTCTAGGGTCATACAACGAGACGATGAACCCAAAAGATCACATTACCTAATTCCAGTCTACCATGGTAATGCACAACTTCTTAGACGCCATATGGTGTAAGACTTTCCCTACCACCTTCCAAGTAACGGCTAGGGTTTAGTTCAACAAGCGCGAACCAAACACAGTGAGCTCATTTTCCCAGCACATTAACCTCTTTTTCGCGTACGTTATGGTGAGCAAACTACCAAAGAAGAACGTCTCTTACCTCTACTTAGTATGGCAAAGGCCCAGTGAACCCCTATGGGATTATTTGGCGATGTTCAACAAGGCATGCTTAGAGATCCTGAATCTTAACCAGGACGTAGCCCTAGAAGCTATCAAGCAAGGGGTATTAGTTGAGAGCCCGTTCTTCGACTCCCTTTCCAAATGCCAACTTATGATACTTGAACAAGTAAAAGAGAAAGCCCAAAAGTACATCCGATAAGAAGATACACGGAATGCCCGATGAGAGACCGAAAGTCGCTCAACTCAAGCTCGAGCACATACAATATTCCTCGGGAAAGGAATGGACTAAGGGACCATTGCGACTCCAATCGGATAGATAAAAACCGAGGAGTAAAAGATGGTGACAAGCAAAGACTCTTTCCAATGTACGATGAGTTCACTCCTCTTAAACTGTCTGTACGCGATGTGTTTCTCAAAATAAGGAAACGGGGTCTCCTTCCTCGATCACCTCCCCTGAGGCCAAGTCTACGATGAAAAGACTCCAAAGAATACTGCAAGTATCACCACGATCGTAGCTGTGATACAAGCAATTGCTGGCAGCTCAAAAGCGCCATAGAACATGCCATACGTCAAGGTTGGCTAAAACATAACATGGATTACGACTTGAAACTGAAACCTCCGGCATAAAAAAGGAAAATTGATGAATCTGAGAAGACGCCAGCCACCCTGGATCGCCCGCATCCTTGCTGGTTATGTTACGGCAAGATTAACACCATAATTGGTGGACCCATCACCGTGACGAGGACTAGATTGTCACCCAGTACGTTCCGGCTAGTGATGAATGTGGAACCAAAGAAGTTGAGAACAAGTTCTACCATTTAATTTTCCAATGAGGATTACAAGGAAATCCAAACCCTACACTTGGATGCCTTCGTTGTCGCCGCTCACATATCAGGATGGAAGGTCAAAAGGATACCGATCAACACTTAAGGTAACACGGACATACACTTTAATCAGGCTTACAAACAGATGAAAAATGAGCTGAAGCGGAAATTGAGGTCACATGATCACGAGCTATATGGATTTGACAACCAACCTGTTAGGCCTCGAGGCATCATAACACTGCCTCTTGAGCTCGGTGAAGAGCTGTACAGTGCCAAACATTTAATTGATTTTCTCATAGTTGACTACTGGTCTCCCTACGACATGATATTAAGCAGAGGTATTCAATCCATATTCTCTATGACCGTCTTGCAACCCCACCTCAAAGCCAAATTTCCTACCCCAGCGAGAGCAGGCGTGTATCAAAGAGACAAGGAACAGTCTCAACAATTGTATATCAAAGCCTTGAAAAGAGACTGTATATGCACAATTGAAGTGAAGCCTCGACAAAACCTTGAGTAGCGCAGTGAGCCAGCTAAGTTCGGGGAAGAGCTTGCCCTCGACAATACTCCTAACCACACAGTCAAAGTCGGGGTAACCCCCGAAGTCAAAATAGATTTAATTTCCTTTTCGAAAGCAAATAGAGATGTGTTTGCCTAATCACCAGCCGACATGACAGGCGTAAGCCCCAACATCATCACGCATTAGCTCAAAATTAACAAAGCCCTTAGACCAATAAGATAAAAAATTGGACACTTCGCCCTGATAGATAGGCTACCATTGAAGAGGAAGTGCAAAAGTTGCTATGAGCTCGGGTCATCAGGGAAGAAAAGCACCCCACTTAGCTGGCCAACGTAGTGCTAGTCAAGAAATCTAGTAGCAAATGGTGAATGTGTATGGACTACACCAACCTCAATAAAGCATGCTCGAAGGATTACTTTCCTTCGCCACGAATCGACCAGCTCATTGATAACATCTCAGGACACGAGCTGTTAAGCTTCATGGATGCCTTCTCTAGTTACAACCAGATCAAAATGAAGGATTCAGATAAGGTCCATACCTCATTCGTTATGACATTTGGCACATATTGTTATAAGATGATGCCCTTTAGGTTAAAAAATGCGGGCACCATGTTTCAAAGGTTAGTCACCGAGGTGTTCAAACCTCAAATAGGTCGAAACAAGGAAGTTTATGTTGACGACATGATTGTAAAAAGTAGAGAAGCCAAGGACCATCTACATGACCTCTAGGAAACCTTCGATGGACTTTGTTTCTACAACTTAAAATTGAACCCTCAAAAGAGCATGTTTGGAACCTCAGCAGGAAAGTTTTTAGGATACATAGAATCTCATAAGGGCATCGAAGCAAACCTCGAGAAGATCAAAGCCATATTGGCCATGAGCAAACCTAAATCGATAAAAGAGGTGTGGCAGCTCACGGGCAAAATAATCGATCTAAGCAGATTCCTCCCTAAAAGCGCAGACCAATACTCTTAGTTCTTCAAGATTCTCAAGAAGCCCGACAAGTTTGAATGGATAGAGAAATTTTAGCAAACCGTTGATGAACTAAAACAATACCTTACTTCACCGTCGATACTGAAAACCCCAATAGAAAGCGAAACCATGTACCTCTACCTCACAGTCAGTACCCAAGCCCTATCATTCATCTTGACATGGGCTGAAGAAAAGCAACACCAGCCAATATATTACATCCGCCATATCCTTCAAGGCCCTGAACTAAGGTATACCAAGTTGGAAAAGTTTGCTTTAGCAGTCGTGATACCAGTTTGAAGCACGCCAGTTCGACGTTCTCACCGACATATATTGCCCCGCGCCTCCCCCCTCACCCCCAAATAAGAAGATGAGGAAAAACCCAAGTGGACCGTCCACGTCAATGGTTCCTCCACCTAAGGAGGAAGCGAAGACAGCCTTGTCCTCAAAGGATACCATGGAGTGAAAATAGACTATGCCCTAAGGTTTGAATTTCCCGCGAGCAATAATGAAGCAAAATATGAGGCTTTGCTGACCGAGCTCAAGCTCGCCGCAAATGATGAAGTAAGCACAAAGAACCTCAAGATCTTCTCTGATTCTCAACTCGTAGTCCAACAGTTCAAGGGCCTATACACGGCTAAAAACAAAGAGATGGTGGGATACTTAGAAGCAGTCCGGTCCCTCACGAAGAACTTACCCTCATGGGATATAGTAAAGATCCCACGAACCGACAACACCGATGCCAATAGACTTTCAAAATTAGCATCAATGATATCCATCAACCTAGGAAAGGTCAAAGAAAGGATATTCATAGAATATCTACTTCAAAAGTCTATGATGTTATAACCCCATGAAGTGCTTGATCTTCAGCGAGAGGTAAAGTCCCCGAATTGGATAACGCCAATAAAAAGTTACCTCAAAGATGGCACCTTACCCTCGGACAAAGTCGAAGCCAAAAAATTGATGTACCGAGCAACAAACTAGACCCTCATCAATGGAGGCATGTACAAACCCTCATCAATGGAGGCATGTACAAGAAAGGTGTCAGTTTCCCCCTTCTCCAATGTTTATGGCCACAGAAAGGACAATGACCACAAGAAGGACAACGAGTCCTCAAAGAGCTCCACGCCGATGAATGCAGCAATCACGTCAAAGCTCAATATTGCACACCTGGGTTATACGGGCTGGTTATTTCTAGCCAACCATGAAGAACGATGGAAAAGAATTTGTCCAGCATTGCAAGTGATGCCAAAAGATCGTTCCCATAACCCATACCCTGAGTTCTGACCTACTCTGTCTCACCAGCACATGGCCATTCGCCTTTTTTTGATTGGACATACTTAGACCCTTCCCACCATCCACAAGATAGAGAAAAATTATCATAGTGGGATGTGACTACTTCACCAAATGGGTAAAAGCCGAAGCAGTCGCAAAGGTCATGGGCACAAATGTACAATACTTTATCTACAACAACATCATTGTTAGATTTATGCATTGAGTATGACATAACACCTCACTACAGCTCTGTTATGTACGCCACGTGCCAACGGACAGGTCAAAACAATCAATAAAACCACCATGCAGTCTCTCAAGGCCAGAATAGATCAACAAAGCAGACAATGGACAGATGAACTACCTAGTATATTGTAGGGGTACCATACTACCCAATGAACTCCTACCGACAAGACTCCCTTTTGCCTTACCTTTGGCTCCGAGACCGTTCTGCCCATCGAATTAGAATTACACAATATTTGAGTGGCCTCATATGATGAATTGATTAACGAGGTCAACCTCCAAGCCAAGCTAGACACCATCGAGGAAACTCGCGACATCATAAGCAAGAGAATCTCTGTGTATCAACAGAGAGCAACGCGATACTACAACAAGAAGGTTTGGCACAAGTTTTTCCTCCCCTGAGACTTCATCTGCAAAAAAACTAGAAGCAATGGGCTCGAAGGAAGCCCTTGGAAAACTTGCCCCCAATTGGGAAGATCCGGTAATGGTGAAGAAAGTCTTAGGGAATGGAGCCTACAACTAGAAACATTGGAAGGCAAACTCATCCCTAGGACCTCGAACGCCAACAATTTAAGAAGGTTCTTTGAGTAACAAGAAACCAGATGAGTAAATTGCAAAAAGAAAAGCATTTGCCAATGAAATCAAGATTCCTTATAAAGATCGTGTCATGATTATGTTCAGAACGAATGCTTGCAACTTAAAGGAAAAAGCTCGAGTAACTCTCCTAAAGAGCTCGGGTAACTCCACCTTACAAGTAACGCCTCTAAAGAGCCGAGTAACTCCCCTAAAGAGTTTGGGTAACTCCCTCTTACAGGTAACTCCCCTTGCCACCTCAACCAACTCCCCTCGAATAACTACTCTCGCACAATCGAGCAAGTAAACCCTAAAAGCGCCAAATAAAAGAAACTGAGCAAAAAGAATATACAACCAAACACATGAGAAATCAAGGTCGCAAATAATTGGTCATTGATTTCATTAAAGCAAGTTATTACAGTAGTTTTGACTAACATCATGGCCAGGATAATTTTTTCATTGGCATCCCGGCCAGTACAATGAAGTATTGACACGAACATGATGTTCTTTGAACTAAACTCAACTGCAGCTTTAAGGGTCCCGACAAAGACCTGAACCTCAAATTAGAAAAGATCTTCAAAAACCACCCGACCACTGCTCGCCACAGGCTTATCCATTAGAGAAGTCCTCCTGCGGGTTCAGGTAATACCATGACTCCGTGTCCCTAGCCATCGACCTAAGCTTGTCCATATAATAATGATAATGAATCTTAGCTGGATCCAAGATCGGCACTACTAGATAACAGGGACTCAAGAGCCACCTCCCTAATAAGCCCCCGACCAACATGACAACATGAAACTAGGCTTACAGAGGAGATCATCACCCCTCAACTCCAATAACCTCCACCTCCCATTAAGGACTCCACATGAGATTGATTGGAAATGAGGAAAAGAGTCAGATAGCCTCTCCACAATGACCTCATCCCAAACTGTTCAACGAAGTCATACCGCATTCATGCATACACAACTACCGTAGTCACCACGGTTGACCCTAAGAGT
The DNA here is from genome assembly GCA_024138025.1 of Combretum micranthum. NCBI lineage: Eukaryota > Viridiplantae > Streptophyta > Magnoliopsida > Myrtales > Combretaceae > Combretum > Combretum micranthum. Next base: position 2,115,749 of record JAMXBD010000013.1, on the reverse strand, counting down.
GCATGCCAACAGACATCTCGTTCAAACAACCATAGAAGAGAAACACAATCCCGAACAAGATAACCATCGAGATAAGCAGAAATGCACTTGAAGGAATACACCCAACTCGATACACAACCTGAGTGACTAGTCTGGGTAAACAAGGACCATAAGACTCTCAACCTATCTAAACAAAGATAGCAAGCCTCCCTCAGCAACTCAACTAGTGAGGTACCCATAGGCTTGACCTCTCAAGCCAATGAAATATGACATAAATGACTCCCATGACTCCTCACAATTTTCTTAGAGTATAATTGGTATGAGCTTAGTGATGGCAATAAAAACAAGCAGGAACGCTATTTTGGAGAAGGAAATTCACACACAAATGGTATTTATAGAGCTACAAAGTTCTCATGGGCACGGCATTCAATGCCATCGAATCTTAAGGATCTCGAGCACAAACCGCCTCAATTGTACGATCATGCCTAAGGAATCTACAACCATCCGATTGGAAATTTTTTCTGACACACGTAACCCCCTTAGTAGAACATCATCATCCACTTGAGAAAGTTGTACCTACAAACCTACAACTAGTATTGGGAAAACACGACAAAGCCTAGGCAATGCAATCCAATAGAAAGCAAGGTCAGGAAGACCAATAAAAAAAACAGGGCAAAATAGGGAAACTTGAATTATTGAATAAAGATCAGGTCTGTAAGAAACAAATTTCATTGATAAGCGAGGAATACATTATTTCAGTTACATCAATACTCAAACAAACTCAAAAAAATTCCCTCAACCTGTAGTATGACAAGAAAAGACCCTAGATACCCAGTTCACTCGCCACAAGCCCTAAAGATCTCATCGCTTGTGATGGGTTGGGGAACATCTTTAGCACCACTTGGCCCTCAAGAGGACCAGCTTCAACCTGCCTCTCGGAAGATCCTTTTACTGACATCAAAGGTCGCTGACAACAAGACCTCCTTGTTGAGTTCCTGAGTCATCACGACACCCTCACCACAGCTTTCTTGAGCATCAAGATCGCCAGTTCCTTGGCGACCAATGACCCCTACTTTCTCAGCAACCTGAACAGCCTCCTCTGCAGTCGCCTTGATTGTGCCCTCGGTAATAACCTCTCCACCTCGGTCATCATCACCCTTACCATCACTCTCATCGCTAAAGCCTTCCTCAAGTACTTCTTCCAAGCAAGCTGCTAAGAAGCTAACATCCAAGTCCGAATACTTCTCCAATAGGTTGCTCCTTATCAACTTCATGGTGTCTTAGACAAGTTTGACTCGTGTATCCTTCCATTCTCGGCTCTTAAACAGCTCATGAATCACCCACTTCTTGGTCGCCTTAAGAATGAGTTGACCACTTTGAAGATCCACAATGCAACCCTATGAAAACAGTGATAACCAACCAAAAAGAAGCCGTTACAACAACAATGAATAACACTTCAACTTCACACAGTCTCCCTTTAGCAAGTGCAAGCTCTCCAATAGCTTCCCCTTTTCTTGGCAATAACCTTAAGTTCCTATCTTTACCTCCTCATGGAGGTCTCCATGCGATTCACCAAGCAAGAAAGCTTGTCTCGCTCCTCCTTCACATTTTTCCATTTGTCTTCAAACTCACTCGTTGCTGTCTCCATGGATGCATGTCTCCTCATTGCATCGCCTACATCAGCCTACGCTCATATGATCTTATCTTCCATCTCAGCACGTAGCTTATCATGCTCGTCAGTTAGAGCAATCAAGTTGCTCTTCAGTCATACCTTATTTTGCTTCACTTCAACAAGCTCCTTCTCTAAGCTCGCCTTTTGTGCCTAGAGCTCAGTAGCTCCCTAGGTAAATGAAACATGTAAAAGGAAAAAAAAAAAGGAAGTAGAGAAAAGGAAAAGCAGCAATAAAATACGATGTACCAACCCCACAACTCTCCTTTAATAGCCAAAAGGCCTCGGTGACAATCACTAGAGCCTACAATAAAGAATAATTAACATAGCTCATCAAACATAACTCAGTTTCGCTTAACTATGAAATTCAACAAACATAACGGCACCATTACCTTATAAGTCTTCCGAGTAGAGAAATCTACAACCAAATCCACTTACGACAATTCATCATAAAAGGCACTAAACTTCCTATGGTCATCGAGCTAACCAATCTCATCAAAGCATGACCAATTCACCACAATGTCGCCCCATTTCAACACCTTCCCTTCGACAAAAACAAGTGGAATACCAATGACACCCCTCCCGAGCTGGCTGTCATGACTGTGGACCAACATCAGACCTTCTGTGCTAGCAATACTGCTCGCACTAACCTCACCAAAATGAACAGGAGCTCAAACCTATGCCGACATGGAGGATAGCGAGGTCAAACCACATTCTTCCCAAGATAGAGCCAAACAAAGTGGACTCGTGCCTCCCTTACCATCTCCAACACTAGTACCAACCTCATCAACCCCCACAACAACCCCACCGACATCACTTACACCTCTAACTCCTATGGCCCTTTCTTCAGCTCTCTGCTCTTGCTCGTGAACATTGATTAAGGGCAAGATAACCTCAGTGGCACCCCCGACCTCAATAGGTTACTCCTCAATTCTTGGTCTCTTCACCGATGACTTCTCTCATTTCTTCGAAGGATCAACTAGCACATCAGACATGCTTGCCACAAGCATCACAGGCTCTACAAAACAAAAAATAACTAAGTCAGCGTCGATGTAAAATTACCTACCCAACCGAGCTCAATAACTCACATCCCTCAATTGCAGAAAGAATCTTTCCCCCAGAACTCGACTTGACAGGTCATTTGGGGGAGGGAGAGAGAGAAAGAAAGATAGCCCGATGCCTTGAACAACTAGGTTGCACTTCCATCGGTTATCAGCCTCCCGCTCACAAAGTTCCTCATAACGAGCGTGGCATCATATAGCCTTTCACCTCGTTCCCGTAAGGCACCTTCTAACACCATCAGCTCATTAGCATCATGCATCATTAAGGACGAGGACTTCTCACGATGGGCTTACACCATTCGACCCAAAAATCAAAGCCCTATTACACGTCGTCCTCTAGCCTGACTATCCAAAACTCATGCTTTCAGTCAAACCCACTCGAACTTATGAGCCTGGCAAGCAACTGAGGATACTTAGGCTATTTAGCGAAGTACCACCACCCCTCTATTAACCTCTTGTAAAGAAAGAAGTGCCAAAACAAGTTCGGAGTAGGTTAAACCAACATGCTAAGACAAATGGCCTTAAAAGCTACCAATGTTCACCAGGTGTTAGGCAACAACTGAGCTGGGCATAGACGATGAAAATTCAAAAAACTCCTTTTGAAAAGGAGAGAAAGGCACTCTCAGCACAAACACGAATGACTTCTTATACAAAGCAAATTGCCAACTACTGAAGAGGTACATGCGATTCGACTTCATAGGCTTCACAATAACCCAATCCTATGGAGCATCGCGCATCTTTTACTCAAATATAACGCGGATCTCTCCCTTCGATAGCTTACTATGAATCCCATGTGGGCGACTACCCTTGGGGCCATCTTCTCGCGCTGCTCCAAGTACAAAAGGACAACCGGCGTGCTCTCTAGGCCTTCAAAAGGATACACATCCCTGAGACCCTAATAAACCTTAGCTAACTCAGTGTAGGGAACTGTACCGAAAGCACCTCGGTGCCGACCTTGGAGAGCTAACTGATCTCTCCTCACGACCACTAATGGAAGCAGAGCTTTTACTCTCCGACCTATGCATATCGATTGACTTCGAGCCACCAAACCTTGACGTAGTATCTCCCTCTTTTCTCCCATCTTGTGCGCGAACAGCTGAACCCTGCTAGCCGAGTTGAGAAAAATTGGGTAGCAGAAGTACCTGAACTCGATATTGTTAACAAAGCTTGGAAAACGCCTATAAACTAAAGTTGAAAGAAACATTAAAAAAATCTCTCAATTGAAAGTAAAAAAGAAAACACTGCCAAGAAACCTTCACAAAAAAGAGATACCGATAGAAGAATAGGGAAAGTGGAAAGGCCCAGCCCCCTCAAGATCCATGAGCAAGCCTTAGGGCCCCGACATCACAACTAATCATCACGACTGTCAGAGCCAAACGCAGTTATTGTCAAGACCTTCCAAATCCATAGGCCCCCTCGAAAATAACATATCATCCTGGACACTACGAAGCATGTTAGATACAACACTCTACCAGGAAAACCAACGGTTCTCGTAACAAGACATCACTAAGGGGGGATGCAACTCAAATGGAAAGCTTAGCTCGCCCTGACCTGAACTCCTTGAAGATAATGACCTCGCGGGTATACATTTTCTCTGCTCTCACATCGATAGTGGGGGGACAAATCTTGACAGTAAATATAGCCCTAGGCCTACTCGATCTTTTTGAGGGCCAGGAACCTTTTCCCTCAATATCCCATGAAAGAAACAGCTTAGTTCATCTCAGAAAACATAACACCTCAGCTATACAAGCTAGAGTAGGAATCGATCTCGAGTCCATACCTTAGAATACCTCTTCGAGCTCATCAGGTCGCTAGGTTGATTAGCTCATCCTCGACCCAGCTCAACCTCATATCCTCATCTCATAACCTAATCACATGTCGTGGCCAAGGGAGCACCAACAGCTCGACCGCACTCTACGATGCCAAGCCCTCCTATTCGAGAACCACTTCCATTCCTAGTACAAAGCCTTGTACTAAGTATTCTGGTATGATCCTAAAATCCTATAAATAAACCTCCCTCCATTCCCCTAGAAGGGGAATAAGAAGAATAGAGAGTAAGTAGGAAAAATAGCATAGAGTACAAATAGAAAAACAACATATCTGACATTCTGTTTGCACCATCCTTATCTTTACCTACAGACTGACTTGAGCGTCGGAGTGACCACGCTGGGTAATCTCTAGTGCCTCTCTAATCTATCTTTTGGTGTTTATAGGAGCAATCTCTACCGGTTCAAACTTGGCTCGTGCAACACTTAGCTAATGCACTTTTAGATAAATTCATTTTAGAATTTGTTCTTTAAAATTTACTCTATCTTTAACTTTCCTTAATTTATATTTTTTAATGGAATCGGCCCAATCGATTATTTAACGGCTCGGATACCCCATCATGATCATATTATTGAAATATTTAATATATCAAATACTATATTTATTTTAATCTTTAAATGGATGAAAGCATTTCCTTTTTAATCTTTTACTTTCACATTGAGTCATAAATATTACATATGAGATATTACATATGAAGCATTAAGGGTTAATGTGGCAGTCATTTTGATTAATTTCGTAATTGGTTGAAGTTTTCGTACACATAAATACTAGTTTCATTTTGATTAATTTCATACTTCGTTGAAGTTTTTGTTCACATAAATACTACTTTCATTTTAATTAATTTCATACTTTGTTGAAGTTTTTGTACACATAAATGCTACCTGAGCTAACTTCTACTACACTCTCACCTAAAAACGCACTACAAAATACGAAAGATGGGGCTAATTTGAGTATTTGACCTAAATTCACAATTAAATAATTTTTCAAACAATTAATTAAATTAAACTTTGATGACATTCAATATAGCAATAATAAGATACAAGAAGGAAATTAAAAGAGATAGGGAAGGAGAAATCAAGCCTAGATTTAACATGGAGTTCGGCCTACTTCCTGCTCTCCACGATCCCACAATCGCCTCCAACCAAGGACTTCACACGCTTTGTTGATATCAAACTCAAATGCTCAAATAGAGCAATAAACAAGCCAAAATACTCAGGAAATAAATTATTTCCTTCACTATTTTTAGTGTTATCTTATAACGTTACAAGTTAAGAATAGTGCACTAAAACTGATTTTCTCTCTCTTGCAAGAATTTACAAAATAATGAACAAGATATGAGACCACCAGCACTAGCCAAGATTCAGATTGTTTAAATGCCCCACAATTCCACTGTAAAAGATAAACAACTACCTAAATTCACCACAAAACCTTTACACCAATCACCATTAGAATTACGGATGAGACTACCAACACTGGCTAAAGATCCAGCTTGTTTAAATGTCGCATCAGTATTGATCTAAACATAATCACAGCGTAGAGGTATCCAATTAATAAAACGCTCAATACAAATACTCTTCCAAATATCTTGCTCTTTTAAAGTGACAAAAAGCTTATTAAATGCCAATGACATTATTTGCTGTTATAATAGAGATTGTTCCAAAATTAAAAATTAGTATATCCGGAATATGCTCCAATATGCAGCACATGTATCTAGACATATTTATAAGGTGCAAATTGTTCTAGGATGGCACCATTTATAAGGTATATATATGTAACTTGAAGATGAAATGTAAATGACCTTTCAATTACAAAATAAAAACATATTTCTTCCTCATCTCCTTTTGTAAGCTAACAATTGGTATTAGAGCATCTGTGATCTTATAGGGCAATAAAAAATTAAAAAAAATAAAGAAAACTTCATCCACAACCCGTTTGTTGAATATTCAAAAATTAAAGGAATGGCTTCTAGTCACTATTCAACTACTGCTTCTCTTCTGTTCATAGGTGAGAATTATGCAATATGGTCAATTAAGATGAAGACATTTCTCCAAGTTTTGATTTATGGCACATTGTAGAAACAAATATAGATCCTCCTCCTTTGAAGGAAATTCCCACCATTGCCTAGATAAAACAACATAGCGAGGAAAATACGAGGAAGTACAAAGCATTCATTACAATTCATGATGTTGTATCTAACGTGATCTTCATCAGGATTATGGAATACACTACACCGAAAGAGGCTTGGGACAAGTTGAAAGAGCAGTTTCAAGGAAGTGAGAGAACCAGACAGATTCAAGTTCTAAATTTAAAGAGGGAATTTGAGTTGTTGATGATGAAGGACTCTGAAACGGTGAAAGACTTCTCAGATCCATTTCTCAAAGTTGTAAATCAATTTAAATCCTTAGAGAGGAACTAAGTGATAAAAGAGTGGTAGAGAAGGTGTTAGTTTCACTACTAGAAAAATTTGAGGCAAAAATTTCATCATTAGAGGAATCAAAGGATTTATCCAAAATTTCTCTTTCAAGCCACTGAATAGAGAAGAGTGTTGAGGCAAAAAGAGACAACAGAGAATGCTTTTCTAGCCAAGAAAAATAGAAAATTATCACCTCCAAGTGGTGTTAAGAGACAAGAAGGAAAGAAGGATAAAGGGAAAAGAGGAACAGCAAATAGAAAAAGGGAGAGGAAGAAACATTCACCATACACCTATTGCAAAAGGGATAACCATGTTGAAAGGTTCTGCTGGTTTACACGTAATGTCCAATGTCATTTTTGCAAGCGAATGGGCCATGTTGAAAGAGTATGCAAGAATAAAGTTGAATAATCATATCAGGCACAGTAAGCTCAACTCACTGATGAAACATATTGGTCTGAAGAGAGATTTTTTGTTGCCTCATTCTATATAGCAAACTGTAGTAAAGATATATGGGTGGTGGACAATGACTGCACACATCACATGACTCACAATACTGAAATTTTTACAGTACTTGATAGAAGCTTTGTCTCCAAGGTGAAAATTGGCAATGGAGATGATGTTGAAGTCAAAGGCAAAGGTGAAGTAGTAGTGAATACATTGACCAATACAAAATTCATTTCTAACTTTTTATATGTGCCAAAAATTAGTCAAAATTTATTAAGTGTAGGACTAATGCTTGAAAATAATTATTCATTAAATTTTTACAACAAACCTGCACTATTTATGATCAAAATGGATCTGAAATTCTTACTATCAGCGTGAAAGACAAAAGTTATCCACTTGAGTGGAATGAAAAAGAACTTAATGCATATCATGTCAAATGTTGTGATGAACTGATGCTTTAGCATAAGAGATTTGGGCACAACTATGCTTCATTAAATTTTTTGCATTAAGGAAATTTAGTGCATGGTATGGCTACTGTAAATATAAATCAAAATGTGTGTGAGGTATGCCAATTGGAAAAACAAAAAAGGCTACCTTTTCCCATTGATAGAGCATGGAGATCTTCTGAGAAGCTTCAATTAATCCATATTGATGTGTGTGGATAGATGAGTGTTCCGTCACTCAATGGCAGCAGATATTCCCTCATATTTATGGATGATTACATAAGGATATGTTGGGTCTAATTTTTGAAACACAAATCTGGAGTTGCATCTGTGTTCTCTAAGTTTACGGCTTTTAAAGAATCTAGAATTCATCATCAATTAACTACTCCCTACACTCCACAACAAAACGGAGTTAGTGAAAGAAAGAACCAAACAATAATGGAAATGAGTAGGTGTGTATTATTTGAGAAGAAACTTCCAAAGAAGTTCTAGGCTGGAGTTGTTGACACTTCAATATACCTTCTTAATCGACTACTGATAGGCATGAAATGTCCATAATCTTAATAGTTGATTAAGCAAAATCTAGGACTTAATGTTATGTTTCTGTTCAAGAATTGATACTTAATGTAGCAATATTTTCAATCCAGGTGACTTTAGACCATAACAACTCATTTTGGAGCAATTAGGAGGAATGAGAACTCAATTATATCTAAAGCAACAAGGAATTAAGACATATCACAGGCAAGATAGGAAAGAATTGGAGCCACAGCAAGAATCATACCCCTTTGGTCACCCATAATATGAAAATTATTGAAGGAAAGAGCAAGAATCATACCCTTTTGGATGCCCGTGATCAAACCCCTAGGGGTGAAGTTCATTTTTTATCCTATTGAGTATCGCCCGTGACCTAGAGAGGAGAGAGAGAGAAATTTGAGCATAGAAGGAATCACGTGCTTTCGGTCGCCTGTGATCTAAAGCTTGAAGAGGCGCGACAACTTAAAAGGCATGAATACGACTTTTATATTTCTTGTTACTAAACAGTATGTCTTTTACTTTAGGTCGCATATTTTCATTAGATGCCTTTTCAAGAAATTGGGTCATTATAAAATACACACACCCATTCTAACATGGGATATATAGACATTATCACACCCTCTCATCTATTTCCATTGTAATTGTAGGAACCTAACAGCTTACAAAACCTCTCCCTCCTACAAAGATAGAGAGGGTTAGTTCGTAGTGATTGTATATGTTCATAGTATGTATTGGTGATCTTGTATTCATTTGAAAGTTGTAATTTTTCCTGAAGAACTTGAGAAATTCAAAGGATTCATGTTGTCCATGTGTCGTGTGCAAGACTCCAAATCTTTATCCAAATTCAATAAAAGGGGTTTTTTCTTTTCTTTACTCTCTTTTCTATTCTATTGTGTTTATTCTTTCTGTTATTGTTTATTTATTGTTTTGTCATTATGTATGAGTAGAGAAAGATTTATTCATGGGATTAACTTGAATTTGATCATTAAAGTTTAATTCATCTAATAATTATCTAGTTCTAGTAAATAGAATTAATAATCTCAAGAAATAGTGAAGGCCCAATACCTTCTTGACCAGATTTCAATGGAAAACATCGAGAGATAATTCCATTGAATAGATCTTGTTTACTAGACGAGTCCCTCATAGTGATAGGGTGAGATTTTCTGCATTTGTTTAGAGAATTCAAAAATAATTTAATCTTAATGCAACATTCAAGTGGTTGTTAATCAAGAAGAGATTTCGGTAGACACACTTTTTGTTAGATGTGAATGCTTCTGAGAAGAACATTCACTTGCTTAATGGATTCTTGAGATAGTAATCATTAGAGAAACATATGTATAAATTCTTGTTAAGGAAATGAATGAATCTGATTGTGTTTGTTGTGTTTTGTCTTTGTGTGTTGTGTTTTTCATATAACTTAGTGTAATTCTTAGTTTTAGATTAATTAGCTTTCATCTAATCTATTCTCTTAATCGATCTGCTAGATAATAGGAATATTAAAGTAGTACTAGTGCTTGAAAATGTTTCCTATAGAGACGACCCTATACTCTACTCGATGCCACTAAAATGATATGTGCACTTACCTGTTAAAAACCAAGTTTAGGAGTAGAATATTAGGTTTATAAATTATTAAAAACTCAACAATCAACTACCTACAAAAGCATTAAAGTTCAAGATGCCATTTGAGATGTGGCATGGAGTTAAACCATCAATGGATCATTTAAGGGTCTTTAGGAGCATTTGTTATACGCCTACTCCATAAATCAAGAGAGATAAGCTTGATCATAAAGCTGATGTTGGGATTCTTGTTGGATACAGCAGCAACGCAAAAGGATATAGGGTATATCATTTGAAGTCTAACAAGCTGATTGTTAGTAGAAATGGCAAAGTTGGTGAAGCTACAATGTGGAATGAATTCAGTGAAATTTCACTACAAGAACAAGATGCAACTCAGGAGGAGAGAAACTTTGAAAATGAAGATGATCTTCCTATCCGTAGCACAAGAACCTTGACCGACATATATGCAAGATGCAATTTGGCTTCAATTGATCCAATCACATATGAGGAAGCTTCAAAGATTGAAGAATGGAGGAGAGCTATGGAAGCTAAAATCAACATGATAGAAAAGAATCAAACAGGGAAATGAGTCAACAAACTAAAAGGAAAAACAACACTTGGGTGAAGTGGATTTTTAGAACCAAGTTTAATGCAGATGGATCCATAAACAAACATAAGGCGAGGCTAGTAGTAAAAGGTAATGGGCAACAACCTAGAATTGATTTTGGAGACACATTTGCACCTGTTGCAAGGCATGACACGATTAAACTACTCTTAGCTATTGCTGCTTCAAAAGGATATGGAAAGTGTATCACTTAGACATAAAATCAACTTTCTTAAATGGATATTTACAAGAAGAAATTTATGTACAACAATCTGAAGGATTTGTGAGTGCTAGTAATGAGGAAAAAGTTTACAAGTTGCATAAAGCTCTTTATCATCTTAAACAGGCTCCCAGAGCCTAGTATAGTAGAGTTGATTCTTATTTATTGATGCAAGGATTCAAAAGAAGCGGCAATGAATCTACATTGTACATCAAAACTGGATCAAGTGGAAGTCTGGTTATAGTCTCTCTATATGTAGATGATTTGTTAGTCACAGGAGGAGATTCTTAACTTATAATGTAGGTCAAACTTGAAATGCAAAAAGTATTTGATATGCCGGACCTTAGTTTGATGAAGTTCTTCCTTGGCATGGAGATTCGGCAAAATGATAATGGCATCTTCTTATCCCAAAAGAAGTGTGACTTGGATATTCTAAAAAAATTTCATATGGATAATTGCAAACCAGTTGCAAACCCTTTAGTACAAAATGTTCAGTTGGTGAAGGATGATGATGCTGAAAAAGTTGAAGCTTCTATGTATCGAAGCATTCTTGGAAGTCTACTCTACTTGACAGAATCAAGACATGATCTCATGTTTGCTTCAAGTCTCCTTTCCAGATTTATGAACTCTCCTTCATTAAATCGTTTCACCGCAACAAAAACGGTACTCGGGTATATTAGAGGGGCTACAGAATTGGGGATTTGGTTCAAGCATCAAAAGGAAAGCGAGTTAGTAGACTCTGTGGATAGTGATTAGGCAGGAAATAAAGATGACATGAAAAGTACATCTAGATTTTTATTCTTCTGTGGTTCTAGTCCTTTCTCTTGGAGCTCAAAGAAGCAAGAAGTGGTTGCACGATCTATAGCTGAAGCAGAATATGTTTCCGCTGCTGCAGCTGCAAACCATGCTACATGACTCAGGATGTTGCTTGATGATTTGAATGAGAAGCAACAACGTGCTACTTGCATATTTTGTGACAACAGTTTGGCAATTTCTATATAATCCTATTCAGCATGGAAAAACCAAGCATATTCAAGTTAAATACCATGTTGTTAGAGACGCAGAAGAGAATGGGGAAGTAAAGCTTGTTGATTGCAGATTAGAGGATCAACTTGCTAATATAATGACGAAAGCTTTACCAAAATTCAGAATTGAAACATGAAGAACTAAGCTCGGCATTTACAGCAGAAATGTCAAGGAGGAGTATTAAATGTCAATGACATTATTTGCTATCATAATAGGGATTGTTCTATAATTAAAAATTAATGTATCTAGAATATGCTCTTATATGTAGCAAATGTATCTAAACATATGTGCAAGTTGCAGATTGTTTTAGAATGGCACCGTTTATAAGCTATATATATGTAACTTGAAGATGAAATGTAGATGACCTTTCGATACAAAATAAAAGCATATTTCTTCCTCATCTCCTTTTGTAGCTAACAAAGCTTGAACACCAGAATAAAGAAAACATTGCAACACTTTGAAAATATGTCGATCTATATATCCTCTTCTATGTTGTCACAATTCCTAATCCTCGTACTGTCGTTATCATCTGCATCAGCAGCTTCTGTCCCTATTTTAAAACAATATACACCCTTCCTTGCTTGCTGCATGAGTAATGAGAACAAGAATGCTTCACCCCCTTCCATAGTCTATTATCAAGAGAACTACGCATTCAACAAACTACTGGAGTCCACTGCACAAAACCTAAGGTACTTTGTTACCTTCTGTGCCGAAACCCAAGCACATCATCACTCCTTTAAATGACTCACATGTCCAAGCAGCCGTGTACTATGCGAGAAAGCATAGAGTGAACATGAGGGGCCGCAGTGGTGGCCACGACTACGAGGGTCTTTCTCATGTTTCTCACGTTGAGACCCCATTTTTGGCTGTTGATCTGCCGAAAATGCAATCCATAAGCATGGACATAGAGAATACGACCGCATGGGTTGAATCAGGTGCAACTATTGGTGAGGTTTATTACAGAATTGCTGAGAAAAGCAATGTACATGGATTTCCTGCCGGTCTCTATACCAGCTTAGGCATTGGTGGGCATATCACTGGAGGTGCATATGGCGGCATGATGAGGAAATATGGCCTTGCGGCTGATAATGTTGTTGATGCTATGGTTATTGATGGGAAAGGATTTGTTTTGGGCCATTCGAGGGGGGTGGGGGGACGATAGGGGGTGTGGGTGGAGGTGGGGGAGGGAGTTTTGGTGCAATCCTATCTTGGAAGATCAAACTAGTTCTTGTCCTAGAAAATGTGTCAGTTTTCCCTGTTATAAGATCCTTGAAACAAGGTGCAGCAAAAGTACTAAGTAAATGGCAAGAAGTGGCTAATAAATTAGATGAGGATCTTTTCATTAGAGTCTCGTTACATGCAGTGAAAATTGGAGATAAAGGTGAAACAACTGTGAATTCTTCATACAATGCCATGTTTCTTGGAAATGCTGATAGATTACTTCAAGTGATGGAGAAAAGCTTTCCTGAATTAGGGTTTAACAAAAGATGATTGCATTGAAACATGCTGGATTAAATCTACTATGTATTTAACCAGCTTCCCGATGGATTCTCCCCCCGAAATCCTTCTAAAAGGTAATTCCACTTTCAAAAACCACTTCAAAGCCAAATTAGATTTTGTCTCAAAACCTATACCCGAAAGCGCGTTCGATGAACCATGGAAGATTATGCTAGAAGAAGATTTCCCAGTGATGATATGGACTCCCTTTGGTGGGATGATAAGTAGAATTCCGGAGTCAGAAATCCCTTTCCCGCATAGGAAAGGAAACTTTTTCATGATTCGGTATGTTACTAGATGGGAGACAGAAGATCCTAATGTCATAAAACATATAGATTGGATCAATAAATTGTATGATTACATGACTCCCTATGTTTCTGAGTCTCCTAGGACCGCTTATGTCACCTAAAGGGATCTTGTCTTAGGGATGAACAAGAGAAACACTAGTTTCTCGGATGCAAGTGTTTGGGGTGCCAAGTATTACAAGGGGAACTTCAAGAGATTGGTGAAAATGAAGAGTAAATTTGATCCCAATAATGTTTTTAGGCATGAACAAAGCATTCCTCCACTTTTACATTAGTTGAACCAGCTTGACATTTAGGTGGAATGGTTAAGAGGAATAAATGTAATGCCATTCAATGTAGTAATATAATATAGATCTATTTGGATATAACTATAAAACATCGAATAAAATCATATGAAATGTTTATCAATTCTTTATTTTGTATTTGTGTAAATTGCCAAGGCTTGTAAATCAGTTAACCTGAATATTATTTTATAAAGATAATACAGATTCGAATATCTCCTTCCCAATTATAATTCTGTCAACCTAAACGTTATTTTATGGAGGTAAATCCCTCCTTCATGAGGGGAAAAACTCACAAATGATAATATTTAATCTTCATAATAAACTCAAATGTAAAGAAAGACCTGAATGATGATATCAAATTTTCATAATAAGCTCAAATATAAAGATAGATGAAATTGCTTACATTTAAATTTTTTGAGTATTAAATTGCTCAAGATTACATTTTATTTTAACAGCAAAGGACACATATTTGATGGATTTGTAAAAATTAAATATATCAATGCAATAGTATTTAAAACATGATAAAGTTATCAAATCAAATTGCATTCATGATCGATACCCAAAAGAAAATAACTAACATACAAAAATAGAAATAAAAGTTGGTGTTGGTATATGCAAAATAATTAAACTTTATACTATCTAATTATAATAGTCAAACATTTATATGATTTAATTACATTTATATGGTAATTATAAAAGGGAAGGTTAATATAAAACTTGAACTAATGATATAATAATAATTTAACAAAAGAATTATATGATTAATTCATTAGCTTATTTCACTTTGTCATATTTCTGAGTTGACTAACAAATATGCAACAATAATTTATATATCCTTGTTAAAAAAATCAATACACATTTAATGCATTTTTTTTTTTTTTTTGTCAAAGCCACCCCTTTTTGGTGACTTTAGTGTAAATATTTTTAGTATAAATTTTTTAATATAATGTTTTTAGTATATGGGCATAAAATATTTTTCGTATCCCTAAAATCATGAAATTAAATGGGGTTTAAATAGATTTAAATAGGGTTAAATAGACATAGTCTTTTTCTTTTTTTTAGCATATGGCGTAAAATATTTTTATTATCCTTGAAAATATGAAATTAAATAGGGTTTGAATAGAATTAAATAGGGGTTGAATAAACATAGTCTTTTCTGTGTAAAACATCTTTGGTATCCTAATGAAATTAAATAGGGTTTGAATAGAATTAAATAGGAATTAAATAGACATAGTTTTTTTCTTTTTTAATATATGGCCATAAAATATTTTTGGTATCCTAAAATCATGAAATTAAATATGGTTTGAATAGAATTAAATATGGGTTGAATAGACATAGTTTTTTCTTTTTTTAGCCTAAGCATGTATCTTTATATACCGATCTTAAGCTTTTATACCATATTTATGCACATAGAGAAGTGTAATTATGATTTGTAATTAATTTCTTAATTTCTATGACTAATTAAGGTTGTTCTCTTTCAATTTGTCAAAATAATATATTTATTTAATTTATAGATATTGGGTTGTTTTATTTGCACACGCATCGTGGGTGCGTATTTTACTTATAATATAAAAACATGAACATTTATGTCACATTTCGTACACATGAATCATCTAGAATGGAATGTATCGAAATCGAAGAATGGAATGAAATCAGTAAGAAATGAACAAAAAATTCATTCCTACATTCAGATACATCATGAATGAAATAATATGTCTATTTATGAAAATATCCTAATAATAAATGTTGTTATTAGGAGCTCAACTCAACATGACTTAAACAAGACCTTATGCTAGGGGTCGTGTTGGTATCAAAGGCTTAACACAACCACGTAGATGGTCATATTGACCCAAATGAAAATATTTTCCAAATTTAGGAGTCCAAAACATTATATTTTCACAATTCAGTTTAATTAATTGTTTATAAATCTTTTGTAACATGATCTCAACCTAAATCCCAACACATATACACGTTAAAACAAACATTAATAACAAGAATTCGATTGCTCACTTGTGAATTGTGATTCTTCAATTTTGTTCCTATTATCTAAAATTCTTAATACCTTAACCTATAAGTGTGAAAAAGATTATTGGGTTTAACATGAAAGGATCAACCAAGGCATTTAACTTCCAAAAAATCCAACTTGAACTATTCATTTTAAACCCGTAAGAGCCCACTGCTATTCTTTCATTTCAATGGTTGCGACTCCTACAACATTCAAGAATCCAATTTCCTAAATTTTCTCTGATGTCAAAACCCAAAAAAGGAATGAAGGTTTAACTTCCACTAGCGATCCTTGATGGTATTAGAATTTATCGTTTGGTTTAAAGGAAAGGGATGGATAACATGTTGTCATGAAGGATTAGATGCAATGATGGTTGTTTCCACGATGCTATATATACTATTTTTCTTTCTCTTTATATTATATTATATATATATGGAAATTAGTAGATTACCCCATCAAATTTTTACCAAGGTGTAAATTCACCCTATTAACTTTCCAAAGTGATCTTTTTTATTCCTTATACTTTCAAAAGTTGATTATCTAACAAACCTTACCTCCTCATTCACTGAATTGAGAACGCTAGATCAATTAACGAAATTAGAAAAGTGGTATTATCAACATGAAAAGCCTTGTTAGGTATTAAATTGGCTGATTTAAAGTTAAAGTAATTAATTGTACATTTAGAAAAAGTTGGGATATTAAATATAACATTAACTCTTATTGTTATTATTATTGTCATAATTATTAAGCATAAATTCAGTTATTTTATTTTTTTCTTTAATATGAAATATAAATTGGTTGCAATTCTAATATTAAATTTGCCTTTTACTTATATGTATATATGTGATTATAGGGATGATGTTCTTGCCATGTCAATCTAACACATGCCAAAGGGTTATGGCAAGGACATCATTTCATCCAATTGGCATCTAATTCAACGACAACGTTCCTATGTTAGGAGAAAATATATTATAAACAAAAGAAAATAAAAAGCCTATGGCAAGATTGCGTGTCCTGCAACCGGAGGAGCTCATCCATTCCCTACGTTTTAAGGGACTAATAATCCATGCCATAAAGCCAATTGTTTTTTGAGTGGCAGAACCCATAATTTTCCTTTTCTTGGTCCAATATATTTATACTTCAAGCATTTGAAACAATTCCCACAATGAATAAGTTATGAAGCCTAGCAAGCGAAAAGCACTGCCAAACCCATGCACATGAATACCCATACTTAGGCATATATAGTAAACAATGAAGAATCCATCGTACATATCTCCCAATTATAAATCCAAATTTAGGTGAGGATAGCAACGACTAGAGCCGGAGAGACAAAGTCGAAAAAATGGATTCCTCACCTCTTTCTTCCCTTAAAAACCGTGCTTGAGGCTTTCATCACGCATGAATCCTAAGTGATAAAAGAAAGAAGAAGACAATAATCCTTAGTACCCAAGGCCAATGCGAAAACCAATATTCAATTCCAAAAGCAAATACTTTAAATCATCGCACCTTGACTTCATTGCAACTATCAGGCACCATTTGTTCAATTCATTGCATTCTATACACATATGCATATCCTATAAAGTAACCGTACGACAATTTTGTTTTGTATTTCTTAACTTGTATCGGTCATGATTCCATTGTATTAACGGTTTGCCTATCCACATATTAGTGCATCGACGCTTGACTATAGGATGTTTCACATAAGAAATTCAATGCACAACAGGGAACAAATGCATAATCCTTAACCCACCTATCTCAAATGGTGTTGGGCCCATGTAAACCACAAGTGGCACATAGTGATACTTTTATAGAGGGAATAATAATTAAATTTATCATCGAATCCTACACTTTAATAAATTGATTGATGATTAAAATTATCATCTAATCTTATAATGCACAACCAATCAAAACAAGGCAAAACATGGAACTTGCACATTCAGCTTGCTTGCTAGTAATTAAACCCTCAAAAAATCTTCTTTTAATAACTCCTAAAAATGATAAATTAACATAATAGTAATTCCATAATGCTAAAGATGTTAATGAATCATTTTAATTTAGTTTAAGTTGAATCCTAGGGTTTTAGGTTGGATAATTATGATTTAGGGTTTAGAATAAGTTTAAATAACGGAAAAAAAAATAAATAAGGAAAAAGTGAAAGCCGTACTAAAGGATGGCTAGTTGAATTAAATGGAATAGTGGCTAAATGGCCTTGACGGATGATTATATAGCTATGACGACCAATTGAATGGCCTTAACTGATTCGTCCAATGGGTATGAGGTTGATCAAATTTCATTTGAGCCGATTGAATGGTCAAACTCGGGTTTCAGATTGTATGGCCTTTTTCCTAATTTTTTGTCTTATGGTCCACATGGATTAATATGTCTCAATTAGGTAATTAGAAATCCTTTTCTACAAATTTTAAGGCCTTAATAGATTGTAATTTGAATCTACTTATCTTATTTAAAACTTGAATTATCAATACCTATTTTAAGTGTTCTCAATTCCTATTCTAAAGGAACTACTCAATTTAAAATCAGTTCTTAAGACTGAGTTGCATTGGTTAAATCTTTAAGGGTTTGATTTCAAAGGTTTGGTTAGAGTTTCACAATTGAAATTTTAATTTACAGCTTCCAACATCGAGAAACCTGTATTGATTTGCATAGAAATTTTGGTTCTACAACAAAAATACTGGTCTGTCTTTGGGTTTTTTGCAAGCAATGCCATAGGGTTGATTTTGCAGTTTGTTTTGAATTCCGTTTGTGGAAGTTCCTAATTCAACTACTCCATCTTTTAACTAAGATAATATTATATCTAGATTGTCAAAGGTGAAGAGAGGATTTAAGTTAAGGACATCATCCTCGCCTAAATATTGGTACAACCAAAAGGCAATGCTCCTGTATCTTCATTCACAACAAGAAGTCCCTTACTCGAATGCGTTAAGATCCTATTCATAGGGTTTTTTAAGTTGAGATCAAAGTTCGTTCCATTCTATCACCTGTTATTAGTGTTATGTTTTCCTTGATTTGCTTCGTCAAATATAACCAATTCTATTGAACTTCATTTTAAAATTTTATAATTCCGCATGTATATTTATATCATAAATATTTGGGATGTTTCATTCATTAAGGACATTTAACATCTAAAGTCATCGCTATAGCGTAAATGCCTATACAAAATCAAAGCCAGAGCCATAAGATCGTGACATATTCTTTTCTTGTTTTTCTTCTAGATGATCTGAGAGGGAATTCGTTGACAAACCAAAGAACTCTTACTGCTGTTGACTCTCTTTATGATCACTTATCCCAATTGTTTAACTTTTCTAGAACGATTCAATAATCTCTACCAGCAACTCCCTCAATCGATAGGCCGCCGGAAATTCCCCACAAGCTCCCTGCAATCAATTGAATTGATCAGCTTGACACTTTGTTTATGAAATAAAAGCACAATTATGTAACAAGTAGCATCATATCGGGAAAGAATAGAGCAACATATACTTTTTTCGATCCAGGCCCCAGAACAAATCTCATCGGCAGGGACGGACCCAGAGGAGGACCCATCCCACACTCGGAAAAAACTTAATTATTATAATATCTATCCCTAGTGTTCTATAAAAATAAGGCAGCAAAACAATAACAATAGCACTAGTATCGCTAATATTGTTTTGTTTTCATGTGAAAAAAATTGCAATCCTCAGATGGTACCTCGACACACGATGTAACAATTATAACGCTCATGAAGGCGGTAACACTAGTATCACTAAGCACAAATCCATTAGCATGCAAAGCCTCGACCAATTTAGTGAATCTGCCCTTCCTCTTGCCGAAGACAACCTTCATCCATACCTTATTTAGGTCAACATTAGTCACGACAACCTCGGGCTGCACACGGCAAAACATGATGAAATGTGAATATTTATATAAAATACCACAACCAACTCTTCTGAAAGGTTAAATCGATTGATAAAATTATAAATTTTTAATGATAATCGAAGTTGTAGATTAAAAATAACATATTAAATTTGTAAATAATCGTATCAAATAAATCGAATATTGAGCAATGAAGGGAAAACCTTTATGACATTCTCTTTCGTGTCTTGTGGAGTGTCCGTTTCCTCATATATGTGCTCTTCTTTACACTCCATCTCAAGAAGCTCTTCACTGAGAGCCTTCACATTGTTTTGAAGCTCTATTATGTAAGTAATTGCGTCGTCAACAATCGTTGCCTTCGTCATCTTTAAAAAAATATATAAATAAAACAATATGGTGAGAGATGCATCAAATTTAGAATTTACTTAACATACTAAAATTCGTAAAAATATATGACTGATAGAAATTATCAAGCTTATTCTATATCATCTATATAATTAAGTCAAAAATTCAACCCAAAATCTAGAAATCATTAAAAAAAAATTGTAAACTTAGGGGATTATTTTTTTAATTTATTTAAATAATTCTATTTTTTTTTTATTTTAAACACATGCATATAATAAAATGATAGGATATATATGGTAAGGAAGGACTTTATACATTTGTGATCGTGGGAACTAGAGAGCGGAGCACAAGGAGCCTCTGGCTAAGTTTCTCCCTTCTCCTCCTTTCAGCTTCAAGGTTTTTGGATTTGAATGCTATGGAGTCATCACCGGGAGACTTCATTGGGCTAACGGTGCCACCATTTTTGCGGCATCCTGTTTCATATATGTAATGGTTGTTGCCCTCCATCTCTGAAGGTGGTACAATCTTATTTTGTTTTGTGGTGATAACCTTTAAGCAATGGAGAGTTCTCATTGGTTATAAAGACATGTTTCACAAGAGTAACATGCTAGAGAGAGAGAGAGACAGCCTGTAGTTTGTTGAAGTATTAGTTTTCACACAGTTAGGACAACTTGAGTTATTCTGTTAGTGGTATATGTTCAGTTGTGACTTGTGTTAAGAACTTATTTTGTTAGTCAAACATAGATGCTTGTTGATATCTAAACTATTTATAAATAAGATTTTAAAACATGTTGCTATTTTGCGTCCACTTGGTCTAATTGATTAACTCCTTAAATATCTCAATTAAATATAGTGTAATAAAATCCGGGTGAACCCATCTAGTCCAATTCAATCTGATTCGGTATGACTCATCCTTGATAACAAGCCAGTTCAACCGTGATTAAACTCCTGATCAATCTGATTTTACTTATTTGACTTTTAACCCTCTAACTTGTTTGGACCAAATCTCCAGGCTGGGTTTGAAAACATTGATTAAATATAGAACACTTAATTTTCCTTTGTTTTTTCAAACCTTGTGATTTTTCCTGTAATAAACAAAAAAGAAAAAAGAAAAAGAAAAAGAAAAAGAGAAAGAAAAGGAAAGGAAAATTCCGTACTTTTGGTTTTCGGTAGGTTGCAACTAAACAAGTTAAAGTGAAAGTCATTTTTTGAAAAATCCTTTTCTATGCCACAGGCGCTGAAAAAAGGGTAAATAATTAAATAACTTATTTAACTGTAGACAATAGGCATGTTTATATATATCGCTATAAAACTATCCTAGGTAACATTTTGTGCTTGCATAATGGAATTTGAAAAAATAATTAAAAAAATACAATTATTTGATTAAATTATATGTGGGATTATATATTTTAAAAAAAAAATTAAATCAACGAGCAATTTTTTTACTTGAGCACATAACTCTTTTTTAGTTCCCTTTATATAACTCATATTTACCCACTTAAACTTATCATATAACTCATTTTTCTTCTCTCCTTTTTTTTTTTTTTTTTTGGGTCTTTTCCCTTTATATATCTAATTAATATAAATATAAACAAATAAGACAGTAAAAAGCCTCATCAACTTTAACTTTATAAATATTGCCGGAAAAGACCGATTAAAAACTTAAAACTAAGAACTCGAAACTATGTCTCTCTAAACTATGAGTAATTTAATTTTAAAGTGCTCAAATGCATGTGTCGTTCCATATGCATCCTCCAAAATTTATAACGCACAAAAGACAAAACTTGTATATCGATGATCTGTGTATTCAAACTTTCCGCTAAGAACTCGCTCAAGATCCTTCTTTATTATTCTGGCTTTTGTGTTTGTAAGGCTTCTCTATGTACATTGATCGTGTTTTATTCTATTGGATTAGTATCTTGCCTTTGACAGGGTCTTTGCAATATACTTTGGGATTTGAAGTCCCTGTTTTAGTTTGTGCCTCTAGTGTCAAAACTTATTATTGTGTCTGTAAAAGGTAGATAATAACTATTTGCTGCTCCTTTAAAGAAAAATTGTTATAATATATCTCATCTAAAATTTAATTACCATTTTACCACCGCATCTAGAACATACAACCTATGGAAATATGCTTCTATAGTCATTAAATCACTTTTTTTTTCCTTTTGTGTTATTACAACAGGGAATTGGAGGATTTGAATCTAGTACATCTCTCTTGAAAGATCAAAAGTAATGTCACTAGATTATAAGGTTATTGGCAAAATTACATTTACTATGGTGATCATTGCATATTCAAGTATTGTATGGAGATGTTTGTATTTTAAGTTGTATATGTGCTATTTATATTAGGAAGTTTAATAGCAATTAATTTTATATGAATCTTATTATGGTAATTGATTTGTTCAATGGTTGCAAATAGAAAAAACAAAAACAAAAACAAAAACTCAGTTGTAAAAGATTAAATGATTAATTAAAAGAAATATTATGTTAAAGATGGATTATTTTAAATAAGTCCTAGATCAATTTTATATATCTAGACAGAGTAAAAGGTGAGTGGTCATTGGATCACCTATCTTTAATAACATCCTATATTGAGGATGTGTCATACAAGAAAATGGGACCATAGGTCCTACAATTTTCTCTGGCACATCCTCAATGGAGAGTGTTGCTAAAAATGAATGATCCAAACACAGTTCATCTTTTTTTTCATCTAAAAAGAAATAATAGGATCAAACTTCTTTTAATTAGCCTATGTTGACTTGATCAAGTGATATAAGATCAATTCATATAATAGGTGAATGTGCCAATGTCACTGAAGACAAGACAAGACAAGACGCATCATAAAAAATAAAAAAGGTACATTTTAATCATGTAATTCATTTTCTAAGATTCTCACTAAAATATATGATTAAGACTATATTTAGACGCTGGAGAAACTTAATCACATAAATACTTGAGAGTAAAATAGTTATAGGATATAGTCAAAGTGAATAAAGGATAGGAATGAATCAGGAATGAATTTGCATCCTGCCGTGTAAGGAAAGTGAATGCATCTTCTCCACATAGTAGAAATTAATAACTCAACAAATTCATAGTTGTGGTAGTTCCAAATTATATGTTGTGAGTAATCAAGTTAAAAGGATTGCTCTAATTATGAGCACCATGGTCCAAAAGAATAAAGACTAAGATTAAGAGATTGAATAATAAAATAATTGGTTTGTTATGGTTCTTAACTCATTACCATTTTTTGAGACACCGAACAACTACGATTAAATGGTTACATCTCTTTATAGTTAAAGATACTACCTCTTCTTATAAGGTCTCACAACATATTATACAATTTGAACAAATTATAATGAGCAAGTAAGTTATTACAAGAGTTAAATTAAAAATTATTTAATTTAATTAAAATAAATTAGAAGAAAATGTTTAATTATTTGTGAATAAGCTACATGCAAGTTATGGGATTACACATATAAACTCCTAAACTAAAGATGATCTTATTTCTTCTAGGATAATTCATGGAAGCAAATCGAACCAAATTGCAAAATCATAATGCAGCTTGATTCTATTCGAAAAGGTTCAAAATGATGTATAGTTTTGCTCTAGGAGCATGAAACCAAGCTATATTGCATAACTTAAGCCATTACTTCTTGCTTAGAAGAAGAAGCAAGCAGCCGTGGCAACATAGATAGGCCCAACTAGCAACCCTTGGAAAAGATAAAAGAATCCAAGCAATACCTTTAACTCATTAGCTCTAAGCCTTTAGCCCCTAACGCCATTGTTCCTTTATTTTACTAAAGCCATAATTCCTTCATTTTACTTTTACATACACTAACCCTCACTTCAGATTAGAGTCTCACTTTTAATTAACATATTCATAGAGTTCACTTTTGTTCTCACCACGGTTTAAGTTTATCATTTTCAGTCATATTCTCATCTCTCAGTTTCCCCAATACCTAAATCAATGGACCTTAATTGTTATAATCTATAATTATATAGTCCTTTGTTGTCTCGCTTTCAATTTATGCCTTTACACTTCCTACATAACAATAAAAATAAATAAAGAATTATAAAAAAAAAAAAAGGAAGAAGATAAAGGAAAAAATCTCATAATTGTTTGTCAAAAAATGAGAACGTTAATAAGAATGACAGTAATTTTCAAGAAAATTCACAATTTTATGTGAACATTTGCAAGAAAATGGGAAATATGAAAAGCCAATGATTCATGACAAATTTTCACATATATAAAGGCATTATCATTCATAGAAGGTTATCAAATTCATAATTCTACCTAAAATCTATTAAAGGTCAATAGAATCAAAACATAAAATAAAAATATAAATCATAAGTTTCTATAACTTATACAAATTGGTATCCAACTACTATAGATACGTCTTATTGGTCATCAGAAAATTGAAATACAATATAGAAATAAAGAAATTCAATATAACTTTTTGTCACAATATAAGTTATGATATAAATAATTGAGTATAAAATGCCATACCATACTACAAGAATATACATATTGCCATTGATATAACATAAATCATTATTATAACATACAAAAACTAAAAATACATCATTATCACCACTTTTGCCAACACCATCATCATCATTTAAACTATTCATTCAATATACACCAAAACAAATTTATATTCATTTTTAACTCGAAAGAGGCTTATAGATTCATAAATTCATAAAAGTGTACAATGAAACAACTTTGA
The DNA here is from genome assembly GCA_024138025.1 of Combretum micranthum. NCBI lineage: Eukaryota > Viridiplantae > Streptophyta > Magnoliopsida > Myrtales > Combretaceae > Combretum > Combretum micranthum. Next base: position 2,090,942 of record JAMXBD010000013.1, on the reverse strand, counting down.
CAGCCGTGCATTCAAGGATAAGGTTCTTCAGTGTGTTCAGTGAAAGTTTCATAATTTGAATAGCCAGAGGCCAAGTTACAAGATAAGACAGAATTATTTTAAGGAACTAAATGATTGTAGAGCCTAAAACTAATCAAAAGTTATGAATAACTTATTAGGCCTAATAGAAAGCAAGTAAAAACTAAAAACCAAAGCAAATACTTTCATCGAATTTAAAGTTTCCCTATTTCGCTTCCTTATCTTGGGATTCTGAGCTGGTTCAATAAAGAACCAAGCGTGCCGGAAGAAAGACCAAAGATAAAGTTGAGCAAGGAATGACGGGTAAGGACAGAAGCATTAGCCTGTGGAGTACGTACACTGGCTCTACCAAGTAGTTTTACTTGAATTCTGAACAAATCTTATCACACTTCCCACAATATAAGACAATTATCTCAGTGTCGAGATTAGACCGAAAGGTATGCATTTAAATTTGAGAATATATTTTGTTTCACCTACTTAAAATATATGTTCTATGGGGTGGAATATTATCGACAGGTCTGTACATACTGAATCTCGAGCAACGACATCAAACATTAGCAATTAGAAATAAAAGACGGCCGACTCAAACCTTGATCTTGGCATTGTAGGTAAGGCAAGCCATATCACAAATGAGAATCAAGTAGTGAAGCTCCATAAACAATTACCAACTCTCATGTTTATTAGTTAAGTACTACAGTGGAGACATCTAAAATAATTTGACGAACTAATATGCAGTAGAACTGTAGAAGAAATCAAAACGATTATGCAGATCAGGAAAAGGTAAGTACGGAGAGAGGTAGAAACAATTGACATAATCACAATAGTTCTGCATACGCTTCTACTTTTCTAGTTGCATAAAAAGCTGTTCCAGATGTGTCTCATGAAAAGCATGCAACAGTTTATAAATTTTTTCGTTTTTCTGTTTTATGAGGGGGAGGGATTAGAAAAAGCCTATTCTCATTGATTGCTTCGACCAAAGGGCAGGAACATGGAACTACTTCGAAAGGGGAGGGAAAAATAACAAAATCACAGGATGGTAGCTTACATTTGATTGCAACAGCCAAAATCCTGAATCCTTACCGACAAGATTCAAGTTTGAATTATCCCACGCAGAATTTCAAGGGCTCTATTTGAAACTTCATCAAATATGGTTCAGACATTGTTTTCCAGGAGTTCCAGAATCAAAAAGGGGAAGTTCCCGTATCAAAAAGGGGCACTTCCACCTCCCTTATAACAGGCTCTTGAATTTCATTCATAAAGTACATCACTGAATCTCTATCATATGTTTGCAACAGAGACTGGCACCACTTTCCCTTCACAATTCATCAATTGTCAAAGAACCATCATTAGGGGTAATGTCCAACATTTCATGGTTATCTTTGAGATGTATTTCTGACTTGGTTGCATCAGTATCGACCACACTATCAGTAGCAACATCCTCCCCAGATTCACCAATCATCTTATTTTCTGTAACAGTAACTTGTGGTGCATCTTCCAAGCTAACATCACCATCAGCCAAAGCTACACTGGGTTCAGTTGTCAAACTTTCGGGAAGTCCACCACTATCTGCATCCATGGCTGTCACATGCTCATTAACAGGGCCTGCATTATCCAGTGGCTGTACATCCATACCTACTGCTCCTAGCTCATTCCCAGTTGCAGCATCAGTTTCCTGTTTCGTTGATCCAGCAATATGCTGCTCTGGAGTAGATAAGGTTTCAGGAACTTCCACATTTGATTCAACTGGATTAATCAGATTATTGGTCATCTCCAGAGAATTACTTTTTGCAGCAATTTCCTCCTGCCGCTGTGCTTCAGTTCTGCATTCATTCATGAGGTGCCGAGTACTCTCCACCTCTGCAAGGAGAGCACCATAGCGTGCTTGCAAGGTTCTCTCAAGTTCTTTCTGCTTTTGAACTTCTTCCCAGAGGTTATTTATTCTGTGAGATGCAGCTAATTGTTCCTGTTTCTGTAAAACTTGGAAACATTCAAGCTCTGTACCAGCAGTTTCTATCTGCTTAAATGTAGATTCAATTTTCTCCCACAATGTCTTCTCTCTCATCTGATATAATAATGTGGAAGTATTTTCATTATCAAAGAAATTAATACTTCTTGAAAAAATATGACTTAATAAGCAACGAGGAAAAGGCATGATGACAGCTGAAGTCCAGGAACTAAAGAGAAAACATTAATTTTAAGATTTTCAACAGTACACTTGAATTCTGTAGAGCTAGAGGAATCAGAGTCCAAGCTAATTCAATAAACTACAGATAAGAAGGAATGTAAATGAAAGACGACAAATTATCTAAGCAAAAGTGAAAAATTTAAGGCCACTCGCTTATGCTGCAATGATTGGGTTGCATTAAAGCAACAGTGTAAAATTCCTCTGGTAGAAGTCCAAAACCCATTACTTCTATTAATTGAGCCATAGAAGGACCGGAGTGAGCTCATGAAACACGGTACGTCATAAAGTTGAGAAGTAATAATACTATTATAAAGAACCAGCAAACAAGAGGCAGTTTGTGTCATAAGATCAGATGCATGTGGAAGACTGAAAAGCTCTGACAATATTGTCTTTTATGTAGAAGCATCACTCCACTAATACTAGTGCAATTTATATACTACTAATTAGACATATATCGTACATCCAAAGTCCAATAGCAAACTGCATTTAAAAGCAAATAAAGAAAACAGACACCAGCAATATTAGATATTTCTAGCCAATGTTCATCATTTAAACTGAAAGCAAATAATTTTGTAATTGCATTCCCAATTATTCATCATTCAAATTGAACTCTAATTCATAATAATTGCACATTGTTCACTTTCTGGATCAAAAATTTTCTTAATTATACATCAAAAAATAAGCATATGAATTGCAGTTAAGTAGCCTGTACAAAAATTAAAAGGCATGAAGATGGTGTTTGCAATTAACAAAAATTTGGGATTTGGAAAACTAGGTGTCTATCAACAAATCATGCTGTGTACTCGTACCACTATTTAAAACCCACCATAACTATAGATTCTTGAGAGCTACTGCATGTATGCATCAAGAACATATTATAGTTCTAAGGAATGTTAACTGCATCTTAAATTCAAATTATCTCGCATCTTAGAAGTCAATGAAGTCATTTCTGACATCCTTGTTTATCTTATATCAAAATAAGACTGCACATTTTGAACAACTGAACAATATTAATATTATAACAAACTCTACTCTCTAGAGTTTGTGGGTATGAATTTCCCAACAGTAGAAGTCGAATATAATTGATCATCAAAGGATACGGATATGTCTGCAGCTGTGTTCCTTTTAATTCTTTCATGTGTACTTCCACAGAGCATTGTCTATGCAAATTTTCCTCAAGTTTTTTTTTTTTTTTTTTTTTTTTTTGAGCGGTTCCTCAAGCTTGTTGATAAGACGTTTTCCTTAAAGTTTTATAAGTGGCACTGTAGCACCAGGTGAAACAACCATACAGTAGTCTTAACTAGATAACTATTCTGTCTGGTTTGCATCGACCACACTTTATGGCTTTGATAAAATGAGAAACAAAATGCTTTTTCACAATATTGAGAGTGCATCAAGGGTTTGACAACTATCAATCATAAGTAAGTTAAGTTGTCTCCAAACGATTGATCAAATAACCTTTTTACATCCTCTCTTTTTTCTTTTTTTCTTTTTTTTCCCCTCCTTTCTGTCTTTTTAAAGCAAAAACAAGAAAAGTAATCAAGCCACTAGGACAAGGGATAAAGATCTTTCAAGGTCATAAACTCCTATAGCATCAGAGTGAAATAATGTTGTTAAGAAAAAATAGTATAGGATAGCATATGTTGCCAGACAATGATAATCTCATAGTACCAATATGTACCTGATAACCAAGTGTGAGCGTTTTAACCTTCTTCTCAAGCCGCTGTGCTTTCTCATGGTCCTCATCAATCCGCTTTTTCATAATATCGTACTCACTCTGCAAGGCTGCAATTTTGTCCATGTTCCCTGCAACACTTGCAAGATCATGTGTGTTGCGAGTAGGGAAGTACATGAGATCATTTAAACACGTTTTATGTGCCTCAACAAAATCATCCAGGGATTCATTCTCATGTCCCATAGCTACACGAAGATATCCAACCTCTTCTCTTATTAAAGTGTCAGCCTGCATGATATATTGAAAACCATTAGCAGTATGAATGGAGATAAGCAAGGAGGGATAAAAATCAACATCATGAAACAGCATGCATGAAAAGCATCACTAGTAACCCTGGTGGTGTCAAACTAACAGAAATATCAACCTTAGATATTTTCTATGCAGCCTCATGCAGCAACAAAGATCAGATGAAAATGTGACGATATATTCCGAATTTAAGGTATGCCAGGACAATCAGTATGTTATATTTCAAGGTTACTTACCAGAACATACCTATGTGTTCACGATCCTTTAATTAGACATTATAACCCAAGAAAAATAATAACAACATAGGTGTTCACAGTGAAAAAGAGCAAAACTTAGCTTATATAACTAAAAGGAAAAACAGCTTAGCGTACAAAGTTAAAAAAAAAAAAAAGCAAAAAACTAGGTTGTGTAACTGAAAGTGGGAGGGAAAAAAGAAAAGAAATAAGGAAAGTGGAAAAGCGTGAAAAATCAAATGTACAATATTTGCCATCAGAATTGATCAAAAGATGGCAAGACTTGAATTTTATTTTCTTTTCTGGGTTTGGAATTACAAGCCATTCAGCAAAAATATCTAAAAGCTGCAATCAGGCACACACTCTCCAGTTGCTCCTTAAGATCCTGTCATTCATCTACCATCAACTTTTTTAGTATTGCTGTCATACAGAATCTTCAGCAAATGTCTAGTATGAGTACTTATCTTGCCATAAGAATTTCCTTTTGGTAACAAAATAGATCTCCTATACAATGCCAAGCTTTTTAAAGCCAAATGTTTTCCTTCCAAAAGTGTGCTTTTGTTCTACTGAAACTCCAAACCCAACCAACAATAGCTTTTTATGGTAAATGATCCTTGGCAAGATTTCTCATTACCTCCAATTTTCTAGCTCTCACCAAAAGAGGGAATAATTTTAAAGCATTTGCAACTGAGCTTCAGCTCATCAGCACCCCGTCAGCCTTTCATTAAGTGTGCATGCATGTGTTGTGTGCACATGTTTGGCAACTTATCATGAAAGAAATTGAGGCTCTAAAACAGAAGCCAGATATAGAGAAACACTTCCTCTCGGGAAACAGTATGCCATCTTCACAGATTAGTCATAAGCAGCATCAGTTGAAAAAATTTCACTTATATGCACTGTTTATTAACCAACTGAATTCACTATATTTAATTTTGACTCATGGGTTATGGAATGGAGAACATCATTCCAGAATACAAAGAGACCTCAGTGACATGAATTATCAAAATTTCAATAGAGAGTAGGAAATTCCTGATTAAAAATCTTTTTCTGGAGGGGCTGAGTACCACTTAACTAATGTAGAACCCTAAAATTATATATATCTATATGTATGCAGCACAGCTGAAATTCAATGATGGCATTATGCATATATACAGTTATACATGAATCCAGTATCTTACAGTGTGCAAAGGAAAGAAAAATGAGTTTCGAATTCCAATATATAACAAGATACTTAGGTTTTTTGAAAACATTCATTTGTTTGTGTATTGAGTGACATTATCAATGCAAAAAAATCTAACCTTTCAGTAATTTTTACTAATGATAACAAATTACAGATTCCAACATGTTAAATGGCAAAAAGGCATTATCCCACCTAGTGAAATTAGACAGATTAATATAATTAAAATTGATGTCAAAATAACTACCTAAACAAGTTTATCTATTCAATTTTATACTTAAATACAATCACCGAAAAAAATTATACTTAAATACAACAACAAAAAATAAATAAATAAAAATCCCTGCTTATAAGCTACTCAAGTTTAGTTCATTCTAAGCTCACTCAACTCGACTTGACTCAAACTCATTACATAAACAACCGCTCATTTATAGACTTGCAGCCAAGCTTTATTTATACATATATATCATGCATATAATTATATAATATATATTACAATATTATAAGTTATTAAAGTTATAAAACTAGTCATTAGCATTACTCAATCATATACCAAGAAAAAATAATTAAATAAATCTAATGAGTCTGGTTAAACAAGCTCAAATTTAAGCTCATTAATCTAAATGAGCTTACAAGTCAAGCTTGAGAATCTTTAATGAGCTTAAGCTCAAGCTCGAGTTTTGGTAAAAAAGCTTGGCATGGCTTTGGCTCAAGCTAAATAATATCTTAAATGAGTCAAGCTTATCAAGCACAAGCCTGAATCTTCAAAAGCTTCTCTGGGCTCAACTTGGCTCGTATGATTTGCAGCCCTATTTGAAGTAATGAAATGCCATATGCACTAAACTTCACTTATCAATTTTACTAGCGCACCTCTGATTATTTATTTTTGTCCTCATTGATCAATGACACATCTTTTTGTTAAATGATGGAGGTAATAAATTTGAAAAGTAAAGTTCAGTTATAACATTTAATAACTCCAATCCTCGAGAGTAAAATTTGACTAACAGAAGTTATATTAGGTATCACATTTACACACATAATATTGCCATCAACATTATCCTATTTATTTTAGTTATTGTTGGTGGGGGGAGAGTATTCTCCCTATTGCAATGGCTTCCCTTTATATTGAATAACTTTTACTCCTCTTTTTCATTCTTTTTTTTCAGGTATATATGTTTTGTTTCTTTACTTCTGATGTGTCATACATGTTGATATCCCCTAGAAAGACTATATATATTTTCACGATGTAAGATGTTTTAGGAAAGAATGCATACAAATTACAACTGAAAAAGAAATAGAATATGATCAAAAACTAAAACATGAACTTTGGATGATATTGCAGTCTCACAATTCATGTTAGAAATTGATAATGCCTTTAGTAATTATACCATTACTTGCCAAAATTACAACCTCAACCCTCATTGTTTCCACTTACACTCGTCAATCAATAAACATTTGCACAACATCTTTCTTAATATGATGGAAGTAAATTTGATTAGTAAAAATTTGATTTAGTATGACACCGTAGCAACTTCAAACCTCAAGTGAAAATTTTGATAAGTAAAAGTTTGGTTAATATAACATTTACAAATTTCAAACTTAAGATGTGCAATTAATTAATTAGAATTTTTTTAAAAATTAATTAAAAATTAAAAAAAAAAAACACACACACACACACACAGAGAAAGTCCAGGGATCAGTTTTGACATTATCTCAAAGGTAAAAAGTACTTGATGATGGACTTCAATACCTCCTATTTGCCAATAGATATATCCAGTAGTTCATTATATATATCTAACAGATTTTTCCATCCTAATACTCAGTATAAAAGTTCTTAGAATTTCCTCAGTCACATGATAAAGCTTACAGTAATATTTTTGCATCCCATATCAAATAGACATAAATTTGAGGATTTGAAACACTGACTATAGCATTCAAATTAACTGTTTTCTTGCATTTCTTGCCCACTAGTTGATCTCTATGTCAAATTATATTAGCCAAAAGCACATGATCATGGGCCTATGTTCCACACCCTCCTTATTTTAATATGGTTTTACTTATCATCCTATTAAAAAATACTGAATAAGATCCTTTCATATTGACTCAGTGATTCAAAAGCCAAAAGAAGGAAATAAAAGGAAAAGAAAAAACTAAAGATTTTTGTGAGCTCCCCTTTAGCCAGATTGTGTAGGCATTATCTCATGTGTTGTCTATTCCTTTATTTGTAACTTCTTGTTATCTGTGCTAGACTCCCTTTTGCAGGAAGGGTAAAAGGTAGAGAAAGAGATGAAGGTAGAGAGAAATACAAGTATACTCTTTTATCTTTGTCAAGTGATATAGGATATTCACTGCCTTACAGCAGAACCTGCCGGAAGTGCAGATCATGAAAAAGAAAAGAAAACAGACACTAATATGTATAAAAGAAGTCAATGAATTCAAGTACATGATAATATGGATATGCAAAGATGAGAACAAGAAGATTTACCTCTTTCAATTCTTCCTCCTCAAAGTCCTCAATCACTGGAATAGAAGCACCTCCATTCAAAGATCTCTTAGAAGCTTTCTTTTTTTCCTTCACTTTTCCATCAAGTGGATACTTTGCATTATCATGCTCCAACAGAACAAGAAGCTCTTTTCTAATCATTTCATCAGCCAATTCAACTAAAGTTGGTGGAACAAAAGAACTCCTGTCGCCCTCAGCTCTCATCAAGGAGCTTCTAATTAAGTCTAGAGAAGCGGCAGGTGGTCTAGGAAGCTCCCTTTGCAAAACTTTTGATCTCTTCCTAAGCAGTGCTTGCTGCCGAGCTTCTTCCTCAGCCTTCTCTCTAGCTATCCTATCAGACATATCTTCCTCAATTTTTTCTTCAGGTTCCTCATTGTCTTCCGGAATAGGTTGCATGACTACTTGATATTCATTTTTGGGCTGTGGAAGATTGCTTAAACCAGTACGCAGGTTCCTTTTCAATTCAGCTTGCCTTCGCAGCTCAAGCTTAGCACTTTCACTCATATCCATGTCTTCGTTTATATGGAGCTCATCCCTCATAGGAGTACCTTTGGGTGTCATACCAAAGGAGTATCCATCTTTAGATGGAGTCATCCCTGCTCTAGGTGTGACACCTCCAGGTGTCATTGACGGTGTCAACATAGGATTCGGTGTTTGTATTTCTCTTTTCTTAGGTGTAACCCCAGAAAAATCCGACGGATGTAACTCTGGATTCTCCCCACCTAACAATGGAGTCTGTGACTCTCTCATCCGAGCAAGATTTTCAGCTTCCATCATGATGGCATCACCCTTTCCAGCTGGAGTTCTCTGAGGGGTTTGTAAAGGAGTCATCCCCTGCCTTGGTGTCTGTGCATAATTAGCAAGAAGAGCATGTGTGGCAGAACTTCCTTCTGTTAGTTCCTCAGATCCTGATACGGGATCACCTGCATAGCCCATTTTTGCAATCTCCTCAAGCTCGTGATCAGAGATCTGTGGTGCAGGGAGCATTAGTTTCGACCTCTTCCTAACTGTTTCAGGATCATTTAGCTTGTTTGCTTGGAGTATAGCAGAAGGAGCATCCTGCCTTTGAGCAATCTTATTTTTTGCTATATCTTGCTTCCTCAATTGTGCCTCAACGTCTGCCCTCCTTTTCCCTTCCAGTTCTTCAATGGTGGTTGGAAATTTAGGCTGCTCAACTAGCCTGTCTTCATCAACAACATCAAAAAACCCAGGAGGCGGTCTTTTCTCGAAAGGAATCTCAGCATTGTAATCTATTCCCTTCCTCTTCCTTTTGCGGTTCCTAGTATTAATTCCAGCTGCCTTTAGTTCTCTCCTCTTTTGCAAAGAAGCAAGCCTCCTTGCCTCTTCCAGTTGTTTTTCCCTAGCTTTTCTTTTTGCCTTCTTACCCCTTGTGTTGGCTAACCGAGCTCTTGCTTCCGAAAGCATTTCCTTTTCATCTTCATCCATATCAACAGGATCTGGACGTGCAGGCTTTGATTCCGGGTTGGGGTCAATCTCTCCAGGGCGTAACTTCCTGGGATCATCTCCAGGTTCATAGCTCTCATCCTTTGCACAGGCAGCATCAAGGAGTTTCTCATAGCGCTCAAGGCATTGGGATGGTGTGCGGCCAACAATAGGAGCAATAGTTCTCCACTGGGTGGGCATGAGCTTTGCAAGATGGAGCAATTTCTCATCCTCTTCTCTGGTCCACTCAGTCTAACACAAAATATCATACCCATCAAGCTCAAGCTATATAATATCTCAGAGAAAGCAAATCAATAACCAATAACCAAAATAAAAACTTTTTTCACAGTATTTTCAGAAGATCAATGATAACATGTTCTACTTTTTCTATAGTATCATTTAATCGATAAAGGATCTTGGCTTTGAGTCCACGGGATCCTTCAAATGGACATCCTGATACCACCAGGCCACGGATTTACAGCATAAAGAGGAACCATGTAAAATTCAAATATAAAGCTAATTCTATAACCCATTTGCATATAAACTTAACAAATTCTCCAGCATAACCCTTTAAGAATCAAGTGGAACGCTTCTTACTCTTCTAATACAATGTCTCCTACCTCGAGTATATCGGGAAATCCACCATAAACACAGATTTATACGCAGAAAAACAGTAAACTTCTCGTCGTATGCTACTAATAATTCGAAATTAATTCTCGAGCTCCGCATGCATCAAACTCTGATAAAAGAATTCCTCTACACATAAACCATAATACACAAATTACTTAGAAATTTCCCAACTTAGAATTGACAAATCAACTTAACTCAGGAGCCTCAGCCTTCAAGTAACTACACAGGAATCACAGTAAATCACATCCTCACTCAACAAGTTAAAAAATCAAACCTAAACACAAATCAACAGTTCAAACTTACTCATTTCACAGACAGCTAATATTTTTCAAAATTAGGGTTTTGGAGATAAAACGAACATGGAGCAATTGAATGAAAAAGGAAAAAAAAATTACCTTTTTGATTGAAGGGTCGAGCCACTCGTACCAACGGGCTTTGCACTGTTTAGCGGATTTACGAACAAGTAGGGAAGAAATACGAGCCCATTGGTTCTTGCCATATTTCATAACAGCTGCTTTTAGGATCTCATCCTCCGTGTTCTTCCATACACCTCCTTTTATCATAATCCTCATCTTGCCCTAACTTTTTTGTTGCCCTCTCTTTCTCTGTGTATTTTGTGGCTGTGTGTTGTGTTTATCTGAGTTATGTGAAGATAATGGATTACTGCCAGTGCTGGAGATGGAACCAGATGAGGGTTTTGGATGGTGGGTGAAGGAGACAAAGAAGTAGGAACGAGCACTTGTTCCTTAACCGAACCGTATGCCTCTTTAGGGTTCGAGATTTTAAAAGAGCGCCTAATGGTGGATCGATTTGTTTTGGTTGAAATAGCTTATGAAAATTTTTAATTTAATTGGTAATAGTAATAAGAAACGAAGTTTCTCAATTTAACCTCTTAAACGATCACAAAGGAAACAAAGTGGATTATTATGAAGATTGAAGATAAGAGATGATATAAAAGGAAAAGGTAAATAATATTAGATTGAAACTTTAGTGGGTTTAAAATTTTTTCAGTAAGAAATAGGTATATTTCAGCAATTCAATCTTAGAATCCAACTGCAAATCATTCAAACCTCTTTAAATTAAAACGTGAATCAAACCAAAACATAGAACAATTATATTTCACGATAGTCCAAATTGGTTTAGTTTTTGGGTCAATTTTATTTTTCTTTATAGTATATACGTACATATAATAAAAAATTATAAAAATTTCATTGGACAGAAAATAATCCCCAAAAATAATCACTCAATTTAGAGGCATTAAACTGGAAAGTTCTCATCTGTTGAGGTTTATATCTTGGTGCTTATTCAAGTGCTCCCCAAACCAACGAACCTTGTCTCTTGATTGAAGGATGGTTTAATTGGCTTAGACTTCGTTGTTTGGGTATGCATGGAGGCTCTAACCACAATAGAAAGGCTCCTAAATCAACTTTGTAACTCCTTTGCAACGGGTAAATTACTTTCACTATAATGTACTAAATATCTTAGGTATGCAATTACTTCTATTATATAGGACATGATAGTAAGTCCAGACCCAGATGACAAATTCCAACAACAAAGCACTTTCTTATGTAAAGAGACTTTTTGTGTCAATCAGCCTCACCAATTGACAAAGCAGTTTACTCGGTAAGTAGTCTAGTAGAATCAGTCGTCTAAGCTTTCAATTGTGTAATGTAGACCACTTAATGTAATTCAGCTAAAATGTCAATAAAAAATATTACAACATTATAATTATTTAATGAAGTACCCATTCCTCTTCATTATATTGTTATATTTTCTTTTTACTCCATTTTTGCACATTTTGCTTTGCCTTGATCCACCTTTTATTTCTTATGGGGTAGCATTCTCATAAGTGGTATCATAGCATGAATTGGTGTTAAGACTTAGTGTTATCCATGACTTGATGAAGCTGATGTAGAGAATTGCTCGAGTGTTTAGCTTGATAATATCACATAAGCTATCGATGTTGCTCGAATTAAGCTAGAGGACTCAATGTTAAGGGATATAATAAGGGAGTTCCTCCAATTTATTCATATCGACAAGGTTATCAAGCAAAGCTAAAGAGCTTGATGTTAAAGAATGTAAGGGGAAGTCACTTAAATATATCTATATCAACAAGGTTACCCACTACAAGCTACAAAGTTTGGTGTTAAAGAGTATAAGGGGGAGTCGCTCATATGTAATTACTACATTAACAAGTTTATTGGACAATGATTAAGATCTTGGTGTTAAATTATTTGGGAAAGCTTTTAGCTTTGCATATTCAGGCCTAAACAAATGGGGTCTTCCTGATGTATAAAGGCGAGCTAAAGAGCTTTTTTGATATTTGGTACTGAGTTAAAGAGTTTGGGTATGTATGTTGGCTAAAAAACTCAACTAACTGATTGGGCTAAATAGTTTAAACGTTGGATTGAGTTGAAGAGCCTAGCTAAATAGGTATAATGACAACATAGGTATTATTTATGCATTAAGCAATACAGAGATAGAAAAAAAGATAATTGAAAACAACAATACTTTCACTAATGATTAAATCAAGGGATGATGCGACTTATCATGAATGGTTCCATGTACTTCTTAGTGATTTCGTTGGTTGTTTCTGCTTCAAGCTGTTTAGTGTAGTCTACTCCAACAATGGTCTATTGATGAGAAAGTTGCCTCAAGGAAGGGATAGAATATATCAAGCCCTATTAGGCAAACAACTATAGGCTGGAAAGAGAGTGTAAGCAGCTGTTTGGTGTGTGATTCAATGGTGCATGCTTTTGACGATGAAGGAATTTTTGCATTACTTCAATGATGTATATTTCATAGTTGAGCTTAGATGTGTCTATAACCTAAACAATTGAAACACTTTACTTAGCTACTTCTCCCACTTATCATTTGTACCCTATTAATGTTAGCAACTACCTTACCACGATGCTTATCTCTTTTATCCACATTTCCTGCATCAACTTTAGTTTCTCTCTCGTGAATGGTTGATTGGAACTTAATTAAGGGGTAATGATGGTTGATATGATATTCTTGTTCTTTACCTCTCAGTTTTGCCTACCAAGTTAATAACTTCTTTTAATGTGGTAAACCTTTTAAGCTCGAATATGCTTGTTGTTGCAAATTTCAACCCAGTAATAAAGTAGGCTATGGTTTGTTCCCCAAAGCTCACCCATACTACATTAAATCTTGAACATTTTAAACTCATTGAAATAGTCTTCCACATTCATTCCACCTTGGTGCAAGGACTATAACCTCATGTATCTCTTACTAATAGTAATCTAAGACAGATCTTCTATTCATAGCCTGTCTCATCAACTTCTATGTGCTTATGTCAATCTCCTTGTTCCTCCTCTAGCTGCTTAACAAGTTGTGCGACCACAATGAGGCATATGCAGAGCATTCTAAGGCCCCAAGTTAGACCTTAGTAATCTTGCCATATTTACAATACTCAAAGACTTGCTCCTCATGTCGTTTCCAACTTGGGTATTTGTCAAGTGATCTCCCCTAGTGAATGATGGGATCTTGATCTTAAACCCTCTTCGCTTCCTTATGGAACTGACTTCCCCTTACACTAAAATTGTCACTACCACCTTCTGCCAATAGTGATTCTTTCATCCTCACAACATGATGGGGTGGTACTGGCATGCCCATAAAGAGGGCTTAATAAGATTAACCTAAAGTCATCATATCAAGTATGCATCTAGGATATAAGAACCGTTTTATAAGTCAGAAATTTGAAAACCCTACTTAATAATTGTTATATAAGTTTTAATTATACAAAAACATTTTGATAACTAAGGAAATACGAATTCCCATGATCCTCCACAACCGCAAAGAATCAGTTTCCCTCACCAAATAGTTTAATAAGATAGATAACCCACATATTATAAAAATTCAAACCATATACAAATTATCTAACTCTAAGCTTTTCTTATACATTACAAAATCTCTAACTTACATACTAAACACATAAATTACATTCTAAGTTCATCTTCCGATCTTCAATAACTTCATGGAAAGGGATCTCTTCATACATTCCTAGCACATTCGCAACTTGAGCTATCATGCACAAGAACTATGGAGGAATGAGCTAAATCATAGCTTGGTGAATAACAAGACCAGGTCACACATCAAACAAAAGCCAGGCAAATTTTATTAGAAATCATATACGATGCAACACTCAACCATTTGATATGTACAATTTGGATGACTGGAATCCAAAATAATGGAGATTTGCGCCCTCTCTTGAGGACCAGTATCACACTTAGGAGAATCTAAAAATTAAGGAAGGAAGATTTCTTTTTAAACCCATTTGCTACACACGCACAAGCACGCGCACACACACACACATAGAGCACACGCGCACACACATACATATATATATTATTAACATAATCTCAACTTTACCCCAAAAAGACTAAGAATTGAGGATTTCTTTTCTTAAACTCATTTGTTATTTATGTATACATACTAGTAATATAACATCAACTTCACCTTAGAACCTCAAAAACCCCACTAAGTACTATTATTCCAAACCAGGCCTTATTAGGCGATGTCCTTCAAGCCTACTTAGTTCTTATTAAACTGACGACCCTATGATAACCTTTACGAGATTCACTAGATATAAATAAGTGTTACCACATAATAGAAATAATAATATGTGACTTGCATACTTCATAAATGCTAATGCAAGATATGCTTTCGTGCAATGCATGTCCATTTTACTTAAAGGTCAATTAAAATTTAATTCATATTATTTAGTGACCATATCAATTGGCAAACACTTAACAATAATAGCAACTCAATGTTTTCAAACAATGTGTGATCACTTTTATTTTAGTGAAATATCAACAAAAACAATCACCAAACAACACACAAGTGCTCAATTCCCCACACACAGCCAATTGTATTTACATTAGCATGTATGCAACTATATTACAAACACAAACAAGGTAACGAGGTCATACTTACCCACCTATCATCCAAGTTAAGTCATAATAATCCTCTAAGAAATCCAAAGATTGGTCAACTCTTCCTATGAAATAGATTAGTACTGATTCACCACTTTTCTTAATGTATACATTATTGAATTTTAGTATTCAAACTCACTTTTGGGTCATTTATTTACACTTAGTTAAAACATAGATTTATATTAAACCTATTTGATCATACGCTAGGTAGGAACCCCGCCATGACTGCAGAAATTGTCCTACTAAGATACGGAAAATCAACCCTTATCTATTAAATTTTCTCCTTTCCTTTGGTTATAATTCATTCACTTTTATCAAATTCTTATTAAACATTCATTTTCAAAATACTCATTTTCCTCCAATGAAAAGAAAATACATTTAAAACAACATAAATTCCATATTAATTAAAGCATAGTCCATAATATTATTAACATCATTCCTAGGTCATTTACAAGTTTTAAGTCTATTAACTTAACTTAGCTAATTTGATTAAACTTAACCAATCTGATTCATTTTAGCTTAGTAGAGTTCATTATGTCAAGTTGAGCTTAGATATATTATTAATTCATTTTATATTTAAGATTTATATCGACTTAGGTCCATGTTAACTCAATTTTAGCTAAGTTAATTAGGCTTAAACAATCCAGATCATTTTAGTTCATTTAGGTTTATTAAGCCAAAAAGAGCTTAGATTATTAACTAAGTTTATTTAGATTTGGATATGTTGTAGTTTGAATCAAATATATTTTAGGTCTTGATACTTTTAAAATTTCCAAAGATTTAAACCATGAAAGTTATAGAACTCCTTTTAGGCTTTCCATAACATTTTAAATCACCCCAATCTAAGTTTAGATGAGAAAGTTATGATCAAATTAAGCGAAGAAGACAAGGAAAAAAAGAATAAGAGAGATCTTGGGTCCATATGGGGCATATCAAGGATGGTGGCACCACTAGGGCCCTTACCACGTGCCCATATTAGGTGCATATGGATCCAACAAGGAGATAGTAGCTACCATGTCCCTTGCCACTCCCTATATTAAGAGGTGTATTCACTCAGACGACTTCCCATGTTTCTTTTACTCCATTTGCTACTTGTTTTCATCCTACTTCAATTACAACACCATAAAGGCAATATACAAGCTTAAAACCACAACTTACAACATCTATATACATACTATTTCATCTTATTTCATCACCTTCTTTGATTTTAACATGCGTAAACAACTAGATTTTTTTGTTATATAATAATATACTTCTTATTTACTAATTTCATCACATGTCCAACTTGTATCTAGCATCAACTCATCATATACATGCACAAACAACAACTAAAGTAAAGAATTTAGGCAACTCAAACATCTTGATCTTCATTACTACTACTATTACTTCATAGTTGTTGTAGCTTCTACTAACATGCTTCCCACCCCCTATCTTCTTTTCTAACTTTAATCTCTCTTCTGATCTTCTCAAGATTGAGACTTGGATGTGAAATTTGAGAAAAGAAAGAAAAAATGAAGAGAAAAAGAAGAGAGGAAAAGGAGAACCGAAAAAGGAAAGAAAAGAAAAAGAAGAAGAGAAAAAATGAAGGCAACTCAATTCAAAGGAAAAGAAAATAAAGGATAAGGTTAAAGATATTTTCAGATAAGAGTTTTAAGTTTAAACCTGTTATATGATTTTCTTGGGTATTGAAATAATTGGAAAGCAATTTCAAAATTTATAATATAGAAATTAATAGCTTGAATCAAAAAGCTAGTTTATGAATTCAATTTGTAATAAATTGATATTTAGTTCGAGACTAGACATAAAATCTGATATTTTTAAACAAGTAAATGAATTCAAAAATTATGAGGGTTTAACAAAAGAAATTTATACTAAAGTTCAAGGGTTTTGAAATTTATACTAAAGTTCAAGGGAAAACACTTAAATTATATATTTAAAGGTTTAGATAAATGAAATTTGAAGAAAAGGGAGTTCAAATAAATTGTTGGGAAGAATTGAACAGTTTGGTTCATTTTTAAGTTGGAAGGAAAAGGTTTTAAATTAATGATTATGAAGAATTTAATAATTCAATTCATAAAATAAACTAAAGCTTAGGTTTTACAAATTTAATGAACATTTAAATTGAATTTTTTAAAGTTTGGAGATTTGAATTTGAAAGAAAGGGGTATAGAGATTTGAAAATGAAAGAAAAAGAGTTTGGTTTGAGAATTGCAAAAAATGATCAAATTTGATTTTTTTTTTTTTTTGAAATGGCTAAGTGAAGGGAATAATTGAAACCTCAAACTTCAATTAATCTATTTACTAATTTGATTGTGTCATTCTATCTAACCATACTATATTGATTACTTATTCTACTTAATTTATTCAATTAAACTACCTAAGTTATATTAATAGGTTATATTCAAAATCAAGTTCAAAATTTTTCTATCTATTTTACCATTCAATTTTAACAAATCTAAATTAGCTAAACCGAAATTTTAGAATATTATACGTACCATCAATAGTTTATCTAAATGCCTAACTAATGTTTGTTGAGTTTCCATAATGTGCTGCATCATGGTGGTTAACTTATCAATGAATTCGTCGATGGTCAATTCAGTATGAGCTCTAGGATTCCATCATTAAGTTTACCTTGGTTTCTACCATACACACTTTTGTTTGACATTACTAGCTTAAACACCAACTGTTCTTTTCATAGGAATTTTGTCGAATGTCTTCCCAAACCCATAGTGACACAACACTCAAAGGGACATAACTCTTCTACACTTCCAATATAGCAATGGAAACAACAATAATACAAGACTCCACAACTTAAACCTTAACAACAAAAGCCAAATTGATGACAACTCAACACTTCGCACAACTTCGCATCTTCACACCATACACTTAAGCCTCATTGCAACCTGACTCTAATACTAATAATGCAAGGCTCAAGTATGTAACTAATGCTGAGATGTTAATTTAGGAAAATAAAACGAGAATAATTAAAAATTAGAGGTTGTTTGCCACAATCGTTGATTGACTAATAAGAACTTAGGGTTGCTTTTAGAGAAACAAAGGATAATAATATTCCATTAATAAAATGTTCTATTGCAAAATGAGGTATTTAAATTTTCCCATAAATTGGAATTTAAATTAGCAAAGATGTCAAATAAAAATAAAGCCAATCGTTGTCAGACTTGCACTGACAAGCTGGTCTTCAAAAGCTTTTTAAGGTTGATTATGGTTGTAACAACAAGCTATATTAGTGAGCCGGTAAAGCTTGCTAGTGCAAATTGGCATTATGTCCCTTGTTAGAGTTACACCAGATAACTAAGGTGAAAACAGGAAGCAACTCATCAGTAAGTGCTTATGTATTGTCCTCAGCCAAATTCTCCAGCTTATCCTTACTTCATATATCATTTTTAATGGGTAAATTGCATTGAAAGGCCACAACATTCGGGGTTAAGTTTATTTGATATCACAACATTTCAAGTGATTCAAAATAGGTCACAACGTTTAGAGAGATTAGCCAACCAAGGTCTCCATTAACATGTGTCATAATGTGTTAGAGCTTCTAAGTTTTAATTAAATATTTCTTCTATTGACATATGTCAATAAACCTCATTTAACCCATTTCTCTAAACGATATAATCTCTTTTGACCAACTTAAAATGTTGTGATCTCAAATAAACTTACCCTCGGACGTTGTAACCTTCCAATATAATTTACCCATTTTCAACACCACTATAGCCAGTTTCAACATCATAACATATAATTAAACTAATTCATAGGTTTTTACTATGTTTAACATAATTATCAATAAAGACAGAAAGACAAAGGAAGGTTTGGTGACAAACCGATGATAAAAAGACAGATCGACAACATCGCCCGCAGCATAGTTAATACCATTGTCAAAAGTTTGCACTCGACAGTAATGCTCCTGAAGAAGAGAGAAAAACTCGATATGACTCTTGAGTTTACTGATGTCGACCTAGATGTTATCAAGATGCTCTTGTCATAAAAGTGCGAGTAGCCAACTTTGATGTAATGGAAGTTTTAGTTGACATTGGAAGCAGTGCAGACATCATCTTCACACATGCCTTTGATAGACTATGTGATGACAACATCCAAAAGAAGCTTAAAGGCCTCTTTGGGTAAATTGCTTTGGTATCATTCTGACATCATTTTTCAAACCGAACCAATACTGAGCCGATACAAATATGATATTGATGAAAAATTAACAGTTTTACTCATAACTAATCAAAATGAACAAATACTAAACTGATATTATCCATTACTGATAAGTTACCAATACAAGTAAAATTTGTCAATCCAAATAGGTCCTAAGTCATATAAGCATAAGATTTTTGGATCCAACAATTAGTCAATCAAAGTCAGAGGAATCGTTACTCTGCCCATGAAATTGGACAATGACAAACATAAGGCTCAGAACAAGGAAAAGTTTCTAGTGATAGACTATTGGTAGCCCTATCATATGACGTTAGGACGGTTGGCCCTCTTCCTCTTCAGGATGGTACCCCTACTAACCCACTTAAAGTTAAAGTTCCCCACCCCGAGTAGGGTCAGTGTATGTAGTGGAGAACAAGAACTATCCAAAATACTATATGTCCAAGCTTTGGCAAGATATGAGGTAAGTCAAATAGATTCATTATCTGACCAACCTAGCCACAAGAAAGCAAAGTGTGACAAAAAGAAAGACGAACCAATTGAAATGACTAAAGAAATCTATCATATTAGGCCATGGCTCCTTTGGGGTCACTAAAATTGACTCCATATTACCCTTAAGTATCAAGAACGAACTAGTTCGTCTTCTCCAGCACAACCATGGTATATTCACGTAGACACCTACTAACATACTTGATATAGACCTGTAAATCATCACCCACAAGCTTAGTATCAACAAAAGATAAAATCAAGCAAAAAAAAAAAGGAAAAATGATGCCACTTCACCGTTGTTCGACAAGCTACCATAGAAGAAAAGGTTCAAAAACTTCTCAAGGCAGAATTCATCTGGGAAGAGAAGTACCCCACATGGCTCACCAACGTCGTCGTGGTGAAAAAGGCAAGTGGTAAATGGATGATGTGTGTTGACTACATCAACCTCAACAAGGTGTGCCCAAAAGACTGCTTTCCTTTCCTAAGGATAAATTAACTGGTTAACAACACATCTGGACACACCTCGTTAAGCTTGATGGACGCATTTTTTGGGTACAAGTAGATAATGAAGGAACCAAAAGACAAGGTGCACACATCATTCATCACTGATTTAGGAACATATTGCTACATGGTCATGCCATTTGACCTTAAGAGCATCAGAGCCACATATAAGTCTTTAAAGAACAAATGGGTCAAAATATGGAAGTTTACATAGATGACATGATTATGAAGAGTATAAAGCCAAAAGATCATCTTAAAGATCACCGAGAAACCTTTGACCGACTAAGGAGGTATTGGATGAAGTTGAATCCCCAGAAATGTACATTCAGGGCCTCATCTAGAAAATTTATCAAAAATATACAATAACACAGTAAGGGATCGAAGCAAACCCATAAAAAATTCAAGCCGTGCTGGAGATGACCCCTCCTAGGTCGGTCAAAGACGTCCAGCAACTCATCGCTCACATCAATGGCCTTAAGCTGCTTCATATCTCGAAGTGCCAACTAATAAGCCAAGTTATTCAAGATATTGAAGAATCCAATAAACTTTGAATGGACCAAGAAATTTAGAAGGGTCTTTGCCGACTTAAAACAACTCTTAATGTCCCCATTGATCCTAGTCAAACCTACACCATGGGAAGAGCTATTATTATACTTAGCGGTTTGCTACTGAGCCATCTCTTTTGTCCTCATTTGAGCGGAAGGGTAGGACCGTAGGTCGATCTACTTCATTAGCCACATACTGTAAAGGTCAAAGGAAAGACACTTAAAAGTAGAAAAGTTTGCCCTAACTGTCGTCATCTTAGCTAGGAGGCTCAAACCACATTTGGAAGTACACTTAGTGATAATTTTCAATGACTAGCTACTATGCACCTAGCTCCATAGGCTTGACGCATCAAGATAAATGATGAATACACACTAGAACTCAATGTGTATGGGGTACAATTTAGGACTTGAGAAGCTATTAATGCCCAGTTGTTGGCTAACTTCGTAGTAGAATGCATGGGGTCCCCTGAACGAGTCATTTGGAGAAAAGAAGCAAGAATGGAACCTTTATGTGGATAGGTCCTTGAATGAAGAAGGTTATGGGGTCAAATTAATTCTCTAAGGCCCCTACAATGTGAAGATATGATTCACCCTCAAATTTGACTTCAATGCCAATACTAATGAGGTAGAATACAAAGCACTTATAACATGATTAAAACTAGTAGCAGCGGTCAGGGTTAACAACTTGACTTTTTTTTTTTTTTTGAATCACAACTAGTAGTTCAATAATCCCAAGGAAAACATAAAATAAAGGAGGATTCCATGATGAAATATATAGAGGTTGTCCGATCACTCGTCATAAATTTCTCCAGTTGAGGCATCCACAAAATACCCCAAACAGAAAATGTTTAAGCAAATCGGCTCTCCAAATTTGCTACAGTAAGCTTCCTGAATCTCGAACCACACAAAGAAGCGATATTCATGAAATACCTCCCGTAGCACACTATCAACAAACAGTGTCAGGAACTCCTCATAGTCAAAAGAGATCCCGCGCTGCCTTGCTAGATGGACCCCGTCAAAGAGTACTTGCTAGAAGGCACCTTGTTGATTGATAAAAAAAATGGGCTAAAAAAATCATGTACCAAGCCACCAATTACATACCGTTGGATGACACCCTATATAGAAGAGGTCACAATCTACCCCTCCTCCACTACCTCTGACCGGAAGAAGCCATCTACACCCTAGAAGAACTACATTTCGAGGAATGCAATAACTACTTTGCTAGCTAGACACTTAACGTAAAAGCCCTCCCCCTCGGCTACTACTAGTCGACCATAAAGAAAGATGTGGTCGAGCTAACTAAGAGGTGCCCTCAATGTCAGAAACATGCCCCCATTGACCCACACACTGAGTAATTATCTTTGGACTCTTGCCAGCCCATAGTCATTCGCTCAATGGGAATGGACATCTTTGGCCCTTTCTCTAAGACCTATGGGCAAAAGAAATTGATCATTGTGGTGGTTAACTACTTTACAAAAAGGGTCCATATAATCTTTCGTGATGAACTGCATATTGTGCTAATTTGGAGTACTGCGAGTCCTGATCATAGATAATGGTACCAATTTGATAACTATTTTTTCAAGGAATTTTGTTGGTATCATCACAATAAAATTAAGTAACACTTCTATATCCCTTCCTTAGACCAATAACTAGGTCGAGTCTGTTAACGGTACAATTGCTAAAAGCCTAAAAAAGATGGTCAACCAAGACAACATTGGATGGGTAGAGCACTTACCCAACATCCTATAGGGATATAGAACCACACATAGGACGTTACCGAAAAGACCTCCTACAGACTGGCTTTTGGAACAGAAGCAATCCACCTGATGGAACTTAAAACGACCAACCCACCAGACCCAAGCTTTCAATCTAATGGTGAACAATTTCATACTATAAGTTAACTTCGACACCATAAAAGAGCTGCATAACAAAGCTAAGTAAAGGCTCATGGCTTATCAACACAAAGTCGCTAGGTACTACGATAAAAAGGTCAAGCACAAGGAGTTCAATCCTAGCAACTTAATATACTGGAAGCTAGCTGATATGGGAGCCAAAGAATGCTAAGGAAAGCTAGTTCCTGCTTGGGAAGATCCTGTCCGAGTATTAAAAAACCTCAAAAAATGGTGCTTATTGTAAACCTCCTAAATTTTGTACAACCTGAATATAACAATTACCAAAGATATAACAACAAGTTCTAAAGAACTTTGAAAAAAAAGTTGCAAAGATCACTCCCAATTTTTCGCAATCTAAGCATATAAAAGTGCGAACAAATTTGACTATTATTAGGAAGATTAGAATTCTTATCAATAAAATTTAGAGACACAAATATAACTTCCATAATCTTTGATAATCAATGATCAATAATAAATCGATTCATATTGTAAACCCCAAGATTTTACTATCTTAAATCAAAAAATAAGTTCTACACACGTCCAATAATGATACAGTGGTTATCAAGACATCATTAGTATTTTGAACCCTAAAGCAATATTAGAAAATATACTATCATCAATAATCATGATAAATAATTCTTAGGTGGGAAAAGACAAGATTTCATAATACAAGACCATAATTCAACAAACACTCATATATAGCTCTAGATTTCTAGTGCAAAAATGAAACAATTAATTTTTAAAAGCCTAATGGCTAGAAAACGATAACTTAGATATGAATCACTAGGGTTGAAAAATACACGATGGGATAAAAAACAGATCAATATCTATAAATCTAGATCTCAAATAAAAATCTGGATTGCGTAAATATACTAGTTACAAAATTATGAGTTTATAGAGATTAAAACCCTAATTTAGCCAATTGGGCCCATAAACATTAACCGTGAAGGTGAAACCGTAGAATTACTCAAATACGTACACGTAGGAAGTAACTCAAAAGTATTTCTTATATAATTTAAGACCTAGAACTCTAACTTCAATATTTTTTCATAAATTAATTAATAATTTGTTTAAATATTCATCAATATCTGTATATCATAAATTACTCACCTTGGACACATCATAACCATACCAAATTTAAAGCAACACGCGAAATTTTTCTCAAAATCAATTCAATTGCCATGATTTCCAATAGAAAAACTTGAGGAAGAGTTCAATTTGTCAAACTGGGAAAATCTCTCCAAAATTCCATTCATTAATTATGGCACTAACATTACAAGCTAAATACATTCCACACATGCACTCAATTTGGACCTGCCTGGACAAGATTTTCGCCACAAAACCATGCAACTATATTAAAATATGTTATGAAAATAATATATAATATCATTATAACAATAACTTATTTCGTTAAGTACTCTTTTAAATAAATGAAAATCCCCATTCTCCTTTTCATTTCTTATCGTGATAGCTTTTCTTCTTTTCTTATTATTTTTTTTCTTTGGCTGTGAAGAACAACAACAATGATCAACATATTTATAAAATAATATCTTACGTAAAAGAACAATTAAATTAATACATATATTCTCAAGATCTCCTTTACATCCAGATTAAGGCAACGTACTTCCTGGAAGTCTACCATGATTTTTTTTAATCATATTTAATTATTAAGTGGATCATAAAATATCAAAACATTAATAACCTAAACCTTTTATGAATAAATTATAACTTAAGATAATATATATTAAAGCTAAAAAATGAAAGCATTAAACTAAAGATTTTAAGTATATCATAATATTCAAAATATTTAATATAATAAATATATAAATTTTCGTCTGAAGGTATCATTAAATAGGTATTTATTATATGTGTTGGATCCTTAATCCAACGTTGGCTTTATATGTGAAATAATTATATGTTACGGGCTGTCACATTAAATTAAGTTCAATTAAAAGTGATCAATAAGATTTTGGGTATTTGGGCTTTAATGTATCTAATAGGATATGACCCTTTTATATGTAGAGACTTTATGAGTAATTTCTATTTTTATGATGGGCTAAAATAGGAATACCAAAAGATAACAACACGTTATCTCTATAAATAGTGGTTATGGTCCTCATATCACATGTACAAATTTTTTTTTAGTCTCTTCTAAATCCCATCATTAGAGAGTGCCGAGAGGAAACTAAAGGAACCTCCAAGAGAAAACGTGTTGATCTGGAAGACCAACCACACCGCTCTAAAGTCATTGCTTGCTATGAATTCAAGTATGCTTCCGCTTAATTCTGTTTAATTCTTAATGAACAAACATGATCGATCTAGTGTTTTAATATGTGGTAGTTCTCACGTAAGGTTAATCTAGATTTAACAAGTGCTATCAGAGCATACATGTTTGATCATTAGGAATTACTTTTGTAATTAATACATAGGGTTCTTTTCCCTATTTTTAAGAATTAAGGTTTCAAAGAGTAAAATTAAGAGGATTCATTTATGAACAAGAATTTTTTGAATTCTTGTAATATTAATATTCATGAATCTATTATTGAATACTCATATATATATATATATATATATATATTTGATCTGATGGTTGCCTTTTACTTTTGGATTTCTCAATCGTCCATTCTTCTATTGTATTCCCAAAACTTGTAATATATATTTTTTGACAACTTTAATAGTCGTGAAGGTTTTGGTTAATTTTTTGAAATGGTTTTTATTATTTTATTAAAATCATGATTTTAGTGATTTGATAATCAATTGGATGGGAACATGAAAACTTTAAGTTTTGTAATATATATGTATGCTGCGTTTATTCATTTTGTTTTTTTGACGAATTGTATGATCATAGCGTCTGAAATCGTGCGAATTATATATGTGGTTAGTCTCCTTGTTTCGTCTGCTTTATATCTGTAATCGTGCAAATTAAACAGTCGCGGATTTATACTTGTTCGTGACATCATTTTTTTTTGTGCGCATCCGGGGAATTGAATGATTTGATTTTTAATTTAAAAAAAAAAATGTCACAAACAGGTACGACCATACAAGATTCTCCTTATTTTTTAATCGCATTATTTCGATGATTGTTGTTCTATAATTAAAAATCCTATCGATTATTCGCTGCAAGAACTACCTCTTCAGAGACCCTTTAATTGAATTTGTATGATTCTAGGGTTTCAGTTATTATCGATTTATCAAAGGGGCATATATGGCTGCAGGAAAGTTGAGTCACTTCGTTTTAGATTTAATTTTCCAAGCGCAGTGAATAAGATCCTGCTACACGCACTCAGTTTTCCTAGGTTTATTTCAAAATTCAATCTTTAAAATGAAATGTCCGATCTTTAACATTTATTATCAAAACCATTTTGGATTTTAATGTTAATGGTTATTGAATATTATATAAATTCTGTTTTCTTCGTGATATTTGTCAAATTCTATCTGTGGAAGTTCCACTGAGATTTGCTTATGACATCCATGCTCTCTAATGGCGTAGGTCATCAATCCAATATTGGATTGTATATTCCATTTATTTATTTTATAATCCTACATTGAATAAGCGGATGCTGATATGATGTTGACCCAAAATTTAATATAATTTTAAATTTGAATATCGGTATATGTTTATATATATTTTGAGATAAATTAATTGAAACAACATACCGCCAAAGTGGTCCCTCTTGTGGAAATTAATTTGTTTTAAAATATAAAAGGTTGTGTGCGTGTAACTTATATGAATATTTGACCGGCCCAAAAGAAGGTCAATATTTAATAGAATTGTAAGTGAACCCGTAGTAATAAACGCATGACAATTATTTGGTTTTACATGTGAATAATAAACAAGCCCAAAGGAAGGTTTATTATTTGATATGTTCTTATTGTCAGTGTTTGATTAATACACCAAGATACCACTTAGTAGTTAATGTTTTATCCAAAGATGAAATATTAATGGGCTGCCCGATATCTTGAGATGGGGTTTACCTTTATTTGAATTTATTATTATTGTTTTAAGACTTATGTGAGCTTGTTTATTTTTTTGTTTTGTTCTTATTCGGCTATGAATAATCCTGCTAATATTACTGCCAACATCAATTCCATTCCTATGCTTAATGGCTCTAACTTCAAGTCATGGAAAGATAATCTCTTGATAGTACTTGGAGTAATGGATCTCGACTTTACATTACGGAATGATTCTCCTTTACCTTTTACTGATAAGAGTACCTCTGATGACAAGAGGGAGATGGAAAAGTGGGAGAAATCAAACCGCATGTGTATGATGATCATGAAAAAGGCCATTCTAGAAGCATTTAGAGGCATAATATTTGAAAAGATAACTAATGCTAAGGAGTTCCTTGATGAAATTGAGAAAAAGTTTGCTAAAAATGAAAAGGCAGACATAAGTACACTCTTGACAAACCTGATCTCAATGAAGTATAAGGGTAAGGGTAGCATTAGGGAATACATCATGGAGATGTCTCATCATGCTTCCAAATTAAGAGCACTTAAACTAGACCTCACAGAGGACTTGTTAGTGCATTTGGTTTTAATATCTCTTTCGACACAATTTAGCTAGTTTAAAGTGAGCTATAATTGTTAGAAAGAGACCTGGTCTCTAAATGAGCTCATTTCACACTGTGTTCAAGAAGAGGAAAGGCTGAAGCAAGATAAGATTGAAAGTGCTCACCTAACCTTGACCCATAAAAATAGGAAGAAGGATAACAAAAGAAAAAGGGAAAAACAAGCTACAAATACAGTGCTTCAGAAGAAACAACCAAAGAAGTCAGATGCACCGAATGGTAATGGTTGTCACTTTTGTGGAGCTATGGGGCATTATAAGAAGCAATGCACCAACTATCATGCTTGGCGTGTAAAGAAAGGTGTGCTTCTTAATTTGGTTTATTCTGAGGTTAATTTAACTTCAGTACCTGTACACACTTGGTGGATAGATTTTGGTGCAACAACTCACATTGGTGTGTCTATGCAGGGTTGCCTCCATTGTCAAAAACCAAGTGATGGTGAAAGATACATCCATGTAGGTAACAGCAAGACAATTGAAGTTGAAGCAATTGGAAAATTTAAGTTATTATTAAAGACTGGATTTTATTTGGATCTTGATGAAACATTTATTGTACCATCATTCAGACGGAATTTAATTTCGATTTCTGCTTTGGACAAATCTGGTTACTCTTGTTCATTTGGAAATAAGAAATTTAGTTTGTTTCATGATTCAAAATTAGTTGGATCTGGTTCTTTATCTATTTATGATCATCTTTACTTGATTGATAATATTGCTTCATTTAATGAATTCTTGCAAGTAAGTACATGAGGTACAAAGAGAAAATTAACCAATGAGAATTCAGCTACATTATGGCACAAGAAATTAGGTCATATCTCCAGACGGAGAATTGAGAGACTTGTGTCAGATGAAATTCTAAACCCTTTAGATTTTACAAATATTGATGATCACATTAACCAAGGTAGTCGGAACCGGACCGAACCGGTCGGTTCGAATCGGTTCGATCGGAACCGGAGGTGGGCACGGGCCGAGTAGCTTATGCGACCCGTTTTTTAAGAAAACCAGAGAGACTCGGTCGACCCGGCCGGTTCGACAGTGAACCGGTCAACCCGGCGGGGTCTGACGGGTCAAAATGCTCCATATTAAAAAAAAAAAAAAAAAATCTTAGCCTTTCCTTTTTGTTTTCCCGCGCCTGGCCTCTGCTGTAAAAAAAAAAAACAAACAAAAGCTGCCCAAAAAGAGACAGAAATTGAAAACAGTAAAATAAACACACAAAAGCAAAATCAAAATCAAAAGCAAAAAGGAAAACCAGATCCGAATCCACACGCAGCTCCGGAATACATTTTCGGATTTTCCCTTGACGTGAAGCAAAAAGGTAAAACCGTAAGAGTTGATCAATTTAGCAGTAGTGAATGAATGTGAGATGATTGTGTTGTTTTTTTCATTTAGCAGTAGTGAATGAATGTGAGATGACTGTGTTGGTTTAGTTTTTAAGTTTTTGTTTTGGTGAATGATTTAGTTTTGGTTTGTCAATTATCGTGGCGGCGTTGATGGTTTATGGGTTTGCTTTTTAGATTTCGTTTTGGGAAGGCATTTTGGTTTATAGCGTTGATGGTTTAGGGTTGTCGACGTTGGCATGGGTATTGTAGAGTTTTGATTTTGATTTGATGGTTATTGTTTTGATTGTTCGAGGTAGTGTTCTGGGTTGTTCTGGAGGTTGTGGGTTTGTGTTTTGTTCTGAATTGGAAAAGCATTGCCTGCTAGCCATTAGTCTTTTTCGAAAGGTATATATCCATTTTGAATCAACGTTGTCATATCCATAGATTTCGAGATAATTTTCTTATATATCTCATTTTAACATATGAAAGTAATAAAAATTTTCATTTTCTCTCCGATTCATGCAAGTGGGCATAATAAATATAAGACATGACATTTTTTTCCCTTTGGTTTTTCCATTGGATATGACAGTCATTAGATTATATTGCATGAATTCTCAAAACCCTAATTATTAATGTTTTTATCATTACAATGTACAACTACTAATCTCATATGTCTCAAAACCACCAGATAAGATTCCTTTCTTTTTCAATTATTGTCTGCTTGGTCTTATATGATGTCAAGAGTAGCAATGACTGAAGGAAAGCATGCACACTTCAAAGATGACTGGATTAAATATCATAAAAGAAAAGAAATAGGTTGTTCCTAATGCAAGACAAAGACAAAAACAACATTGCTGGGACGAAAATTTGTATTACTTGAGTGAGTTAATAAGAATGGTGGCTGCTTGGAAATATATACTTGGTTTCTTTTGGATATTCATGTTTGTAAGCTGCACAATTTCATTGAATATCATGAAAAAGAAATTCACGGATTGATGTATTTCATCTAATTCAACTAATCATAAATGTTTTTTTTTTTAACAAAAATATAGGTTGTTGAAAAAGAAGAAAAGAATAGAGAAGAGACATGTTGAGTAGTCAATCTTCTTCTTCAATCCGTACAAAGAATGATCCTGCTTGGGAGCATTTTAGCTCATCTACTAATAAGAAAGGGAAGATGGTATTCACTTGCCTTTATTGTGGATCTAGATATCAAGGTGGAGGAATCAATAGGATGAAATATCATTTGGCAGGGATTCAAGGCAATATTGCATCTTGCAAGAAAGTACCAAGTGAGATCCAAGAAAAAATGTTGGCATATCTCAAATCTGTCAAACATAAGGATCAAGACTCTGATGAAGTTCACTATACTCAATTTGAAGATGGTGAAGAAGAGGTTGAAGTGGAAGAGTTACAAGTTTTGCCAATGCAACCAAAACCAAAAAAGAAAGGTTGGAGTAGAGAAATATGTCACTAAGAACACCCCTCCATTGTTCCAACCAGGTATAAAGAGTGCACTAGCTGGTAAACAAGCAGTTCAAAGAGCACACATGGCATTAGCTAGATGGTTTTTTGATGCATGTATACCATTTAATGCTTTGAAGTCACCTTATTTTCAACCTGCAGTAGATGCTATTGCAGCAATAGGTACTGGATATAAGGGACCATCTTATCATGCCATGCGGATTCAGTTGCTGGGAGATTGTAAAAAGGAGTGTCAATTGCTGATTGATTCATACAGAAGCAATTGGGCTAAATCAGGATGGACAATAATGACTGATGGTTGGACTGATCAAAGACAAAGGACCCTCATTAATTTTCTAGTGTACTGTCCTACTGGGATGATGTTTGTTAAATCAATTGATGCATCTGACATTGTAAAGGATGCTAATAATTTATGCAATATGTTTTCAGAAATAGTTGAGTGGGTTGGGTGTAAACCCCGGGAATTTTCCACTCTAATAAATGATTCTAAAGTAGATTATGAACTAGTTAATAGATTTAAATCCTAATTAAAGTCCAAGAACAGATCAATATCTAGAATTTGATTAGATAAAGGATTTAGAATTTGAATAAAGATTAAATGATGGTCTTTGATCTCGACAATGATTTGAGATTAAAATAACGAGTAGTAATGAGCTTAGACTCAAACTTAAACCGTAAATTCAACACTCCTAGTTAAAATAAATAACTACTAATAAAATTTCACGACAAGTATCAAAATTAAAAATATATATACCGTTTAGTTTTCGTATTAAGCACAATACTAAGTAAACGATTATTTACGCTTATGGACAGAAAATAATAATCTAAAAATGAACCGTTAGGATTATAAATACACAACGAAAACATAAATTGTTGAATAACTCAAAAACTGAACTCCAAATAAATAATCGAATCACGCTATTGTTCTAAACCAAGCTTTCTTAAGCTATTAAAGTCGAAAACAAAAATTGACCTAATGAGCTTAAAAATTATTAATCGCGGGAGATAAAATTATATGATTAATTAACTACGTATATATGAAATCTAAAATTGTATTATTTGATAATCTAATTGTTTTGTATAACCCTACAAACATATTTTTGTACAAAAACTCCCAAATATTAGCTAATTTGTACCCATATAACTTGTTAAATGATCCTAAAACTAAATTAAAATAACTAACTAATATATATATTTATATGTGTTGCTGAATTCGGTGGAAATTCAGAGAAGGAAAAGAAGCCGAAATTGAGCAATAATACATCCCCAAAAAGTCCACAAAAATCAACTACACAACCAACCACATATTGCTAAATAAGCCCTCATTAATGACAGTGATAATAACAGATCAAACAACAGCCAAATGAGGAGAAAAACCGAAGGAAATTCGGAGGAAACAGCTGCAACCCTCTTCTCCTTCTCTCTCTATATATATACACATTTAAGTGCATTAATGAGGAAACAAACAACTCTCACTTCTCTCAAACGTTTTCACATCAAAACTACTCCTAAATATCAACCAAAACGAGCCAGAAACAGAAATCAAACTAAGCAAAACACTGGAGTTCGAATCAAAAGAAAAATAATACCGAAAACCCTTGGAAACGAGCTCAAAGGTAAGTTGAGGTAACTCGAGTGTTTTTCTTTCAAATATAAGGATTATAAATGACTTCTAATAATCTTAGGAACGTAATAAACACAATTACAAGCTTCGGATTTCATCGGACAAGCTCAAACGAGGTAAAAATCCAAAACTCTAGTTTTATTTCCCTAAGATCGAGATCTAAATATGTATGTTTATAAACGTGTTAAGAGTTGTGTTATATCCTTGTATAAGTTATATAAACACTAAGAAACGGTTTAGTAATGTTTTTAACATGTAAAATTTAAAGATTATGAATCAGATCAGTGAAGAAGATGATGAACAATACCAACACTGCCTCAAAGCTGGCAGTGTAACCGCTCAACGCCGGCGGCTTACAATGATAGGCTGGCGGCGTAGATGCGACTTACACTGATCGGAGGCTACGTAAAAATAATTTTCACGTAAACATGAACATAAGCCGGCTACCTGGAGATATATGCCGACGGCGTAGAGCCGACGTACGTTGAAAGCCGACAGCTTTCGAAGCCGGTACACCCAATATGAAATGTTTTCCAAATTAAGTCTATACCGGCACCTGGGTTTGAAGGCCGACGGCTTTGAGCCTGCGTACAGCCAAATTTTTCAACGAAAGCTTATTCAACAGAACTTATATATATATATATATATACACATATGCAATACTTCTACTCAGTATATTATATATGTTATAATATAAGAATTTATAAATAATTAAATAAATACAAGTATTCAAGCATAATTAGATTAATATCTAATAACTTTTAAAACTCTAGAATTTAAGACAAGTATTTAGTATTAATAACAGTTATAAATAGTCAAATATTTGTTCTAAATAGATAAAATAGGTAAGAATGGAAATTGAAATAAGCTAAATTTTTGAGTAATATGACTTCTAAAAATAAGAAAATAATTATAGGAGATTAATTAAGAGAAACACGATGACACTAAATAATAATAAATAAAGATAATTCTCTATATTGAGCTCAGTATAGAATAACATAAAACTAGTAATAGTTAGTATCAAAACTTAATAAAAATCGAGTCTAGGACACTAACCACATGTAGAAATTTAGTTATATAATTTATATTGATGAATACTTTATTCATCTTAAATAGGTGACTTTGATTCACTAGAGGATCTACTAGCTGATTACTACGATTGAGTCAGTATGAGCATGTGAGTAATTCAGTCATATTATATTGTTTGTGCTTGTAAGTAGTTGAATATGTAATGTAAAGATAATTAAACGAATGTTTGAAAGTATGTTGTGATCTGATTATATGATTGTTAAGATATCCCTACAAAAGCGATAATGCAATGATTTGATGTTGTGAAGTAGTATAATGATGATTGTGTGTAATGTATGGTCACCGTGAAATTGATTAAGAATTATTGACTTAACAAAATAATTTGATTATGCATTGCACGAATTGCATTATTACATATATATTGGTGTGACAGCCTGCTACATATTAATATTTCGGATCTCTGTTTATACTTGGTTGTTCTAATGTGTTAGTTCTTCCAAGGTACTCTTTGATCTGGCGGTCCTACGAGAACTAAAAGGCACCAAAGAACGTCGCCCGTAGAATCGCTTTGAAATGATTAATACTTAGGGAGTTTCTAAGGGGATTGCAGGAGATGGTCAGATTAATCAATTATATTCAAAATGATAAGCCTAAAACGAGAAATCGTTGATTCTCCTGTGTACTTAGTCTCTCCTGGGCAGGTAGGTCATTGAGTACTGGTTCTTCAACCCTTAAGAAGAGGGCGTAAATCTTTTTCTTGTTTGGATTCTAGATCATCCAAACTTGTATCTGTGCATATGATTGAGTACTTGCATTGCACATGATTTGCTAATAACTTGTGTGATGTATGGTATGTCTAGTTATTCACTGAGCTGTGGTTTCGCTCATACTCCAATAGTCTTTTCAGGTTTACCTTACGATCTTGGTTAGTCACTTCCAGGAGTATGGCTCCGGTAAGAGCTTAGGAGCTGGAAGTCTACGGTTATATTTTAGTTTAATGGTTATGTACTATTAAAATAGATTATCTAGTTGTGTACTCCAGAAGAACTATATGGTTTGTAATAGTTTTGTAGTGTTTATTCACTAAGTTATTTTTTTCATATATTTGTTATTTCTTATCAAGCAACTACAAAGATCCTGTTGTTTTAAAAACTTGTCATTCTCTGAAGGTAATCTAGTGATAGTATTCAAGTGTGACTTGTTTACTACTACTAGGGTACCTCAGGGCGTGACATCGGGCCTTCTAATGTGGTGCATATTGTGATTGACAATGCAAGCAATTATGTTGCAGCTGGGAGGTTGTTGCAAGAGAGGTATGATCATATATATTGGTCTCCTTGTGCAGCACATTGCTTGAATTTGATGTTGAAAGACATTGGCAAGATGGATCACGTAGATGAGCTTGCAAAGCGTGCTTCTAAGGTAACTATATTTGTATATAACCATATTCACTTGTTGTTTTGGTTGAGAAAAAGAGAGGGTTGGAAAGAAATTGTTCGTCCTGCAGTAACTCGATTTGCCACTACTTTTATTACTTTGAAAAGTATCTTTGAACATAAGCATGACTTGCAAGCTTTGGCAACAAGTACACATTTCACATGTCATAGGCTTTCAAAATGTGCTGCTGGAAAAGCTTTTACTGCTATTGTGTTAGACACATCATTTTGGGAAGATTGTTTGCTCATGGTGAAAGTCACAACTCCGATTATGAAGCTCTTGCGTATTGTGGATGCTGATGAAAAGCCTTCTCTTTCTGCTGTTTATGAAGGATTTTCTAGGATTCGTAAGGGGATTATATCAGTTTTTAAAAATAGACAAAAATTGTATAGTCCTTATATCAAAATTGTTGATCGGAGGTGGGACAAACATTTTCGTTGTGGTCTACATGCTGCAGCTTATTTCTTGAATCCAGCATTCATGTATGATGATACATTTGAAGAAACTGCAGAAGTTATGCAAGGCTTATATGATGTGCTTGGGAAAAAAAGTATTTGTGGTCATAGCATAGCTGTAATCAAAGACATAAAATTATATCGTGAAAGAAGAGAGAGTTTTGGTTGGGAAATAGCCATCAAATCTGTCAAAACATCGCAACCAGGTAAGTGACCATAAATACTAGAATCAAAACTGGTGTTTTATTTTTCACAATTGTTTGACTTGCTTTGTTGAATTGTAGATGATTGGTGGAGGTTTTTTGGTCATAGTGCTCCTACATTGCAAAATATTGCTATTTGAATACTAAGTCAAACTACTTCTGCTTCTGGATGTGAGCGTAATTGGAGTTTCTTTGAGCGCATCCATACAAAAAAAAAAAAAGAAATAGATTAGAGCATCAAAGGCTTAATGATCTTGTTTATGTGAACTACAATTTGCGCTTGAAGAATAGGTATGTAAATTATCATAACTTTATCATAGTTCACCTTATGTATTTTTAAAATTTTTTCCTTTGCTAATTATTTCTTTATAGGCATGAAAATAAGAAGAAAAGTTATGATCCAATAGATTTTGATTACATTGAGAAGACGGATTTTTGGATTACTGAAGAAGAGGAAGATTCACCTCTTGAACTTAATTTTGATGAGATAATTGAACAAACAATTTATGAGGATGATGCTACCCTAGTAACAATTGATGGTTTGACTAAAAGTTAGTCATCTATTTCTGAATTATTAATTTTGTATATGTTCATTGAACATTTTTTCTTAAGACTTAGTATTCTTCTTTTCTTTTTTCTTTTCCTTCTTTTCTCCCAGATGATACAGAGATTAATGAAGAGGTTGATTTAGATGCAATTGAAGACCGAGCTGACTTTATGCATACCTTTGAATCAAATGAAGATTGGGATGACATTCATTGAAAGTTAAATTAATATCTTAGTTTATATTATTTTGTTTTTGTTTTTGATATGTACAATGTGATTTTACTTTAATGATGGATTTGACAGGGTAAATTTCATTTATTTACTTTGTAACGGTTGGGATTTAACATAAAAATTCATTTTTCATCGACCCCGGTTCGACCCCTTGACCCCTGACCCCTCAGCATATCCGGGTCAAATCCCGGTCCGGGTTTGACAACCTTGACATTAACTGTATAAAAGGGAAACAAACCAATAAAAAAAGATTTGAAGCCAATAGGACTTCAGACGTCTTAGAACTTATCCATACAGATATTTGTAGACCGTTCCCTACAGTTGCTTGGAATGGTCAACAGTACTTTATAATGTTCATAGACGATTTCTCGTGATATGGCTATCTATATCTCATTCATGAAAAGTCACCGTCTTTAGACATGTTAAAAAATTATAAGGCTGAAGTTGAGAACCAACTCATCAAAAGGATTAAAAGCATCAGATCTGATCGTGGTGGTGAATACCATGGCAGATATGATGGTTCAGGTAAACAACGTTTAGGACCTTTTGCTAACTTCCTAGAGGAATGCGGTATTGTCCCACAGTACACCATGTTGGGTTCACCCGCTATGAATGGTGTTGCTGAAAAACGAAACAGGACGCTTAAAGACATGGTGAGAAGTATGATTTGTCATTCCACCTTACCAGAATCACTCTAGGGAGAAGCACTTAAGACTGCAACATATATCCTTAATAGGGTTCCAACTAAAGCAACTAACAAAACCCCATATGAGCTTTGGACGGGTAGGAAGCCTAGTTTAAAGCATTTGCATGTATGGGGATATCCAGTTGAGGCAAGGCCTTATAGGCCTAATGAAAAGAATCTAGACTCAAGAACAGTGAGTTGCTATTTTGTTGGGTACTTTGAAAGATCGAGGGGTTATAAGTTTTATGATCTCACAACTAAGTCGATATTTGAGTCAGGAAATGCTCGGTTCTTTGAAGATGTCGAGTTTGTGGGGGGAGATATGTTAGAGACATTGTCTTTGAAGAGGAATACGTTACCCACAGGTGCTCTTGAATTTGGTCAAGATTTTGTTCCTGATCTTATTCAAAACACAATAAACTTAGATAATGCTGGAGATCCCGTTCAAGAGACTGTTCTGGAAGAACAAACTTTACCACCTTAAGAACCTATGCCATTAAGGAGATCTACTAGACCAAAAAGAAGTGTGATGCCAAATGATTACATCGTATTTCCTCAAGAACATGAGGTTGACATTAGAATGATGGAAGATGATCCGATTAATTTCCGTCAAGCCATTGAAAGTTATAACTCTCAAAAGTGGATTGATGCCATGAATGAAGAGATAAAGTCTATGAAGGACAATGATGTTTGGGATCTTGTCCCATTGCCAGAAGGTACGAAGCCCATTGGTTGCAAATAGATATTTAAGACCAAGAGGGATTCGAAAGGTAATGTGGAAAGGTACAAGGCTCGTCTTGTTGCAAGGGGCTTTACACAGAAAGAAGGCATCGACTATAAAGAGACTTTCTCACCAGTTTCTTCGAAAGACTCTTTTAGGATTATAATGGCATTAGTGGCACATTTCAATCTTGAGTTACATCAGATGGATGTAAAGACCGCTTTTCTCAATGGTAACATTGATGAGACGATCTATATGGTACAACCAGAAAACTTTGTGTTGGGAGATCCAAAGAATATGGTTTGTAAACTTAAGAAATCCATAGCATCTCGACAATGGTATTTCAAATTTCATCAAGTGATCATCTCGTTTGGTTTTGAGATGAATTTGGTTGATGATTGTATACACCATAAGTTCTGTGGGAGTAAGCACATTTTCTTGGTCTTATATGTTGACGATATTTTGCTTGCCAGCAACGATATAAGCTTATTTCATAGAACCAAGAGATTTCTAGCTAAGAATTTTGAGATGAAAGATCTTGGTGATGCTTCTTTTGTGTTAGGAATACAAATACACCGAGATCGCTCTCATGGTGTTCTCGGATTATCTCAAAAGAGCTATATCGAAAAGGTACTCAAAAGGTATGGCATGCAAGATTATAGACCGGTGATACCTCAGTGGCTAAAGGAGACAAATTTAGTCTCTGTCAGTGCCCTAAGAATAATTTTGAGGAAAAAGAAATGCAAAAAATTCCTTATGCATCAGTAGTAGGGAGTCTAATGTATGCTCAGGTTTGTACGCTTCCAGATATTGCATACATTATAGGAATGTTGAGTAGATACTTAAGTAATCCAGGATTAGACCATTGAAAAGCAGCGAAACAGGTCTTACAGTACTTACAGAGAACAAAAGATTACATGCTCACTTATCGAAAGTCAGATCAGATTGAGATCGTTGGGTATACTGATTCTGATTTTGCTGGATACCAAGATAGTATGAAATCTACATCAGGCTACATCTATCTGCTAGCTGGAGGAGCTATCTCTTGGAAGAGTGTAACACAATCTCTTATTGCCTCTTCTACTATGGAAGTAGAGTTTGCAGCATGTTATAAGGCTCTAATCATGGAATATGATTGCGAAATTTTGTCACAAGGCTGCGCATAGTGGATACTATTGATAGACCACTTAAGTTATTTTGTGACAATAAGTCAGCAGTTCTAT
Source organism: Combretum micranthum (assembly GCA_024138025.1). Taxonomy (NCBI): domain Eukaryota; kingdom Viridiplantae; phylum Streptophyta; class Magnoliopsida; order Myrtales; family Combretaceae; genus Combretum; species Combretum micranthum. The sequence goes on along the minus strand of JAMXBD010000013.1, from coordinate 2,052,692 downwards.
ATTTCAACAACAACAACAAGAGCTCGACAAAGTCAAAACATATAGACATCAAGTTCCTCATTATAAAGAAAGAGTTCAAAGTGGAAAGTTGTCTATAGAGCATATAGGAACAAACTCCATGATTGCGGACCCGCTTACTAAAGGAGTGCAACCCAAGGTGTTTCATGAGCACACTGCTCTTATGAGTGTCATGTCCTTAAGTAATGTTCAGTTTTAGTAGGAGTTTGTTAATTTGAATGCTTTTATGTCATAAACAAACTTTAATTAGTTGTTTTTTGTTTATTATGTTTCAAGGATATTTTCTGCAGAAATAAATTTTTTGTTTGCTTATACTCTAATTTTGGTTTATGGTTTGATCTCATTAAGGTTTATGGTGGACCAGTAGGAAATAGACATGTTAAGATCACATTGCATGAAATTTCCTTGCTACACATCCATATCATGATCCATGTCATTCAGTTGTGTCGATATTGTGACCATTGATGGGTTGAGTTACAATAAATGTAATGAATATCGCTTTGATCCTATGTTGATATAGTTGATGGACCGGATTGGTTATAGATACATATTGGTCGTGATAGTAAATTTGAGCTCATATGGTTGTCTTTTGGAAAAACATAATTATAAGGTTACACATATAGTCAAAGTGGGAGATTGCTGGATCCTTAATCTAACGTTGGCCTTATATGTGAAATAATTATGTGTTACGGGTTGTTACATTAAATTAAGTTCAATTAAAAGTGATCAATAAGGTTTTAGGCATTTGGGCTTTAATGTATCCAATAGAGTATGACTCTTTTACATGTAGAGACTTTATGGGTAATTTCTATTTTTATGGTGGGCTAAAATAGGAATACCAAAAGATAACAACACGTTATCTCTATAAATAGTGATTATGGTCCCCATATCACACGTACAATTTTTTTTTAGTCTCTTCTAAATCCCATCATTAGAGAGTGCAGAGAGAAGACTAAAGGGATCTCTAAGAGAAAACGTGTTGATCTGGAAGGCCAACCGCACCGCTCTAAAGTCATTGCTTGCTATGGATTCAGGTATGCTTCCGCTTAATTCTATTTAATTCTTAATGAACAAACATATCGATCTAGGGTTTTAATATGTGGTAGTTTTCATATAAGATTAATCTGGATTTAACAATATGTGCCATCGAACCCAACAAATATCTGAGTTCTCTGTTATCGTCTTGCTTAGTCCCTAAGTAAATTGATTTAGAAGGAATTTTAGTCATCCTTAAGTCAATTCCTTCTTTTCCAGTCTTTGATTTCGTCCATATATATGTTTGGAAGACTTCTCATTTTCATTCAATCTCCTTCCTCATTTATTTATTTTTTCTTTTGCTCTATATACCAAAAACTTCTAGAGAAACTTAGATAAAACTTCCAATTTAAAAAACTCATAATTCTTCCATGCCCCATCTATTTTTAATTCTGAAAGTCATGTTAAGATCGTAGAGTAATACTCTTCAAAACAAAAATAGACTTAGTAAGATTTTATCCATCCTAAAAGCCCGATTAATAGGAATATCAAATGTTATATTTTACGTTACTACTTATTATAAAGTTATAATTTTAGATACATTAACTATAGAAAAATATCTTTTTCTTGTTTTAGGTGAAACTTTAATTTTTAAATTAGTCGCATAATTATCTCATTTAAATGAAGCAAAGATGAGTGAGATGATTCAATGATTTACTACTTTACTTATGCATGTTAGGATAAAGATAATATATATATATATATATATATAGATATGTTTATAGTGAAAAGGTGATACACAATCTTTCTATGAGTTTGAATATTTGTAGATGGTGATTACAAAGTGATTTAAGGATGTTATAGTTTTTGTGCTTGTGGACTTGCGGAATCAGACGTTCCGACATAGTAAATCCAACATATTTAAAAAAAAAAACAATGATTCATCCATATGAAAACAAAAAAATCCCTACTTGGTTTTGTGGCAACTAATTAGTTACTTATTACTTTCTTTTCTTCTTTTATTTCTTTCCTTTGTCGAATGAAAAGCCTTATCCATCTTGACATTCATCAAAAACACAAGACCACTTAATTACCCCCCACGATTAATTCCAATAATATTTATCTGACGTATTTCTTTAGGAAATAGTGCCATTTTTGCTCCTAAAACTCCTTGCTTGGCCCGGACATGCAGTACGAAAAGTCATCCAAAAGTCAAGGCTACTTGAGATAAAAAGCGACATAACCCCTCATCACATGACATTAAGAAGGATGATGTCATGTATTATTTTTTTTAAACTTACCCAAATCCATTGTCTTCTCTTGGAAATAGACTTGGAGAGCAATTCTAACATAATTGTCCATGTGACAATTACTCTCAACTTACTTACAAAAGTAAATAAATAAATAAATAAATTAACATTAAGCCCAAATAGTTATGTCCTAGACACTTAGCCTTATTTTAATTTATTTCCTTCCTTCCCTTGCCTCTTCGCCGAATAAAACAACTCCCCATCCTGCCAGCTCAACAACAAATAACACCAATTAAGTTTCATCAAAATTTCCCCAATAACCTTCATCTTTCATAGTCATTTTCCTTCTTCTATCTCTCTTAGCCAAAAATCAATGCTCTCCACCATGATAAAACATCAAAGGATTAAATTGCCAAGAAATGCAAAGTAAAAACCTAAGGAAATCACCAAACCTTACCATTAAATGTCAATTTGACTTTAACCCTTCTAATTTTTCCAATTGCCCCTTCAAATTTACCAAGGGCATTTGGTCAGGGGCAAGTGACCCTCGCTAACAATCCAATTCCATCCCAATTCACATCTCTTATGATTTTCTAACTCAAATCAGATCAAAAGGCCATTATTACATGATTCTTCTCTTAAATTCTCAATCTAACAATTCCAAAAAAAGAAAACCCCTATTCTCTCTCTCTATTCATTGTAATAGCCTGTCACTCTCCTTCTACTCACCAAAACAATGAAAATAAAAACAACATAAAATCACTCAAACACTCCTTTCAACACTAATTAGCTACTCTAGAGAATTAATGCATAATTCCTTCTACTAAAAGTTTTTAGAGAAAAAGGAGGAAATAACAACTTTGACTCTCCATTTATCAAGAGTAAAGAAGTCCTACTTATCAATTCAATTGTATAGAAATTTCCGAAGTTTAACAAGCTCTTCTCTTCGATATTTCCTCCTAAGATTTGACACTCATTTAATGAAAGGGAAAATTGTCACTAACATCAATCGAGCTAAAGTGAATTTTTAACACACTAAATAAATAGAGCAAATAGGAAAGAAAAACAAAAATTGCACATATGTATATATGTATGTGTCTTGACCATATAGAGCATTTAAGGTTCATAATTGTTTTATTTCGTCTCTATTCAAATGTTGTAAATCATGGTTTGAAGAATGGGTTTCAAGTAAAATGAAAATCATATTTAAATTTGATAAATAATATAGATTTAAGATTACCTTGATTAGAGGTAGCTAATTATGTAATTGAATTGATGAATTAATGTTTAAATGTTAATAATATATACATAAGCATGTGACTCAGCCTCACAGGAATTTCAAAGGAAAATATGTTATCTTTATTCCTAATTTTATGATTAATTATTATAATCTAACTAACTAGGATTAAATAGATTAAGCTACTAAAAGAAGTGATTAAGATATATGTTATATATTCTGCCATATAAGTGCATGTAAGGAAAATTATGTTGAATTTGATAAATAATATAGCTTCATGATTATTCAAGTTCCAAGCAACTATTTATATGCTTAAGTTGAAGAAATGAAATAAAATGAGAAAAATACAAATACATATATACCTCTCAGCCTTAGTAACTTAGGAAAGATAGAATTATTAAAACTAAATCGACATGATTTAAGAGTGCATTAGTTGATATGATAAGATATGTTTTAATTAAAATATTGATCTTAAAAATTACTCCTAAAGCTATAAGCATGAGTTATGGCATACCTAGGACAGTAATGGTGAAAAGTGTAAGTTAATCAAAATCTTAGGAATCTTAGGTAATAAGATCAAGTAACTTAAAGATACGTATTTAAAATAAGGTCAACACAAATACAACGAAAAATAAATATAAATATATATTCTTTGACTAAAAAGTAGGGTAATGGACTTAAATTAAGTTTAATCAATAAAATTTGATAAAATATACATAAAAACAAGGAAATTAACTTGAAATGAGGATTGAAGACACAATAGATTTCATTGTCTAAAATAAGAGTATAGTAATGAATATCCATTATATCAATTCTCAAGGGATACAAATCAATCTTTGGAATTTCCAATAGATTACTACGACTTAGCAAAGATGACAAGTAAGTAACTTTATTCTTATCACATTGTTTGTGTTTGTAATATAGTTGTGTATATAATAATATATTAAATCTGCTATGTATTTGGGATTGGGTATATTGTGTGTTGCTTGGTGTTTATTCAGCTACTAAACTATGAAAATAACAGTGATAATCATTTTGCATGTTAAATATTGTATGAAATTTATTGATGCTTGTCTGCGAATTGTATGGTCACTTAATAATTTTGATATAATTCTATTTAACTATTTAATGAAATAGTCATGCATTGCACAATTTGCATTTCTTATATTAAGGTATGGCAGCCCCGCTACATGTTAGCATTTCGGTTCTCTAGTAGTAGCTTGGTTTCTCCAGAAGACATTTTCCTAGTTCAACACAATGTTACCTTTGTTCCATTGGTTCATGGGAACTAAGCAGGCACCTAAGAAACGTCACCTATGGTATCGACATAAAATGGTTAAACACTTAATGAAGTTTCTTTGTTCCAAGGATATGAGTGAAACATTCGAAGTTAATTTTTGAGAGTTTATGGTACCCATTCTTCCTTGGTTATTTGATTCTCCTGGGTACGGTGGGTCACTGGTTTCTTCTAACCTCGATGAGAGGGCATAAATCTCATCTTGTTTGGATTATGATCATCCAAACTTGTACCTATGTATATAAATGATTGTCACATTGCATATGCTTGCTAATTATACTTGCCTGTTATTACTTGATGTGTGGTATGGTCAGGTCATATTATCTCATCGAGCTATGGTTTTGTTCATCCCCCAATAGTTTTTATGCATGAATAATGCTAGTTGGGAATGAGCTAAGAATGTGTGAAGAGTGATCCTCCATCAGACTTTCATGGAGTTAGAAAGATAAATTACAGTGAACTTAGAGTACTAATTTGGTAAATTGTATAAACATTTGAGACTTTTGTATTTTGTAGGTTGAAACCCAATTTTTTATTATTTGATAGAGGATACCGATTATCTACAATCTTGGTGAGATGTGGAAAGATCGGATTCCATATTTGAGTCTCAATAATAGTATTATATGTATAATTAATATATGAGAAGTTGATAATTATGTAGCCTTATAATCTCTTACTTGTAACACGATTCTCATATTGCGGGTGCATACGTGATATGATAACTTTAGGATAATCCTACTAAGCCCCTATTAGAGTCGTGACACTTATTGCCTGAAGCGGTACAATAAACAGCCCATTCCCAGGAGTTGGAATGTCGATAGTTTGTGAAAGTACTTTATTTAAGTTCATTTTCTTATGTAATTGCCTAATCACCTTGTTTGTCTTGTTTTTCTCTTTAGAATTAACAGGATATCTTAAGTCCTTCCAAACAATACCTATGCTTTATACTATTTACATACATTAACCAGGTTGCTTATGCTTGACATTTGCATCCTAAAAATTATTTAAGTCCCAAGTGATAAACATCCGACCAAGGACCTTAGCCCTGGAACTGATCCAATCGATAGGGCTACTTACACTCATCACTCGTGTCTTAAAATTTATTTAAATCCCAACTGAAAAGCATCTGACCGAGTAGACCATAACCCTAGGATAAACCCATTGACTAAGCTGCTTACGCTTAGCATCTGCGTCCTAAAATTTATTAAAGTCCCAAGTGAGAAGCATCCAACCAAGTGAATCATAACCCTAGGACCAACCCATTGATCAGATTGCTTATGCTCAACCCTCACATCTTAAATTTATTTAAGTCACAAGCAAGAAGCGTACGACCAAGCGAACCATAACCCTAGGACCGACCCATTAACTGGGTTGCTTATGCTTAGCACCTGCATCCTAAAATTTATATAAGTCCCAAACAAGAATCGTCTAACCGAGAAAACAACAACTTTAGGACCGATCCATTGACCAGGCTATTTACGCTCAACACCCGCATCCTAAAATTTATCTAAGTTATAAGCGAGAAGTGTCCGACTGAGCGGACCATAATCATGGGATCGACTCATTGATTGTACTGCTTAAGCTCAGCACCAACACTATATCAAATATGTTAGGAGGCTTGCATTTGCTTACTTTATCCTAGTCGTTTTGATCTTCCCAGCACCAAAATCCTTCCAAGACAAAAAGGAGCTTATGAGGCTTTCCTTCATCAACCCCATCCCCAAGAGTTAAAAGAGAAAGAGTAAAGGCCTTTGAATAGTAAAGGGCTTCCCGCTTAGTTTGAGCACACATGCTCTTTCTCCACTATAAAAAACTCCATATAGCTAGAAATAATGAGACCTATGGCCTCCATTACATGCCATAATGCAAGAAGAAAATTCTTGCTGCCATGAACAAGCAATGTTTACTTTGGACAAAAGTCCTTCAGGAATACTCCAAGCTACCCAAGAGAAGATGAAGTAGAATGACACCAAAGGCTTGATCTTTTCAACCAAACATGAACTCGCAACTCCATAAGAAAGGATGCAAGAGCTACTTCTAGAAAACAAAGCACCATGCAAAGAAAGAAAGAAAAAGAAAGTTAAAGGTAAAAGATGAAGAGAAGTCACATCCCTTGTTTATAGACAAAAGGAGATACAAATAATGTTGAAAAAGGATAATGCTAGATCAAAAAAACACTAGCCAATGCAATACCTTAACCCTTGGATCATGGAAAGCCCATATTAGATGGCTCGCACAAAGATAACCATTTATAAAGATGCGATGCCAATCTTGAAGCAATAATGGAAGCAAATGTCTAGCCCACAAAAAATCAAATCAAGAACAATATGCGAAGGATGGAAAATAAAAAAGACTTAATTAATAACAAGAATTTCGTTACAACCATTGGCTAACACCCGATCAAACAATGGTATACAAAGAAGAAATCAATCTCTAACCAATTCTCTATTGAACTCCTTCACAAACTGGTCAACCAAAGAAGTCAGCAATCCTTCGCTAGTTACATTGCTAGAAGACCCTAGAGGGGCTATGACCTCACTCGGTAGCTCGGATCTTGCATGCCAGAAATGGCCAATGTCCAATCTTATACGGGCTTCATAAATTTAAAACTAACTTCCTCAACATGCCTTATAGGAACAGTGTAGGGAACTGACTTAAGTGTAGATCCCCCATCATCATTAATTAGCCCCATAACACCTTTAGCTACTAAGCTACCTTCTAAGGCAACATTCACCTCCCTCGTCCCCTCCTTCCTTATCTTCACCATCCTCACCCTCCTATCCCATCTCCTCACCAATGTAGAGATATGTATAAAAGTTCTCCAAAGGAACTATGCTACAATAATAGTGCTGATGAATGTAGGGGATCACTTTACCAATTGCACCCTTCTCGATCCTTAACTTCTCTTCCTACCAAGATATGTTATTGAGGTACTCATCAAGGGAGGAAGCCTGCTGATCAACATCAAGTGCAGTAATCTCATCCTTTAGCACTTGCCTTGTCCACGTCTTCGTGAGACTTCTCCAAGTCTAACTTGGCCGGAGCAGTAGAAGCTTGAAGCTCATCCCTCTCCACCATTAGTTCTATTTCATGAGCTTTGAAAGCCAATCAATTCTCCACCAACTCTTTACGACTGTCATCCAAAAGTTGTACAAGCTGACTATTCTCCACTCGAAGCGCTTGATTCCTCCTGTGAAACTCATTCCTCTCCTCATATAGTTTTTAAAATTAGAGTGTAGGTGAAAGTCTCACTATCACGGAGTTGTTTTTGCAGCTTTTCTACCTGCCTCTCGTCAGCCAGCTTCTTGTCCTTGTAATGATTGCATTGCCTCTCCTTGGTTTGAAGTCTCTAAGTAAGGATATCATTATCAAATTTTAACCTATAGTAAAGAATTTGGTAGCCCGCAATGGTATCATAATAAAATTGACTCATAATATGAAGAAGGCCTACCTCCTTTGGTTGTTTGTCTCAATCAGAGCGCTTAAACTTCAACCGATCGACCTTCTGCTATAACCTTCTACTAGATAAGAAAATCTTCGTAACATCCTCAACAATCTTTTGAAAGGGATAGAGAGACATGAGAAAATGAATCAAATAAGAACTAATAGAGCCAATAGAAAGATACTTACATATGTGTAGTGACTTAACCAATCATCTCCCTCGGTCATTATCCTAAGAGAAACACATGCGCTTATACTTGCACAACGACTTGATGCACCTTGTGGGCCTAATATACATAAGAGGCAGGGTAACCATAACACGACACTCCTTCAGCACCCACAGACATTGGGATGTACTCTTTATGGTATCAGCTCGAATAAATCTCAACAAGCTCATCGAGCTAATGAGCTAGCTCATGGCGATTCATGACCCCAATATTCACTGCAACATTCCTATGATCATGTTCATCAATAGAAGGCGAATTGCTACTTACCAGAGGAGTGACCGAAACCATCGCCTCCTCGAGACAAAGCCTCTTGGAAGTGGTCGAGAGTGGACTAGACCCACCTTGTTCAGCATTCGCTCTCTTCACACCTGAAGGACCTTTTGTCACCTTCCCCTTGTGAGTTGTCAAATCCCCATGAGTAAGATGACTGCCTTGACCTCCATCTACAGGAGTAGCATATGTTTTCCGCCAACCCTTACTCTTGGTTGGCTTGGTATCAAATAGACGGTTTAATGTCCTCAGACCTTGCTTTACTAGCGTCGCCTACAAGAAGCAAAACAAATATTAACAACATGGTCAAAACGTCATGATGGGTAAAACCATAGTGTAATGTGCCCAGGGTAACGCCCCCAATAATGATTTAGTAACCTAAAATGCTTACAAGTATTTTCCAAGTCATACCTTGAGCATCTTTCTCCCTTTCTTTAAAAAAAGCCCGAGGGATGAAGTAAGGACCCTAATGCACATAGAACCGAGAAATGTTCTTAGCATTCTAGGGTCTTATAGCCACCGCATGATGCCAATCCATGAAGCACTTTAATTCCAAAATAGTCTTTTGGTCATTGGTAAGTAATGATGCTTGAGGAAGTGTTAGAGGCAACCTTATTGATCTCATTGGAAATGGAGCATCTCTCCCCATATCTATAATGATAAATTTATCCTTTTAGTCCTTCACACTTGACTAAAGCTCGACAATGAAGGATAAGTCCTTCCTCTTCAGCAGTTGCACCCACTCGTTACCAAAGCATTTAATCATGAAAAAATAATACCGTAGCAAATTAAGGGTAGGTCTTCAACATAACCTAATACATAGAGCTTTTAATGCAATCAACAACCTCCAAGAATTCAGCATCAAACTAGCTGGAGTCCAATTGATGTAATTTAACAGTTGCTCTTGAAAATCAAAGAAGGCAAAGAGCAACCCAAACACTAGACACTTAGAATACACACATAATACCAACTTGTACAACAAAGTTACCTGATCATTAGGATTAGGAACATTGATAGAGTATTCACCCAGGGTTTTGGCAAAGTACTATTCTTGAATCCTTTGGAGACTATCCTTAGTAACTTCGCTATGGAAGTGGTTTGGTCTACTCCCTTAGCATAAGTCAAATGGAGAATCATGGACATCTTCGAGACTGCCATCTTCAACCCCTCTCACTAGGTAAAAATCTCAGGAGCAGGAATCTGCTATTGAAAACAAGAAGTTACTCTCATGGGGGAATTGCTCTTTGTGTTTCTACCATGAGTAGCCTCACTCATAACATGTGAAGAATTGTAACTCTCGCCTATAAACCTCAAAAAATTTCATTTCTTAGAATCGATAGTTACATTAAATAAATGTTTGCATTAAAATGAACCAATTCACTAGCATGATTTATCAGTTGCCAAATAATAATCTAGAGATAAATCGCATGGTATAAATTAAATCTGATAGAATTTCATATAAAATATAAATATATTACAAAAATCTAATTTAGAATATACATAAATGATTATCACAAATAATCTTAGATATATTGATCAAAAATTTTACCAACACTCAATCGTACAAACATAAAACCATACAGATTAATCTAAAGTTATATGTTAGCTCGTATAAATTATAAGGCAACATCTACTAGTCAACAATTTGTGAAGGCCCCACCTTCTTTTTTTTTTTTTTCACCGTAACCTACAAGAGGAAGTCAAAATGCTACTACTTCCTTAAAACATGCTAACCTAACTTAAGAAGAGATCTCATTCAATGGTGATAAGACAAATATTCACACCCAATTCCTGACATCCCATTTGTAGCTCCAAAAATCTTTTCTTGCCATTCCCAAACAAGAAACAAATTACCATGGCAAGTGAGAACTTTAAATGCTGTATGAAGAAAAGTACCCCCTTGAATAAATGACATATATTACCAATTGTTTTTAACTATAAACAACTCTAAACCATTTGCACTTTTCTTTCCTCCATCGTGTAGACCATTCCCCAACCCAAAATCTTCTATCCTTCCTCTCCTCATGCACACGAAGCTCCCACGCTCAAGAGATAACAAGTAAATACACAACAAAAACAACAACCCATCCTTTTCCTCTTATTTTTGTGCAGCCACCAGCAACAAATATAAACCCATTCATCTCTCAACATCACCAAGATCACAACCCACTCCCCTTTCCATGGAAATCAACCCTATCCAAGTAGTATGCTAACACCGCCATCTTTGGATAGACAAGGTAAGAAGCTATCAATCCTTAAGAGTTTCTTTGGGTAAATGTTCCAAGATTTCACCAGCTACCAAACCATTTCTTATTCTTCATAGGACTTGACCACTTCCGAAGCAAAACAGAGAGTTCGCTACTCAATGCCTCAAATCGAAGGTGAAATCTCAAACTTAATAACTAGTGGAAACGGAAAGTAAAAGAACAAACTAATACACATATCATTATTTCTAAATATAAACTCCAAGAGAAGTATGAGCTTTTCTTGCAAATATGAAGATAAAGAACACTAATAAGCTAACAAAATGAGCATTGTATATATTTGCCACATACTCTCAGAATATATATGTGTGTGTATAAAGTGTGTGTTCGTGTCTTTGCGTGTGTGTATGAGTGTACGTGTGTGTGTGAGTGTGTATGTGCATAGGCATGTGTACATGAGTGCAAGTGTACGTACGTACGTATGTGTGTGTGTGTGTTTATGTACTTGCATAATAAAATAATAGGATAAAATAAATGAATAAATAAGTAAAAATATATGTATATATGTACGTGTAATCGGTATATACTAGATATATATGTACGTATATAAGAGAACTTCACATCGCGTGAAGATAATAATAATAATGGCTACAAGGAGTAAGTAATATATATATATATATATATATATAATATGAAAGTATGTAAATAGACATTAAAAAAAAAGAGGACAAGTCTTCAACAAGAAACAAATGAATAAAATAAAATAATAAAAACCGATATATATTTTTATAATTAGGTTGTTAAATAATATATATATGATAAAAATAAATAAATAAATAAGAATAAGAATAACATAAAATATTAATGATAAATAAAATGAGTTAAAATCCTCTAAATAATATAATATCGAGTAGTAATCAAGATAAACTCTTTAACTACTCTTTATACAAGCAAATAGAACTCCATACGATTATGATCTAGTTCCATTAGAGTTACGTGATTAAATCCATTTATAAGGTAGTATAGAACCTTTATCGATTTAGACGATCTTATAAAGTCTATAGAATTCGAAAGTTAGATAGACCCATGACCTTTTGTATTAAATAAACTATCATAGTAAAATTTAGAACCTACCGGATATACAAAAAAAAAGTTAGAAAATCAAATTAGGTCATATAGGCACTATAAGATCCTATAATTAATTTCTACATATTAATTTGGTATTATTATTTATTATAGGTGAAATAGACTCCATCACAGATTTCCTCGAGGATTACTATGATCATATCTAATATCATGGATAGGTGAGTAACTATGACTGTACACATTATTTGTGGTTGTGATGTAGTGTATTTATTTAATTATAGTTAAACAATGAACTATGTATGGAGATTGGGTATTGCTTGCTGTTTGATGATTGAATGATTGCCAATCTACCTAAATAAAAGTTGAACACTTGTTGAATTAAATTTTGCTTTTGAATATGATGATTGTTTGAAAAATTGAGTTGTCCCCCCAAAAATTGAGCATAATAATAATAGATAATAAATTAACCTACCATGCATCGCACAATTACATGATTGCATCATTATACCACCAGAGGTATGTATTACTTTTTGAGTCTATAGAAACATTGGGGGTAACTGATAAGGAAAAATGGTTGACCTAAGGTTTCTAGTAGACTATTTGGTTACATAGAAACTAATTGGTAAAGTAAGGGGTGCTGTCTTTGGTATCGGCCTTGTGAAAGTGGAATACTATAGGGAGAATATAAAGCACCAAGTTAGTGACATGATTTAAATATAATGGCCAAGTGGATAAAAGTTTTTAATTAATATTTTGAGATTTTCCAGTATCTTGGTGGTATTGCTTCGAAACTCTGATGGGAGGGCTTAAATTTACTAACTATTTAGATTTCGGTCATTGAGGCTTGTATTTTTCATTTGTGTGATTGTAGCATTACATATGTATGAATAATGAACTTGTTTGTAAACCTCTGTGTGTGTATTGGTCTTGTTATCTCACTAACCTGTGGTCCGCTTACCTAGCTAACAGTCCTTACTCGTTTCAGGTCAACCTGTAGCTGGTATCGATTCATAGTCTCATCTCGGTATGGTGTTAAAGTCCATTAAAGGTCATCTACGGGAGTGGGAAGGAGTTAATCAAAATCAATTTCAATATCGTCTTATGCTTAAGACAATGTTAAGTATTATGTTATAGTTGTAATTTGATATTGTAGTAGTCAAGTAGTAATATTATTATTGGCTATATATGTGTATGCATTTATATTCTTATTCTATACAACTTAACCTTGTATGTGGGGATCACTCTCCTTTGGGAATTTTATCCGTATTATTCTTGTTGGTCCCGAAAAGATAACCAAGAGGGGGAGGTGAATTGGTTATAAAACTTATTTTTCAAAAATTAAACAAATTCCACACTACTTGGTTATAATGGATTTAAAACTTACTTGAAACAAAAATCTAAACAAATTAAAGCTTTATGAAAAATTCGGATCAAAATTAAGACAAGTCTTTCAAACTTGTAAACCTTCTGCCTAACTCTCTGAGTAAGAAAAATGTTAACAATTTACTCTCTGATTAACCTTCTGAGTAAATAAAACATAAACAATCAATACTCAAAATAAAAATAGATAAGGAGAAGAGATTGCAAATCGATATATAGAGGTTCCGCCTTGTGCGTCAATCCTCTCTTCCAGCTCCAAGCCAGGGTCCCGGTACTCCTCACCGGTGTGTTCCACTATCCAATCAATTCAAAGAAGTTACAAGAAGTATTTGCCAATCTTTTGACTACAATTCACTTAGCTTGATTCTCACAAACAATCAATCAACTAAGCCTACTTGTAACTCTCAACTCACTAAGAGTAAATACAAATCAAGAGGAATATAAAATTTGATTTTCCTCAATTTTTCACACAGTGAACAGAAAAAAAATAAAATTGACAGATTTCGAATGCTTGGATTTTCTGAGTTTCTCGTGTTGTCTCTGAGTTGATCTCAAAAAAATTTTCTACTTCTCTCTGCTTCGTCCTCCTTCTTTTATTTGAAAAGTTGCAACGGTTAGAAGAATAATTGGATTAATTCGTCCAGATTTCTTGCGCGTAAGAATAGTTCTTCATTTCCGTGAAATCTGCTCCCAGTTATCTTCGTTTGACTCAAATTGAATTTGAATATTTGAATTCATCTTCATAGTATAGCTTCTAATAATATCTTGCAACTGATATGTTTATCCAAAAACTGAAAAATCGGATTTGAACTTGATCATGTTGAATCTTTGCACGTTCTTGTTACTGTTCATGCTTATCATCATTCTTCACGCGAAAAAATAATTTGGACATAATCCACAAAAATCTAATTTTGTAAATACTTCATATTGCCCATAAAAATCAGATTGAGCTTCATGAAATTCATTTTCTTTAATAATATTTTCGAGTTCCTTCAACCAAGATATAAACAAAAAAAAATTCCCTGTGGATATAATCCAACTTTGTGGAACACTTTGAGTATAACACCCAATTTATACTCAACATTTGGAGCTAGGTCTTCAAAGACAAAATCGTGTTTGAAAACATTTGATTTTGTGTAGTTCATGTTCCTTCTAAGTTTCCTTCTGAGTATTAAACTCATTACTGCAGGTTTTATATATATATATATATATATATACCTTCTGAGTAACCTTCTGAAAAGTTATTCTCTCTATGTCCAAGTCTCTGAGTTACCTTCTGATGTATAATCTTGCTTATATGCAAAATATTTATCCTTCTTTCTGATATGATTGTATATTGCTAACATTCATTTCTGCACACTTAAACAAAGTATATGAGAAGTATTTAACTCTTTTTGTTATCATCAAAATCATCTCTTGAGAGAAATCAACAATTCTCATGAAGTATTTTGAAGTCCGTGAAGTAGCTTAAATGGATGCTCACGAGCCTCTATTTGGATTCATGTGACATATTATGTTTAGAGTATCCTTCGAGGCATGACATCACCAGCCATTTGAAGTGTTGAAATAAGAATGTTTGTTGAAATATAAATGTCCGAAGTATGAAAACTTGACAAACGATGACCAGAAAGAGCAAAGTGTGCGAATAAAAAGAGCAAAGTAATTATGGGAATGTGAAGAGTTGAAATTATGGGAATGTTTATAAAGTCGGACAAAACACTTGAAAAAAAGTGAAGTAATTGTGGGAATGTGAAAAGTCGAATGCCCCTAGCCATAGGATATACAACCGTCTCAAAATCAACGATATGGATTAAATAATGTAAGATAGCACTATTTGATAGGGTAAGATGTGATAACTATCACATCCTATACTTTGCGACACATGCCTATGAAAACAAAGTTGTGAATTACTGCCCAGTCCATAAATCTGAAGCTGGACTCACTTGGTCAGTCTTGACACTAGGATTATTCCCTTTGCTTAAGAGACAAAGGAAGTAAGGAGGACAATTATTGATGGTCCATTCTTAATCATAGGCCGCCTAATTTGAGGCCTAGGAATTGGGCTGAACCAATGGCCTAAGCTTTGTTGGATCACCCATTTAGATGAGAAGCCTTGCACCAACCTTATGGAAGTTACTTAAATATCCCCATGCCTCTCGTCGATAACTCAGCCAGTCTCGACTTGAAGAGGTCACTTAGGTATCTTTAAGTTTGATGTGAGTCGCTTGGTTGGTCTTGGCTTGTAGATAATGGGGATGTGGCCTCTAACCATCCATGGTCTTATTACGACCTTCAAATCACTTATAATCCCACTACGGCCTCCAACTGACCACTTACCCACTACTGTCATAACCACCAAGTCAGCCACCTATAGATACTCATCTACCTCTATAGGGAAAGGTAATGTTGCATTCGACTACTTTTACTTTGATCAACGACTGACTATGGCAAATACCAAATACTGACTTAAGCATTAGCGTGGTCACGTCAAGCCCACGCTCAGCACGTTGTTAACCTTTTGTCTGTTTTTCAAAATTCTTTACTTGCCATAGTCTAAGCTCATTTCTTTCACGTCTAAACCTCTACTGGATTCGAGTAAGCGATAGGACCTGAGCTTCAAATAGTTAAGGAAAAATTTAGACAATCATGTGATAAACTTGGATCTTTAATTTTGGTCCTGGCAAATTTAGCTTGTCCATACGAACCTTTAAATAACTTGATAAGTCTACCGAAACTTCATTCAAATCGTTGTTGATTTTGTTGGTTTTTCTCATTATTGATTTTGATGATAACAAAAATGATTAAGTAATTACTAACAATTTTATTAAGTGTGCAGTACTCAAGTATAATCAAAGTTGGTTTATGAAATCGTGTTCAAAAGAGACTCAATTCAAAAAGTTTATTAGAAAGTGTTTGGAAAGTTTTTTTAAGAACAAATGAATAGTAAGAAGGTAACTCAAAAGGTAAAATCTTTGGTTTACAAAACTATTATAACGGTTAGAAGGTCAATCAGAAGGTAAATGTATCTATAAATGAGTTACACGAACAGACTTCAAAAAATTAGATCTTCTATGATTCTTTATGGATTTGAAGACCCAACTCCAAAGTTGAATGCATTTGGGTAGTACATTCAAATATGTTCCATTAAGTTGGTTTAATATCCATGGGGATTCAAGTTTTTATTTGGATTAAGGATTACCATTATGTTTTGACGGCAAAAATACGACAACAAGTTCAAGATTCTTTGGACACATTCAATTTTCTGATTAGACACGAGAAGCTAATATTTTTATTCTTTAGGCTATGTCTTAACAAGACAATATTGTCAAAATCACAAAGACAAAGGACAGTGGATTAAACTCAAATCACGAGGTTTTGCGGACAGCTTGATGACTTTGATAAATATGAGAATTATAAGCTGCAAGATGCGACAAAACAAATCCGTTTTCAAATTGAACATATCGGAAGATGTTTATCCTTTGAGTAAACGCAATTTATGGGATTCTTATTAACAATCAAGACTATCTCTACAAAGCTGAAAATTTGAATTAAAGAAGATAATGAACAGTATCAGGAATGCACATCAGAAATTGTCAACGTTAGGCGCATAATAATCGGATTAAAATTTTCATCAGACGTTCTATTTTATTCTGTTGAGAACAAATCATGATCTTTCTTACCCTCAAATAGTAGATCAGATCACAACAACAATAAGTTTGTAGATACCAAGCAACGGATCAACTTTATGAAGTTGAAATCAGGAAATCCTTATCTTTTTGTATGTTACAACAACATCCAATAGATTTCAATCAGAAACAAGAAACTTATTCAAATTTTTTCAGTTGGAAAAAATTCAACAAATAAATCTCATCCAAATGACAAGCACAATATCAGGCTTTAAACTTATCTATTTTAAGACCTAGCTGTTGAAGGAAAATAAATAAATATTAGAAGATCGAGAAAAGTACAGAGCAGCTACTACTTGAGAAAGAAAACAGAGAACTTGCAAACTTCACCTTGAGTAATCTTCTTTTATTGTCTTTATTGTTCGATATTTTGAGGATTATTATTGTATTTCCTCTTATCTAGATTTATTTACTTTGTGTGAGATTAAGAGTCATAAGTAAGTTCAGTAGATTGATTATTAGCTTAAGGAAAAGCTTGGAGAATCAAGCTGAGTGCAGTGTAGCCAAGTGCTTTGGTAAAGATAACTTGTAACTTATTGATTGTTGATTGGATAGTGGAATATATCGGTGTGGAATATTGGGTCCCTGGCTTGGTGCTGAAATAGAGGAGTGACGCTCAAGGCAGAATCTCTATAAATCGATTTTGCACTCTCTTCTCTCTTATCTCTCTTTATTTCGTGCATGTTTAATTATTTTTCTTAGTTGTGTTATATGCTCAGAAAGTAAATCAGAGAGTAAATAGAATATCTTTTCTTAAGCAAAGAGTTAATCAGAAAGTAAAACTGAGAGTTTAATTTTGAAATAATCGTTTGATCTTTTGTGGGTTTAAGTAAATTCTTTAGATCCGAATTTTGTTCAAATATATTAGTTATTAAGTTTATTGTTTTAAAGAAAGTTTTAAAGCCATTAAAGTTGAGTAACTAAGTGGTGTGAATTTGTTTGAAATTTGGAAAAGTAAAATTTTTATTTATAATCAATTCACCCCTCTCTTGGTTATTCTTTTGGGACCAACAGATTTTAATCTTACTTAGTGGAACTTTTGGATACATTACCTAAATGTGTTTAGTCTTTAGAGTTAGTTCTTGAAATGATGTTTAACATACGTTCTAAACTTGTTTTGAGCATTCTGCACCTGATTTGCAACTTTTTCACAACTTCTAAACTTGCTATCTGGGTAATACTCTGGGTAGACTCTACATTAAATGTGCTTATTTAGTCTATCTAATATATGCTTTACATAACGTTCTGGATAGCTTATGATACTTAGCTCTGTCATGTTCTACACTTTAGATAATGCTTTGGTTGTATTTATTACTTTAAAATACATAATTTTGTATGTTGTGGTTAATGCTTTGGAAACCTTATATTATTTACCATTCTAGCTTATTTATTAATTAAAATTTGCACACTTAATCAAATCATTAGTAATCTCTTTACACTTTTATTATCACTAAAACCGATCTAGAGGGAATGTACCAAGTACTTATATTGATGATGATTTTTATGATTATCTCGACCAGGATCTTTACATTGGTTATGGGCCGGACAAATACGAGAGTTACAATAAGCTGTAGTTATGTCATATTTACTTTAAGGTGGGCAAGGGGTTTAAATAGGCCAACCCAGCTTAACCCACATCAGCCTGCAGGTTAAACGGGGAAAAAAAAATGGTCCACTTTAAAAGCGGGCAAAAATTTCTTTATCCTAACCCAACCCATTTTGGCCCATGGATTAAACGGGCCAGCCCATTTTTGACCCATTTAACACACTTGTATTCTTTGTAGGTTAAATGAGTCAAATTGACCTGTTTAACCTCTTTATATTTGAATAAAATGTATATAACAAAAGAAATTAAGTTTTGTAGGTTTCTAAATATATAAATGAATAATTTCATTATTATTATATAATTATTTATATATTAAAATAAGTATTTTAAAATAATTTTATTGGACATCATATTTCAATTGATACAATAAAAATATACTTAAAAAAATGTTACAGTACATATACATCAATTTGTCATTCTCTGTTACAATTAATACATAAGTTTAAACTCAAGTATGAAAGACTAAAAAACAATACTACATTAATAGTTATTTCCCCTACTTTTTTTTTATTTAATTTTTTTTACACAAATGGGTTAGTAGGCCAACCCACTTAACTCGTGAGCCAACTCACTTTAGCTCGTGGGTTAAACGGGTTGGGAAAATTAGCCCACTTTTAAATGGGCTGAAAAAAGTTAGCCCTAACCCATTTTCAAAGTGGGTTAAACGGGCCAGCTTGCAGCCATAACCCACTTGCTTACCTCTATTACTGGACTTTGTATGACTATTTTTAGACTTTTGATATGTTGTTTGTTTTTATAATGTTTTTGGATTAAAGATTTTTTACGCTTGTTATGATTTGACCTTTAAACTTCTACAACATTTATCTTTACTTGAATTTATGATTTTTGTTTGCTTTTATCCTTTAAAAAATGTTTTAATGAATGTATTCCCAATTAAAATTGGTTCAGCGACATAAATGGTTTAGAGAGCCTTACCATGAGGTTTTAGGTTTCAAGTTGTGACAAGGACATATGAAGTTTGGTTTTTCATATGGCAAGAATGAACTTCAAAGTAGTAAATGCAAAAATAACAAGAATAATGATGTATCATTCCAATTAAACCAAAGATAAACCTTTACTAAATTCTTATGTGCTTTTACACTCATAATTCATATAATAAATTGCTATAATAAATTCTCATTACGGTTTCTAAGGGGAAAAAAACATGATTTTAATATATTAAACAAAGATAAAATGAAAAGGGCATATAGATTTGCTTACTTCAAGTAATAGGTTAGTGAGAGGAGAAGAAGGAGGAGAAGAAGAAGGAGAAG
Source organism: Combretum micranthum (assembly GCA_024138025.1). NCBI lineage: Eukaryota > Viridiplantae > Streptophyta > Magnoliopsida > Myrtales > Combretaceae > Combretum > Combretum micranthum. The sequence goes on along the minus strand of JAMXBD010000013.1, from coordinate 2,032,741 downwards.
AAGGAGGAGATGTGATGGTTCTCTAGTTGAGTAAGCAAGTAAGTTATGAATGGGTGTCAGGAAAGGACATAGGGTTTTGTTTTTATTTTTAATTTTCATCTCTTTTTTTAAGGTTGTGCATTTGGCCCATTTTATCGCAGACGAGTTAACTAGGTTACGATTGAGCTTACCAAGTCAATTGGGTTGGGTTGGTTTAATTGAAAAATGGGCCTCTAACATGGACTAAACAATATCTAGGGCTAGTTTTGGTTAAATTGGATCTAATTAGTGGGGCCGGTCTAGATTTGACAACATTGGTTATGATAATGCGGATTAACTTATGTATTTCCAAAAGCAAGAATCATAAATTTGGCAAGGTCTAAAATTGAAAAAGAAAAGGTCATGTTCTTATTATTCTCCAAATGAATTAACATTTGTTGATATTCTAATCAATTCCTCTATATTTTAATATCCAGAGAAAAGCACATGGTTAGTTAGTTAACTTTGTAAAATAATATCATTAAATATATTTAATTATATAAAATTATATGTATTTTCTATATATTAATTCTTACAACCAATTTAATAAAGATTATTGGTAGGATGATCCCATGATTGGACCATAAAAATTCCATAAGGCTTTACGGTAGATAACAACATCGTAAAAAGTCTCATAGATTATATGATCCACCTTAAATTGAGAAAAGGAAAAAATAAGGAAAAAAAGCAAAAGAATCTAACTGGATTAACTTTTTTTTTTAATCTGACCACCATTATTATTTTTTGTGAATTTTATATTATTAAATATATTTCATAATATTATTTTATTAAATTAATTATTATGTACCAATCAAAAGTTGAAACACACTAAAGATGTATGGAAAATTTAACAATATTAATGGAAATTCTATATTGTAAAAATTGAAAATTAATAATGAAATATCATAAATAAATATTCTACAATGAAGGGTGGGACAATAATTTTAACTTCTTAAAACAATTGTAAATTGTAATTTTTTCTTACCATTAACTTTTGAAAATATCTGTTGGTACCAATGTATGAAATGTTAGAAGAATAACCGTTCTCTACTTCCTTTCCATATTCTGTAGAAAACTCTCTCTTCCTATGAAACCAATATTTACAATACTTGAAGATTGCTGAAAGAATTTCTATAATAAGTAAAATTCTTTTCCTTTCCTAACTAATCATGAAGAGATTAATAATTGAGTAATAAAGATGATCACATTTCAATGTGGACAACACCAATCCATAAAGAAAAATTGCAAGATTGAAATCTTAAAATGCCAAATTTTAAGGAATTAAAGAAGAAGGATAATTGAAGAACTTGAAAAAGGTATAGATGATTTTGGTATGAAATCAATCTCTAAGTATTGATTCTCTCACGAATGGGTAGAAGTATAGCTAAGACAGTGGTGGCAATGGGCAGTGATAACAAAAAGTAATTTAAAACATTTAGGATAAAAATAAAGGAAAATTTGATGAAAGAGATGATTTATGGAAGTGTACAACCCATGCATCAGCTCATGCATCAAGGCTTGTACCTCTCCATAATATGGTAAGATATGTACCTAGAATGCATGAGTTTTTGCACTAAGCTGTGTTCCATTTTGTGATGCGAAGTAATTGTCTCCTGGAAGTACACAACCTTCTACACGAGTGTGAACTTTGCTAGTACACGTGTATATGACCATAAACACAACTATACACTTGCTTGTGTACATTGTAATTTCAACTCAACCAACTTTTTATTTCACAAAACAATTAAAACCTATTATACATTCCTTTAAGAATTTACCTATACTTTTTAAGATCTTGAAACCTAAATTCGAGTAGGGTAAAGATGAGGGTTATAACAGTATAGACCATATATGGGTTAGAGTTATAAATGTTTCTAAACAACTTATTTATCATGCAATTCAAGTTGGGGGATCTTAGAATTAGAGATAATTTGATATTTAGGTACGTTAATACCTTGTTTATTACTTGTGATTGTCTATGATAGAAACATACATTGACTAATGGACCATCCAACTTTAAATTTGTTATGTTGCTTGTGTGTGGCTGTTGATACTAGGTGACAAATACCCCCATACCATTATCATAATAACCCAATGACAACGTTGTTCTAAGTAGAGTTGCACTAGGAAATAATATAGATAGATCTATTGGAAAGTACCCAATGACATATATATAAGTATGTATATATATTTATGTGCGTACACTACTGAGTTATCTTATTGTTGGTTACTAGGCTAAAATATATAGATAATTAAATGGATGGTTTGTTGCATTACAACATATAATTGCACGTGAGTTTGATATTGCTTATTCACAAGCGTGTGGTTGTTCGTGTATCATACTAGACTCTAGCTCACTTATTTTCTTTTTAAGTACATGTTTTACTCTTGTAGAGTTTGATGAGCATGTGTGTTCTATATGTATTTTGATGAGGAAATGAAATGCACAATTAATCACTCAATCATAAGTTACACTTAATTGAAGTGTCATCACAGACACTTACCATTCGGATGCTAGTTGATTTAATTCATGCCAAGACAAAATTGTGCTTGCTTCATTACTACCGATCGAATAGTAGTACTTAGCATTCGACCAGTACATGTTTTCCTTGCAGGTCTTCAAGCTTCGTCCGGACACCATGTGAAGACGCCGCCTACTAGTTAGATGGTGTAGACACACCATTTGGACAATAAGCTGCTGAAATATAGTCGTTGGAGCTTTTATTTTCCAACCATTTTTTTGTGTTTTGTGAGTAATGGCTAAGAGGCTTGAAGATCTTATAGACATAAGTGTTTGGGGTCTTGTAGGAAGTTCAAAAGCTTATTTATTGCAAGCATTCCTTGTAACACTCTCTATAAGCTTTAATTGTAAATTGCAATATTGTGTGAGTGAGAGCTAAGTGTAGTGCTAAGTGCTTTGTTATTGCTATCCTTTATCAAGCACTACACTAAGTGAGTTGTGAGTGTGTTGTTGAAGTCTTGAGTTGAGTCTAGTAAGTTCATTTTGTAAAGATTCAACTCAAGCATTTGTATTATTCATGGGTTGAAGTTCTCTTTTAAGGCAGATATTTGGTGTGAACAAAGTAGTGAATCCTCCATTGAGGGAGGCAATTCTTGTGAATCGTGGAGACTAGGGGACGGACCGAACTAAATTCTACGTTAAAATTGCGGTGCAATCTTTCCTTTCCCTATCTCTCTAATTATTATTATAGTAGTTGTGCAGGAATTAATCTTTGAGCTTAAAACAAAATCACTTTTAGTGCATAATCCATATTCTTTAGGTGCTACTTAGTTTTTTACAGTGTTTAGGTATAGGTGTTACTCTTGTAGAGTTTGACTTATCAAATAATGATAACATCGTTGACTATAAGAGGGCGATAGCTTTGAAGATTATGCTGCTGATGTGTAGTGTTTTGGATAGTGTATTGAGGATAGAGATTCTTAATGTTATATGTTCCATGTATTGTTACTTGTGCTATTTTCTATTTTTCAATTATAGGCATGGACCTTGTTTTTTTTTTTTTTGCAAGTATGTCTAGTGAAACCTATGATCCACTTATTAAGAGGGACAAAAAAAAAAAAAAAAAAAAAGAAAGGAACCTTGCAAACCACTTAGTATGTTTTAAGTTATGTTATGTTGGTATAGCTCCTATGTTAAGAAGAATAGTACGCGTAAACTTTTTGTTTGTAAAAATCTTCAAAAGTTTTATATAGAGCTATATTTCATTGTATAGTAGTTGATAAAAAGATTTTGAGCCTTTACATGTTCATATATTATATGATCACGCGACGAGTTTTAAATAACCATAAGTTTAGAACATTGCATATATTAAAAAAATAGATAAATGTCAAAAGTTAAATATAATTTTTTTCTTGAATATTATTGTTAGAATATCGTCTTTTCTACTTTTCGATTTGAATATTTTATCATTTAACTTTTCTTTTGTAGTTTTCCTATCAAAAGAGATACATGGTAACTGCTATTACTCATTATTAATATAACGTGTCAAGAAGAATTTGACTCATGCCATGATCCATAAATTTAAACATTAATACCATATTAAAATGTCGGAAATATGATTCTTCAATCTTCTAGCTCTTCAGCGGATTTAAAAGAAACAATTCATGCTGAGGCTTTTGAATATTAGGTGCATTTAAGAAAATTAAGACACTTCAAATCTTTTTCTCACCAAAATTTAAGATGGCTATCACTACAACAGGGTTTGTTTAAACTGAATATGGATGCATCTGTTGATAGTAATACTATGTTTGCTGTAAATAGAGGAATTTGCAAAAAAAAAAAAAAAAAAGGGATATACTAATATTTTTGTTGCTGAATTGTAGGTTATAGCATTTAGTCTTAAATTATGCTTACTCAAATATCACAATTTTATTCAAACTTGTAGGGAACGGAATTCTCTGCTCCAACATTACAAGTTGGAACATCATTTCAGGGAGACGAATTGGATAGTTGATGTGTTGGCTAATCTTGTTATGAAAATGGATATGTCAGAAGTTTTCTTGGAACATCTACCAGTGGAAAATGTTGGGCCTTCTACTCATGGATCTATTAGGTTATGGATGCGTTCGAAAGACTAGAAACCATGACAATGACACTTTTATTGTGTCTTTGTTTTTTGGACTTATAAATCTTTGGTTTTATCTCTGTTTGTTTTCTGCTCATATTACATAATATGTATATATGATTTATTGTATGTCCTTGTGTTAATTAATTAACATCTTGTCCCCACAAAAAAAAATGTTGGAAATATCTAAAGTAGATTTGGATGTAAAAATGGATGATATGGAATTAAAAACCAATAGATAAGTTCATTTCTATGTTTATAATAATCATTCATAAAATTAATGATCTTATTTATGCATCATAGTAACATTTATTAGAAAAAAATCATAATTCATGAATAAAATAAATATATATTATACATGAAAAGACTATTTACATAAATTTCTAGTAAAAGAGTGGAATAAAATTGATTCTACTTTTAAAAAGTTAGATTTGCCCTTAAATTGGAAAAGTGACTTGGGTTCCAATGGGTAAAAGTACTTTAAAATATAAGAAAATGAATATAAACTTAGATTATTGTCTATAAAAATACATTCCTATAGCTGGGGCTATAAACGAGTTGAGTCGAGTCGATGCAATACTAAACTCAAACTCGACTTGAATAAAAAACTCAAAGCTCAAACTTGAATTTGAACTCGATTAAGCTTTGATTTTTAAACTCGAACTCAACTTAATTTAATATTTGATAAGCTCGAATTTGACTCGATTAAGCTCGATTATTCTTGTAAATATTGATTTAATTATACATGGCATTTAACACTTGAGAAGTTCAAACTCGACTCGACTTGACTTGATTTAATACTCGATTAAGTTCGTGATCTCACTAAGCTGAGTATTTTAAAGCTTAAACTTGAACTCGGTAGCTACTTGAGTAGCTTGAGCTCGAGCTTGACTTGATTGTAAGTGAGTCGAATTCGAGTTTTCGCCGAGTTGAACTCGAACAGCTTGCGAGCTATCTCGACTTACTTACAGGTCTACCTATGACCATTTTATACAGATAGTAGTTCCTTTTTGGAAAAAGTAACAATCCCCTAAATTTTGATAATGGTGTATACATATCATGAATTCATATATTATTAATAATTTTTATATTTTAAACAAATAACCAAATTTTCACCTTGGTACGAAAAAAACTCTCTTGAATTTATAAGAGTATATTTTTAACCTCTTTTTTTTTTCTTTTTTAATATAAAAAACAAGCAAACCCACTGTTGCCAAGTTGAAGAGATTATACACAATATTTAAAATTCAGGAATATTATCCGTATTGCTGTCAAATTTGAAAGAATTATTTGTAATGTCTCTATATTTTTCCTAAAAATTAAAAAAATAAAAATGCATCACATGCCATTCATAATCTGGACAAAAATAAAAAATGACAGCGGAGTTTCTATGGTCCTGTCGACGGAACTTTCCAGTCAATTATCTAACTATCAAAATACTAATAATTATAGAGATTCAATTATGGTTGTGTGTGGTGTGAACCGTTGAATAGCTACCGGGACCAATCTCATCTAAATTAATAATCGAACCATAAAATTTTTCAAAATGACAAGTAGATGTTAGAAAATTTTAAACGAGTCATTAATGGATGCAATTATTTTTAAAAATTTGAATAATTCAAACATAATATTTTAAATGTGGAGGACTCATATGGAAATATATCAAATTATGTAAAATTCAAATAAACACAGTCAAACTTAAAAAAAAAAAAAAAAAGACAACACATAGTAAAAGGTAATTAATAATAATAAAGAATGTATTTTGCAAAGGATGTTTTTGTACTTATCCGGTATAATATTACGGTACGACCAATGCAAAAAGCTGAAGTGAAGAGAAGTTAAAACAAACCGAAAAACGTTCAAATGAGAGACCTGGCGACTGTTGATTGGACCAACACATCAAATTTAAATAGGAACACCCGTAGGATATTACCACCGTCTTGGCTTAATTAAGTAATATAATATTAAATTACTTTATCAACCCCCCTGGTCCTGGAATTTTGAAATTCAAAAACGGCCATTGAGAGCTCGTCAACTTTCCAATTCAATTTCTCATTAAAGTCCATATTTCCAAATCATCCGCTCTTTAACGGTCCTTTTCCCTCAAACGGCTACACACACTCCTCTCTCTCTCTCCCTCTCTCTAAAATTTGAAACGCCCAAACAAAACACACTGAACGAAAAACCTTTTTTTTCCTGGAAAGAAGTTTGGCTTCCTCAGGAAAATCACTCGATCAATTACACAAGCTCTCGTTCTCGACGCGGTTCGTTCTTATATTCTTTTTTAACTGCTTTTGATGCTTGAATTGGTGTTAATTGGAATTAGGTTTAAGTTTGTTTTTGAATTTTGTTATTATTTAGCTCAGTTTTGCTTTGATAAGGTTTAGGTTTTGAATTGTTTGATTTCAAATCTTGTGTAATCGGAGTGTGTAGTGTAGTGTCTCAATTACGGCACTTGCGGTAATTGAATCATAGCTGAAACCCTAAATGTGAAGTGCCTTTTTAGAGCTTCATGACGTTAGAGCAGAGAGAGTGGAAATCCGAAACTCGACAGTTGTCTTTCTTTACAAGTTTCTAAACCTTGAGATCTTAAGAATGTTTTCTCATGAATTGAAGCAAATTCAAGTTCTTAAATTAAGTGGTTTTAGTCTTAGCTTTATCAAAATACGATGATGTGGTGAAGATCTTTTAGGTTGAATGTCAAATTTGGCACGCAGAGAAGTTCTGCACGTAATAGGTACACCTGCTGTGGTTCAATTGTATGTATAGAAGGGTTTCTCCCACATCGGGCAAAGTTTGGAGTGTTTTGTGTCGTAGTTTGGTGCCAAATTTTGTGTCTGGTTGCTTCTGGGTTCTTTTCTCTCACTCAACGAGTAACTGAAAACTTTTACCTTTTAGAATACACATTCAGGTGGTACATGATTTTGGTGAAATGAACAGCTGATGCTGGTTTTAAGTTTCAGCTTTTGCTTCTTTTTTAAATCTTGCATTGTAATGCAGGGGCCAGGTATAAGATTCAACATGTGTACTCTTCAAACTGATTCGTCGCTTCAGATGGAAACAACATGTGGAACACTTCTTACTGAACTGCAGGTAATTCTGGGATCATATGTCTTTATAGTAGTCTTTCCATTCAATAAGTTGGTTTGAGCTTCTTGTACGTGTGCAAGTCGTCATGTGATTTTAACTGTATGTTTTGATGACATTAGATAATCTGGGATGAGATCGGGGAGTCTGATGCTGATAGGGATAAAATGCTGTATGAACTCGAACAAGAATGTCTTGAAGTGTACAGAAGGAAGGTAGACCTGGCAAATAAGTGTAGAGCTAGATTAAGACAGACAATTGCTGATTCTGAAGCTGAACTTGCAGCCATTTGCTCTGCAATGGGGGAAAGACCTGTACATATAAAGCAGGTTACTTTTGCATGATATAAGCTGCATAATCTTGACCACTACTGAATGGGAATTTTGTTTTTATGATAGTTGCTGTCTTTTGGTGATGATTTCTTCTACTTCAGCTTTCATGCCTCTTTTATATGTTGATCATCCTTACTTTTATTATCATATTCCTCCCAGGCTGATCAAGATGTAGGGAGTTTAAAGGAGGAACTCAGGAAGATTATTCCACAGTTGGAGGAGATGCGAAAGAGGAAATGTGACCGAAGAAATCAGTTTGTTGAAGTTCTTGAGCAGACTCAACGAATTGCGAGTGAAATAAGTGGACCAAAAGACCATCTTCCTCTGAGAACAGTTGTGGATGAGTCTGACCTTTCGTTGAGGAAGCTTGAAGAGCTTCATAGACAGCTGCATACTCTTCAAATAGAAAAGGTTTAGTAGACTGGCTCTTGTGGGAATCTTTAATAAACATATATGAAAGACATTGGGCTTATTCTATCTTCTTTTACAAACACAGAATGAAAGGCTGAAGAGGGTGCAGGATCATTTGTGTACCTTACACTCAATATGTGTGGTGCTAGGGGTGGATTTCTTGCAAGCCCTTTCTGAGGTAAATGCAGGTCTAGCTGATCCAGAAAGACCCAAGGATATAAGTGATGCCACAATTGAACAATTGGGTAGCTTAATAAAGAAACTGCGGGAGGTTAAGCTGCAGAGGATGCAGAAGGTAGGTGCTTTGTACAATTTACAGTATGATTGGAATTACCCTGTCTACTAATTTCAACAATTCACACATACAGTTACAAGATCTTGCAACAACCTTGGTGGAATTATGGAACTTGATGGATACACCCGTTGAAGAGCAACAGATGTTTCAAAATGTTACCTGTAAAATTGCTGCATCAGAAGATGAAATAACTGAACCAAACACTTTGTCAGAGGAATTCATCACTAGTGTGAGTAAATTGACCAACCATAGTTTACAGTTAGGTGTGCCAAATAGGAAGGGGTTCTTTAGCAGTAATATCTTGTACAGGTTGAAGCAGAAGTATCTCGTCTTGAGGAGCTGAAGTCGAGCAAGATGAAAGAACTTGTTCTCAAGAAGAGATCAGAGCTGGAGGAGATTTGTAGAAAGACACATTTAATACCTGAAGTAGATACTGCAATTGAATATGCTATTGAAGCTATAGAATCTGGTACTCCTGACACACTATTTTGTTTTACAATTTAATTTTATGACGTTTAAGTAACGTTTGATTATTATTGATGTAGGTTCTGTGGACCCTGCATATGTTCTTGAGCAAATTGAACTTCAGATTGCTAAAGTTAAGGAGGAAGCCTTCAGTAGGAAAGAATTGCTAGAGAAAGTTGAGAAATGGTTGGCTGCATGTGATGAGGAATGCTGGCTTGAAGAGTACAACAGGGTTGGGCATCTCTAGAATGCTGTGCATAAACTTTTTATTTACCAGATTACTTTTCTGCGATTAACTTTCTGTTGTTGCTTGATTGATGTTCAGGATGACAACAGATATAATGCTGGAAGAGGAGCTCATCTTACTCTCAGACGTGCTGAAAAAGCTCGTGCACTAGTTAATAAGCTACCAGGTATTAAAGGATCATGGAATGTTCATGAAAACTTGCAGGATATATATGCATCATTTGTGAAAATATATAGCTTTTCCAAATCTGTATGGACCACTAATCTTTCCCACCCTCATCAAAAAAAAAAAAAAAAAAAAAAAAGGAAAAAAGAAGTAGAAAAATCTGAAATTGCAGCAAAGTGGCCGGGGCAATAACTTTTTTCTTTTTTCCTCTCAAAGGCATATCTTGGCTGAAACATAGGATCTAGGATTAGTTTCCTGAAAGGAGCCTCCAATCCATGAATGTTACCTAATGATCGTGCAGTTTACATTTTTCATGTCTTTTATAGAGATACACAAATTAATATTTACAGTATTTGCTGTTATAAAATGTTAGGCATATTATCACTCTCCATGTTTTACTTTGAATTAATTGAGGACCTAGCCCAGTGTACCTATAATTTGCTTATACATGCAATAGGAATGGTGGAGGCATTGGCTTCAAAAACTGTGACATGGGAGAAGGAGAGAGGCATGGAGTTCACTTATGATGGTGTAAGGATGCTTTGCAAATTTTATTTCTTTTGGTTTAGTGTCTACAGTTTAGAACTTAGACATAGATGTGGGTACATGCAGGTCCGTCTCCTGTCAATGCTGGAGGAGTATACCATTTTACGGCAAGAGAAAGAACAAGAGCGCCGTAGGCTAAGGGTATGGAGATTAACCTGATTGTTCCATGCAAAGGACATGTCAAAGTGATATTATCATTTACTTGTTTTGCTGTGTATTGCATTACTTCAGGATCAAAAGAAACTACAAGGCCAGCTAATTGCTGAGCAAGAAGCACTATATGGTTCAAAACCAAGCCCATCAAAGACTCAACTTGTGAAGAAAGGTTCTAGGATGTCAACTGGTGGTGCAAGCAGCAGGAGGCTTTCCTTAGGTGGAGCAATGCATCATACTTCTAAACCTGATTCTCTTCATTCCACAAAAGCTACACCCAATTCACGGCCCATTCGAAAGAGTGACCGTGTGATTCAGAATGACCAATATAATCATCATCACGAATTTGGATCTTTATCATCTGGTATGTTCTCTTTGATTGGATTTACCTTAATTGCTGGTCCCAAAAATAGTCAATTGCACCCAGTCAAGAGGAATTTTAACAGTTTATTTATTTAATATTGACTATTCAATAAACTAGAATACATTGCTAAATTGTTAATGCATGTTTGGTGCTTATTTTCAGGAAGGAGAGGGCTAGATGTTGCTGGTGTTCCAGAGAAGAAACATTCCTTTGATGCTCTGACTGCACGGGAACCTGAGTCTCCTATGATCCGGAAGCCTTTCTCACCAGTTTCCTCTGCAGTCACTAAAATGGTTAATTCATCAAATGTTATTGATGATGCAACCAGTAAGCATGGTGAGTCATTGTATAAAGCACAAACGAATGGCAACATTTTCAATACACCCTCAAAGACAACTTCTATAATAGATGAAGAGAATAGGACCCCAAAAGCAATGCAGATTCCTATTCCCGCCACACCTTCCACAGTGTCAGTGCCTATGCAGACAGCTTTTACACCAGCCGCAGTCTCTTTGCCATCTCCAGCAAGTATAGTTAAAGAGCTTCCCGTGGAGATTGAGTACTCTTTTGAGGAGTTAAGAGCAGGTTTTGTGCTGCCTGGCACATCCATAAAGCCAATGATCCATGTATGACATGCTATTGTCAGTTTGTTCATTCTGTTTCTACCTCATGGCTGTTTTTTTCCGACATTTTTGAGATATGATGACCCTTTGAAGTCAATTATAATTGGCTTGAGATTTATGTACATAGTCTACGGGAATTGGTGTAGACTAGAATATTGTACGTTTACATCTGATTTGCAGGCTTTCTTTATATTGGATTGATTTAAGCAAAAGCGGTTCGCAGTAAGAAAAAAAGCTTTCCCCAAAAAGTGGTTCACAAAAAGGAAGAACTCATTTGAAAATCGGCCGAGTTAACTCTGTTTACTCGGGGTAGCTATGCATTCTCCTCTTCATTTTTTCTAAACTAGCTAATTTTTTATTTATAAATTGCCATAATGCAAAATAATAAATAACAATCCATTCCCTTCCATGCATGAATGGCTATTTGATAACATATTTTTCATTTTTATCATGAATACTCATATTTTAAAAATATTATCTATACCATAATCATTTTTTTGTAATAAAAATAAATGATATGATAGATGTTTTACTTTTACTTTAATAATAATTATTTATTTTTTATACCTATTGAGCAGGATAATACATATTGTGTTTCTATTATATTTCTGAAATTCAACTTCCTCCTTATTTCTAATCCCTTTTTCCATATGGTGAGCCAGTTTATTTTCATTTGCCGGATCCATGTTTATGGGCTTCATTGGAAGTAATTGTAAATATCTGGGAGTTTCATTGAAACCTAACCTCCGTCTATAATTGTAGTCTCCTTCCTTGTTTCTTAGTTGTGAAGTACATTTGGTAGCAAATGGGCCGTTTCATTTAATGTGATTTATGGCGACTTTAAGTCACGCATAATTTTCTTTATTAGTGTGTTTCGAGTCCACTCTAGAAACTTTGAAAATTATATAGATTATTTTATGTTGAACTATCATTTAAAAAAAATATATAAATATAATTTGAATAAAAATAATTACATAATTATTATTGCTATATTGCATATCATTGCTATATCACATATTAAATATACGATATAAGATCTTTTTATGTATTGCATGTTTAGATCTAGATTTCTTCTTAAATATGCGATATAACTATTTTTTCAAGTTTGATTTAATACCATCGTTATATCTTTTTTCTAACATATAATATGACTTTTATATCTCTTCTTTAATATGCAGTATAGATATGATAATTTAATAATTGTTTCCTATGATTTGTATTTTTAAAACTTTTTTTTTTACAAAACCCCGTGGCGTATCTTTCACCCTCATATCCTACTCTTTAAAAATACATCATAGACCCTAAGGGGATCTGCCAACTGCTGCATCATGCATGCTTGGGTCACTAAGTATCAAAAAGCTACATCATATTTAATAAAAAATTGAGAGCAACAACAAAAGAAAAATTGAAATGGATAAGAAAGTACATTATAAACCCTAGGCAGGAAGGGGATCTGGCAACTGTTGCAAGCTTGGACTACCAAATGGTATAAAATTGCTTCATCAGAGATAGTTCGATAAAAATGGGAGCAACAATAAGTGAGAAGGGTAAATTATATAAAAAATCAAAGATAGGTTTACTCAAGGTATTAACGTTTTAAGTAATAGAAAAAAATTAATATTTAAAAATAAAATTATGTTCTTTATTCATTTACTCAAAACATTTATACCGTAAATAAATATACTTCAAATGACATAGTTTACTCTAAAAGAAAATCTAAATGAATGACAAAATCAAGATAAAAGGATAAACATATGTTTTCATGATTTATGTATGTGTTCTTTTTATATTTAAAATTAAATAAGATAAAAGTTGAATAATTTTTTCTTTTCTTTTTCTTTTTCTTTTTTCCCAAAGGAGGTGTAAATTTTGGTTTCAATAATACAAAGGAGCTAGTGTTTATGGAAATTAATATAAAGTAATGGATTTACAATTACTATTCCACTTACCTATAATAATCACTACTTCCCCTTATTAGCCAAAATCATGCCTTACCTAGGGTTGTAAGCGAGTTAGGCCTATTCATAAGTTACTCAAATTTAACTCGATAATAACTTAAATTCGACTTAATTGCAATTAAGTTAAACTCAATTTTGAGCTTTAAGTAACTATCGAGCTCAAATTTAAGTTTCAAAATAGTTTTCAATCAACTTGCGGACTTATTTGGGCATTTTCTATTAAAAAAATTATAAAAATGTCTATGCTAACTAATCTTTTGATTCAATTGAGTCCAATAGAGTCCAATTAAGTCGAGTTTAAACTTATTTGATCAGCTTGCGAGCTTATTTAAGCTTTTCATATATTTAAAAAAAATTATAAAACATTTATTCTATAAACTAATTTCTTTTTTCTTTTTTAACCCAATTGAATCCAATGCAGCCCAATCAAGTTGAACTTAAACTTATTACGTGTTATTTTAAGTCAAGTTTGAGTTTAATTCTTTATCATCTCAACTTGAATTATTTAAGATCTTACTTCATCCCTGCCTTAAGGTCTTTTCCCATTCCCGCCTTCAATGTCTGGATGCTTCAAGAGCTATTACATAACACCAAAGCCATATACTGAATGATTAGAAAACGTCACTCTTAATAAGATACGTTCAAACTGTATTCAAGGGGATACCGTGTTACTGCAACCACACACACATAACAAGACATTATTAGGTCTAATTGTAATTTAAGTTCATTTAATTTTCTATCTTAAGTAAACACAATAAGAAAGCATAGTATAATGTATGAAGTATTAAATTCTCAAAGATAACCATGTTTTTGAACTCTTAATTAGAGTTGTATACGAGCCGAGATACATGCTAATTAATTAAACTTGACTCGTTTTAAGTTCGGCTCAATTCAAGCTCATTTAAAAAACAAGCTGAGCTTGAGTTCAAAATGAAACTTATTTAGTTAAAGTAGTTGAACTTAAGCTTCTCTTCATGCTCGCGAGCCAGCTAATAGGCTCGTAAATAGCTTGCAAGTTAAGATCATGAGCAAGCTCACAAACAATTTTTTAATAATATTATTTTGTTATATATAATTATTTGTATTGATATAATATTATGTATAATTATCTATATTAATATAATATTATAAATATAAATATATATATATATAGATAAAATTATTTATGCAAACAAGCCAGAATTTAAGCTTAGGTTTGTTAATTAGCCTGCAAGCCGAGCTTGAACTTGCAAATTCTTAATGAGTTCAAGCTTGAGCCTATACCTTTTAGACTCATTAAAAGCCCAACTTAGATTGTATTCATTAATTTATTAAACAACTTAGCCAAGCTTGAGTCTTTAAAAGCTTGGCTCGATGCGGTTTGTCTATAGCCCTACTTTTAAATCCTAATTATTAATCATCGTAAACAATTTTAACATTTACTTTAAGTATTCCATAGTTTATTAATCATTATTTTCTCTACCTATAAACTCACTTAACAAAATTCTATTGTCATAATTACCTCTCTTAGATTACTTCCATTTAGTTGCAAAGTTTTTAAGAAATGTTAGATTGAATAAAAATTGATTTGGAAGGTTAAAATGCATTTAAGATAAGTTTGGCAATTGTAGTAGAAATGGTTCTGATCAAGTCAAAGTGGTTTTGATTATCTTGTTTTAAGTAATTCAAATGAACTCAAGTTATATTGGACTAACTCATATCGTAATATAAACTTAATTTGCCTGTAATGAAGGGTATAAAATTTTATTTGTTAAAAAATAAGATGATATTACTGTCTCTCCTTAAAAGACCTAGGATAAATATTATGTATAACCACCTATCCTTCATCATAACATAATTTATTTTTCACAACTACCTAAACCTCCACAAGCCCTAGAATTCTCTTTGCTGAAAACACTTTGGAAGAATCAACAAGAGATTAAAGTGAGTTTTTCTCTTATTCTTTTAAGATTTATAAGAGAGAAACAATAATGAGAGACAAAATCTATGATTATCAAGTATTGAGAGCACTATGATTTGGTTTAATGGGGGAAATTCATAGCAATTTCAATTAGATTTTATAGTAAGTGATTGTACAACATGTTCTTGTTGCGTTCAAAATCAGATTTATGGTTTGTTTTGTGGGATATAATCGTGAAAACTCATTTGTTCGATTATGGGTTGCAAAGGAGAAGAAGAATAATAATTGGATTTCACGTAAGCTTTTATTATTGTGTTATTTTGATGATTTTTCATGTTTTTAGAGTTTTGGAGTGAGATTGTTGATAAAACATGGAAGCTGTAATGAAAAAATATGTAGGAGATTAACTTAGGGTTGAAAATTACATGATTGCAGTCTATAGAGGCTTGTCAAAATAGGAAGCATCAGCTAGATAGTGTCATTGAAAGAGGTGGACGAGTTGTGTGTACCTACTCACCGATATAGAACATACTGATACATTCCAAATGGGCACAACATCCCTTGGTATGAAGTGTTATAGAATGTTTTTAAATATGCCTTTTTCGATCATGTGAAAATCTTTTCATCTATTTTACTAATATAAGCATTGTTGTCACCGAATTAGTGTCTTTAGGATATTTAAGATAATTAAATGGTTTAAACATTATAGATGGTTTAGTGACATCTTAAATGTAGGTATCTTTCTAGATGAGTTCGAGTTGAGTTTAATGTGTGGTTGTTATTAGGTATTCTTGGTTGTAATGTTTCGGTCTTAGTTAAAATTGTTAGTTTAGGTACATCATGACCTTATTTGATGATTATGCTTGGTAGGTAGAAGCATGTAATTGCACTAATTGATATTTGTCTATAATTTGTTTTGTTGATTGTGTTTGGTTGGGTTTATTAGACCTAGAGTACTGGTGATGTTGAAGCGGTGCGCCAATGATCCTTGTATGGCAGTATCTCTACGTAGACATACACTTGAAAAGGATACGAGTAAAATTTAGGAGATTTGCTTCTAGAATTGGATGGTAGAGAGTACCTATCATCATACAAAAATATAAATAAACATTTATATGGTTTCTAGAGTCATCAGTTACTCCAAGTTTAGAATTAGTTGCAAATGATCTTAGACTATGTTAGATGAATAGTTAAGACATAAGATAAAAAATTATGCTTGTTGCATCTTTTGCCATGTTGCTTGTGAGTTTTGACTTTGATTTGAACATGTGCATGTGAGTGTGGTTTTAGTGTACTAGGCTCTAGTTTAACTCTTTTTATTCTTTTTAGGAGCAAGTGATGAACCGGTGATCTTTAATTAAACTAATTACAAAATTTATGTGGATTATGGGAAAGATGATAGCGGAGTCGATTTTCTAGCCGATTAGTAGATGGGCAATAGTTTGAGTTAGATAGAGCTACAAACTTTTGAAACTTCATTATTTATTATGGTTTAGCTATGTTACAAGACTTTTCATATGATGTTTTTAGGCTAGGTTTAACTTGGTGTTTTGTTTATGTTAATTAGGTTTTATGAAGTTTCATTATTGAATTTAATGAATTTGATAAGACTTTATTCAATGTGTGATTTTGGAATTATCATTGGATTTATTGTAAAATTAGCTGTTATTGAGCCTCTAGTGAAGACACGTGGTGAGCTATCAATGTACTAAAATTAAGGAGTTACACATACAATGCACATCCTATGAAATATTGCTTACTAAGTGGTCTGAACTACCACATAAGACATGTGCAACCTATTATATGAAAGCTACAAAAACTCAAAAGAAAACGTACTAAAAATTCATATATTTGACTCATCAAACCAAACATTTATTCGACATGTTTTTCTTGAATTAAATCATTAGAATACTTCCCCAACACAAGACAAACATTGGAAACAAAATTTACAACAAATTTGATTACTTACTTGATTTCCTTGTTGAAATGTCACTTCAATGTTTAAATACTCCAAGAACCATCACATAACACCAAAATCATATTTTTAATGATTATAAAATATTGTTTTGATATAACGTGCATTTGATATCATTAAACTAAACATCGATCCAACACTTTTTTTCTCTTCAATTAAACCATTTTTAATACTTCCACAAACACAAGACAAGCATTAAGAGCAAAATTTACAACAAGATTTGAATGTTTACTTCATTTCCTTCTTAAAATTATCACTTCAACATCTAAAAATCCAAGAACTATCTTATAACACCAAAATCACATCCTTAATAACAACAACAACTTTTTTAATACTATACGTTCAAACTATGTTCATAATTACTTGAAGGGTTTAAGGATTTACCAAGAACACACTGACCGCTTATGTTATCTGTGGTTATAACTTTAAAAATGACCTTTTAAGAACTTGTTGTAAACCACAATGAACATGATAAAAAGGCTTGCCTTTTCTTGAGAGAAAGCATTGTTGAAGAGCAAATGGTTGTGTAATTCCTTAGAATTTTTCATGAATAGTTAGTGCAAGTTGGAAACTAAATTTGAAACTATACCTTAAATGAAATAAAATATATACATAATAGAATAAAATAAAACTTCATGTGCCTATAAGAAAATTAGTTAAAGAGTTAATAGTATAGTACATCCTGAAAATACATATATATGTTGTTTATCATATGAAACATTAAGGCAATGTGATGAGATTATCATATGAAATAGGACTAGAATTTATGTGTGTATATATATCTAGTTCTACCAAAAACATTATTGTGAAAATTGAAATAATATATAAATGTGAAATTTAGGATTCAACATGAATAATAGGACAATAACATGGTTAACATGGTTATATAATCATGCCACACCAATTAAATGTACATTAACTATCCTTTTCATCGCCACAAGAATGCTAAAAATAGATTAAAACAAGATATAATAAAAAACATTTATATATATATATATATTATATTCTAATTGAGGAATAACAAGGTTTGATTGTTATTTCTATAAATATAGTATTCGTATTCTATCTTGCTTTATTTTTAGGTGATTCCTTTTCAAACCAAGATTTGCCTAAAGATTACTTTGATTGATCATCTAAGATGCATTGATGACTATCTCAATGATTACTATATTGATTTGCACTTGTAATTTTAGTAAGCACTATACTTCATACATTTGTATGAAATTGAGTTTCAGGGGGATTTGGAATATGGGATAGTGTATGTGTTTGGTGTAGTGAATTGCTTGATTAAAATATCATGAATAAAGTGAAAACCACAACTATTTGATGGTTAATTCTATAATCTTAAGGAAAAAAATGGAGTATTGGTGATTTTGTTTGAACTCCTAATTGATAGTAAATTTAATATCTATGTAGATAAAAGAAATTATTAATTAGTCACACATTGCATAAGTGCATTTAAATTGATAGCCATCACTATCACGCAATAATACAAAGGGATTGTAAGCTTACAATAATCTTAACATAGTTTTTTGAAACTAAATGGTACCCATGAACTCCATCGTTTGCATTAAGTTTATGTTTAGTTATTGCTGAGGGGAGCATTGCTTACAAACTTTGACATCTAGAATTTTGAGATAAATAGAGAAGAAAGAAAAAGTTTCAAATAGGAATAAAGCCCCTTTTGGTATCTGAACTTTCAACAAGACCAATTTCATACATAGTCAAACTTTTCATATTCCTTTTCACTACCTCATCCAACCATTACCTGATACATATCCATTACTTCAAGAGACAATAAATGAGTGAGGTAGTGAAAAGGGGGCACAGAAAGTTTGGCTAGGTATGAAATTGATCTTCTTAAAAGTTCAGGTACCTAGTTTTCCATTGTCCAAAGTTTAGATACCAAAAGTGGCCTTTCCCCTTTCAAATAAACAATTTTTTGCATTAAGTAGCCATAAAATTTTGAGAAAAGTGATAAATTAAGATGAGTCATGATTAAACTTAGAGTATTGGAACTTGATTTGGTATACACAAAACTGTTTCCAATATCTTAGTATAGCAAGGTGTAAATCCTTATCATGCTTGATTTTTGAATAATAATGTATCTTGTTGCATTCATAAGGTTATTACTTGTATTACATTTTTAGTTTTTGATAACTTGTGTGTGCTATTGCTTGAAAGTACTATTTTGATTGACATCTCACTAAGTTGGATGTAATTTACCCTTTTTCTCTTTAATTTTTCCACATCACAGGATTCCCATTCCTAAGTCCTTTCAACTAAGTAACTTAAGGTGTCAACACTAGGGGTGCAAATGAACTAAGCCAATTAAAAAATTACTTGAGTTCAGCTTGATGTTTACTTGAGTTTGATTCGAGAATAATTAAGTCGAACTCAAACTCAAGTTGCACGAGTAATTTATTAAGCCAAACTTGAATTTTATATTTTTAGCTTGATTAGCTCACAAGCCTCATCAAGCTCCATCGAATTCAAGTCGAGTATAATATTAGTCGGATTTGAATTGAGTTTAGGTATTAATATCATTTCGATTAGAATTAAAAAAATATTTTTTTCATAAGTCAAGCCTAAATGAGCTTAATTGAGTCGAGCTCGAGATTAGATAGTATTACTTTGAGTTGAACTCGAGCTTAAGCTTTGGAATTTTGGGTTGAGCTTGAATTCAAGTTCAGCATTGTACTGTCTCAACTCGACTTGTTTGCACCCTAGTTAACGCCTTACATACTATATTGTAAGTCCTTGCATAATAATGGAGTTATTCTTGGACTTCCCCCATGTATATATGCTAGCAAATATTGTAGTTGTGTTGAGTGTAAAATTAATAATATAAAATCATAAAAAATTAATTATAACAAATACCGAATCTTTTATTGTAAAATATTTAAATATTTGACTAAAAAAATCTACTTAGATTTTGTATTCAATAAAAAAAAAAACTACGTACATGACATGATTTGTTAATTTTCTCAACCTAAATTCCAATCCAAACTTCTGAAAAATAAACTTAAAAAATGATGGAGCATTTGTTGTTTAAAATAAAAAGTTACGAGTTTTATTGAGAAAGTACATATTATTTCAAAAAAGGAGTTTATTATTAAAAAAAAAGTTATGGAACCATAGAAAATTGAAAAAGACAACCTTAACCCCTCCTTTTATTTTTTTAGAATGTTATATATTTTCGATTATTTCATAAAAAAATTATGTTCAACATTTTGAATTTCTTTATCTATTCGGAAAACTTTTCTTCTCATTTATTGTTATTATTATTTTTTTAGCTAAGCCATCTTGGGACAACAAATATTTTTTTTGGGTGAAACGCAAACTTTAGGGATTGCGTGGATATACTCTCTGAACTTTAAAAGTGTAATTTTTAACCCTAAGAACTATAAAAAATTAACAAATAATTCCATTTTGTACTTTTCTATAAAAAAGTATACAAAGTTTACTCTTTCAAGTGTACTTTTTTGTACAAAATTTGTACGAACATGTACATACAAGGGGGGAAAAAAAAGGGATGGAATGGACTTATTAGCTAAATTATTTATAGTTTTGAGGATCAAAAGTCATACTTTTAAAGTTTAATAGGTCAATCCGCACCACCTCTAATGTATAGGGCATGTTTTTGCATTTTCTCATAACCGTGCGCGCACCCACACCCACCCCCACCCCCACCCCCACCCCCACCCCCACCCTTTTTCCCCGCTACAATGTGGGTTCTCCTAAAATTGGAAAGAAGAAACTAAACAAGGAAGATTCATGTTATCTTAAAAGGACTATTGCATCATCTTATTTTTACTTTATTTACTCAACCTTGATATTAAATCAAGTGTTTTGACCTTTAAAACTTAAAAAAACACACACTTTTTAACTCTATATTGCTAATTTTATTGTTGGTGAAAATATAAAGACATATTAAAATTGAAAAAGTAATTTATAAAATAAAAGGTAAATGGTTATCTATAGTTTTAAAATATTTATTTTGAGACTCTAATGTCACCTTTGATACACATAAATTATTTATAATAGAATGGATTGGAATACAATAAAATGAGAATAATTCCGAAATTATAAATCCATTCTTATAATTGGAATTTTTTATTTAATGAAATAGAATATAAGATGAATAAAGTGTACTTGTAAAAGATATCTATAATAATATGTATATAATCACATGATAGGATAAAAAAGTACTTGAATTATATGAAATTATTAAGAACAGACTCAAATTAAATTCCACTTTAAATCTGAATAATCCATTGTAAGACTTTTTAAAAGCGCATCCAGGTAAGAGAAAAGAATATAATTAGAAATTACGATTCCTTTATGGATTTATTCAAGAATACCAAAACATAATACAAGTATCGGTCAAAAATTAACAGCACACAAAAAAAGCAAATATAAGCAGGGTGTTCGTAATTTATTCATTTCAAAAGTCGATAGTTCTTGTCATTTTGCATGTCGGCTTGGTAATTGTACAACAATTTAATTTGCAAACCCAATTTCACTTATTTCGTTCCTGTTCCATTATATTGTTTCGCTTGGTAATAGCATGCTCCTTTATGTAAAACTTATTCCATTAAATATTATTACGGATTAGTTTCGAATCAGGAACCAACTTGATGCGTCATCGGCGGTTCTTGAAATGAAAATTGACTTAGGATGGCGGGTTTGAACCAGCAAATGATTCGCCGATTTTGATGGGTCCTTATAATTTCATTCATAAAAATCATGATTCAACGATTTTGAAACCGTTGGCTCAAGAACCAGTTGAGAACCGGTGGTTCTCAAGGTTCTATGGCATAAAAAAAAAAGAAAAGAAAATTATAAAAATTATAATTAAACAATAAATATTTAAAACTATTTTCACATGAATAATAAAAATATTCTTTCCTATTTACAATATTTAATGTGTTTTTATTAATAATACAAGTAATAAATATATTTAAAATCATATGCTGTTAAGTTTATGCAGACTTCTAACCAAAGTAGACTTTCTTTTTTGATAATGTGTGACTTGTTTTTGTGTTGTTGAGATTTATTTATATCTTAAATATTTTATAGTGTCACATTACTAATATAACAACTAAAAAAGTGCAAGTAATTGTATATAAATATATAATTATAGAATTTCTTTTGACTAATGTGCTATAAACAATTATTGTTAGGTTCAATATTATTTCAAGTCAAAAATTTATTTTCGATTTTTTATTACTTAAATTAAGTAAATTATTTAATTATTTTTTATTTTTTTATTTCACGGTCCTCGATTCCTCTAGAATTAAACTCGAATTATAGGAATCAAGAATCGAACCGACTCTCATGGATCTGGTATCGGTTCCATCATTATTGAAACAGAAAACCTACGGTTCGGGTCTGGAACCAAACCCGAACCAAATCGTGACAATATTTGTATTGCATTATAGTATTATTTTTAAAATGAAAAGTATATTAGAATAATTATATATTTGTGACATTTGAGTGAGCCATATATATATATATATATATATATTTTTTTTTTCAAGAGAATGATTTAAATTCTACATAAATATATATCAAAATTTAATTAAATCTTTTAATATATACTTAGAATCAAGAGAAAAAAAATCAATCAACCGCCACCAAACGTCATCCCATATACCTAAAGAACAACCACCCATGGGCCATTTAGGTTTATCCTAGTTGAAGATTTTTTTTAATGTGCTCCTTGTTAGGTGGAATCATTCGGGGTCGCAAATGAACTGGTCCATATTAAATACCCATCAAATCCTAAAGTTTAAGCTATGTCCCACACTATGAGCCAAGAGGTCCCAATACAATAATTAAACAAAACGACAACGCGGGTACAATAATCATGATACGATCTTCTTGTATACCCTAAATAGGTGTCTTACCCATATAAAAACCAATGAGGAAAGGATACAAACACCCCCACCCTTTAAGTTGCTGTTCCTTCCCCTTTTTAACCTTAGCTTTATTTAAAAAAAAAATAAAAAATACTCCTTAACTATTTATGCCATAGCAATGTTTTTTTAATGGGTTTGGTTCCATTCGATATTTAATAATTTATATATTTAATCGCATCATTAAAATAATTGATATATTATTTATTATAAATTTTTTAATAACTGAATTAATGATTAGATAGTTTCGTTTACTGCAATATAAAAAATCCTCAATACTAGTATACTTTTTTTCCATATTTTATTTACCGAAAATGTGCAGATCTAGATTTATTATTAGAACAATCTCTTTATCTCCTTTAAGCTTATAGGGTTTCAAGATCATGCAAAACCTTAACGGTAGCTCATAGAATTCAATGATTGCCCGCACAAAATTTTCCTATCAAATTGATGACTTCAATCTCAGTGGTTTCCACAAGTTCTTACATGCTATTAACGCTGGAAACTCTGAAAATTACTGTGTTGGAAAGAAAGAAAGAGGGTAGTACGTAGGGAAAAAAAAAGAATTAGAGAGAAAAAAAGTGAAGGAAAAAAAAATCATGGGTAAATTATATTGACTACCTTGTAAGTTTTGTATATATTATTATTAACTATAATAATATAAAATAAAATAAATTCAAAACATAAAAAAGAGAAAATATCGAATATTATTAGGGCATTGGAATTTCTGTGTTTCCTAATATTTCATTTTAAATCTTTCCATCAACTCCACCAAAGTTTTTATCGAGATTATTGGCTTATAATATTTAATTTAACAAACTTTTCTGTTTATAATATTCTCGCATATCTTTTTCTTCCATCCTTCCTACCCATGCCCGTGTTTCTTCTTCCTCTTCAAGAAAACCCATCTTCAATTCAGCACAATTACACAAAACACGTGTCTTCTTATGTAAACCATGTTCACCTTCATTCTTAAATTGTTTGTATTAAAATCAAAATTTCCCAACCGAGATCGATATTCCACCAAATTTCCTTTATGTGGGAACCAAAGCTTAACATCATCCAAGAGATGAAATTACATGGCACAAATCAATTCTGAGGTGTAGTTGCTCGTATCAATAGTAGAAGAGACTAGACAAACCCTCGTCATTGGGCTCTCCCATATTTATTTGATATCTAATTGTAAAATCCAAAAAAGTAATAATCAGGTGACTCAAAACCCCAATAAGTGCTCATAGAAGCTTCTGGATTCTCAATTTGTAAGATATCTTACTATTCATACATGATTCATCCTTAGAGAATAATTGAGAGAGACCAGGCCCTTCTCTATGGGATTATGGGAATTACTTGACAACAATATTTGTAATTAAAGATCCAAATACATTAGAATGTTCTCACTTAATACATATATATATATATATATAATATATAATAATATGTGTGTAGAATGGAGGAGGAAGAATAAAGTATAGAGATGTTTGGTTTTTCCTTTTTTTCCCCTTGTAATTTTTGTAATTTTTATTTGTTAACATGTAGCATTATATTTATTTAATTAGTCAACATATTATCTTAATTAATCTTTTTTAAATTGTTCTATATTTAGTTGTTTTCTTTTATAAAATAAGAATATTTGAAAATTAAAGTTGTATATATCTCTTTTTTTCTTTGAATAAAAATTACGATGGTTCCACATATTTCTTTTTAATTTCTCTTCTGGTTCATTATTTTTGATCTGATTCTTCACATGGTATCATATCATGAAAATTGGATCTTGTTGAAATTTTATCATGGTTTTGGTTTTTCGGTTTACCAAAGATATTGTTTGCTGTAAAGTAAAGATGAGTACTAATTTTTATGATTTGACGAGTCCACCATTTGGATCTTTGATCTTAGACCCTTTACATATGGTTGGAAATGTTATTTTTGTAGATAATTCTTATCATTACTTTGTGTTTCGTCCTTTATATAGTAATGTTGGCTCTTGGATTATAGACTTAGATACTACAAATCATATGACACCTTATTTAAGTCTTTAAACCCACACACGTGATCTTGTTCAACCCTTACGTGTTAAACTATTAAATGGCTCTTTTATACACATTACTAAGGTTGGAGATGTTTGTTTAACTCTAACACTTATCCTAACCAATGTTTTCTATGTGCTTTATTTTCAACACAATTTACTATCTGTTTCTTGTTTGCTTAACCAAATCTCATGGTTTCTTTTGATTATTCCTCTGGTGTTTTTCAGGACCTAGAAACTAAAGAAGAGTTGGCTTTGGGACAATTGATGAATGGCCTTTACGTACTTAAGCCTAATCATGTTTCTTCTTCTAATAATTCTTTGTCTTGTCAAAGTACTTTTGTTGATGATAAACTTCAGTGGTTTCATTTGCGTTTAGGGCATTCTTCTATTTCTAAGCTTCGTCATTTGGAGGAATGCAAATCCTGTAACTTTGTTGGATTTCTTTGTCATGATTGTCAAGAAACCAAGTTTCATTGGCTTTCTTTTCATAAAAGCTTGAGTCTTTCTAAATGTGCTTTTGATCTTCTCCATATTGATATCTTGGCCCATATAAAGTTGAGTCTATTACACATGTCAGATTCTTTATGACCATTGTTGATGATTTTACTAAATGCACTTGGACTTTTATGCTTATTTTCAAGAGTGAAGCTTGTAGTGTGATTAAACATTTTTTGAAGTGTATATATAATCATTTTGGTGTTGTACCAAAGTTTGTGAAGACGAACAATGCTATGGAGTTCTTATCAAATGAATATGCATTAATGTGTAAGGAGTGGGGAATTGTTCATCAAAGAACAATGGTTTATACACCTCAACAAAATGGAAATGTAGAGCGTAAACATAGGTATCTATTAGATACTTGTAGAATATTAATGTTTCATGCATCTTTACCAAAAGAGTTTTGCAATGAATGTATACTTGCTACTACATACTTAATTAATAGGATGCTTATGGAGAATATTGGCTTGACATCTCCTTATAAGAAATTGTTTGGAGTTGCATCGGGTTATGATCATTTGCGCATTATTGGTTGCTTGTGTTATATTTCAAAAATGCCTACACTAAGCGATAAATTGGAAGCACGTGGTGTTAAGTGTGTTTTCTTGGGGTATGCTCGTGGGAAGAAAGTTTATAGAGTGTATGACATAGCAAATATGTGCATTAAAGAATCTCGTGATGTTGTATTCTTTGAGTCCATGTTTCTTTTTTCGTGAGTCTTCTAATATTACGTTTAAAACACTTGTGCCTCATTCTCTTCTGTTTCTTAGTGTTGATATTGATGTTGTCTCTACTTTGGTTTCTGCTAGTTCGAATGTTTCTCTTGATGATGATGGTAGTGAGAGTCCAAATGTTGTTGATAATGTGCGCAAATCAACTAGAGTTCGTAAGTCTTCACATATGGCTTAATGATTTTGTACATTGGTCAGGCACAATACCGAAGCTAGCACTTCCACTAGCCTAAACACCAACCTATATCCTTTATTTGACGTTTCTTATTTTGCCTCACTTCCATGTGATTTTGTAGTATGTTTAGCTAATGTATTACTTATGCAAGAGCTACATAATTACGTAGAGGCTTCTAAGTTAAAGGAATGGTAAGCTACCATGCAAAAGGAGTTAGAGGCTTTAGAGGCGAATGAGACATGGGAGGTCACAGACTTTCCTAAAGGGAAGAAACTGATGGGTTGCAAATGGGTATATAAGGTGAAGTATAGACCGGATCGGTCTACTGAGCACTACAAAGCTCGGCTTGTGGCAAAGAGTTTTACTTAAATCAAAGGTATTGACTACCATGACACCTTTTCTCCTGTAGCAAAACTAGGTATATTTAGGATTATGCTTGCTATAGCTGTGGCTAAGGGTCAACCATTACATCAAGTTGATATTAATAATGGATTTTTGCATGGGTATCTAGATGGAGATATTTATATGAAAATATCTGATGGTTAATTGAAAGCATTTTCCAATCAAGTTTGCAAGTTAAAGAAATCTCTTTATGACTTAAAGCAAGCTCATAGGCAATAGAATATAGAAATCTTCAAATTTATTTTGTTGCTTGGGCTTACACAATCGGCACATGATTATGTCTGTGCCTCATGGTTCAAGTGGTTCAGTTTTCATATTATTATATGTTGATGACATGCTTATTACGAGTTTGAATCATGCATTTGTTGATGATGTCAAGAAGCACCTGCATGAGCAATTTACTATTAAAGATCTTGGCCTTGCATGATTCTTTAATGGTTTAGAGATTTGTAGATCTTCCATTGGTATTCTTGTGAACCAATGAAAGTTTATTATGGATGTTCTTGAGGATGCAGGTATGAGGGGTGCTAAACCAGTTAGCATGCCTTTGCTACAAAAGTTGGTGCTTGATAATGATAATGGTGATTTATTTAATGATCCTTCTTTTATAGGCACATGGTGGGATGCTTATCGTATATGACATTGACTCGACCTGATATTGATTATCCTATTACTAGAGTTAGCCAATTTATGTCTAAACCTTGGTCTACTCATATTAATGCTCTATTTCACTTGCTTAGATACTTAAAGGGAGTCGTATCACTTGTGTTATTTTATTCTTCTTTTAGTGATCTTGTTTTACATGGTTATTATGGTGCATATTGGGGTTTTTCTTCACTTGATCAAAAGCCTATCACCGGTTGTTATGTGCATTTTGGTAGTTTTTTGATTTCTTGGAAGTCTAAGAAACAAGCTACATTTTCTACATCAACAACCAAAGCTGAGTATCAAACACTTGCAACTGCTGCTATGGAGCTCTTATGGTCATTATATATCTTGTATGATTTGGTTTGGAGTGTATCTTTACTTGTGAAGTTGTATTGTGGCAATAAATCTACCATCTTGATTGCCAATTATCCTTGTATGTATGGTAGAACTAAACATATCAACATTGATGTTCATTTGGTTAGAGATCATATATCTTTGGGTTTTGTGACTCCTGTTCATGACCTAAGTTGTGATCAAGTGGCAGATCTTCTCATTAAGAGTATTGGTGCTTCTCAACATAGTTCATTGTGTGTCAAGTTGGGCCTTCAGTTAGCTCCAACTTGAGGAGGGCATGTTAACATGTCGTATTTTATTCATTTTATTAGTCAACATAGCATCTTAATTAGTCTTTTTTAGATTCCA
Source organism: Combretum micranthum (assembly GCA_024138025.1). Lineage (NCBI taxonomy): Eukaryota > Viridiplantae > Streptophyta > Magnoliopsida > Myrtales > Combretaceae > Combretum > Combretum micranthum. The sequence continues at coordinate 2,004,513 of JAMXBD010000013.1, read as the reverse complement.
GTATATATACTCATTTCCTTTTGCAAAATAGGAATATGTGGAAATTAAAGTTGTATATATCTCTTTCTTTCTTTTAATAAGAATTACAATGGTTTCATAACTTTCTTTTTAATTTCTCTTCTGGTTCATTATTTTTAATACGATTCTTCACATTATTAATTAACTTAATTATATATATTTAATAATAATAGTTTGTTAAATTGTGTATTATAAAGCAATTAAAAGTTGACATATGTTAATCCTTGATGAAATTTTTAATGAACTTAGATCGAATAATTTGTAAACATCGAAGGACTATAGTAAATAAAAAAAAAAAGAGGTTAACTTATATAGAAGAATAGTTTATGAATTAAATTTGTACTTTTCCTCATACATACACATAATTAATGATTAGGTTACAATGATGGTAATAGTTAATAATAATCAAGAGTTACTTGCAACATATGTTATATATATAATATTAATAATTTGTTAAAAAAATAATTTTATCTATTTTTTCCTTATAAAATAAGCTTAAATTGTGATTGAATTGCACCATCCAATTTCAACCTTCATTATTATTTTTTTTTCCAAATAATTGGCTTATACACACACACACCCCGTTTCTTATTATTAGTATTTTTTTGCTTTTTTCTCCTTTTCTTTTAATTTTTAATTTTTTATTTATTTAATATATATGCAATAATAACATTTACATTAAATTGTTTTTTTATTAATAAGGCAACAATGATAAGATATCATAAATATAGAAAAAATCAAGGGAGATGATAGTTGTATTTAAAAAAAAAAAAAAGATGTATTTTTAAAAGTTTATAAAGGTGGTAAATGTATTTTTTCAATTTATAAATTCACTTGTATGGATAAGAAAGTAATTGTAAAGAATGATAGTGGAAAGAGATTTAATAATTATTTTGGCAAAATGCTTAAAAGTCTAGTGCTTTAGCTGGACCAATAATCATATTTTCCTCCAAAATCATTTCCTCTTGAAATTCACACTCTTCTTCCTGTTTCCTATTGTTGTTATTGTGTGTTAGCTTGGTGGATTGGAATATGATAGGGAAGATGTTGAATCCAGTACTTGAAGTTTGCCAAAATATTCCATTAATTACCTGTAAATTGAAAAAGTCAATTTAATACCTGATTGAAGTTTTGATGTGCTCACCCTCAATCCCTTGTGTAACTATATTAGATTTGTTTGGTTATGTAGCAATTAATTAAAAAATTGATTTTCGTCTAGTTAAATTCTAGTCAAACCTATGATGTACGAATAACTCAACTCAGTAAACTTGAATTAAGTTAAAAAATGGAGTGGAAGTGGAAAAAAAAAAAAACAATTGAGAAAGGTAAAGGGGACTCTAAATCACAAAAGCCTAAACCTTTAATTCCCAATTTATCTTCATCTTTGCTGCAAGTTTAGATCTTGGTTTAGTCGTTGAAGAGGAGTTTGGATCTTTAATGCTTCAGTTTTCATTTGGGGGCTTAGGTAGCTGTTATTGTAGCATGTATTTAGCTTGAAGAAGTTCTAATGTTCAACAACAAGAGATTTCATTAAGAAGATCAAATAGAAGTAATGAAAGCTTAGTCATGATAGGAGCAACTTGATCTAAGTGCCATTATCGCATACTCTCTTCTTAGAAATTCGGACACTCCTTAAATTTGCATTTAGCGCTCTACTACTAGGCATGCTTGGAACAACTCATGAGCATTCTTTTATAGTTTAGTAGATGCTGCACTATGACTCTCAATAGTTGTTATTCCTACTATTGGCATTTTCCATTGATTTATTGGTGTAGAGAATAGCTCCAATAAAATCCACACTTGTAGCTCGACACTTTATGCATATTAAGCTAAGCAATCTTCAGAAAGTCCTTCACTGCTACTTTGCCCGAGCATTTGTTAAGTTTAGTTACAACTTGGATGCCTACGAATTTTCAACTTGATTTCAAATGTTGTTTCATATGTAGCTGTTGTCAATGTATTGATTCGGATTTGATGAATTTCAAAGCTACTGCACCCCTTACATTGTAGCTCATTCTAACTTGAAGAAATAAAGTGTTAGATGCTCAAATTTGTTGCATCTGTATGCAAGTCTGCGCTATTGTTGAGGTTTTTGCTATTTCTTTGTTTATTTTTTTCATTTTTTATGTAATTGGAGTTATTTGTACATTAGGGTTGTGTTGATGGGCAATTATGGGTTATGGGCTTCCTAGGTCTAGTCTGAACCATTGCTCATTAGGGTCAACCCATTGTCCTTAGGCTTGACCTACTGTGGTTCGTCTCTAATCCCAAGAGGTATCTCAACTCCTTTATTTTAGGAGACCAACTTACTAAACCATGTGTTAGTTGGACTCTGAGCTATAGCCACTTTGGACGCTCCTCCTAACTATCACTAATTCTACTAGGAAACACACATAGACGTGGATTGGTGGCTTAGCCCCCATGTCCACAGTAACCACCACTAACTCCTCATTACTCCATGATTGCATGATGTAAATAATTGCCAGGAGCTCATCTCCTATAAATATCTCCATTGTGCATTTAGATGATACGTATGTTGCTCCAACTATTCTATTTTAACGCTACATGAGATTTAATTTGACTTAAGTATTTGAATGGTTACGCCGAACAACACTTGATGCACTATAGACCGTGTATTATTTTGCAGTCCTAGTGCAAAAGCCCAAGCTGAGTGCTTATTCCATTCTTTATCGGATTTGAATTAACAACATGTTGATTAGGGTATGAGTACACACAAATTATGTTTTTCTTTTCTTTTTTTTTTTTTTCAATTAATTGCTATCATGTGTCAATGTCTCACTGGCTATAGATGCCACATAAGCAAACATTCTAATGGAGTTAAATGAGTTAGTGTAGGTGAATCAAAACCTTAATTGGATATTAAAATGACTTTTTCAAAGTGCAATAAGTTAATTATATATTTTAGTAAACCTTGGATATCAAATTTGGCATTTTTCCAATATGATAATAATATAATTACAATTTTTAAGGAATTAAAGTGGCAAAGAGATGTGCAAATACAAAAACAAAGAATAATTTACATTGGTACTTAAAAAAATTGCAATTTATCATTTTATAGTAATAAAAACGAAATGTCCTAAACTTAAGGCATTTACAATTTGCCATGTGTCTACATATGATATGGACAACCTAAAGCTCAAAACAAATACATTAATAACTTCAACTCATTACATCCACCCTAATTCCATAATTATAACAACTCCATGGGTAATGAAAACATAACAACACTAATGACTATTGAGTTTACTAACAATTATACCAAGCCATATCACATCTTGACAAGCCAAAGGAGTCTATACTCAATCCGAAAGACACCAAACAATATATCAAATAAGATTATTAATTCTCTACATTACATACTAATAAGTTAAAATTTATTGGTCTTCTTGAGATTTACCAATTCTAGCATTGTCCCCTAAATTTCCTAGTTAATCATATGATTTACTTTGAAACTAATGAAAAATGACATATACCACAAAAAAGGAGGAATGAGCAGAAGACTACGTATATATCACAAGAACATATGCGTGAATAGACAATCAATTAATCACATGCATATAAATATGTCTAATGAAATATGCACTCAATTCATTATCTTTAAAGCTGAACAAACATCGAGAGAATAACTTAGTATTTCACCACATGTAAATATAGTAATATATATATATATATATACGATGTTGGGTACTCCTCAACATCCACGAGTCTATACACTAGATATTGGGTACTCCCAAAAAACTACTACACTGAAACATTTAAATCTACTTGTAATGACCTTCATGTGTGACTCTATGCAGGGATATCATCATGCAAGGATCATTGAGATGTCTTGTTAGTATCACTGGTACTCTTAGTCTATTGACCACAATCAAGCACATGAAACAAATAAACTTTATGACCGACTATTCAATTAGTCAATTTATGATAATATTCTAACAAGTATAAGCAAGGAACAATGTGTATCTGTATTTGGAATGTGGATTATTTCTTAACTTAGATATCTACAACTCTCTAAATTTAAGTTACAATATACATAAAGTGTTTAGAACTATTTACACTTCCATACTTACCTATAGTTAACATTTCTAGTAGTCCCGACTCTTGTTATTATTCCACCATTGATGTTAAAAGAAAAGAAATTTTTTAATTTAAAATGAGAGTTTGGTAATAATTGAATAATATCTAAGTTTTGAGATTTTAGTGTAATATTAAACCTTAAAGAAAAGATGAAACACTCAAAATCTTGCTTAATTAAGTTAAAACTAATATAATTGAGTAGCATAATAGATGAATGATTTTGAACTTAGTTTAAAAATTTAATTTAGATAAATCAAGCAAGTTATAAGATATAATTAGATAGATGGACATTATCAAATTAGTAAATAGAATTAAATTAAAATTTGAGATTTTAAATCCTTAAACCCTTAAACATGTAACTCAAATGTTTAGTGAATTCCTAAATCACTAAATTCTAGTCCAAATTTCAATTCTTTAAACCCCATGAATTTTGAATTCATCTGCTCATTTAAAAATACCAGTTCTTATGTCTAAACCTAATTTAAATATCAATTTCTCATTAATTAAACTCCTAAGCTAGACTTTTGATTCAAGTCATTAATTTGTATTATATAAATCCACATATTATTTTCTAATTATCCATGATGCCTAAGATAATGATATGAAAGTTTTAAACCTATAACCCCTATCCAAAAATATCTTTTAATTTTTAACCTTATCCTTTCTTCTTTCCCTTTTTCCCACCCACCCTTCTCTTTTTCCTTTTCTTTTCTTCTCTTTCGTTTCTTTCTCTTCCTTGTCTCTTCTCTTCCTTTCTCTTCAAAATCAAACTCAAATCTCAAACTTAAAGAGATCATAAGATAGATTGGAGTTGAGAAACAAGATTAAAGTAGGAGATTAAGTATGGAGAAGCCACATCAACTAAGAAGTGGTAGTAGAAGAGAACATCAATTTGCATGTGGTTGCTAAGACGATAAGTATAATTGTTTTCTTTATTTTGATTGTTGTTTTTAGAGCTAGATATAAGTAGGGTTTGTAACGAAATTGGTAGATTAGTAAGATATGAACTTGTATATCAAATCCTAAGTGAGATTATGCATATTAGAACTAAGAGTTTGATAATGAAATATGAAGTAATAATATGTATATAGATATTGTAATTTATGGTTATAACTTTTATGTTGATTATAAGATATTGTGTGTTGAGTTTATGATGTAAAACAAGCAGTTAAATAGGTTAAAAATTATATGCTCTATTTTTGTAAAAGAGCACAAGGGAACATGGGGTGCCTTAATCAGTCGTGCTCCTCCCTGTTGCTTAAAACACATGAATTTTTCTTACCCGAGAAGAAGCATGACTGGTACATGACTTCCTTAATCAATCATATCTTGGTGTCGTAGTCATGGCAGGATTCTTACTTAGTGTCTAATCAAATGGTTTTTTAAAAATAAATTTGATGTGAATGGAGATATACATACATACATACATACATACATACATACATACATACCTACATACATACACGACTTCCTTAATCAATCGTATCTTGGTGTTGCAGTCATGGCATAATTCTTACTTAGTGCTAATCAAATAGGTTTTTAAAAATAAAATTGATGTGAAGGAGACATACATACATACATATATGAGTTCAATTCTTGAACATATATGGATACATACTTTATCTTTTGAGATGACTTCTGATCTACCCTTCTGACTCTGTTTGGATTTTTGATAGTATAAGGTACATAGTGACGTGCTTTTTGTTTGTTAGGACAGGTATTCCTTATGAACTAAAACTTAAAGACAGACTAATTAATGAGTATTGCTTGTGCTTGTGTTGTTTAATCTAGCTTATGGAGCGATAGCCTTATTCGGAGTTGGGTATGGTAGTTAGGCGCTTAGGCCACCCCTTATCACGATGCAATGACAATTTATAAGTGGCTCAGTCGGTAGTTGGTAGGGCAAACAATATCGACATAACATTTACTTAAACTTGGAGTGAAGTAACATGATTTAATTCACGTTTATGAGACCGATTAAACCAAGTGATGTTATGGACTAAGATTAAGTAAAGATGTGTAAAGGCTGTAAACACTAGGTAAGGCTATTTTCTTGTTCGATTAGATATATGAGATATAAGTATTCGGGGTTCTTATATCAACCTCCAGAGTAGCTGCTGTTACTTAAGACCCCTAGGTTCCTAGAGGCGTATTCTAAAGTGTGAGTGCTCCCATGTTGCTTGTTTTATTTTAATTTAAAGATAATAACTTGTTGTTTATTGCATTGCATTAATTAAAGCATGTGTGCCATCTCGTGTGTGCTTGTATTGCTGTGTATTAGGCTTCGACTCATTATTCTTTCTTGTTAGGTGATGATGATGTTGATAATGATGTGTGAATCGAGTGAATGGGATGACTCGAGAAGAGTTTAGTGAAAAGTGATACGAGTTAGAATCGTTAGCTTTTATTTTATTTGTTTATGTACTGGATTTATCTTTTTTAAAAGTTGTAACTCTTTAAAGGCATGGTAGAGCTAGACATAGGCATGGTTCGGTTTTGAACCAGGAATCGCACCGAAACCACTATCGGTGGTTCTAGAACCAAAATCAAAACATGCCATTCGGTTCTGGAATCGGGTCTAGACATAGGCACGATTTAGGATCCGAATCAAACTAGAACCAGAACCGTCTCCTATGATTCTAGTTTTGGAACCGTGTGAAACCATTTTTTTGAAAGTAAAAATAAAAAAATAAATTTAAAGAATTTTATTTTCAATAAAATAAATTTTAAACTCAAAATAATTATTTATTGAGTCCAAAAATGTTAATCTATTTAACCAAAATTTCTAAAAATTTGTTTAGAATGCACATTTATTTATATATAAACACAACCAATTTCATCTATTATAGTTAATAATGTGAGATTACAAAATGTCCTAGAGAATAAAAAGAAAATCACAATACAAAAAATAATCTAACATTATAAAGATAATGAATTTTGCTTTTAGAAGAAGTTTATATAAACTAAATTATATATGATTTTAACTTATATTTATTTAAGTTGTTGATAACAACAAATTAAATATTTATAAATAAGTGATAAATTTTACTATTTATGTGAAATAATGTGAACATTAATAATTCTATATTTAATATATATTTTTAAATTTTTCCTTAATTTTTTTTTTTTAATGGAACAGTTGGTTCCTTAGCTGGTTCTAGAACCAGCCAATCGGTCTCCTACAGGGGGTGCAATGAGTGAGAGAGAGAGAGAGACAGGGAGGGAGGGGCGGCGGAAGGGTAGGGGGGGGGGGGGGGGGTGGTGGTGGTGGTGGTGCGGAGGGGAGATGATCGGGGGTAAGGACTTTGGGCTGGGGGGAAGGGAAGACACACGAGAGAGAGAGAGAGAGATTAATGAGATTATATGGGGAAAAAATCTAGTCGGTTCTCTGATTCTAAAGCTAGATTAGGAACCGATAGTTCTCTACGAATTGGCGTAGACGTTTAGGCAGAGCTCATATGTTTTATAATTAGTTTTAAAGCTTTGTTTTACCATCATGTAAGGTATAAGAGATACTTGATGGTATGATTTTGTTTATGGTAGTTAATCTACTCATAAGAGCAGATAATTGAAATGTATTTTATTTTGTAAGGTTTATTTTATCGTTATAAATCCAGTTGTTTCCAGAATCTTGCTAAACGATTTCATAATTTAAAATTGGCTAGCTAATATTCGATATAAACATATCTTTTAAGGAAGCTCATGCGTGTAATACTTAGGTTATTATAAGTGACAACTGTACATGCTCAAATCCAGTTGATTCAAGGCATTACAAAAGAGTTGAAGAAGTTTCAAGTATTTTTGAGAAGAAAAAGTTGCACTGGACATTGGTCTAAACATGAATTGTGTTGAGGTTATGTTCTTAAACACCAATATGAACATGACTTGTGTTTGAGGTTATGTTAAGAATACGTGTCACACCTCGAATTAGGATCAAGATGTGTCCAGTCGCCATGTATAATACTTATGCGTTATACATTAAGGCTAATTAATCTACAGTTTATCATAATCATTGCTAAACAAATTTTAGATTATATAATCATTAAATTAGATTATAAAAATAACTGGAATTTGCAGTGGAAAAATAAATTAAAAAAAACATTTTCCCAATAGGCTACTTCAAAAGGTAGACTAATACAAAAAGAAATGAAACCTTCTCTCCTGCCAATGACCCCATCTCTTACATTCTTGATCGATTTTGACCCAGGTCTCTCGGTTTTCGAGAGAGTCCTTGAATGTTTGAAGAGAGGATATTCGAACCTCTTCGTCCAACTCGTCCACGTCGGCAAGATACTTGACCGCGTCGACGATATTAGACAGCCTCTCCGCGTCTGTGACGCCTGAGTTACGAGCGATTTCTTCCGCCCGGTGACAGATTTCATTTAGCAATCTGTCACATTCAGCGGCATTGGCCTCACTATCCGCCAGTAATTCTGAATAGCTTAATTCAGGAACCTCGTTGAGATCAGGCAGACTAGATGGGCCTTCGCTCGGGAGAACACCCCATATGCTACTATCATAAAAAAATGATGAGATATATATTATATAGAACCACATTCTATATATATAATATAAATGATCACAAATATAATTCGTTGGAAAGACTTTTCACTATAAACTCTTTCTGAGGTCTTATAGAGTTTATTGAGTAGGGGTACCGAGAGCAATGAGTAACATACCATCAAATATCTCAAAACAAGAGTATCGGGTATCTCATCATAAAACCATAGGCCCTCTTCAAGATATATGTTTGAAAATAAAAATTGAAAGCTTAGACTAAATAAAATAGTCCAACAATCCCAGTCGCTCCACTTATCCAGTAACTCATCAAAATATAGGCATACCCTAATTAGTCAAAAGTATCATCATTATAGCCATCAGTACCTGAAAAATAAAGGAATAAGCTGAAACCCAGTACGACAGCAACACAAGCACATACGTGATGGGCATACACACCTCTTCTAAATGCAATGCAACAATCAACAGTTTATATATTTACATTGAAGTGTAGCAAAACAATAGTGGAGCACTTTCACTCCGATAGCACACTGGGAACCTAGTGATCTTGAGTAGCAGTAACTTCTCAAGGAGTTGATATAGGTGGCCCGGATACCTATATCTCTTATAGGAACATCTAGTAAATAGCCTCATTTAGGGTAGTTGTTACGCATCTCTAACTATCACAGTTCATAATATGGTGTAGCTCAATTGGTTCCATAAACATGAACCCCACTGTACTACTTTTCTCCAATCCAGGTAGATACTAACTTGATATCGTTTCCCCTATCAACTACCTGGCAAGCCACCAAGGAATAAAGCGATGGCCTAATCGCTTAACTATAGTGTTGGCACTGCCTAGCAAGATTGTTGTCCCTCGAACCAGGTTAAATGACCATGCACAAGCAACAAGTAATTATTAATACCATTTTTAAATATTAATTCATTTAGGATGCCTACCTAGTACACAACACACAACTCACTGCATACTTGGTACAAAATTTGTACTATGAACAAACATAAGATAGACCAAAAGATAAAGTTGAAGGTATACTTCTAACAAATATCCGTTCAAGAGATTAATTCATATAAGCATTTAAATCAATTATCAACTTATATCAAACTCATATTAAATACTCATTTTTCTAACATATATACATTTGAAACAACATACTTCTCTTATTATTCATGGTTTATCATACTATAATTATATTATATCTAAGCTAATTACAAGTTAATATGGTCTTATAAGAGTTCACTTGTTAAATTAATAGTTAAGTATAAATTGTTGGTCTCTGAAGAATTTACTAAGCTGATATTAGTTAATAAATCTATATTAACTTAATTTATCCAAGTTAGATAGAATTAATCAATCAAGTTCATTTTCTATTTAAAATCCATGTTAGATTTAATTAGTTATTAAGTATATTAATACACTCTATAATTCAAAGTACACTTAGTATAAGTATAGACCTAACTCATTCTTATTTGTACAAGTACTGATATATATTATATTATTTATCTTACTTATTTAATTTAATTTTATTTTTATTTTTCTGTGGAGATCACGGTCTGGGTGACGCCCATGAGTGCCATCATACCCATTATTTTCCATTTTATGATAATTAGGTCCTTAAAACGATATTTTCGATAAGATATCCTATAATCGATCTAATAAGCTTTTATTAAGTAAAACAACTCATTTATGATATAATTTTTTTTTTATTTTTATCATTCATAATTTGTTTTTACGTCTAAATGTGTTAAGGAATCTATACTAGTTTCCTATTATGTTTATAGGGTAAATTATACCAGAAGCTCCCAACGTTTGAGGCTCAATTCATTTAATATCTCAACGTTTTAAGTAGTTAAAAAGAGGTCTCAACGTTTGGAGAAGTTGGTCAATTTGGGTTCCTAAGGACATGTGTCAACATGAGAAGAGTCTTATAAGTTTTAATTAAATATTCTTTCATGTTAATACGTGTCTTTGATAACCTAAATTGACCCACTTCTTCAAATATTGGGATCTTAAATGAACTTATTCTTAAATGTTGGGATCTCTTTTAACCACTTGAAATGTTGGGACGTTAAATGAACTTATTTCCAAATGTTGGGACCTTTTAGTGTAATTTACCCTATATTTATACTCTCTTATAATGTCATATTTATACCTATTTTATTGAATAAATTTCTAAAATCAAAATTAATTATTCATCTTAAAATCCATATTTTAATATGAAAACACATTGTTTACATTTATTTCATATTTATTTGATTAGAATTAATTTACCTTTAATTACAATATTTTATTCCCTATAGAAAACTAATGCGTACTCTAACTTAAATCACTCGGTTCACCATCTTAAACACAGGCTTTTAAGCTTAAATTTCATATAAACTTCCTAACACACAAATTTACATGCTCATAAGTTCAATTGACATAAACTAATTAGTTAATTATGGTTTTATTTTAAGTAACATAAAACTATCTAGAACAGAGCATGGACAACGATGACCAATCGGTTTTATGAAAATTGACCTTTAAGCTCAACGGTTTTAGGCTAGTTCTTTGGACGATATTAAAATAGACTTTTTAAGCTTTCAAATTGTGCCACTGCTACTGGCTAAAATACTATTTTGCTATGTATTGCTATTTTATAATTTAATTTTTATAAATAGTAAATGTATTTCAAAAGATAACAAAAAATTCCAGTTTATATATAAACATGTTAAACTACCATTTTTATAAATTTCTCTAAAAAATAAATTTATTTAATATTTTATTTAAATTTAATTACTCACATTGTCCATATTGCATATATATGCATATAAATTGATTTTTCATCATATTTAAATCATCTAAATCATGTTTATTCTATGTTATTTTATCTAGTATATACATAAATTTATATTTTATAATTAAAATCATAAATCATCACTCAAATCATCATCATTAATACTAATTTCCTTAAATTCCCACACATGTCAACATAAACATATATATATATATATATTATAGCCGAGTTTATATATAGTATATGTTATATTTATTTGATAATTTCATTCAATAAAACACATCAATTCAACAAATAACACATATAAATTTTGGTATACATATATATAAATAATTTAACATACTTTAATTCCTAACATACATACATATACATATTCATATTTTGGTTTGAACATATATATATATATATAAATATTATATTTTGATAATCCTAATTCTAAGTTTATTTTTAGCATTTTACATGAATTTATATGTTATTAACATAATCAAACATATTAACTACAATTATTTACTTAATTTGTGAAAGGTTGTCTAATAATCTTTTCTGGTGCTACTCCAATACTTTGATAATGCTTCTAATACTAAATCCTAAACTTAAACCTTGATTTTTACTTCAAATACCACCTAAGAGTCAATTGAAATAGAGATTAGATTTTAGGGAAGAAATTAGTAATTAAATGATGGATTAAGAATGGAATTCCATACCCATTGGAGGCTAGATTTGAAGAGGGATTGTTGATAAATTTGTGAGGATTTTTGGTGTGTTTTGAGAGAAGTTTTTTGAGAGAATTTAGAGAATTGGGACTGTTGAAAATGGAGAGAGAATTAGAGTTTTCCAAGTGCAATATTTATAGCATTTTATAACTTGTACTTTTCTTTAGGATTAAGGGCTTTTTAGTCATTTTACCTGAATAGTTTAGGGGCATTTTGTCCTTTTATAAGTGTAGAATTCTCTAGAATTGGCTAAGGTCATTTTGATCTTTTCACATGTTGGTATTCTCTAGAATTTAGTATTTTATATAGCGTGTGATGGATTATTTTAGATGCATGGTCTCATGGGATTATGGGCTTTGATTTTTAATCGTGGGCTTCTTAAATATAAACTTAGATTCATGTTAATGGGCCTGGACTGAAATGTGTTGGAATAGGCTTTAAGTTATGGGCTTCTGGGCATAAGGATTGAATTTAAGAAGTAAGAAAAGAAAGTTTGCTAATTGGCATTAGAAACTAAATCTGGGAATTCTAACTTAAGAGAAATTAATATCTCACTTGAATTTAGAATTTTAGGGATTTAGTAATTGGTATGTGAAAGCAAATATTTGGATTTAAATTTTTAGGATTTAAGGAGTTAGAATTTAGGCTAAAATGTCTAAATTGAATATTTAGGAATTTAGGTGATTAAATTTGATGAATAGAGTTCCATCGATAATTGGAAAGGATTAATTAATTTGAATTAGGTTGATGTGGGTATTTATGGAATATTAGAAAGGGGTTAAGGATAGTTTAGTAAATGTAAATTATTGTCATGATATGTTAAGAATGACTAAGATACCCTTAGATATTTTTGTAGAAATGAAGGCGATTTAGTCATTTAGTATAGATAAGGATAAGCGATAGTTTAGGGATAAGAGAAAGAATTTAAATTTATACAAGTAACTTTGAATATGAGCCATGAGAAGGAGAAGTTAAACTTCTATAAGTAACCTTGAAAATGACCTATGAGAAGGAGAATTTCAATTTTTATAAGAAATCTTGAAAATAACATGGATTATTTACAATTTGTTGGTAGTTTTGCTAGATTCTTCTAAGAAATAATGGTTGTTAATTTACTTCTTGGATAATGAAAGATTGATTAAGTTCAATTTTCATGAATTAGGAATTTAGGTAATTGAACTTGATAAATTGGTTTCAAATCGATAATCGAAGGGGATTGAGTAGCTTAGTTTATTGGAGATAGGAAAGTGAAATATTTTGTTAGGTTAAAATAGGTATTTGCTATATTAGAGTCTCTATTTTCAAATGAATCCATTTACTAATTCAATTTTGGATGTTTTTTTTTTATCTGTATCTGTATCTGTATTAAAACATATGTATAAATATGTCTGATTTGTATCTATATTTTATTTATATTTGATCTATATGATCTTTTCATGAGAATTACTAACTTTTTTTTTTTATTTATATCTATTTCTTGATAAACAATTTATTAAATTTTTTTTTTTGAAAAAAGTGTCTATATTCACCGGAAAAAACTAGCTAAACACACCCCATGGGTCTATTTACAAAATTCAATTAACTAAACTATCTAAATTCAATTACTAAGTTAAATTTAAAATAAGATTCAAAACTACCCGCATTTTTATAGTATTTAATTATTACCTTCATAATTTTGATTGATAAAATTTGAGATATTTCAATATGAGTTTAAACATGACTTGTGTTTAAGGTTTTGTTTATAACAAAAAGTAAACATGACATAACATAAGTTTGAACACAACTTGTTTTCAAAACAGAAACTTGCATTGACTTAACATGAATTTAAGCACGGATCGTCTTCCACTTGTTTTTGAAATAGAAGGCTCCCATTACATAGCATAAGTTCGAACGTGACTTATGATTGAAGTTTTCGTTCAAAACAGGAGCATAATATGAGTTGGAACATAGTTGGTGTTTAACTTAGTTTCGAAATAGAAGCTTAACACAAGTTTGAACACAACTTGTGATTGCCCAAACAAAGGCTTAACAATACATCCTCGTTTCATTTGTAAACATCAAATTTACAACTTTTACATCCTATAAAACATAATTCAATCAAATCTCAACATGAACATCACATCAACATAAAATTCTACATGAAAACTCACCTGATTCCAATTGAATATACTTTGTAAATAAAGAACACCATGATTTCAAAACCTATATAGTAATTTACTCCTTGATCATGTCATTATCAATATTTCCAGAAAAACCTCAAAATCTTTCTTCAACTCTTACCAATTTCTCAACAAGAATTCTTGAAACTTTACCATTCCAATCCTATTCAATTGTTAAAATATTGAAAAAAAATGCACCCATTGTCTCCCTAGACCTACCCATAAGTATTATTATGTATTATATTTTGTATTGCAAATGAACTAAGCCAGTTTACAAATTGAGTTTAGCTCAATGTTTACTCGAGTTTAATTAAAAAATAATTAGGTTGAGCTCGAACTTGAGTTATTCGAGTAGTTTATCAAGCCAAGCTTATACTTCATATGCTTAACTCCATTAGCTCATAAGCCTGATGGAGCTCTATCGAGTTTAAGTAAAGTATACATGTTAATCGAATTCGAATCGAGTTTAAATATTGATATTATTTTAATTAGAATTAAAAAAATATTTTTTTAATGAGTTCGAGATTGTACAATATTACTTCAAACTGAACTCAAACTTAAAATCATAAACTTAGTTGAATTCGAGTCGAGCTCGGATGTCGAAATTTAGGGTCAGTTTGAACTTGAGTTTAACACTATATTGTCTTGTTTTGACTTGACTCGTTTGTAGCAAAAAAGAGATAAGCAATCCTTTATCTACCTATCTTTGACAACACCTTCTATTGAGGATGAGTTAACTGAGAATGTGATACCACAATGGTCCTATATGCGATACCACATGTGACCCTATTATTTTATGTGGCACACCTTTAATAGAGGGAATTGCCAAAGATAGGTAGGCTTTTGGCCTTCCTATTGTTTACTCATTTGCAACCCTAATCATATCCTTAATTGAAGGTGTTATTAAAAATAAATAGGTGAAGAATTTATCCACACAAGTTACTTCCTACAACAATGTACATATCTACATATCCATGAAACAGGTTTTTTTGCCCTTTTCTTTTACAATTATATGCGAATTACATGCAGACATCGCTATTAAAGGCAAGTCAAGATAAATATAAACATAATTGAAGAAAATCAAACTATAATATTGACTTCAATTGGACATGTCTGATAGAGTTAATTTTTCAACTTTAAAATTTGGTATGATAGTTTGTATTCTACGATTTTGCTTTTAGATAAAATAATTGAAAAATACCTTTGACACTTATTAATTCGTTAACGGACAAAATAGTTATATATACAATATTATATATATTATATATTTAAAGATTTAAGAATCTCAATGGGTAATTTTTAAAGACGAAGGATATAAACCCTCGAAACGTATATGTAATTTACATAATATCTAATATTTAGGACAAGATCTACCCAATCGCTCAACATCATTTTGCATATAAGGTTAGACTTTAAAGAGACTAATAAATGGCAGACCAACGCTCTAGATTTTGATGTGTACTAGACGACACCTTCAGAGGCTCGCGTGCCTCCACTCAATTGTGCCTTCAAATTTCTCAAGCCTGCGTGAACGAAAGGTCACAAACATTTCTACGTGTTCCAGGAATTGCTAAAAGTTGACAATCGCAAGCTGACTTCTAATGGTGATGCGATCATTCAACGCGTATGAAGGAGAAATTTCAAGAGTACCCCCCAAACGACAGGAAACTTCCTTCGTTAATAGAATAAAATAAGTACAAATCAACATAAAACATGAAAAACAAAATATGTGGATAATAAATCTTAATCAATAAGATCATATTTCTTACACCAAAAGAGAGTATCGAACGCCCTTGGACACAAAAAGTTTTACCATGAGAATAAAGATCCAGTACTCTGATCGGAAAGAAATACCTATATATGAGTAGAACACTAAAAAGAATAAAATAAAAGATACAAAGATCCAAGTTAAGGAAACTTTTAATGGGAAAGATAATTCCCTTTCTAGCTTGAGAACTTTTTTTGTTCGAGACCTTAAAGTATTGATACCGAAATGTTAAATCTTTTGACGTTCTTATTAGCACTAGCTTCAAAATCTTCTACAAATAAGTTTATAACCTTAGAGCACTTAAGAAATAAAGATAGAAAAGAAGATGATAAAATGTTTTTTTATTAGGTTTTGAAAGTGAAGAGGAAAAAAGAAGAGAAATGATAAGATAATGAGGCGTTGGGAGGCGGCCAATAATGGTAGCCATATTTTCTCTATTTAGGGTCTACCTTGGAGAGGAAAAATAGAGAGAAGAGAGGAGAATTTCGTGAATACTTAAACATGTACTTTTCTCAATTTATTCAAATCGATATTAGGATTTAATATCAATGATGCACATTAGTATGAACAAGGCTTGTAGTTTAGTTATTATTTTGGTACCTTTTTTAATGGATTTTATAAAAATAATATGGGTTTGAATCTTTCCTTATTTTTGAATGATTAAATTAAGGAAAAGATTTAGGATGATGAGTGAGCCGAGATTATGACTGTAAATGAGTCGAGTCGAGCGACATAGTACCAAGCTCGAACTCAACTTAAATAAAAAAATCGAAGCTCGAACTCGATCGAGCTTTGATTTTTAAGCTAAAACTCGACTCGATTAAGCTCAATTATTTTTTTTTAATATTGATTTAACTATATAGAGTATTTAATACTCGATAAACTTGAACTTGTCTGACCTCGATTTAATATTTGTTTAAGCTTATGAGCTCACCGAGCCGAGTATTTTGAAACTTGAACTCGAGCTCGATAACTACTCGAGTAGCTCGAACTTGAGCTCGACTTAATTGTAAGCAAGTCGAATTCGAGTTTCCATCAAGTCAAACTTGAGTAGCTCGCGAGCTATCTCGATTCACTTACAGCTCTAGCTGAGACTACTCATGAGCCAATCAAGCTTGATTTAATGATAACTCAAATTCGATTTGATTGCAATTGATTCGCGTTAGAGTTAAAGTATTAAAATACACAATTCAAGTAACTCACAAGCCTATTGGAGTTTATTATATTTGTTATAAAAAAAATTATATAACTTGTGTTTTTCTTATTTTTAAAGTGTATTTTCGCATCTTCTTTTTTTTTTTTGTCCACTTCATATCTAATGATCCGCATTATTATATTTAAGACCAAGTTATCTAAAAATTTATTTCACTCCTTAATCCCAATTTATTTTATTGTCCAATTGATTTTTATAAGAATAATCGATTCTAATTAAGTTTATCTCGAGCTTATCGAATAATAATTCAAGTCGAGTTCAAGTTGGACACTGTATTATCTCAAATCTAGTCGTTCAGAGCAGTAGGAGAATAAAAACACGTTCGACTCTTTCTTTATTGTCATTTTGATGATGAAAGAAGTACCATTGACTTAAGAATTGAGATGCATATTCAACTAGGTAAGTCAGGATGGAAAGTAGTAAAAAAAAAAAAAAAAAAAAAGATATAGGCAAGTTAGGAGTTGTTGCAACGCTAATTAATTTTGGACTTTTTGTCAAATTATCACCTAATAACTTGTAAAAACACATTTTTAAATAGAAGAAGATAAAGGCAAACAAAAGGGAAAAAAGAAAAAAAAAAGGATTGGTTATCTTTCAGTAATTTCTAACACAATATGATAATATAAACACCTAAAATCCATTAAAAACCCAGTTACAAATGTAAGATAATAAATTGATAGGATACATGATATAAAAGATATGGTTATAACAAGAATAAAAACATTTATAATATAAATAAATTGATTGTTAACGATCTTTATTTAATTTTACTTACCATTAGTCCAGACATGGATTTCAAGATTTAAGTGAAATACAAACCGAGATGCCCACACAAATCATCACCCTTAGTTTCAGCCAACATTTTTTCCTTTTTACCTTTTAATTTTGGAAATAGCTTCTTAGAAACTATACTCCCAGCTAGCAAATTTGACAGATGATCATATTATTGAACTTATAGACATGTTTCTTCCTAAATAAACTTAATTTGGAGGAACAATAGACAAGAGCAAGCCAATGGAACCAATTATTCATCTATTAAAATGAAAATACAATGCATATACGTATATAAATTGAAAATATAAAATTCAATCAAGTCCTCTATAAGTAAGTAAACATCTATGCCTTTTAGGAAGAACAGGGATACTCTGTTCATTCCTGAAGAAATTCTGGGGATCAACAGCAGTCTTCACTTTCACCAATCTCGCAAAATTGTTATTGAAATACTTAACCCCATATACTTTCCCTTCGGCAAAACTATTATTACCATAAGTTGTGATGCCAATATCCAGGTCTCTATAGTTTAAGAATGCACTTCTTGGGTTCTTAGACACAAATTTAGTCATGAAACTAAACAACTCTCTGATTTCCGCCAAGTAGTCCTTCTCAAGTTGGGGATCTTCCTCGCTCCAGTTGATCGAATACTGAATCTTAAACAAATTTCCAGCGCGATGAGGAAAAGGTTTTGCAGATGCTGGAATTTCAGCCATCCGTCCACCATATGGATTGAAAACCAAACCACATTTCCCCAATGAAATCATCTTTTTCCACAGAGACTCGAGACCATCGGGAGGAATTGCGGTCTGGACATAATCCGATTTCCTTTTCAAGAAGTTTATTGATTTGGGAGTCCTGTTAAGCATGGCTTCTGGGGCAGTTCCGATATCGAAGTTGTCCCACCGAAGTACTGATTGAATCCAACTCGTTTCGTTGCAATTCTCCTTCTTTAATCCCAACACAGGTAACTCCTTATCCAGAAGCGCAACCAGGGTGTCTGCATTTCCTAGGAATTGGGCTACAATAGTTGTCCTTATTGTTTTTCCCTTTCTTAGTAGGAGAACTAACGGGTTGTACCAACATCCTCATGAACAGATTGTTGTCGATCTTGGAAGCAACAGATTGCCATTGAGTAACAAGCTCAGTTGCGTTATTCTCAATATATCTTTCAGCTCTGAAAACCGTAACTGTCTCCGGAACTGGGACCAATTTAACCTTGTATGCCAAAACGA
This sequence comes from Combretum micranthum, assembly GCA_024138025.1. Classification (NCBI taxonomy): domain Eukaryota; kingdom Viridiplantae; phylum Streptophyta; class Magnoliopsida; order Myrtales; family Combretaceae; genus Combretum; species Combretum micranthum. The sequence continues at coordinate 1,985,246 of JAMXBD010000013.1, read as the reverse complement.
CACCAAAACTTGCTCCTCCCCCACCACAAATTGCCCAAAACAGATCCTCTCCCATGGAATTTCTATCCAACAGTCGGCCTTTCACATCAACAATCTTGGCATCAAGGACGTTATCAACCGACAACCCGTATTTTCGCAACATGTTCCCATATCCACCACCACTAATATGACCTCCGACACCAACGGTTGTCCCAACACCAGCAGGGAATCCATGGACTTTACTCTTCTGCCAAATCGCGTAGAACAATTCCCCAAGAGTCGCACCGGCTTCAACCCAAGCCGTCTCGTCCTGAATGTTTACATCGATCGACTTTATGTTGAACATGTCGAGTATGAAGAAAGGGTCATTGGACACATAGGATATGCCTTCATAGTCATGTCCTCCACTCCGGATTTTCATGTGCATACCATGGTCTCTGGCACACACGACAGCGGCTTGCACATGGGATTCTTGAGTTGGGGTAACGATGATTAGAGGTTTCGGTGTGGAGGAGGTGTTGAAACGGCGGTTGCGGATGGAATTTTGAAGGACGGTTGTGTAGGACGTGTTCGTTTTGTCATATACGAGGCTGGATACTTCGTCCGATTTTGTTTGGCTTATGAAGCAGTTTAGGAAGGTTTCATATACTAAATTTGAATCTGCAGAGGAAGAAAATGATGCATTAGTGATGAAAAGGAGGAGAATAAGTGTAAGAAGATGAGGGAAGGACAAGGAGATCAATGGCTTCATTTTTGTGATCCTCGGTACTGATTTTTAAGTTCTGACAAGGTTTACGTTTATATTCGTGGATACCACAGCGAGTATAAAATAAATATGTCTGTCAATATTTAAAAAAATAATTATTGAAATGCAAATTAAAGAAAAAAATTATACAAATACCAATTGTGTATCATATGTAGAAGTTGTGATATAATAATTTGAACATATGTCGTATTTTTGATCTACGATATAGCAATGTAATCCAACAAAGTTATAAGAAAAACTATATCATATATTGGTAAAGCAATATAGGCCAGTTAGTCATGTAATACATAGAAAATACTCTATATGCTATGCTTACATGTAGTATAGGATTGATATTTATATAATATTTTTTTTCAAATTGATAACTAAACATAAAATAATCTCTGTAGTTGTGTGAGCAAATTTAATAATATTAAGCTATAAAATATTAATGATAATAAATTAACTAAAAAATGTGGCATTTTTTTTATCATAAAATAGAAAAATCTTTTAGTGTAAAAAAAAAAGAAAAACCATTATATGGGTTGTGAGTTCAATTTAAATTATTCAATAAATAACATGTTTTTCTCACTATTTTGTCTAAATTGTAATCTAATTTTTTAAAAAAAGAAAAGAATAAGGTTTTTCTTTGAGAAAATGAATCATAAGTATTTCACAAAGAGTAGTTTATTTTTTGAAAAGAGGTTAGTTAGTTTTTTTGGGAGAGGGGGAGGAGGGAAGTTAACACAAACTATTTTGGAGTAAGAGTGAGAGGGAGAAAATCCAAGTAAATGAATGGATAGTTTTAGCCTTTTATTTTTTGTCTTTTATAATCATACATCTCATATTATAAAATATGTATATAAGTGAAAATGCCACAAATAGATCTAAATAAGTAATTTTAGAAAAAGAATATCTCCCCCAAGCTTAAGTAATATAAATGTATACATTTATCCAAATGAGGCCTATGGAATATATACATATATATACTAGTAGCACACAAAATTATATAGGATAAAAAATTAAGAAGAATGACTTTATATAATTATATACATATATATATATATATATAATATCATCTGTTATTATAATATATAATTTCGAAACCTTTTTTCCTTTGAGTGCCTTTTTGTATTATATATATATATATATTGTAATTAGTGTTGATATCTTTTTCAGTATTCTTGTGTAAGGATTTGATGTTGGTTACATTTGTTTCGTGTGATCTTGCACTTTAATTGACCTTGGAGAAGACTTGATTTAATGACATATGGGAAGATATGGAGAAATAGACAATTCTTAATAGCTCTCAAGTGAATGTGATGGTAAGTTAAATGCTTCAAAATTTTGAAGTTCAATTTTTGCAGCAAGATAGCATGCTTTTGTAGCTTCATTCTTATCCAAATGAGAAGAAATGAGCATCTATATAAAGATTTTGAAGCTTGCTCTTATCAAATGACTATAGAGATCATGAGATAAGATAAGCTTTTAATGGCATCCGTTGGATTATTCTAATGATCAATGGATGATATGCATCAAACTTTAATATTGTTGACAATGAAATATAGGCTATAGGCCGCTCAGCCTGCCGCTATCATACATGAGCCATAAAGCATGGAAAAACGCTTGTCTCACTACCCCAATAAGGATCAGACCTAATGGTACCTCAGGCTTACCTAGAGAGGAGGCTTGAGGTGTTACTAACATCACTGATAGAAAGATTAGGGGCGATCTTTCCATGAGATTGTCCCTAGTGACAACTCCTCAGGCACACCCGCGAGCTACTACTACAAAGCTAAGCTCACCAATGAGTTATCTCCGTGGACTCACCCAGGTCTGATAGCTATGAAATACCCATGTCCACTTCGGGATTGGGGAAAGGGACATCATTAGTTGGGCCACACTTCGCACAACTATAACTCCTTTAACTCGGGTGCCCTCTCAACTCAGGTGCTAAGTCAGCTAATAGGTGGAGATTCAACTAATAGAAAAGATTAAGTGGAATCCACTCTGGTATGACCATGGATTATAAATAGCTCTTCCCTTTGGAAGGGGGACACTCTTTGGTTTTAATGAATACTCCTTTAACAGTCTCTTGGGGGAAAACCCACGGACCGACTTAAGCATTGGAGTAGTTGCGCAGAGTACTCCTCCTGGCATACCTCTGACTATTTTTATTTTTATTTTTTTGTGTTTGTAGGAAGCTAACTTCCATTGGTAGAATCAGCTTATGTAATACATCGTGTTGTCTATAGGAACCCTCTCGAACCTCTCCTTATCATCTTCATCACTTAAACCTCTCATAAACTCTGACCTTCTTAGTAAAGTGGAAACCCACATCAAGTAAAATTTAACTGCTAATATGAACCATGTTGCAACCCCAATGGAGTAAAAACTAGCTTGACCTAGTTCCTACTTAACCAGCGGCTACTTTGACAGTTTATGGAGCTCATGAACCACAAGACCTAGAACTACCTGTTATAGGCAATACCAGTTTTCTAGACCCATGGCGTATCTTAGGGCTCGAGAACCTATGTAGACAACTTGTACATAAAAATGTTGAGAACGAGCGATCTAATGCTCTCCTGTAAGCTAAAATCACAGAGTTAGAAGGGTTGAGGAATTTGCACTTGGAGGAACATGATTTTAGTGCGCAACAGAGTCATTCCCTAACCCGATTGCCCTTAAGGCGTGATGAGGCATCATCTTGGAGAAATGGTCGGTGTGCCGTGACTCTACCACGGGCTAGTGCTTCTACAAGAGCTCGATCCTATAGCTTGAGGCTAATTCTGATTGTGCATTGGAGACCTTATCCTTCCAAGAGCCTAGTGAATACTGCCTCCTTCATTTTGTGGGAGCAGTAGACATCCCAACTCCTGACTTGGACATCTTCGAATCGTCGCATAAAAGACTAAGGGTGTACAAAAATAGATCATGTAGGTCCTAGCTTAACCCGTGCTCACGGGACCAAAGGCCCATGCTCCTTGCCATAGATACCCATCTGAGTTCTAAGAAGGAACATGGCTTAGAAGAGATTATAAACACGATGAGAAAACTATGAACTATCAAAGAAAGCTTTAAGAATAGGTCAATGCCCAAGACGATTCCAAGAAAAACACCCTTTGTAGTTGAGATCCAATCAGAGGTGCTCCTTATCGGAGTTCGACTTCTAAACTTAGAATATTATGGTGGAACTAGAGACCTTGAGGATCATACAACCCAATTCTAGTCCATGATGGCAACACATAACTAATCAGATGCCATTTGGTGCAAGACCTTCCTCACCACTTTCCGAGGTATAGCTCGAATATGGTTCAACAAGCTCGAACCTAACACAATTAGTTCATTCAACCTGCTAAGCAGCTTCTTCATGGCCCATTTCATGGCCAGCAAACTACTAGAAAAGAATGCACCGAACCTCTACACTATTTGATAAAGATAGGGCGAACCACTGAAGGATTACCAAGCCAGGTTCAACAAAGCATACCTAGAGGTCCCAAATTTGAAACAGGGTGTGGCCCTTAAAGTCATTAAATAAGGAGTCTTTGCTGACAATCCATTTTTTGACTCCATTTCTAAATGCCAACTCACTAAACCGGAGTAGATAAGAGAGAAAACGTAGAAATACATTCGGCAAGAAGTGGTCGTTGTCGATCGTTAGGTTTAAAAGCATTTTTAAAGAACACGAAGTTGAAGTTTTCAAAAATTTATAAAACCAATAAGTTCTGTTCAACTTTAGAAGCAACTACCAACATCAGGCAAGTTCACCTACCAAAGTAGCATAGAAAATATTATGTCGTATTCTAAGGGATTATTGGCATTTACCTTACTCACATTTTATCTATTATCTGGCTAAAGAAAAATCAGCAAAGCATAATGAAAAGAGAAGTTATATTAGGGTTAATGGATATACACAGGTTTTCAAGGCAAATCGTTAGATAAGCTTGTTAATGCAAGAGAAAGCCTTAGGGATAACTTCCCCAAGTCTTTATTGTGTGATTCCTTAACAAACTCATAGAGTTGTTCACTAGTATATTCGTATTGTCAGATTCATGAATGTAAGCTAAAGTCTTTCTCAATGTCAGAAACTCTAGATCTAAGCCAAACCATCGGAATCTCTTTACAAGTTATCAGCGGTCTATAGTCATGTAAAGTTTAAAAATCTTTTATTTTAAACCAACCTAATGAATTTTAAAAACAAGTGATAGAAAGTTTTACCATCCCTCTCTCAAGATGATTATGAATAACTCCATTAGTAGCCCAAATCTATTCAAAAGAATGACCATTTGATCTATTCAATTGAAATCATACATGAATCTAAAAGGCGCAACACACATTTAGACCCATGCATTTAAGTTTTAGCTACTAATTACAAATACACAGTGATAATCGTTAGAACACTTTGAAATCACATGAATCAGGTCTTGGATTCACAAACCTAAGTTAAATGATTATTTCTCCATGGATGCAAACATTAAGCACAAATTCTTAAAGAAATAATATGGAATCAAAGATAAACTTACAAATAATTATAGAGTCTTGCAAAAAACAAACTGTTGGGTTTATAATGAATTTACCCAGAAAACTTTGAGATTTCAAAAGTAAGAAAAAACAGTTCTTTTTCTCAAGAATTCTCTCTCTACATAACAATAGGAATTTGTTATAAATATTCTACATATTGCATGCCTGTGCACATTTATTTATAGGACAAAGACATAGAAATCATGGCGATTTTATTCGCCGACGTGACAAATTATTTATAACAGAATTCGTCCTTTATGCCATGTGCGCACATCTAATTGCCACCTCATAAGGTAACATTTCGTGGGGTAAGGTCGAGTGCTTGAGCATTGCTTGGATGTCAGGATTCGATCTAAGGTGTGGCATTCTACTAAAAAGGCTCGAGTTTTTGTTCATATTCAACCGATGGGTAAATCGAGTTCACCTAGGGCTTGAGACTTGAGCTTGACTTAAGTTGTGCTTTTCCTTTTGCAGGTATGATTTTTTTCCAATTTCAGTCACAAGGTGAATCCAAGGCTCGACATTGTGGTGCGATAGAAGCTCTTTCATAAAGTTTATGGCTCAATTACCTCAAAACAGAAGTCAAAGGTCATGTCGAGAGCGCGATGTAGGGCACAATGAACCATTTTGCCTTGTTCTTTTACCCTTGATGGTTTTTTTGCAGGGCTCGGCCAAGTTCTACTTTGCATTTGTTTTGCTCCAGACCTGATCAAAACACTTTGTTTCTTCTTCTTTTGGTTCTAGGAGTTGAAAAACAACATTTAGATAATAAAAGCACTAGATTCATAATAATTTACCTAAAAATGCATCAGATTAAGCTCAAATATCTATGAATAGAATAGAGTAAAAAGACTTATCAAATTCCCTTACACTTAAGCCTTTGCTTATCCTTAAGCAAACATCATTTCATAACCAGGCAAGGCTTTCCAAATAAGAAAATAAATCATAAATGGAAATATTACTAGATCAATTTAAGCTCAAATCATTTTAGCACTTTAAATATTTAATCATCTTCACTAACTGTGCTAAAGTTACTCCTACAAAAATTATAAAACTTATTTAAGTAGATTAGCTTTTACCCTTATTGTTTAATTAATAATTCTAAAGCAAAAATTACTCAAAAGATCAAACAAAGTAAGAGGAATTCAATCAACTTTATCCCTTTATGTATATAGGCATGCCGCTCCTTAATCATCTCTCTAAGCATCATAATAAAAGATGAAGGCATATACATCAGTTCCCCCTAAATTTTCTTACTTATTTGTGCTTTTTATTTTATTCTTGTTGATTATTTATGTACTTCAAAGCTATAGAGGGGAAAGTTTTTGCCTTCTTCTTTACATTTTCCTTTGGAGGGGTTTTTATCCCTTTATATATATAGACATGCAGCTCCTTAATCATCTCTTTAAGTTTCATAATCAAAGATGAAGGCATATACATCACTTCCCCCTAAATTTTCTTCCTTATTTTTACTTTTTATTTTATTCTTGTTGATTATTTATGTACTTCAAAGCTATAGAGGGGAAAGTTTTTGCCTTCTTCTTTACATTTTCCTTTGGAGGGGTTTTTACCTCTGTCTTTTTGTTCTTTTTTTTTTTCCATGGCTTATTTAAAATTGAAAGAAGGATCAAGAAATTGCTCTTTTGAGGGACCAACTCCTGCCCATTTTAACCCTAAGTGCATGGTTATTTTCTTTTTAATTTTTGTTTTGTTTTGATTAGGTAGAGTACAAGGAAAAATTATCAACTTGTGATCATCATTTGAACCTTCATTAGAGATTACAAAGCTCTCAAAATGACTAAATTGAAAAACATACAGATCATTTAAGCTTTTACATATCAATGGAGTAACCTTATTAGTGACCTTTGGCCAATTCCAGCTCTAAATTTCTAAATTAAATAACAAGTAAAACTACTCCACATGGATATCTGTAAAGTGATTTGCATAAAGTAAAGTTAACTCAATCATATGATGATGTTCATTAATTGCTTTATTGAGTTAATTGGTGATTCTCTTTCAAGTTTTTGCCATTTCATTAATTTCCTATAAGTTGTGTGAGAAACATGATCAATCAAGTGTAGTTATTCTATTCTTTTATCAGAACTTTTAATTTCAACCCAATCTTGTTAAGTTCCCTTCCCTTACACTTAATGTAAACATTGTCCTCCATGTTTTAAAAACATGATAAAATAAATGGGCAATAAACATGGATAAATTCAAAGCAAGATTAAAAATTAGAAGTTTTGAGAAAACTTCTCTATTAATGTTCGAGGGTTGAGTTTTGGGCAAAATTATCAGGTGGATTTCCTGATCTTTCTTGAATTTTTGTCCATATCTTCTTTTGCTTTCCTGATCGCTATCTCAAATGTTAATGCCATTCTCTCTAGATTATCATTATGAGATTAAAGAATCTACTCATGTCTTAAAAACTTATTTATTCACAAAAGAGAACAGGTTAGAAAAATTAGAAATGGGTTGTCTCCCATCAAGCGCTTGTTTAGTGTCTTTAACTCAACAAAACTTTCTTTGAGAGCTCAGTGAATCTGCAATAGGTGCAACTCCTCGATCTTTCCTAGATCTTATGATGGTCATTGATATAATTTGAGTCTCTACCCATTAACCTTAAATATTTTGTTGTCCGAGTTCGTCACTTTGACTACACCATGGGGGAAAAACCTTTCTAACCTTAAAAGACCTTGACCATGTTGATTTCAATTTTCCTAAGAACTTTAGCCAAGAGTTGAACAACAAAACCAAGTCTCCTTCCTTAAATTCATGTAGGAGCTTGATTTTTGCATCATGTCACTACTTAACCTTTTATTTGTACAATTTGTTGTTCTCATAGGCCTCCAAACATAATTCATCTAGCTCATTCATCTGAAAGAACCTATGTTTACCAATAGCTATAAGGTCATGATTCAAAAATTTAATAGCTTAGTATGCCTTATGTTTTATCTCCACTAGTAAGTGGCAAGCTTTCCCATATACTAATCTATAAGGACTTGTTCTTGAAGGTGCTTTAAAAGTGATTTTATAATACCACAATGCATCATTCAGTTTCTTTGCCTAATCCTTTCTATTGGTTGCAACTGTCTTTTCCAAGATTCGTTTAATTTCTTTGTTAGAGATCTCAGGTTGCCCGTTTGTTTGTGGATGATAGAGGGTGAATACCCTATGGCCCTCCATATCATTTTAAAATGTTTTCAATTTGTGTATTACAAAAGTGGGTACCCCAATCACTGATTAAAGCTCACGGACATTCGAATCTTGAAAATAATCTATTTAAAAATCCTGTGAAAACTTTGCCATCAATGGTGGATGAAGCTTGAGCTTTCACCCATTTTGAAACGTAATCAACTGCCACTAAAATGTATTTGTTGCCAAAAAAAGTGGGAAATGGTTCCATAAAGTCAGTGCCCCAAACATAAAAAATCCTACATTCTAAAATAAAAATTTGAGCCATTTTATCCCTTTTCGAGATATTTCCTATCCTTCGGCAACTATCACAATTTGCAACCATTGTTTTAGCATTTGTAAAAATTGAGGGCTAGTACAACCCTGCTTTTAAAACCTTGTGAGTTGTCTTATTTGCACTATAATGACCACCTGTTGGTCCATTATAATAGTGATACAAAATTTTTAGGCCTTCCTCATATGAAACCCATTGTCTAATTGTTTGGTCAGAGTAGATTTGGAAGAGAAATGGGTCCTCCCAAAAATAGTATTTTACATCTAAAAAGAACTTCTTCCTTTGATTATAGTTAACTTTAGTGGGGAGCACCTTATCAACCAAGTAATTAGCTATATCTGCAAACCAAGGCTCAAGATCATTATGTATAGTGCAAATAGAGCAAAGCTTCTCATAAGGAAAGTAATCTCAATCTCCTTCTCTTTCTTTTTGTCCAAAAATGGGTTATTAAGTCTAGATGAATGGTTAGCAACTAAATTCTCATAACCTTTCTTATCCTTAATTTCCAAGTCAAACTCTTGAAGCAATAAAATCCAATAGATTAAATGCGGTTTATCATCAATTTTTTCAAGCAAATACATCAAAGTAGAATGATCAGTATGAACAACGACTTTAGAAAGGATATGTGGCCTGAATTTTTCAAAAGCAAAGATGACAACTAACAGCTCTTTTTCAGTCATGGTGTAATTTGCTCGTGTGGTTATCAGAGTCTTGCTGACATAAGGAATAGGTTAGAAGTAGTGATTTCTTCGTTGGCTTAGAACTGCTCCTATAGTTGAATCGCTAGCATCACACATGAGCTTGAAGGGTAAACTCCAGTCAAGTGCAACAATGATCAAAGCTTGTGTGAGTTTGTCCTTTAGCATATCGAAAGCATCTAGGCATCCTTCATCAAAATCAAACGGTGCACATTTCTTCAAAAGTTTAGTTAATGGCGGGCTATCTTCTAGAAATCCTTAATGATCCTTCTATAGAAACCAGCATGGCCTAGAAAACTTTTGATCGCCTTTATAGTTGTTGGTGGTGAGAGTTTTGCAATAACATCAATCTTTTCCCCATCTACCTTTATTTCTTTCTTAGAAATCTTGTGACCAAGAACTATTCTTTCCTGGACCATAAAGTGACACATTTGTCGACTTAAAACTAAATTTGTGTCCTCGCATTTCTGAAGAAATTTACCTAAATTTTAGAGACATTTATCATGGGAGTCCCCAAAGACAAAAAATTCATCCATGAATACCTCCATGATATCCTCAATATACTCATAAAAACTTGCCATCATGCATCTCTAAAAAGTTGTTGGGGCATTGCAAAGGCCAAATGGCATTCCTCGATAAGCAAATGTTCCCTAATGGCATGTGAAAGTTGTCTTTTCTTGGTTCTCAAGAGCTGTCTGGATCTAGAAATAGCTAGAAATTCCATCAAGAAATTAATAATAATCATGACTAAATAACCTCTCGAGCATTTGATCAATAAAAGGCAATGGAAAATGATCTTTTCTTGTGACGTCGTTGAGTTTTTGATTGTTATACAGATTTGCTAACCAGTAACAGTGTGCATCGGTATAAGCTTATTCCTTTCATGGAGAACAACAGTCATCCCGCCCTTCTTTGGTACTACCAACATTGGGCTCACCCAAGCACTATCAGAAATTGGATAGATAATTCCAACATCTAATAATTTTACCACCTTTTTCTTCACAACTTCTTTCATATTTGGATTAAGTTGTCTCTATGGCTACACTATTGGTTTGAAATCATCTTCCATCAACATTTTATGGGTGCAAAATGAGGGGCTTATACGCTTAATATCAACAACTTTCCGAGCTATTATCCTCTTATGCTCCTTTAGAAGTTTTAATAGCTTTTCCTTTTGTCTATCATCAAGTTTTGAAGATATGATGATAGGTAACTTAAAATTTTCCTCAAGTAAAGCATATTCCAGATGGTCTGGTAATTCTTTCAGCTCTAATTCAGGTGGCTCTTCAACAGAAGGTCTTAATCTCTCAACATCATCTCTATTCACCTCCTCCTCCTTCTCATCTTTAATAACCTCTTCATTTGCTTCTATATGCAAAGTCATTTATGTTTTTGTGTTGAACCTCTCATCATCATAATTACTTCAACATCTAGGGATTCTACAGTAGAACAATCAACATCATCATTATTCTTTTCCTATTTGGTGCTCTGGGATAGCTTAATGATCCTTGCATCATCCCTCACTCTTAACACTGATTTTCCATCTTTCGCATCTATAACTGCTCCTGCGGTTGCCAAGAAGGGTCTCCCTAAAATGAGAGGAACCCTATCCATGTCTAAAATGATAAAATTAGTAGGGAATATGAAATCCTTTACTTTTACCAATACATCTTCAATAATTCCTCTAGAATATCTAGTGGTTTTGTCAGCCAATTGTAAACTCATCCTAGTAGCTTTGGTTCACCCAAACTTAGCCTCTTAAACATGTTATAAGGCATCAAATTTATGTTAGCTCCTAAATCTGCTAAAGCGCTTTCAATAGGTGAGTCCCCTATCAGACAGGGTATAGTAAAACTATCTAGATCCTTCCTTTTTCTAGGGAGCTGATTTAAGAGAACAATTGAGCATTCTTTTCCTAAAGTAACCATGGATATCTCTTCAAGCTTCCTCTTGTTTGAGAGTAATTCCTTTAAGAATTTCGCATATTTTAGCATCTGAGAAAGTGCATCCACTATGGGTAGGTTGATGTGTAACTGCTTGAATAGTTCAAGGAATTTATTGAACTACTCCTCGTTTCTTCTTCTTCTTCTTGCCCTAGCTGGATAGGGTAATGGTGGCTTATGGGGTTTGACAAGCAATGTCTCTCTCCTTCCTTCTCCCTCCTTCTCCTCAGTTATTTTGTTCTCTTTCTTTTTTCTCAACTTCCTTTTGCTTTTCGACTTGATTTTTCTCCTTAGAATTTTCTTTTTCACTATCGTTTTCTTTTTCGGTTTCCTCTTGGTTTTTAAACTAATTTTCTTTCTCATAATTTTATTTTTCATTCAATTTTTCTCTCTTAACTCCCTGCTCTTGTTATTCTTTCTCCTTCTTCTGCAACTCTCTACCACTCCTCAGTGTAATAGCATGCACTCCCTTTCTAATTATTTCTCTAAGTATTTTAACAACATTTTTTATTTGTATCTCCAAGTTCTTGAGCAAGTTAGCATGACTCAACATCACTAGTTCAGTATATTAGTAGTGGTGTTTTGAGTTTTGATGAACGATAGGAATAGTTCTTCCATACAGAAATTTTGTTGATAAACACTAAAGTAGGGGTATCCTTGCTGCATATTCCAGCATGGATGATATGAACTCAATTGCTATTGATGGCTCCAGTACGCCTCTGGGTGACTTGGCATAAAATTATGACCAATCATTTCAAAGGGGTTGTAATAGGGGGGTTTATTATATAAAAAGGATCCCCTTCTTGAATGCCGTTCTCCTAATAGCTCCTTGATTTGCTGAGCTATTTTGCAGACTTCTTGTTCCATTTCTAGCTAAAATAGACAAAAATAAAAACAAAAGCATAGATTATAGAAAAATAGGGAGAAAAAGGAAAACAAAGCTAGTTAAAAGATTATATGCATAAGTGGCTAGAATAATAGAGTCAAAGCATTCAGGTAGTGCCCTACTGAGCTTTATTCTCATGAATCCAACAACGATGTCCTCGAAAATGGTGCTAGAAAACTTGATTGTTTATCGATCATTAGGTTTAAAAGCATTTTTCAAGAACACAAAGTTGAAGTTTTTGAAAATTTATAAAAATAATAAGTTCTATTCAACTTTGGAAGCAACTACCAATATCAAGCAAATTCACCTATCAACGTAGCACAGAAAATATTAGGTCGTTCGAAGGGATTTTTGGCATCTACCTTACTCACATTTTATCTATTATCTAGCCAAAGAAAAATCAACAGAGCATAATGAAAAGAGAAGTTATATTAGGGTTGATGAATATACACAGGTTTTCAGGGCAAATCGTAAGATAAGCTTATTAATGCAAGAGAAAGCCTTAGGGATTGCTTTGCCGAGTCTTTATTATGTGATTTCTTAATAAACTCATAGAGTTCTTCACTAGTATATTGCTATTGTCGGATTCACGAATGTAAGTTAAAGTCTCTCTCAACGTCAGAAACTCTATATCTAGGTTAGACCATCGGAATCTCTTCACAAGTTATCAGTGGTCTAGATCTATGTAAAGTTTAAGAATCTTTTATTTTAAAACCAACCTAGTGAATTTTAGAAACAAGTGACAGAAAGTTTCACCATTTCTCTCTTAAGGTGATTATGAGCAACTGAATTAGTAGCCCATATCTATTCAACGGAATGACCTCTAAATCTATTCAGTTGAAATCATACAAAAATCTAAAAGTTGCACCACACATTTAGACCTATGCATTTAAGTTTTAACTACTAATTACAAACACCCAGTGATAATCGTTAAAACACGTTGAACTAACATGAATCTGGTATTGGACTCACAAACCTAAGTTAAATTATTATTTCTCCATGGATGCAGACATTAAGCACAAATTCTTGAAGAAATAATATGGAATTAAATATAAATTTACAAATTAAGCATAGAATCTTGCAAAAAACTAACTTTCGGGTTTATAATGAATTTACCTAGAAAACTTCGAGATTTCAAAAGTAAGAAGAAATAGTTCTTTTACTCAAGAATTCTCTCTCTACACAACATTAGGTATTTATCATAGACATTCTACATGCATATCTTATGCGTACACACGTTTATTTATAGGATAAAGGCATAGAAATCATGGCGATTTTTCGCCAACGTGACAAATTCTTTATAATAGAATTCGTCCTTTATTTCACCTGCGTGCATCTAAATTTCCACCTCATAAGGTAACTATTCGTGGGGTAAGGTCGGTGCTCGAGTATTGCTTGGATGTTAGGGTTCGACTTAAGCCGTGACATTTTACTAAAAAGGTTCGGGTTTTTTTCCATATTCAACCGAGGGGTAAATCGAGTTCGCCGAGGGCTTGAGACTTAGCTCGACCTAAGCTGTGCTTTTTCTCTTAAATGTGTGATTTTTGTTCAGTTTCATTCATGGGGAAAATCCAAGGCTTGACATTATGGTGTGATAAAGGCTCTTTCATAAAGTCAAAGGATTGATCACTTCAAAATAAATGTCATGGGTCATGTTGAGGGCTTGATGTAGGGTGCAACGGACCATTTTGCCTCATTTTGCCTTCTGTTTTGCCATTGATAGGTCTTTTGCAGGGTTCAGCCAAGTTCTGCTTTGCACAATTGTTGTTATTTTGCTCTAAACCTAATCAAAATACTTTGTTTCTTCTTCTTTTGGTTCTAGGAGCTGAAAAACAATCTTTAGACAATAAAAGCACTAGATTAATAGGAGTTTATGTAAAAATGTATTAGATCAAGCCAAAATTCCTATGAATAGAATAGAGTAAAATAGACTTATCAAGACGACACCAGAAACACCAGGAGGGAGACCGAGTTCAAGGATGAGTCCACTCAAATTGAACAAAATTAGCCTCGAGGCAAGGGAGGCCGAGAGATTGCTGAAACTTCAACAACCAGAGTGAAGCTTGCTTAGGTCGTAGAGACAGTAACAAAAGAAAGCTTTTCTTGATATATGACGAGTTTAACCCTTAGAAGCTACTTATGCATGATGTGTTCATCGAAGTAAGAAACTAAGGCCTCATACCGCCACGTCCCCTTATGAGGCCCAGCTTGAAGCGAAAAGAATCATAAGAATATTGCAAGTATCATCATGACTGCAGGTAGGATGTAAAAAACTATTGGCAATTCAAGAGTGCCATTGAAGATGTCATACGAGGTGGATGGCTTAAACAGTGCATTGAGTACGATGTTGCAAAGTCTGAGCTACCCGCTTAGAAGCGAAAAACCTACGAGAAGGAAAAATACCATGAGGTCGGCGCTTGGGATAACCATGACATGTTAGAGAATTCCATGGCGAGATCAACACCATCATAGGATAACCACTGACCTTTGTTTGAGCTGGGTTTTTGTCAAACCTAAGCAGATCACAACAAGTGAGGAACTTGGAACCTAAAAGAGCCAAGGTCGACACCACTATCACTTTTGGTGATGAAGATCTCAAAGGGATCTAAACTCCTCACCAAGATGCTCTACTTATCTTAGCTTGCATGGCAGGCTAGAGCATTAGAAGGGTGCTCATCGACATTGGGAATAGCATGGATATCCTCTTTAACCAAGCCTGCGAACAGATGAAGCACAAATTTTAGCCCACCATATGACCATGAGCTATATGGGTTCGACAACTAACCTATTTGCCTTCGAGGAATCATTACCCTACCCCTCAAGCTTGGCGACAAAGAATGTCATGATACACACTTGATTGATTTCCTCGTAGTTGATTACTAGTCTTCATACAATGCCATCTTGGGAAGGGCCACATTGTCAATATTTGGCAAGATCATCTCACTACCCTACGTTAAGGCTAAATTTCTCACCCCGGAGGGAATAGGCATATGCAAGGAAGACTAAGAACAATTTAGGAAGCTGTACCTTAAGATACTAAAGGGAGATCATGTATGTGTAGTAGAACACCAAACTAGAAGATCGACTAAAATGCTACAATAAACTTATTGAACTCACAAAGGAAGTCACTTTAGATGGCAACCCCAATCATACTAGTAAATCAGGGATGTCGATTCCTCCGAACCTAAGAGAAAGCTTGATTACGTTTTTATGGGCAAATAAAGATGTCTTCACATGGTCGCCCTTCGACATGCCAGGCATCAATCCAGATGTGATCACCCACTAGTTAAATGTGAATAGAACTCAGAAGCTGATTTGCTAGAAAATTAGGCACTTTGCCTCAAAATAGTAAGCCTTTATCGAGGAAGAGGTCTAACAATTTTTACGAGTTGGATTTATTAAGGAAGAGAAATACCGACTTGGTTAGCTAATGTAGTATTGGTTAAGAAATCTGATGGAAAGTCGTAGATGTGTGTAGACTACACTAAGTTAAACAACGCATACTCAAAGGATTGTTTTTCGCTACCTTATATCGACTAGCTCGTCGATAGCACCTCAGGTCATGAGCTATAGAGCTTCATGGACGCCTTTTCAGGCTATAACCAAATCAAGATGGATGAGGCTGGTCAAGTTCACACCTCTTTTGTCACTTCCTTTGGTACATATTGTTATAACATAATGTCGTTCGGACTGAAAAATGCCGAGGTTACCTTTTAAAGGCTAGTCACCGAAGTGTTAAAACCTCAGATCGGTAGAAACATTGAACTTTACATTGATGACATGATCGTGAAAAGTAAAGAAGTGAAAGATCATCTCTACGGCCTTTATGAGACTTTTGACCATCTTTGCTTTTACAACATGAAACTCAACCCACATAAAAGCGCCTTCAGGACCACATCGAGAAAGTTCTTGGGCTATGTTGTGTCATAAAGAGAGATTGAGGCTAACCCTAACAAAGTTAGAGCAATTTTAGAAATGAAACCCCCCTCGTTAGTTAAAGAAGTGCAACAGCTCGTGGGAAGGATAACCGTACCAAGCAGGTTTCTCCCTAAAAGTGCCTACAGTTGTCAGGATTTCTTCAAGATCCTTAAGAAACTTGACAAATTCAAGTGGACAAAAAAAAAAAACTCAGAAGGCCTTTGAAGACCTTAAGTGTTTCTTAACGGAACTGGTACTATCAAACCAAATCCCAGAAGAGGTCTTGTACCTATACCTCATGGTAAGTGACAGAACTCTCTTATCGGTCTTAACTCGAGCAGAAGTATGACCATATCGACTAGTGTATTACGTCAGTTATGTCCTCTAAGGTGCCGAAGAAAGGTATACGAAATTAGAAAAATTCACCCTGATAGTAGTTATATTAGCCAGACGCTTATGCCTATACTTCAGGCATATCAGATCATCATCTTCATTGACGTACCCTTAAGAATAATCTTCCAAAAGCTTGACATGTCTAAATGAATGATGAAGTATGCAATTGAGCTTAGTGCCTATAGGGTATGATATCAGCTCTGCGATGCAATCAAGGCTCAAGTGTTAGCAAATTTTGTTGTAGAATACATATGCTCACCAAACAAGGAGACTGACCAAAGGTTGTATGGATGCTCCATGTAGAAGGATCCTCCACTTAGAGGGGAGAGGGTGGTGGGCAGAGTGGTGCTAACCTTGTCTTGGAAGGACCCCATGGAGTCAAAATTTGTTATGCCCTGAAATTTGGTTTCCCTGTAAGTAACAATGAGGTAGAATATGAAGCCTTAATTACTGAACTGAAGCTCGTTGTCGATCTCAGTGGGGACAATGGAGAACTAAAAGATTTTTCATACTCTCAGCTCATGGTACAACAGGTTGAGCATACCTATGAAGCAAAGAATGAGGAGATGGCTGAATGCTTAGAGTAGTCTAATCACTAACTCAGGAACTAACCACTTAGAGTATTGTCAAAATACCAAGAGCCAACAATTCAAAGGCTAAAAAACTATCTAAGTTCGCCTCCTTGATAGTCCCTACCCTTGGTAAACTTAAAGGAAAGATCTTTGTGGAATACCTTTCAGAGAAATCCACCACTACTAAAGCGCATGAAGTCCTCGAGCTACAAAATGTCCGTCCTCCATCGAGTTGGATGATGTCAATAGAAGACTACTTAAAGAATGGTACCTTGCCCTTCAATAGGGCAGAAGCAAAGAAATTATTGTACAAGGTAGCTAACTGCACTCAAATCAATGGAGTCTTGTACAAAATAGGTTTTAGCTTTCTTTTATTGTGCTATCTGTACCTAGAGAAAGGACAATAGGTTTTGGAAGACTTCCATGCTAGAGAGCACAACAATCATGTCAAGGCTCAATTGTTAACCCATGCTCATTCACTATGTGGGGGCTGGACATCCTTGGCCCTTTATCTCCTTCGATGAGGCAAAGAAAGTTCATCATAGTTGGGTTCGATTATTTTACAAAATGGGTAAAATTCAAGTTAGTGGCAAAGGTCACTAACAAGAATGTTCAGTACTTCCTCTACAATAACATATTAGTCAGGTTTGAGTCCTACACTCCATTGTCGTGGATAAATGGTAAATAGTCCAGCTAGAAGAGAATCAAGGATTTCTGCTCCAAGTATAAAATCACTACACAATACACCTCTATAGCCCAACCTACGGCCGATAGTCAAGTTAAAGCAATCAACAAAACCATTATGCAAAGCCTAAAAGTCAAAGTAGATCGCTTAAGCAGTAAGTGGATAGACGAGCTTCCTAGCATTTTATGGGGATATCGTACCACTAGAAGAATCCAAACTGAAGAAACCTCCTTTCAATTGGCATTTAGGTATGAAGCAGTCCTACCTATTGAGTTTGAGCTCCGTAACATCTGAGTCGAATCCTATGATGAGATCATCATTGAGGTAGGCCTTAGGGCTGAACTAGATGCCATAGAGGAAACCTGAGACATTGTGAGCAAAAGAGTGGCAGCTTATCAACAAAGGGCCATCAGGTACTGCGACAAGAAAGTCAAGCACAAGGTTTTCCTCTTTGGTAACCTTGTCTGCAAAAAACTAAATGCAATGGGAGTTGAAGAGGCTCATTGGAAGCTTGCCAGATTAGGAAGAGCTCGTTAGAGTCAAAGTGGGGAATGGAGCATATAAGCTCAAAACATTGGAGGGTAAGCTCATCCCCAGAACTTGGAATGCCAACAACTTAAAGGAAGTTCTTCAAATAAAGACAACTAATTTCCACCACATACATGTAAAGCTTGAAACATGATCTTGTAAATACATAAAAGAAGTCATGGATGAAATGACTGTTTAATGGTGATACGATTTCTCCTACTCTAACTTTGAATTGGAATTAAGTTAAGTCTAGTATGGGCCTTGGTAGTTTAAAGATCTCTACCCCCTTGTGTGGACAGTGCTTCGGTAACTCCCTACAAAGGGTAACTTTCCTAACAAAGCTTGGGTAACCCCTTCTAAGGGTAACTTCCTTTAAGAGCTTTGGTTACTCTTTCCTAAGGGTAACTCCCCTAAAGAGCTCGAGCAACTCCCTTTTAATGGTAAATCCCCTCAAGAGCTTGGATAACTATATCCTAAGAATAACTCTCCTCAAGAGCTTGGGTAATTCCCCTT
Organism: Combretum micranthum; assembly: GCA_024138025.1. Classification (NCBI taxonomy): domain Eukaryota; kingdom Viridiplantae; phylum Streptophyta; class Magnoliopsida; order Myrtales; family Combretaceae; genus Combretum; species Combretum micranthum. Next base: position 1,966,396 of record JAMXBD010000013.1, on the reverse strand, counting down.
AGGAGCTCGAATAACTCTCCACAAGAGCTCAGATAACTCTCTCTTAGAGGTAACTCTTCTCATTAGCTTAGGTAATTTCCTTAAAGAGTTCGCATGCAACACACTAATTGATTAAGTTTACAATTCAAGCTGAGATCGCCACCCCTTACCCCCCACCTAAAGAGTAAGAATAAGGTCAAGATATAAAACATAGCAAGAGAAAGTCAGGATAAAAATACAAAGGTACAAATATCATTGATTTAAAGCATGCAATTATAGTAGTTTTAAATGGCATCCCAAACAAAAGGTTTCAAGATGAAGTTTCTGCAAGTTAGAAGTACTCAGCTTCCTCCATAGTTTCACGAAAGTGGCAATGTGGTGCATGGTCTAGTCAGCGTTAACTCGAAAATGTGGGTTTGACCTAAGTGTGACCTCGGTAAGGTTCATAAGCTTACAGTTAAGCCCCATGAGGTCACCATGATCCCTATTGACCTCTTGAGTATGAATCTGTCGGACTCTAGCCACTCTTTAGCAACCTTAGTCAAAACAAGGCTAAAAAGACATTAAAAGTTGGATTAAGGACGACAAGGCAGCCAGGTCGCACCACGATAAAAGAGAGGAGATATACCAATACACCATTCACCCAGGAATCCCAACTTGAGAAGTAGCTGATGAAAGACCTCTAATAAGAAACATCCAAGTTTAGCCGCCATTAGCTACGACCACTCTAGCCATCTAGCCTTTTTCCATCCCACTCGCCATGAAAACTTGAGTATGAGAGAACGTGGACTTCCCCCTCCATGATAACTTTAGCATTAAATAAGCCATTAGAAGACCGACCGTAGAAGGGGGATAAGCCTTAATAGCCTTGTTCACCACATTGTTATCACTATGGCCTGGTGATCATGACTTCAGGGAAACAAAAGAGAAGCATAACCCCGAGGCCTAGCATGGAAGTAGTGAATGGAGTTAGATTGAGCTGAAAGCCAGCACAAGAAAGCAGTCTGACCTTTAGCAATCACCTCAACCATTTCTTAGGTCCATGTAAATAGGGACTGTAGAGCGACTAACTCCACTAAATAGAAATAGTATAGCAATAAACTATAGTCCACAACCCCAAGGACTCGACCTATCTAACCATAATAGGTCGAGGAGGGCATCACTCCAAAGCAACAACATTTTAATTAAGGAACCATCCAAAGCTCAAAAATATAGCAAAGAAAGAAATAACTTAGCTCGAGGTTAAGAGTTGAACCAATTTGAAGCCTGATGAGCACCATTCTGGTCAAAAGCACTATTTATAGTAAAAAAAGAAAAGCGTACTTTGGTGGCATTTAATGCACCAAATCTTGAGAATCTCAAGTATGGTTCATCCCGACTGTCCGATTAAACATTGAAAATATGTGAAGCTTCGAAAAAAAAAATATCTAGGCCACATGCAAGCTTGCTTGCTGATTGATGTCATTGCCTACAACTAACTTATTGCAAATCTGCCACAACCCGACTAGGAGATCGACTAATACAAATCTCTTTACAAAAGTGCAATACATTAAATTCAAAGCTAACTTCAAGGAGAAGCGACATCTGCTCAATAGATCAAGACTATCTCACCTTAACTTGATCCCTCGAAAACTTAGTAGTGTCGCAGATGCTTAGAGAATTTTCAACCACAAAAGCAAGAAATTATGCCAAAAAAGAAGGATCACAAAAAGAAAGACTTATCTCATACCATAAAACCAATAGGTAAAGAGAAACTAGAATGCTCAAGGGATAACAACGAAAAAATTCATTAAGGAAAAAATTTACATTTAGAGCTACTAAAGGGCAAACAACTAATTCAGATGAGTTGACACCCCAGCTTAAGTTACATAAAAAAAGAGAGCCTAGTCGGTCCTACAAACAACAATGATCTCTTCACTCGTCATGAGACAAAGGGCAATAGAAGCATCACTAACGACCTCCACTAGACCTTAGGTGGGTCATCCCCATTAACCTTCATTCAGCCTTCAATAAGAACAACATCAAGGATCTTATCTTGTCCCTTTACATGGGATTGAGAAGCCAACTTAACTTCTGGAGCCGCAACATTGGGAGCTTACTCATTGGCCCTTTAGGCCACATCTGGGACAACTTCTTGTTTAATAGTATCATCTCCTAAATCGTCACCATCCTTGACCTCAGTAACGCTCCTCTCCTCCCCGTTCTCTCCCTCTTCCTCCTCATCTTCTTTAACCTCAGCAGCAACTTCTCCTAAGCGAACGGCTAAGAAACTAAAGGAAAGATTGGGATATCGCCCAAGCACTTCATCACGAACGACCTTAGCACTCTCCCTAGTAATACTTTGCTAAGCTCATTCCACTTTTAACTTTTGTAAACCTCTGCCAGCATGTGCCCCTTGGCCGCGTCAGGAACGACCTACCTATTTGTTAACTCCTCCATCTAGGCGTATAAGACCAACAACAATAATAGGGAGGGAGGGAGAGAGAGGGAAAGAGAGGAGAAAGAGAGATAGAGAGACAGACGAAGCAACCGAATTGAAGAGCATCTTGCTTTAAACCCTTCACTTCGTTCTCCCCCCTTAGCTTGTTAAAACTTGCCATGATCTCTTTGAGCCATGAGGATAAAGCATTCGTTCTTGCCTCATACCCCTCCACTTCATCTAGAGGTCGTCAATACTTTGCCTTAGTAAAGATTGCCCTTGCTTAGCTTCAACGACTTGGTGTTGAGCACGCAAGGTTGCTAACTCTATCTCATGCTTTAGCTTCTTCTTCTTTGTTAACAACTTAGTAATGTTACTTTGCAACCTAATTCTTTCCTTCCCCTCCTCAAACACCTCCTTCACCAGCTCAACAATATGAACCTTCGACCTCTCCAGCTCCTCTTCACCTTATCAACACCATCTTGAGTTAACAATACATACACAATTGATAGATTGAGTAGCAAAAGCCATTAAAAAGGCAAAGACAATCAACTTACCACCCCCCCTAATTTGGCCTTGTGTACCTCACCACCTCAGAGAGCGCTACCACAGTCTACAATAAGCACAAATAGATAAGAGCAATAAAAAAAAAAAAAAAAGGAAAAGAGGACCAAGGGAGAAACGTGGAAGGGAGCTACCTTATATAACTTGCCAGTAGAGAAGTCCAAAACCTGATCCTTAGACTTCAACTTGCTCAAAAAGGTTCTCATACTGTTCTCATCTTCCATAAAACCAACATCCTCGAACATGCCCTAATCAACAGTTGAGTCAGTCCATTTTAAGGCCTTCTCCCCTACGACCTTTAAAGGGCCCCAGTAATGATACCTACCAGCCAATTTCCAGCAACAACCTATCTAGTTGTGTCAAAATTACTTCTATTACCAATTGCCTGAACCCGGGGAGATGCTCGACCAGTAGGGGAAACGATAATCGAAGAACGCTACGACACACTTTGCACCTCGGGAGAACAAGGGCATGGTAGAGTAAGCATGACTCGCACATTGGGGTTAGCCATAGGAGCCCTCTCATTGTACTAAACTCGACCATAAGGACTCACCGGAGATGTGACCTAACCATCCTCCATAATAGGAATAGGACGATCCCGTTCCCCACCACCAACAGCTTTCCTCTTCAAAGGCACCTTCTTCTTTCCATAGTCTTATTCCTCTTCTTAGTCAACAATCCATGAAGAAGCTCGTTAATGTTTATCATCTTCATTTGCAGATCTGGGAAAAACAAGAACAAAAGCATTAGAAAAATATGAAAAAAACCCATTAAATCGAGCTCACTATTATAATAGAAAAATGAAACATATTTCAGCTGACTAAAGTACTCTTCTAGTTGAAGCTTGATCTAACAGACATTCAGAGGGGAGGGGGGAGGTGGTAGAGAGAGAGAGAGAGAGAGAGAGAGAGAGAGGCCACATAAAAAAAAATATTAACAATCCATACCTTAAGGAACCACAGCTTCTTCATGCATTAAATGGCAACCCCTTCAAAAAGTTCTTCATTACTAACTCAACATTGAAAGGCCTCCCACCTTGCTTCTCCATGAGCTCATTTGTGATCCTTTACCTCTTGGCATCATATGGCCTCAACTTTGGGCACCTATAACCTCAGATGGGCTTGCACCAGTCCACCTAGAAGTCGATCTTATACTAGGCACCCCTATTCACTTTCACCATCCATAATTCCTTCTTCCAATCTTGTCTATTCGAGTTGGTGAGCCTAGTAAGAAGCTTATACGAGCTTTTCACCCACTTAGTGAGGTACTACTACACAAATTCAGTCTTTTTGTACGAATAATACCTCAAAAACAAGGTAGGGGTGGGCCACACATAGATGCCTAAACAGATGACTTCAAAGGCTACTAGGATACACTAAGTGTTGGGTAACAGTTGAGCTGGATATAGCCTATGGTGCTTGAGAAACTCTTTCTAGAACCGGGAGAAAGGCACCTTCAAGCTAAACTTCAACACCTTTTTATAGAGGGTAAACCTTTGCATACCAAGAAGGCAAAACCAGTCGGAGGGTGAAGGCACCATGACCTTCCGTTCTTAAGAAGCAACCAGCATCTCCTCTTGGCAGGTTGCCCGAACGATCTCTTTTGTGATTTTACTTTTGATCCCATCAAGATCGGAGCCATGTTCTACCTGAATATGTAGACGGATGATGACTTTCTTCTCCAGATCGTCTAAAGGGTACTCATCTACTAAAAATTGATAGACTCTCTTAGCCAGCTTGGCATACGACTTCGAATTCATGATGGCACGTTTCTTTACTAACGCTACGGTAAAATCATCACTTCTTTCTTTGTAACCACTTATGGAGGCTAAACCTCCACTTGCCAACTTGCCCTTTCCACCTAAACTTAGATCCCTTGAACTTGTGCTCGTAGCTCTCTCACATTTCCCCACCTCATATGCGACTTGCTACAATCTACCTTTAGAATAATGAGAGAAAGATTAGGTGTCGAAATTACTTGAGCTTGATATTCTCTTGGATCGACGAAGCAACACTAACAAAGAAGTTTTGAAGATTTTTGCTTTAAGAGATTGGAAAGAGAATTTCTATGAAGAACTCCCACTAGGGTATGCCTACATATATATAAGGAGTAGAGGGGGAGACAAAGTGAGTATCCATTACCTAGAATGTGGGAACGATGCAACTTGTATGTCACTAGCCCACTAGCTTTGCCACATGCTAGGAATAATCATCACCATTATCATGACTTGTATCACGTTCTTCGAAAAACCCTACAAAGCTTTCATAACAAGCTTCACAAAGTCAAACTCAATGGCACCTTGGGTTTTGAGCTAGAGAGGAGGCCTGAGGTGTTTCTTGCATCACCGATAGAAAGGATTAGGGATGATCTTTTTAATGACAACTCTTTGGGCATACCCATAAGCTACTACCAAAAGGTTAAGCTCACTAACGAGCTATCTCCAAGGAATTACCTAAGTTCGATAGCTACAAAAAACCCATGTCCTACCTTGGGACCGAGGGGGAGAGGGGACACATTACCTTGGGTGCCATCTCAGCTACTAAGTGGAGATTCGCCCTGATAGAAAAGATTCGGTAGACCCCACTCTAGTATAACCATAAACTATAAATAGCCCTTCCCTCTTTGGTTTAAGTGAATACTCCTTTAACAGTTTCTTAGAGAAAAACCCACGGACTCACTTAAGCATTGGAGTGGCTGCACCTGACACAACACCTTAATCCCATCCTCTACCTCCCCCCCACACCACCCCCACTCGCCCCAACAGCGCACCTTTGATTGCTTTTCTATGTTTTTAGGGAGCTAACCTCAACTCATGCAAAAAATATTATTAACTTCTCTTTTGGACTTCAATAGATGTCTAATCCCTAAATAGGCTTCTCATGATATAAGCCCATAAATATGTCTATTATTTGTGCGAGTTAATTGAGAAAGGTTAAGAACAAATGGATTGATCTAGTGATCTTTGTTGTGAGCCCATTATGCCAAATCTTCCTAATACATCCCTAGTAAATAGGTCTAACTCCTTAGGTCTTATCACCAACCCTCATAGTTACCCTTATAAGAACGAACTTGAGCTAAACTTAATATCCATTACACTTTTCATGTTATATTTTATGAAATATTACATCATTTTATATTTGTATCTTTTAATACCATGTCATTACATAAAAATATATTATATAAATAACTTTTTGTATTGTAACTTTGATATAATATATATCTTATAATGTTGAAACAACACATTTAAGGATAATCACTCAATATATATATATATATATATATATATTATGACTCCTTATTTGTTTTAGTTATACTTTTATAATTTTTGTACCATTTTATTGCAATGATGCAATCAACCATTAAATTACTAGTGTATTCCTCTTTCAAGGTAACTTTTCTCACTCTTCAACCATTATTTAATCTACTCCATTCTCTTGAAAATTTATTTTCATAGATGCCTCATCTTTCTCACATATTTCATTTTTCTTTTTCACTTTCTTATAATACAATTTACAAATAATTTTATTCTTCGACATTATTTGGAAAATTCATTTATCTATTTGTTTCATTTTGTTTACATTATCGAGTATAGGTTTTGTAGTTCTCCTTCCAGTCCTTCAACATCATCTGGAAATAAGTTTTGACAAGCTAATGGGAAAAACTTTGCTTAAGTTGTCAAGTTGTGTCTTTGGACCTTTGGATCACAAAATTTAATTATGGTTGTCCAATTAAAGATAATTTTTTTAAGATTTGAAAAAAAAAAAAAAGAAAACCTGAGATTAACAACTCTCTTCTCACTTCCTTTCTTCTCTATACGCCACACATCTTTCTACTCTTTTTTACTCCATCCTTCTCCCTCTCCCCCTCTCTCTCCCCTTCTCTCCCTCCAACTAACCAGTAAGAGTGTTGGCAAGTCTTAGTAAGGCACAAAAAGGAACATTTTTTTTTTTTTACTTCTTTAATCATTCTAGGATTTTTGCTTTTGACTTCTACACTACCGTAGAGTAAGATGAAGAAAAGACTTAATATTTCCTTTCTTGCTGTAAGTATTTTACTCTTCTACTCTTTCTTTTTGTCATTTTGATGTAAAGTTTTGATTTTTTGTTTGGTTTCTAGTGTTTCTTGATGTTTGTGAGTTAGGTTTTGTTATGAGTATTTGTGTTGGGTTCCTTAGATTTTTTTGCTCATTAAAGTTACTACAAGTAGATGAAGAAAAGACTCAATACTTGCTTTCCTACTAGAAGTATTTAACTCTTTCACTCTTTCTTTCTATCACTTTGACGTAAAGTTTCGATTTTTTATTTGATTTCTTAGTGTTTTCTTGATACTTGTGAGTTAGGTTTTATTATTGTTATTAGTGTTATGATTAGTAGTGTTAGGTTAGGGTTTGGGTGTTTGCATGGATTGTTTTGCTCATTGAAGATGCTATAACTAATTAGGAACTGTCATGTATAATAGTTAGTATAGGAGATTAGTAGTTTGTTTTAATAGGGACAAAGTGGATGTTTATGAGAAAAAGTTGGAGTTTGTTTTTGAAGATTAATAGGTCGGCAGGGTTTAATTTCATATGCTTGTTTTTTTGGGTTGGTTGTTTGGTTAAGTTTTGTTGCAAGGCAGACTAAAAATGTAAACTTGTTATGGGTTTTGGCTACAAAAGAAGTTTTATTGTGTGAATATTTGACTTATAATGATGTTACTTTCATTTACCTCCTTATTCGTCGTCATCATCTTCTTTTGTTGCTCTCCAACAACACATTTGCTTTTTTTCCCCCTTTGAATCTATAGAAACAAAATCTTTTTTATTTAAATCATGATTGATTTGGTGGTAATATTGGTATGATTTTGTTGCATTATATTATATTATTGATTTGTTTTTCATTCTATGTTTCTTGGTTTCGATGGATTGTAATGTTCATAAGGGTCGGAGACTTTAACTATTATGAAGGTTTTTAGATGAATGATTTTTGGCCTATTTTGTATTGTTATTATTTTTATGATCTATTAAAGAGTTTTGGAAATAACATAGAATGAGGTATGTATTTGCTCTATTAATAAAAATTTCAATTGTTAAAAACCCATACTTTAGTATTTGCTCTGTCATTACTGAAATTTTCCCATTAACAAGAATTTAAACTAGTGAGATGTACTTTAGTACTCAAATCCAGTTAGGCATTTTATGATTTCTACATTTAATGGCTAAGGTTTTGTAGTGGTCGGTGATGTGAGTTAATACTAGGGAACATAAGCTTATATAGGTGGTGTATACCCAATTGAATGTGGTAAAAAGTGAGGGAAATGGTTTTTATTTTGTAAAAGGAAATCATTTTCCATTTTTGCAAAAGAAAGAAGGTATAATCCTACTTTTCATTATAAGATATAAAAGAATATTGCCCGATGGATACAAAGGGAAACATGAAATATTTTGGTTATATTGCCTTTTGTCTTTGTTGCCTTGTTGGTGTAGTGAATTTACATTTTTCAATGTGTTAGCTTGGCTTCCATTTGATGTTTTAGTCTTTTACAAGGGATGAATAGATTATAGATTGTTAGTTGGTAGCATAAAAGTTTACATGATGTTTATAAACTTAATGATCATGGGTCGTGTTTATTGTCTCTCCATATTACTAAGAGTTGTGTGAGAAATGAATTTTGTTTCACCAATAAAGGAGATGGCATTTTAGATGAATAAAATATTATAATCATCAAACTAATTTTGTCACTGGAGTAATGCGTATTTGATAAATGTATGTGTCATTAAACAAGAGTTATATTTATGTAAGAATTTATAAGCTGCTACATGAATATCATCATAATGTAATCCCACAAAATGCTCATTCTTTTGCATGTATCTCTATAGCTAGTGGAGTGTGGAGTTATTAAAGGATGTGATCTCTCTTGGTGATTATGGAGACACTAACTAAGATGAATTGCTTGGGGTTGTCATTTACTCATTGATGTTATCTTATTGTACCATTTCAATGTATAAATGCATATAAAAAATTGAAATGAATATTCTATTCAAGCTTGTTCAAATCCAAATTTGGTGTGATTATATCAGTTTGAATTTTCTTTTAAATAGAAATATGCTATCACAACTTAAACTTCCAATGAAACTCAAACTTTGAGTTAGCTTGGTTAAAATGTGGAATATGAGTTTGAATAGAGTTCGCAATTCATGTTAATTAGTTTTTATTTACTATGTACTATAAAAATTAAATTAAATTTTCAAATTTATTTATTAGTATGTATTACAATATATTTTCTTTATTTTTTTTATTTTAAAATATACCTTCTTTGACATACATTATAATCTGTGTAATATAATTATATCTACTTTTATATATACTTATATCACATAAAGACATTTAAAATAATTTTAAAATTTTATATGATTTATGTAATTATTGCATTATAAATAGAGTATTTTTTTTAGATAGTTATAAATAGAGTATGGAAATTATCAAAATTACTATCATATATATGATATTATATTATATATTCATTACATAGCACCAGGAACATGGATATTTTTATAATAATAAATAAAAACAGACTAATTAAAAAAAATAGTATAGATTATATATATAATGTATAGTTGTCAAAATTGTGATTTTACGCATATGGTTCTACGAGTTTACCATCTTAAGAGCTATTCTGAGTTGACTCGTGTATAAAATCATTTTTTTGTAACATTTTACTATTTGAATCCAGTCTGTGTCACGCCTTAAAGGGTACTCTAGACATGAGCCACCACATATAATATTAAAGCTAAAAAATGACTTCTCAAAGTCATGCGAAAGCTTTGATACCATATGTAAGGCATTTATCACAAAAATAGGAGACACTGGTGGGATGTGTAGTTTGAGAAAGTAAATATAACATACAAGGAATCTACATAAGTATTTAACTTCAAATTTATAGGAATATGGTCTTTATATCATCTTAGGGGCATTCCCCCGATAAATCTCCAAAGATCAAAATATGATCTCAATCTTACACAAAAAGAAATAATACGTGAACCAAAAGAATTTAAAGGAAATCTATTCGAAGATCTTCAAAAGGATTTCCTCCAAAAGCTTCCCAAAAACATAATTCCACCTGGATATATGAAGTCCTCATGCAAAAGAGATATTGGTCCTGTATCAACAAAAGTCTATTGGGATGTAAGTTTAACTGGCTTAGTAAGAATATTCCCGATTAACGTACTCGTATCAAGCAAATCAAACAAGTTATTAGATAGGCATATGAAATGTATCAGACACGTGAGTAGGCATATGATCTACTAAAAATTATATGTTTGAATAGATTTACCCCTCCATTAGGAGTTAGGTGTTTCAAGCTTTTAATAAACCATCTTTGAAATCCGATGATGTAGTTTATTTTGGGCTCCTACTTGCTCCATCTTAAAATAGTTCTTTCGAGCTCTTATTCGCTCAACCTAAAATTGTTCTTTTGGGCTCCTATTCACCCAATCTTGTAGACTTGCTGGTTCCCGCAAACCTCATTACTATACTCTTGTCCCATTGAGCATAGTAGGTAATGCAATGTGAATGACGTCGTGATATGCATGATTTAATTAATATAACTCTTAATATGTGATTAAGGAAATTTAAAGGCGATCATAGAATTTACAGACACTCCATCATGATAATAAAACACCATCTAATTAACAACAATTCATGTCTCGATATGCTTAGTATACTTTCAACCAATATTATCTAGCATATTCCATTTTCGTCTTTTTCCTACTTTTAGTGCCTGTAGCTACAAACACAAACAAGTATGTAAATGTAGGAGATAAACTCACTCGGCTATCCTTGCTAAAATTCTTTATTCATAATAGTCCTATGAATACGGATCCTCCCAAGCTTTGTTATTTGAATGAAAGAAATACCTGGAATGAGTATATCGTGGAAGTTCTACTTGAATTTTCTAATTCTATTCTAGTATTTGTGTTAAAATTTAGATAGAAGGAAATTCCAACATAAAATGGCCATAACATGCTCATTTTATCTCGGTATTTCGTATATTATATGTCGTTTTCTACCTACTTGAAAATATCTATCTATTTCTAAAGTTATTTTTATCATTAAAAGGCATTTGGGTTCGAAAACGTGCCGGTACAGATTCCACATGAAAATCCCAGCCTTTACAAACTTAATTTTCCAAATTTTACTTCAAAAAAAAAAAAAAAAAAAAACAACTTCAAGCACATAAATATTTATATAGTTGAAATATCTTTTTTAAATAAATAGGTAGGCTCATATTATATGCATGATTCTAGTGGTGTTGTCCCATTAAAGGTTTTCATGATACAATTTGTTTAGTAGTTTGAAAATTAAAGTTCACAAAAATCTCTTTTAAGTCGTTGTAAGGAAAACTAAAATTCTTAAGTTACTACAATTGAATGCTTTTCGCATCATCACTATATTTTCTTAACCTTTCAAAATAAATTTACTTTCGAAATTTTGGTTTTTTAAGTTATCTACACACTTTATTCTTGAATTCTTAACTAGTGAGTTAAATTTTTGCTTGACTTAAAAAGCTTGTCTTGTTCTTAGTGTTTGTTAAAGTGTTGGTATAAACCTTATAAATAAGTCTTTAAGAAAAATTTGCATAGTAAAGAATTATCAATATTAAAATTTAAAAATAAATTTTATTTTAGTAGCTTGAAAAGAGAGTATATAATGAAACTATTAAGTTAAAAATCTTGAAGAAATCTATCATAATAATAACACTAAAAATTTATGATGAACTTGTCTAAATTTTTAAAGAGAATTTTATTGAAACATAATCCTCAGTTTTTAATGAAAAAATTTCGTAAGTGCTTCAAAAATAACTTTTTCTTTCTCTTGAAAGTTTAATCCTATTCTAAGTGCAAGAAAGTAATTTATTTTATTGTCTTGAATATTTTTATAACCCTATCATCCTAAGTTTTAAATGGGAATTTCTTTTCCTAAGTGACAAAATCACGTTTATGGGAAATTTATTTAAATTTTATTTAAAGAAAACAACTTCTCTTATTTCCATGAAATCTTATTAAAATAACAAAATTATGGTCATGCATGAATATGAACATATAGTTATAAAATAACTCACATAGAATAACAAAAGACATAAGAAATTAAATAAGCAAATAAGTAAGGGTCAAGTATTAGGAGGTTTTAGCTCAAATTAAGGCTTCCTGGACTAAGAATGGATTAGTCCCGTAGAGAAAAGTAATAAAATGAAATAAGAAAAATCATGGTAGTCTTAGATTTATGTCAAGACTCCCCGAACTTAGATTATGGACAAGTCCTAAAAAGAAAAGAAAATTATTTTGACTTGATGAGGACAAATCTAAGACTAGAATAACTAGTCTTAATAAATTGCATGAAATGAGGAAACAAATAAATTGCAATGCATAAATAAATAATGTTATATTAGTGAGCTTATATGCTCTAAGAAATATATATATATATATATTTACTAACATATAGGAGTTAAATTAGAACAATATAACAACATAATAATATAAGAATAATAATAAATCAACACAATAATAAAATGAGATTTGTTCATGAATAAGAACAAAACATGAATATAGTATTGCTTCCATAACACTTATATGTTTAGGAAACATACACCATAGTCATGTTAAGTTACATGATATGGTAAAAAATTTTTGGTAGGAATTTTACCTAAGGTTTAATGGAGGATTTGAAAAGAGACAAATGAGTAGGGTGATTGTTAATTTTTTTCTTGAAGAGTAGTGAATAATAGAGAGTATTTGAGAGAGAATTGTTAGAGAGAGAAGTTGAGAGGAAAATTTAGTAGATTTTTGTTAAGTGAAATGAAAAAGTGTAAAAAAAGTGGAGGTAGAGGTGGTATTTATAAGTAAATGTGGAGGGATTTTAAATGTAATAAAATAAATTGAAAAAGAAATAAAATGAAGAGAGAAGGAGGGGAAGTAGCGCCGGCCATGGGAAGAAGGGAGAGAGGGAGTGTGATAAAAAATTGATTTGATAAACAAAAATAATAAAGTATGAGAAAAGTTTAGTAAAAAGTTGTATTGGAAATATAAAAATATAAGAATAGGCATGTAGATTATAAGAAGTAGGTTGTAAGGAAAAACAGAGATAAATGAATAGCAGAAATTGTACAACGAATAGTAGATTAAACAAATAAGATACTGATAGTAAGGAAAATGCGTGTAAACAAGCTTTATTTGATATTTTTAGTTACAAAAAAATTACGAAAGTAATAATTTTGAAATCCTTATATAATTAAGAGTTTAATGGTATTGTCGGAATATTTTTGCTATTCCGGACACCGAGGCACTTTTTCGAGAATTGATCCCTTTCGAGTTCAAAACAAATGATTTTTGGGTGAATATGATCTTTTTAGGCTTCCTCATATCATTCCGAACTATACTCCACCATTAGCTCATTTCTATTTTACTTAGGTTCCGAGCGCCGAATTACCAGAGTTGAAACTTGCTAGATTATCTTGATTATAGTTGACTTTTGAAATTCTAGTTTGACTAGGGTTATGGTTTATTCCAACTTTATCCTAGAAATTAGAAGTGTATAGTCTGCATGTAAAAAAGATAGAATCTTATGATTTTACACAGGTTGATTGATTCTATAAATACCTCACTCCTCCAAAATCCCATGTTCCACATTTATAAAATTCATTTAAGTGAAGTTTATAATTGTAAAGTTTGCAAGAAAATTTATCTATTTCATTTATATAATTAAGAATTTAAGATATTAAATATAACATTTATTTATTAATATATATTACATTATATTTATCTTGATTTTTTTTTAATTTTGAAATATATCTTCTTTAACATACATTATAATTTGAATAATATTTGTATCATATGAGTAATGGTAGACACGTATTAGGCCTCAATTTCATCCAACTTAGATATTGGTGATTTTTTTACGTAGGAATGTTGGACACGTATTAGCCCCTAATTTTACATTTCAATTCTACAAACCTTGTAATGATTCCATTAGAATCGCAAGTTTTGATAACCTTGATATAACGTATCAAATAAGTATATATTCACATATAATTTATATATATAACATTTATAGATTGTATTATTATATAAAACAAACATATATAACATAAAGTATGTATAAAATATGACGTCTCTTTACAATCAAAGAGATATAATGACAAAAAATTTTAAAGTTATATATTATAATGTATAGATAATAGTTTGTTATAATAAATTATTTATACCTTAATATGATCCAATTACATATTATATATACATATATGTGACATATCAAATAAGTATTATTTAAATATATATATGTAATATTTATTGATTGTATAATTGTAAGTGATATATATATATATATATATGACATAGAGCATATATAAAAAATGAAATTGACTTTACTATATCATATAGTACCTATGTATGTAAGATATAATATGTGTAATTGTCTTTAACATATTTTAACAATTTGGTACCTAAAATAATTTTTTGCAAATGTTTTTCCTACTTGAAGCATGTTTTAACTAAGCAGGAAAAATATACGCAAAAACTTGCTTTATGTACCAAATTGTTCAAAACCAAATTGCAGGTACTCAATTGAACTTTTTGTGAAAATTCAAATATCATTCTCAAGATGATAAGTTTGTTGCATTATAGTACTTTTATCTTAATCTGGTATGTCATAGAATTGTTGTATTGTGGTAGAATAATAATATTCTGGTAGGTTGATTTTTACATCATATTTTTTAGGTGATAAGTTTATCCTTTTTTTTTTTTTTTTTTTTTTTACCAAAGGTGATAAGTTTATCTGATTATGGAAATTTTGTCTTAATTTAGTATGATGTAAAATTACCATAATCGTATAAACTTATCATCTTGAAAATATGATGTAAAATTAACTTACCAGCATATGACAATTCTACTATAATACAAATTAAGACAAAATTACCATAATCGAACAAACTTATCATCTTGAAAATATGATGTAAAATTAATCTACCAGCATACGATAATTCTTCCACATACTAGATTAAGATAAACATACCATAATCCGACAAACTTACCAGCTTGAAAATATGATGTAAAATTGATATACTAGAATATGACAACTCTACCACAGCATAATAATTCTATGGCATGTCAGATTAAGACAAAAGTACCATAATGCGACAAACTTGCTACCTTGAAAATATGATGTAAAATTAACCTACTAGCATACGACAATTCTGCGACAATGTAGCAATTCTACCACATACTAGATTAAGACGAAAGTATCATAATTGAACAAACTTTCCATCTTGAAAATATGCTATAAAATTAACCTACAAGAATACGACAATTCTTCCACAATATGACAATTCTACGACATACTAGATTAAGACAAAAATACCATAATATGACAAACTTACTACCTTGAAAATATGATGTGAAATTAAGCTATCGACATATGACAATTTTATCATAATATAATAATTATACGACATACCAGATTAAGACAAAAGTATCATAATCCAATAAACTTACCATCTTGAAAATATGATGTGTACAACAATTCTACCACGTACTAAATTAAGAAAAAAAAGTATCACAATCTAACAAACTTACCATCTTGAAAATGTGATGTTATTAACCTACCAAGATACAATAATTCTACCATATACTAGATTAAGAAAAAAGTGCCACAATTAAATAAACTTACCATCTTGCAGATATGATAAAAAATTAACCTACGTAATTACACCATAATGTAATAATTCTACTATATACCAGATTAAGATAAAAGTAACATAATACGAAAAACTTATAATCTTGAAAATATTATATTTTTAAGCTATTAAAATTCGACAGCCATAATTTAATTGTGTTGTTCCAATGATCCGAAGTTGTGCCCTAAAATTAGGACATAACTTGGTGATAGGGCTAATTTGCCATACTTATCTTGGTTTATTTATAATTAATTATGCTTTAAATTCTTGTTTTATTAATAATGGGTACTTAATTAGAAAACATATTCATTTTAGGTTAAAAAGGAGAAATATCAACATTTGGATCAAATTGAATAAGAATTTGGAGTTGAAGATATCATACAAGACATATCACGCCTGTATCAAAGCCAGTGATCTTCTCAGGAAATTATTAAAGAAGCAAATACAGGCACAAGAAACAAAAGAAGAAGAGAAAATCACCTACAAAGGCGATTATGGCCTATGATACAACCGAATCCTCGGGCGTGATCTCCTCGGATTGGGAAAATTTCATATGCTACGGCCGTTTTATGTTGAAGATTAAAGGACCTTGGTGGAGATCACGACCTCCAATACGACCTTGACCAATAGGGGGATGCTTTGCAGTAACATATGAAGAGGTGATTACGGACGCTATAGAGAGTTAAGAATTCAACCCGAGTAGATAACGACCTCTAATACAACCATCATCTGCCTTGGAAAATCATCTTCAAGAGTATATCGGCTCATGAAACAAGCATGACAATGGTTTCTTAGGGGAAATTTTTGCACCAATTCAGATTTTCACACCTTCAAGGGAGATGAAGGCAAAATGACATGTATTTTCACCCATCAGATGTACCTAATGGAGGAGAGATATAAACACTTTAGTGAAACATTACGAGGGAGAAGATGATTCATTAAGAGAACATTAGATCTATCATTCTAACACACACCATTTATCTCTTTTATATCCATCTGTCTTGACCATCTTTCTATCATCATTGTACTCGTTTATGAGATTAAGTCGTACAAGATCTTGAAGTAATCATTGTTTAAGGGTTGTTTTCATATTCTTTCTTCTTAATTCTTACTGTCATTGTATTGTGTCTTGTTTTCTTGTTGTATCATGCATGAGTAGTTGTTAAAGACTTATGTAACCGTGTATTAGTATATATATACAGGGAATGAAAGCTAATTGTTGTAGAATTCACTAATCTCTATAGTGTTTTGTACTATGCTAATTCTAAGTAGTGTACAACTTAGGATTAGACTAGATTACCATGGGATGTGATTGAGAAATCTACCTTTGGAGTAGATCTAGGCTATAGAGAAAGGTTGCTCATGATGCCTAGAGATAGTGTTGTAAAATCTTCTGCATGTAATCTGAAATTACCTTGGGCTTATGATTTTAATGCAATTTTAGTTGGCTGTTAACAAGAAAGAGATTCCAATAGATAAGGCTAAAATTAGGGTTCAATAGACTCGAGAGAGATATCGAACTAAATGGTCGAATTCTGCAGTTAGGAAGGATATAACAAATATTAAATATGTATTGTATGCTAATTCATTGGTGAAGCAAGTCTATTGTGTTGTTAATGGCTAAGTTAACTTAATTTCATTAATTATTGTGATGAACATAGCTGTAGTTAAGATTAGCTTCCCATTAACTTTGATTGTTGAGTTGAATTAATTTGCTAGATAATAATCAATAGGATGAGTAATAGTACTTGTTGATGACCCCAAGGAATACGATCCTATATTTTATTCCTGTATTACATGCGATAGTTACACTTACCCAACGTTGACCAGATCATAGGAAAGAGATATTATGAATTAACCATTTAAAACTAGGTTAGAAATAGCGCATCAAGTTTTTGGCACCGTTGCCGGGAAACTTTTCTTCTAATCGACAATATAAGGAAAACCTTATTGTTGTTAATCTAGTTTTTATTTACCTGTTGTATTTATTTTATTCTTGCTAAACTTTATCTTTTAGTTAATTTCAGGTTTATGACCCGAGGTCAATCTTCTGATTTAGTTGAATTCGATCCAGAACTTGAGAGAAAAATTCATCAAAATCTTCGGAAGATTAGAGGCATCCTACAAAAATCACTTGCTCGAGCAAGAGAGCGATTGGAATCTTTAATTATGGAAGAGATTGTTAGAGATCCTACAGCCGCTGCTGGAGCTTTGAACCCAAATGGTAAAGCAGAAGAAGTTCCACCTTTGAACATGAATCTAGCACCACCACATAGGGGAATTGGGCATGAGATACCCCCTATGAATGAGCCAAGAGTTAATCCACCTGTGGCTCGAAGAACAATGGTGAATTACTGCGGGCCCAATTTGGATGGGGCCAGTACTAGCATTGATAGGCCTAGAGTTCAAGTGAATACATTTAAGATAAAGTTGAGTGTCATCTAGATGGTCCAGTAGTGTGTTTAATTTGATGTGTTCAGTGAAGAAGATCCAAACACCTACTTACAACAATTTTTGGAAATTTGTGACACATTTAAGATAAATGGAGTGTTAAGGGATGCTATCCATCTTAGATTATTTTTGTTTTCATTGAGGTCCAATGCAAGACAATGGCTAAACTCTATGCCAAGGAACTCCATCAATACTTAACAAGAGATGGCTGAGTTGTTCATGAGAAAATAATTTCCACCATCAATAACAGCTAAGTTGAGAGCAGATATTTCATCTTTCGGGCAAATGGATTCAGAGACTTTGTATGAGGCTTAGGAGAGATGGAAGGAATTATTGAGGAAGTGTCCTCATCATGGGCTTCTAGAGTGGCACTAGGTGTAGATCTTCTACAACGGTTTGAATTATACAACCAATGTGGCTGTTGGAGGAAGCTCGAATCATAAGTCACTCGAGCAATGCATCCAATTATTTGAAGACATGGCCAATATTCACTATCAGTGGTCATCTGCAAGAAGAAGAGAAAAAGGCTAGGAGGGAAACATGAATTAGATGCCACTTCTGCTTTAGCACATAAGGTAGAAGTATGGGCAAGGAAGCTTGACAATCTCACAATAGGGCATAATAAGGCTTTGGCAATGTCAGATTCAGAGTTGGCAAATTCATTAGAGGGTAATATGGTTAAACAGGTTGACTACATGGGGAATCCAATCAGACCAAAGAACGACTCATTTAGTAATACATATAATCTAGGATGGAGGAATCATACTAATTTTAGATGGAGCAATAACACCGGTTAAGGCTTCAACATGCGGCCTCTTGAATTTCAAAGATAAGTGCATCCACCTCAGAATAGGCCAATGTACATTGAAGACATGTTAGCTCAGTATATCAAAACCTTTGAAAGTTGTCATCAAGCCACAGAAGTAGCCTTAAAGAACTAAAGAGCATCAATACACAATTTGGAGAATCAACTCAGACAAACTTTGAAGTTGCTTACAGAGAGAGCTCTTGGTTCTCTACCGGGTAACACAGGGACAAATCCTAAGAAGCAAGTGAAAGCTCTAACACTAAGAAGTGGAAGGGAGTTACATGATCATAAAATTGCTTTAGGGAAAGTGAAGGAGAAAGAGAAAGATTCATAGATCATAACTGAAAGTCAAATGGAAAATTTAGAAGAATCAGTTGAGAAGGATGTGCAATTGCCTGTAAAGGAATACAAGCTTCCTTTACCTTACCCATGAAGGTTGAAGAAGACTAGGGATGATGCGCATTATGGAAAATTCTCGAAACTATTCAAGCAGCTTCATATCAACCTACCCTTAATAGAAGCACCGTCTTAAATGCCCTAGTATGCAAAGTTCCTTAAGCAACTACTCTCCAACAAGAGAAAGTTAGAAGAACTTTCTACAGTTACACTTCATGGGGAGTGCTCAGCTGTCATACTTAACAAGTTACGATGCAAGATGAAGGACCCAAGTAGTTTTACTATTATGTGTCTAATTGGTGACTTAACTGTAGAGAGAGCAGTTGCAGATCTGGTAGCAAGTATAAATCTCATGCCTTGCAAGATGTTTAAGAGAGTGAACTTAGGGGAACCAAAAGCTACTCGCATGAGTTTGCAATTGGTAGATTGGCTTATAAGATTTCCAAGGGGAGTGGTGGAGGATGTGCCAGTCAAGGTTTAGGACTTCATCTTTCTAGCCAATTTTGCCATCTTAGATAAGGATGAAGATGTAAATGTGCTACTGATTTTGGGGAGACCATTCTTGGTTACTGTTGGGGTAGTGATTGATGTCAAGGATGGAAAACTTGTGCTCAGAGTTGGTGGAGATGAAATGGTTATTCGAGTGCTGAATGGTTTCAAGTAAACTATAGCAAATGATGGTATTTGTTTTAATATTAACTCACTTGATTTGAGTGTTTCTAAGTTTGTGCAGGGATTTCTTAGCAGGGACACCTTGGAGTTATGCTTGATTTAAGAAGTTCCAGTAGAATTTTCAAATGAAGAAGTGAGTGAGATGGTAGCTCATTTGGAATCACAACCAGAATTAAGAAGTGCGATAATAGTTAAGGAGATTGTGAGGCGTGATATAGAAAAATTCAAGTGATTTATGGAAGAGCCCTTGGAAGTGGAGTTGAAGAAGTTGCCTGATTATCTTGAGTATGCCTTTTTAGATAAGAATTCCAAGCTTCTGGTCATCATATCATCAAAGCTCGAGGAGTGTCAAAAAGAGAAGTTATTGGAGGTGCTTGGATAGCATAAAAGAGCGTTGGCATGGAAGATTTCAGACATCAAGG
This sequence comes from Combretum micranthum, assembly GCA_024138025.1. Lineage (NCBI taxonomy): Eukaryota > Viridiplantae > Streptophyta > Magnoliopsida > Myrtales > Combretaceae > Combretum > Combretum micranthum. The sequence continues at coordinate 1,945,980 of JAMXBD010000013.1, read as the reverse complement.
GGATCGACCCTTCCTTTTGTACCCACAAAATCTTAATGGAAGACGAGTATAAACCAGTTGTGCAACCACGACGAAGATTGAACCTAAATATAAAAGAAGTGGTTAAGAAGGAAGTAATAAAACTTTTGGATGATGGACTCATTTACCTTATATTGGATAGCTCAAGGATAAGTCCAGTTCAAGTGGTTCCAAAGAAAGGAGGGATGATTGTGGTACTAAATGAAAGGAATGAAATAATCCCAATGAGTATGGTTACTGGATGGAGAGTATGCATCAATTATAGGAAACTAAATGATGCTACTTGAAAAGATCATTTCCCGTTGCCATTCATTGATCAGAAGTTGGAGAGATTGCCAGGACATGCATATTATTGTTTCTTGTATGGCATGTCGGGATACTTCCAAATCCCTATAGCATTCGAAAAATCAAGAGAAAACTACCTTCACTTGTCATTACGATACTTTTGCATACTGGAGGATGCCATTCGGTTTATGCAATGCACCTGTAACTTTTTAGCATTGCATGATGGCAATCTTTAAGGACTAAATAGAGGACATCATGGAGGTCTTCAAGGATGACTCATTAGTATTTGGGTTTCATTCGATGATTGTTTGAAGAATCCGAAGAAAGTGCTTTTATGATGTGAGGACACAAATCTAGTACTGAATTGTGAGAAGTATTACTTCATGGTATAGCAGGGAGTTGTTTTAGGACACAATATATCAAAAAAGGGGATTAAAGTAGATACTGCCAAGGTTGAGGTTATCGAAAAGTTACCACCACCACCGTCGATCAAGGCCTTAAGAAGCTTCTTGGGGCATGCAGGCTTCTACCAGAGATTCATCAAGGACTTCTCCAAGATAGCTAGGCCGCTGACCAAATTATTGGAGAATGATGTCTCCTTTAACTTTAATGAGGGCTGCTTAGAAGCTTTGAAATGATTGAAGGGAAAACTAACAAATGCTCCTATAATGGTGGTAACAAATTGGAGTCTACCTTTTGAATTAATATGTGATGCAAGCGACTCGGTAGTAGGGGCTGTACTTGGACAAAGATAGGATAAGCACTTCCAACCTATTTACTATGCTAGCAAAACCCTCACGCCTACTTAAGAGAACTACACTACCATAGAGAAGGAGTTGTTGGTCGTAATGTTCACTTTTGACAAATTTGGACCTTATTTAATTTTGTCGAAAGTTGTTATATACATAGATCATTCAGCATTGAAGTATGTTATTCCCAAACCTGATGTGAAGCCGAGTTTGATTAGATAGATTCTTCTCCTTCAAGAGTTTGATTTGGAAATCAAGGATACAAAGGGGTAGGAAATCTAGTTGCTGATCACCTTTTAAGATTGGATAACCTGTATTTAGAAGAATTGCATGAAGAAGAAATTAACGACAAATTTCTGGAAGAGAGCCTATTCTTGATACATGCAGTAAAGGATCATGGCACTCCTTGGTTTGTTGACATAGCAAACTATTTATTGGGGGAAGGTCCTACTAAAAGATATGGATTATCACAAGAAGAAATTTTTTTTTTTTTTTTTCAGAACTTAAGTATTACTTCTAGGAGGACCCTTTTGTATTTCGGATTTGTGCTTACCAAGTCATATGGTGATGTATGTCTCATGAAGAGGGACAAGAAATCTTGTTCCATTGTCATAGTGGGCCGACGGGAGGCTACTATAGTGCAAATAAGAGCGCTCAAAAGGTTATGAAAGCAGGTTTTTACTGGCCCATTATTTTTAAGGATTCTCACTTATTTGTTTTATCTTGTGACAGGTGTGAAAGAATAAGAAACATCTCCAAGAGAGACGAAATGCCACAAAAATTTATTCTTGAATGTGAGGTTTTCGATGTGTGGGGGATCGACTTCATGGGTCCATTTTCAAGTTCATTTAGAAACAAATACATATTGGTGGCTATGGTTACATCTTTAAGTGGGTGGAAGTTGGGTAGTATTAAGGTTCTTAAGAAAGCTCTTTTCAAGGTTTGGAGCACCTCAAGCGCCCATTAGTGATGGAGGCACCCACTTTTGCACTGCCCAAATAGAGAAGGTATTAAAGAAATATGGAGTGCATTATAGATTGGCCACTCCTTACCACCCAAACAAGGAGTTAAAAAGGATATTGGAGAAAACAGTGGCCAATAGCAGGAAAGATTGGAGTGAAAAATTGGATGATGCACTATAAGCATAAATGACGACTTACAAGATACCCTTGGGAACTACACCATACAGATTGGTGTATGGAAAAGCACGTTACTTGCCAATTGAGATAGAGCACAAGTCATATTGGCCCATTAAGGCTGCAAATCTTGATCTTGAAGCAGCAAGTAAACGTAAGTGTCTTCAATTAAATGAATTGGATGAGTGGAGGCAAATTACATCTAAGAACAACAAGATGTATAAGGAAAGAGTTAGACAGCTGCATGATACTTGAATCCGTCATCCAAGGCAATTCAAGGAAGGAGATCTGGTATTGTTGTATAACTCTAGACTTAAACTATTTTTAGGAAAACTTAAATCAAGATGGTAGGTTCCATCCATTGTTAGAAAAGTTTTTCCTCATGAAGCAGTGGAAGTAGAACATCCAGATAAGGGAATCTTCAAGATCAATGGACAACACCTTAAACTTTATTTTAGAAACCAAGAGGATTGGGAAGGAAAGGAGGAGTTCAAACTCCTAGAAGTTAGATTAGCCATGTAGAAAATTTGACATGTCGAGCTAATGATGTTAAACAAGCACTTCATGGAAGGTAACCCATGTGTAGTTTAAATTTGCTTTGTTTTGTTATGTTTTTGCTTTATAATCTAGATGGACTGGTAAGATAATTGTATGTTTAGTGTGAATTAATTTAGTGTTTGATCTTATTTTGTAGTTATCTAACAAATTTGAAGGAACTTAAGGGAGGAGAAATCAAATGGAGGAGATAAATCAACTCTATCATGGAAAATTTAAGCCAAATGCAAGGAAATGGAAGAAATCAAGATAAGAGGAGAATATGGCCCATGACACGCCCGTATTGTATCAGCATGATGAATCAGGGAGATCCCCTTGTCTGTAACGGGCGTGATGGAGGCTGTATCGATAAAAAAAAGATCATAACAACAAAAAAAAAAAATAAAGGCCCAAAAAGATCACGGTTCTGCTAACGGCCATGATAGAGGTAAGTATATTTTTTTTTTCATTTTTTTGCACATAGGGGATCACTGCCTTTGTTACGGCGGTGATCTAGAGTAGCCTATTTTGAAAAATTTCCATAGAATAGATAACGATCGTTGTTACGACCATGATATTGGTCGGTTTTTCAAACTAATTTTTCCCAATAAGATCACGGGCCTTGTAACGACCGTCATCGAGGGCGTAAACTGATACTATATAAGCATCAGTCCACTTTCCTTCTCCTCATTTTCATTTTATACCCGTTTAAATTTTTCCAATTCGTACCTTCTCTCTCTCGCACTTAACACCCATAACCTCACACACTCCACACTAGTTTACACTATTTCTTTTACAATCACAACAAATTTGGGATAACAACACTAGGTATGTGATTTCTACATTTTTCTTTCAATTTTTCATGAAATCTTGAGAATTTGGGTGAAAAACACGAATTTTTAGGGTTTCTGCAATTTCTAATAATTTGAGGCTTTAAGGTTGATTTATTTTGTTCTTCATGTTTGTATGCTTTATCCATGCTATCATCTTTCGTTTCGTGTTAAAATTTCAACGATTTTGACATGAACCCTAATTTCTACCCAAATCAACGATATTATAAATTTTAGGGCTTTTTGAAATTTCAAGTAGAATTGTACTTTAGAGACTAAATCATGTAGTATGGTGGTATTATAACATTTTTAAACATGAGTTTGGTACTTTAATGGTCAAAGCCCTAATTTTTCCACATAAACCCTAAGTTTTGGTACTTAAATGCTAAGTCTCCTAAAATGTGAATGTTATGTTACTCTAACTTATTAATAGAGTTGACCATGTTTGTTTAATGTATACGATTATGTTGCGTTATTTCTAATTTAGTTTTCACACATAAGGAGTACTTAAACATGTGATTGTAATTGTCTAGTACTACAAGTAATTTTGTCAAATCTAGTTACTTAATTGTAAGTTGTGATGTGTATGTTATTAGTGTATAGTGTGATAGGTGCAATCACATTTAGGTCATTGAAGCAATAAAAATATATTTTCCTTTTTGTTGATGGCACCTAAGAAAGACCTTGCTAAAAAAGGAGTTAAACGTCCCTATGCCGATCGATCACCAAGTGGAGGTGATGTTGGGAGTTCAAGTAGCACCTTAAGACCACCAGCAGGCATTCATGAAAAGCACCGTCACCAGTTCAATCAATTAGTGAAGAAGAAGAAGTTAATGGGGAACATGATCTTGAATGAGAAAGTGTTGGGAGAGTACGAAATTCTGAAGGCCTTTGAAAGACTAATGCTAGAGGAGCCATGGCTTAAATTCTTCAAAATCAAGGAAGACATATTTAGAGAGATGACCTTGGCTCTTATGGCCTCCTTTAAGTTGAAGTTCTCCAACATATACTTTGGCACCCATAATGAAGTCAAATTCTTGAATGAGAAAGTGTTGGGAGAGTACGAAATTCTGAAGGCCTTTAAAAGACTAATGCTAGAGGAGCCATGGCTTAAATTCTTCAAAATCAAGGAAGACATATTTAGAGAGATGACCTTGGCTCTTATGGCCTCCTTTAAGTTGAAGTTCTCCAACATATACTTTGGCACCCATAATGAGGTCAAATTCTTTGCCTACAGGAAGTATTATGAAATAAGCATCACTGATTTCATTAGATGTAGGGGGATCCATACTCATGCAAAGATTGACTCCCCTGAGTTCCATAGGCTACCCAAAAATAAGCCTAGGGAAGTCACACACTCAAATTTTTGGAGGAAGATATCCATGGAGTCAAAGTTTCACCCATGCAAATCCAGGGGCTTTCGTTCCAGATTACTAGGTCATCATATCCTTTACTATATTATAGTGAGGTCGATGAATCCAAGATTGGAGAGTCTTAGTGTAGTGGCTGATAGAGCTGCAAACAAGCCGAGTTATTCACGAGCTACTCGAGCTCTGCTCAGCTTGGTTCGTTTAGCTAAACGAGTTGAGCTCAATCTCAGACTTGTTTAGCTAAACGAGCCGAGCTTGAGCTTGTCCTCAAGCTCGCGAGCCTACTCGTAAACAGGCTCGTTATAGGCTTGTGAACAAAGCTTGTGAACAGGCTCGTTAAGAGCTGGCGAGCCAAGCTCGTGAAGGGGCTCGTTTAATATATATATAATATAATATTGATATTATATTATTAATATAATATTATTAATATATATTAATGTAATATTATATATAATTATTTATATTAATTTAATATTATAAATATAATTAAAAAATAATTATATAAGCTAAACGAGCCAAGCTCAAGCTCGTTTAACGAAACGAGCCCAAGCTCGAGCTCGGCTCCTTTAGGCTCATTTAGCTAAATGAGCCTAAACGAGTCGAAATCTAGCTTGGAAAAACTAAATGGGCTTGGGCTTGAGCCTATATATTCCAGGCTCTTTAAAAGCCCGACTCAGCTTGAGCCCGTTAAAAAATAAACGAGCTGAGCTCAAGCTTGCAAAAGCCCGGCTCGGCCCGGCTCGTTTGCACCCCTAATGGCTGAGATTGGTATGCTTCCACTCTACAACATTATCAAGAAGTACCAAGTAAATGTTGGAGTTATGCTTACTTTTGCATTCTGCCATCAAGCTTCAGACTTTGTTACTGTCATTTGCTTTGGGCCATTGATCACACGCCTTATGAAGAATTTGAGGATCTAGCCAAGGAAGTATGAGCCAAAGGACAAGATTGGAGAATCCAAGCCTCTCGCCTCCACTCCATTAAGCCAGTGGGGCATTCCAAAGGTGCCAAACCTAGATGTTGACATTGAAGGTCCGGGTGAATCTAGCAGCACACCATTCTCCAACTCTACTTATTCAACTGGGAGTTTAGCTAGGTTAGAGCGAACAATTTCTAATCAAGCCACTGAAATGGCTAAACAAGCGGTGGAATTAATGGATCAAAGAGCATATATCATTACTTTGAAAGAGGAGAATAAAAGCATGAAGCAGTTGATAAAAGAGGGATTTCATGCCGTATTTGATTAGTTCAAAATTCATGTACCTTCCTGCTCCAAATCCACCCCCCCACCCATGGAGGAATACCCTCCTCAAGCACCCCCCTATTTCTCGATAGGAAAAAGTTTCACCTCTAGTTAGCGTGTATCAGGTACCACCATCACCAACTTATCAAACTGCAGGTGAAGATAAAGTGGATCTGAAGAGGGGAGTTCAGAAGAAGAGGAGGAAGAATAGTATCTTCAACTCCGCTCCACACTTAGGAGGGGGATGGAGCAGTAGTAGCCTCCTCAAGCTTCTAGGTAAGCTCCACCACAATAGCCTCCAACCAATGAGAAAAGCGAGTTAGGATCAATGAGGAAATAAAGTGGATCTGAAGAGGGGAGTTCAGAAGAAGAGGAGGAAGAATAGTATCTTCAACTCCGCTCCACACTTAGGAGGGGGATGGAGCAGTAGTAGCCTCCTCAAGCTTCTAGGTAAGCTCCACCACAATAGCCTCCAACCAATGAGAAAAGCGAGTTAGGATCAATGAGGAAAGTGGGAGCACAGAGCCTGGATCCATTGCATCTGGAGAAGATGATGATGGAAAGGGAAGCTCGAAGAAAATTGTTAGAGCTGATGGTGATGACGATGACAATGGTGAAATTAATACAAGTGATGATGAGTCAAGCAAAGAAAAGAAGAAGAAATCTGATGATGACGACGACGACAAGGATGAAAAGAAGGCAGCAGTATCTGAGGGGGACAGCAGTAGCAGTGACCACAATCTCTACAACTGATTTTTCATCTTTTATTTTTCTTTTTCTTGGTTTCATTTTCCTCCATTTTTCGTTCTTTTTTATGAACTAATGTACTTTCATTTATAGACTTATTATGTACTGTTTTGTTTATTTTGTTGTGTTTATTTTGTTGCTTTGTTCTAGTGAATGATTGATGGTTGGATGTTTTGGCTGACTTCTCAAACTAGAATCTATGGAGCGAATCTTTCCATTTTGATCAGGGCAGTTTCAGTTTTCTTTTTTTTTTTTCCTTTTTCATTTCATTTCTCACCTAAGATATTAGGGACAATGTCTAACTAAAGTGCGGGGAAGGAATTTTGTCTGTGGAAGTATGGTTATGATACCTTATCATCAAAATTTTTCATCAAGCATGCTTTAGAAAACTCTATGTTGAAGCCAAAATTTTGAAAATTTCTTTCAATATCTCTCATAGTGGTGACAAAGTGGCCGTTTTGATGATTGTCCAATTTTCTTATTTGCTTTTGTATTTTCGTTAATATGTTACAATTGCAAGGCAAAATTTGAATGGTGTAGTCTTATTTATCATTTAACTAGGAATTTATATATCATATTAGCATAAGGCTTGAACTAAGAGTTAATTAGTTAATCTCAAAAACTTAACTTATTGTATAGTTATCCATTCAATTATCTTGCAAGTTTGATAAGTTTCATGACAACTGAAATTTTATTGAATTATAAACTCATACTTTCTTCTTTAAAAAAAGAAAAGAAAAGAAAAGAAAATTCAAGTTAAGTATGTGGAAGTTCGATGGGATACCTTTAGAACCTGGTCACCTAAGGTCGTCCGGCCTAGGATCAACCAACCGAGAAAATATACTTGATAAAATAAGTTATTGTTCAGAGAGTCTTGTATCTTGAGTAATTAGGCTTGTGGGATGCCCTAAAAAAGGGAATAATATCTATTAACTTGGGTAACGAATCCGGGATTATCGGCTGCAAGCTTGCTACATGGGTTGCAAGATTCACTAAAAAGTGGACATTTAAAAATATACATAGATGTAGAAGGAGCTAAGGAGGTATAAATTGTCAACATAATTGAATTATGCTTTACGGATGATTGATGATTTTCTATACTTTAATGTTGAGGAGATGGGATTGATTAATTTTCTTTTACTTGAACATTTTTATGTTTGATTTATTAAATATAAATCCTTATTTAAATGATGAAGGTAAAGACTGGACTATTTAGATTAGCTTTGAAATTCTTATAGTTTAATGGAAGAACATGTTATAGCAAGTAGAATAAGGACAATGGTACATTAAAGTGTAAGGCCACTTAGAGGAAATTTTTACATTAAATTGAGAGATGTATATTAATCCAGAGTTTTAACAAGAGAAGGCATCAATATGAGTAGTTTTCTTGCCCTTAGTTTTTATTTTGTTTTATCATTTATCAGCTAGTTTGCTTGAGGGCAAGCAAAGCTTAAGTGTGGGAAAGTTTTATAGGGCTAATTTATCATACTTATCTTGGTTTATTTATGATCAATTATGCTTTAAATTCTTGTTTTATTAAAGATAATTGGTACTTAATTAGAAAAAATATTCATTTCAGGTCAAAATATCAACCTTTAGATCAAATTGAACAAGATTTTGGAGTTGAATGTATCATACAAGACAAATCATGCCCATATCAAAGCTAGTGATCTTCTCGGGAACTTGTTAAAGAAGTAAATATGGGGGCAACAAAAGAAGAAGGGAAAATCACCCACAGAGGCGATCACGGCCTATGATACGGCCGTATCCTCGGGCATGATCTCCTCATACTTGGTAAATTTTATATGCTACAGCCGTTTTGTGTTGAAGATTAAAGGACCTCAGTGGAGATCACAGCCTCCAATACGACCATGACCAACAGTGGGATGATATGCAGTAACATATGAAGAAGTGATTACGGGCGTTGTAGAATATTGAGAATTCAACCCGAGGAGATAACGACCTTTAATACGGTCATGATCTACCTTGGAAAATCATCTCCAAGAGGATAATGGCCCGTGAAACGGGTATGACAGCAGTTTCTTAGGGAAATTTTCGCACCATTTCGGATTTTCACACCTTCTTAATGGGAGATGAAGGCTAGATGACATGTACTTTCACTCATTAGATGTACCTAATGGAGGAGAGATATAAATACTTTAGTGAAACATTAAAAGGGAGAAGATGATTCATTAGAAGGACATTAGATCTATCATTCTAATACACACCATTGATCTCTTTTATATCCATTTGTCTTGACCATCTTTCTATCATCATTGTACTCGTTTATGAGACCAAGTTGTACAAGATCTTAAAGTAATTGTCGTTTAAGGGTTGTTTTCATGTTCTTTCTTCTTAATTCTTACTATCATTGTATTGCGTTTTGTTTTCTTGTTGTATCATGCATAAGCAGTTGTTAAAGACTTGTGTAATCATTTATCATATATATATATATATATGCATGGAATGAATGCTAATTGTTGTAGAATTCACTAATCTCTCTATTGTTTTGTAATATGTTAATTCTAAGTAGTGCACGACTTAGGATTAGACCAGATTTCCTTAGGATGTGATTGTGAAATCTACCATTAGAATAGATCTAGGCTATAGAGAAAGGTTGCTCATGATGCATAGAGATAGAGTTGTGAAATCTTCTGGATGTAATATGAAATTACCTTCGGATCATGATTTTAATGCGATTTTAGTCAGCTGTTAACTAGGAAGAGATTCCACTAGACAAGGCTAAAATTAGGGTTCAAGACTCGAGAAAGATATTGAACTAAATGGTGGAATTCCATAGTTAGGAAGGACATAAAAAATAATGAATATGTATTGTGATGAACATAGTTGTAGTTAATTCATTAGTGAAGCAAGTCTATTGTGTCATTAATTGTTAAGTTAACTTAATTTCGTTAATTATTGTAATGAACATAGCTATAGTTAAGATTAGCTAGTTGTTAACTTTGATTGTTGAGTTGAATTAATTTGCTAGATAATAATCAATAGGGTGAGTAGTAGTACTTGTCGATGACCCCGATGATTACGACCCCATATTTCATTCCTATACTACATGCAATGGGATCTACTTGAGTCAAGTCACTTACCTACTATATCTACTATATTTTCAACCTATAACCTATAATTTTTATATGTAACTTACCATATTTACAACTTACTACATCTACAACTTTATGCAAGATCCAATGGTGGATCTTACATCTTCCCTATAAGTTACAGACCCAAGTCCAACCCTACATGTGATAGATACATTTACCTAGTGTTGATAAGTTTATAGGAAATGGATATTAGGAATTAATCATTTAAAACTAGGTCAGAAATAGCTCATCACTTGGTGATGTGAGCCAAAACAATCACTAGTAGACATAGACATGGTTTGGTTTCAAACTGGAATCGTCAATGGCGGTTTTAGAATCGGAACTGGACCGGTTAGAGGGTTCTAGAACTGGCTAAGGAACCACCCGTTTTTCGGTTCCTTGACGGTTCTAGGCTTAGAAACGGATGGAACCGACGGTTCCAACCGGTTCCATTAGAAAAAAGAAAAGAATTATGTAAAAAATTTTAAAAATTATATTAAATATATAATTATTAATGTTTACACTATTTCATATGAATAGTAAACTTTTCTTACCTATTTACAATATTTAATGTTTTATTATTAATAATACAAATAAACATAACTTAAAATTATAAATAATTTAGTTTATATAAACTTCTCCTAAAAGCAAAATTCATTCTTTAATAATGTGGGACTATTTTTTGTATTATAATTTTCTTGTTATCCTCTATAGTATTTCGTCATCTCATATTACTAATTATAATTGATATTAGTTGTGTTTATATATAAATAAATGCACATTCTAAATTTTTTTTAAAATTTTTGGCTAAATAATTTAATACTTTTAGAAGAAATAATTAATTATTTTGAGTTTAAAATTTATTTTATTAAAATATAAAATTTATTTTTTTATTAAAAAAACGGTTTCATGGTTCCAAAACAGAAATCGAAAACCGCTGGTTCCATGGAACTAGACCGAAATCGTAGGAGACGGTTCCGGTTCTGATTTCAATTCCTCATTTTCAAGACCTGAAATCGGAGATTTTGTTTTAGTTTGATTCGATTCCGAAATCATGAAGATGTCTAATCCCTAGGCTAATAAATGGCGAACAAACCCTTTTGACTTTGAAGTTTAACGTCTACTAGACTTTTCTTTTGGCCGCACATCCACTAGGCTTTCAAGTAGCTCACGTACCTCCACGCAACTGTGCCTTCAAATATCTTAAACCTGCGCGAAGGAAAGGCGATAAACAATCCTGCGTGTTCCGGGAAAGGTTAAAATTTGACAATTGCAAGATGATTGGTAATAGTGATACGACCATTCAACGCGCACCAAGGAGAAATTTCATAAAGTACCTAAACATGTACTTTTCTCAATATATTCAGCTCGACATTAGGATTTAGGTTCTTTTTGTTTCATTATATCTGATTATTTTAATATTTATATTTTTATCGTTTTAAAATAAATATTTAGTAAAAAACAAACATCAATAAAAAATCGATAATTTTACTCATAAATAAATCAAACACATATGATAAATAGATATGATATAAATAAATTACAAATACAAATTTGATACAGATATGACAAAACATCAACCTATCTAAACATACCCTTAATATCAATCGTGCACATTACTATGAAAGAGGCTTGTAATTTGGTACTTTCCCTCATTCTCTCTCTTTCTTTCTCTCTGTTTTTTTTCTCCCTAATTTTAATAAATATTGATGGATGAAGTACCATTGACTTAAGAATTAAGATATATATTCAAATAGGTAAGTTTAGGAGTTGTTGCAAGGCCCGATTAACTTTGGACTATTGTTCAGATCATCAACTAATAACTTGGAAAACCTCATCTTTGCATAGAATAGGAAGGTTTATCTTCTATAATAATATCTAACACAATGCCATAATATGAGCACCCAAAATCCATCAGGAACGCAACTGCAAGCATATAATAATATGTAAAAGATACCGTCATAATAAGAATAAGTAAATTTATAATGTAAATTGGTTATTAATAATCTCTATTCAATTCTATATATTCTTAGTACAGAAACGGATTTTAAGATTTAAATAAAATAAATATAAATTGATATTATACACGATATAAAAGATGTGGTTGTAATAAGAACATGAGAGCTTTCATAGTCTCGTCATAATTAAATCATTAAAATAAATATAATAATTGAAATATTAACTATTTTAGTGTTTCGATTATAATGAAATATGGTATAAACCATTAGATAGTGACTGGACCAGCTCCGTCAAAGTTAACGACGGGACCATAGAATTTTCCTAAGAATACATATATTTATAATGCAAATTGGTTATTGATGATATCTATTTGATTTATATACTTTTATTATGGACATGGATTTTTATATTTAAATAAAATTCAAACCCAAGTTGCCCGGCACAAATCACCCTTAGTTTCAGCCAACTTTTTTTTTTTTTTGTACCTTTTAATTTAAGAAATAGCTTCCTTAGAAACTATACTCCCTGATAGTAATTTTGACAGATCATCATGTTAGTGAACGTGTTCTCCCTAAATGACCTTAATTTGAAGGGACAATGGAGATCGGCAAGCGAATGCAACCAATTATTCATCTATTAGAATGAAAATACAATACAGATATGTATATAAATTGAAAATATAAAATTCAATCAAAGTTCTCTATAAGTAAGTAAACATCTATGCCTTCTTTGGGAGAACTGGGATGCTCTGTTCATTCCTGAAGAAATTCTGTGGATCAACAGCAGTCTTCACTTTCACCAATCTCGCAAAATTGTTATTGAAATACTTAACCCCATATACTTTCCCTTCGGCAAAACTATTATTACCATAAGTTGTGATGCCAATATCCAGATCTCTGTAGTTTATGAATGCACTTCTTGGGTTCTTAGACACAAAATTGGTCATGAAACTAAACAACTCTCTAATTTCTGCCAAGTAGTCCTTCTCCTGTTGGGGATCTTCCTTGCTCCAGTTGATCGAATACTGAATCTTAAACAAATTTCCAGCGCGATGGGGGAACGGTTTTGCAGATGCTGGAATTTCAGCCATCCTTCCACCATATGGATTGAAAACCAAACCACATTTCCCCAATGAAATCATCTTTTCCCACAGAGACTCGAGACCATCAGGGGGAATCGGGGTCTGGACATAATCCGATTTCCTTTTCAAGAAGTTTATTGACGTGGGAGTCCTGTTAAGCATGGCTTCTGGGGCAGTTCCAATATCGAAGTTATCCCACCAAAGTACTGATTGTATCCAACTGGTTTCGTTGCAATTCTCCTTCTTTAATCCCAACACAGGCAACTCCTTATCCAAAAGAGCAACCAAGGTGTCTGCATTTCCTAGGAATTGGGCTATAATAGTTGTCCTTATTGTTTTCTTCCCTTTCTTAGTGGGAGAACTAACAGGTTGTACCAACATCCTCATGAACAGATTGACATCGATCTTGGAAGAAACAGATTGCCATTGAGTAACAAGCTCAGTTGCGTTATTCTCAATATATCTTTCAGCTCTGAAAACCGTAACTGTCTCAGGAACCGGGACCAATTTAACCTTGTATGCCAAAACAACACCGAAACTCGCTCCTCCCCCACCACAAATCGCCCAAAACAGATCCTCTCCCATGGATTTTCTATCCAACAGTCGGCCTTTCACATCAACAATCTTGGCATCAAGGACGTTATCAACCGACAACCCGTATTTTCGCAACATGTTCCCATATCCACCACCACTAATATGCCCTCCAACTCCAACGGTTGTCCCAACACCAGCAGGGAATCCATGGACTTTACTCTTCTGCCAAATCGCGTAGTACAATTCCCCAAGAGTCGCACCGGCTTCAACCCAAGCCGTCTCGTCCTGGATGTTTACATCGATCGACTTTATGTTAAACATGTCGAGTATGAAGAAAGGGTCATTGGACACATAGGATATGCCTTCATAGTCATGTCCTCCACTGCGGATTTTCATGTGCATACCATGGTCTCTGGCACACACGACAGCGGCTTGCACATGGGATTCTTGAGTTGGGGTAACGATGATGAGAGGTTTCGGTGTGGAGGCGGTGTTGAAACGGCGGTTGCGGATGGAATTTTGAAGGACGGTTGTGTAGGACGTGTTTGTTTTGTCATATACGAGGCTGGAGACTTTGTCCGATTTTGTTTGGCTTATGAAGCAGTTTAGGAAGGTTTCATATACTGAATTTGAAGCTGCAGAGGAAGAAAAGGATGCATTAGTGATGAAGAGGAGGAGAAGAAGCGTAAGAGGAGAAGGGAAGGGTAAGGAGATCAATGGCTTCATTTTTGGGATCCTCGTATTAGTTTCAAGAAGGGGTTTTTTTTTTTTGGCCGACATATCAATAAGGTTTAAGTTTATATTTATATGTACATATCTGTCGCAATGGGCCTGAAGGAGTATGCTATTATTGTTATCACCGGAATCCCCTCTTTTTAGTATAAACAAATCATACAATAAAACACGAGCAAAAAGATTATACAGTGAAATCGACAGTTATTTTATTAAACGGTCATCAGTTATCTTTCTATATCTTTCTCTCTCTCTCTCTCTCTCTCTCTCTCTCTCTCTTCTCTTTCTTTCTTTTTTTTTTTTTTTTAAAAAAAACTGCTAGTGTATATTTATATATTTAGGTTGCCTTATAAAAAAATTATTAAAGTATAAATTAAAAAACTAATTATTATTTTACTAATAAAAAATTCAAGATAATAAATAGTATAAAAATCACATTAATGACATGACACTTAAAATTACATTTATTAATTGGTGGTTTTTAAAAATATATACTATCTAAACGGCATATTATATATCTAATTTTACAATGACACTTATATAATTATTTTTATATATAATTAGTATTTATGAAAGAAAAATTTAGAATAGGCGGATAATTAGGGAAAATTATTCATTAGATATATACACATGCATATATATATATATCTGATAAATATCTATTATTAATTATATTTTAATACATATATATTATATGTGTCCTGTAATAGCCAATAAAAAACCTTTCATGCAGCCCTTATAAAAATATTAAATAAATAAAATATAAATATAAATAAAAAATATTTATATATATTATTTTAATATAAATATAAATACGCATAAAAGACAAACCATTCAAAGACACCCTTTACCTGCACATGAATTTTCGTTCCTGTTTCCCCTATCTCTTTTTTGTTTGTTTATCCGACATTATCGTTTGACAATTGCGGAACGTGATCTCTCCCTCTCTCTCTCTTACTGACAATCATTAAAAAGCATGTCCTATTGCATACCTTTTGTTTATTAATTTTATTTTTAATTTTAATTCTTGTGGGGAGTGGGTCTAGTTCTCCGGTCTAATACTCGTTCTATAGCCAAGAATTTATCTTATATCTTCATTTATCGCGTCTCAACTTATATGATGAATTGCAACTGACATCCTTTTGTAATTATTTCATTTGTAATTACCTTGAAACTTAAAATTTTATCCAGTGTATTTACTTGGTTTGTATCTCAACTTTCAGGGTAAATTGATAATGATATTATTTTACATTAATTCCATGTAAAGTTGGATTGATTTTTAAAATTAAAAGGTGATATGAAAATGGTTATCGTGGCCCCATAAAAAAATATTTTTTAATTTTTATATAATTGTTTTAAAAATAAAATAGTAAAATGGAATTTAAAATTGGGATTTGTAAAAAATTTCATCTGGAAGTGTTGAATTCTAGTGATATGGTCTTAGTCAACGCAGCTAGTACAGTGATTTTTATCCTAACTTTTGTGTGGTTCCAATTGATTTTATTATTACTTTTCCTTTTTTTATGAGTGCATTTTTTCGAATAATACTTTAATAGCTTAAGTACCACTTGTCGTTTTCGGACATGTGATCAACTGGCCATGCCAGCGGATCTAGAATAAGTTGAATATATACTCTTTAGTTTGACGGTATTTCTTGATATCTATGGGTTGATTTTCTCTTGTTAAAAAAAATAATTACATTTTCAAGCGATATGTGTACTTATTTATTTTTTTATTTATTCAACTTTGCATATTATACTAGATGAATCGAGTCGAGGGGATTCGAATATATACATATATATGTATATATGAAGGTGAACAGTACATTCCATACGGAATGAGGATTTTTAACATAATTCAAATATTTACCATAGTGATCTCTTTCAGAAATTAAGGGAAAAAAATTGCTTTTGACAGCCATAATATAACTCCTCGCAACTTTTGTATTTGAAAAAAAGAAAAGAAAAGAAAAGAAATGAAAGTTTTTAGAATTTGATTGAAATCTTCAAGTTTTATTAAAAATAAGATAAAGATTTAATAGTTATTTTATATGTTTTGAATATGATGTAAATTATGGTGTATAAATTGAAATTTGTTTGTTTGAAAAAGAAAAGTTGTAATTTGTTTCAGCAGAACAAAAATTGATTGAGGAATATGGTCTGTTTTCTTTGTTTTAGCCCCTGTTAAGGGGATGTGTTAATCTGTCATCTTTCCTTGGTTTCGTTATCATGTACGCGTCAGAAGTAGAAGTTTCCTTATTAGAGGCGAACCCAGCACCAAGCTTTTGCTTGGGAGAATGGGCAAAAAATTTTAATTAGAAAAATATGTAAACCCAAACAATAAAATTAGAGAAACTTTTTATGATTTAGTTTTTCACATTGCCCCATATGTCAATCCATTACAAGCTACTTCAAGAAATAATATATTGAAAAATAAAAATTGATTTAATTAAGGATACATGCACACATGTGTTTTCGCATCCGTCCATTATTAATAGACATTTTTTAATACGTTAAAAGTTTTAAACTGAAACTTTTAAGAATTTAATATTGATTATACATTTTAGGAAAATAAATGTATAAAAAGGTGAAAAGCTTATTTGTTTTTGTATTTTACAAATGAGAAGATTTTTATGGTTTCATCTATTAAAATGATTATATAAGTTAATCTATTGGGAATTTTAATGATCGATAAACTTCCTTTTCCCTGGCAGCATCCTTTTATTGCCTTCATTGTACCTTTAGAATCCTTAATAAAAGATCTCACGGGATCAGAATGAAAGAGACATGTTATTTGCATTTATAGGTCTGGACAAGAATATGGATGGAAAGAAGAATATGGGGATAAGATAAAGGCAATTGAGTTACGGAATATGCAACCAAAGGTTTTACACCTTAATGAGCAAGGGAAATCTCTTTTCCCATATTAGTTATAGGGGAAATAGGAATGATTTTTTGTTTTTTCAAAGGATCGTTATTACCGAAAGGCAAAACTTATCTTTATTTTAAGATCCTATAAATGGAAGTATAGACAGCATTTTAGTTATTTTATTTAGAGATAGAGATAGGAATATGTAATGGAGCTTTAAAATATAAATATTATTATTTATTTTATTTGGGCTGGACTCGCGGCTAAGTGATAGGGCCTGTTAAGTCTGGTTCCGTTATTGGGATGGCTTGGGGAGATTCGACTTAGTGGGCTCGGAACAGGGATCGTTTGATCAGTTTGTCGTATTCAACTTTTCTCAAGTAAGCTCATGCACAGAGGATATGACTATTGAGCTTGACTCATGAGGAGTTCAATTAGGATAACCATGAATTGAGCTTACTCCATCTCATTCATCAATCAATGAGGTGATCTAATGATCGTTATCCATGCCAAGTGCCAATAAATACTTAATCACTCCTCCTCATTTCTAACTTTTAGAGAGAAAAAGACAAACAATATTCTACAGAGGAGACTCTATTCAAAAAGATCAAATAAGACAACTTAAGTGATTTCTACCTTAACTGCTTAAGAAATGTAAGGTTTAGGTATGAGGTCTATTCAAGCTCCCTTATCTCTCACTTGTGTATTCGAGACACTGAGACTGCTTATTCTTCCTCTCTTGTCATTCTCTCATAATCATCCCATCATCAAGTGTCATCTCTTCAGCAATACTCTGAAGTGATTGGCCAAGTACAAGATCCACGTGGCGCATGTCTAACCACTATCAACAAGAACCCTACATTTAAAGAATACATGCTATGTGTTGCCAGCCATTGTTACTATTGTTGTCATTGGCACCATTGTACTTCAAAGGTTAAAAGAAATAAAGAGGACATGGTTTTTATGTTGCAGCTGATATATGAAATAATAATCTAAATATATCTTACCACAAAAATTACTATACAAGGTACCATGTTTTTTTGGCTATTATACTAACCAAGGTGTATGTGATAAAAAAACTCAATAAAAACAAGTTTATTTGTTTGTGTTACTAAACATGTATCTAAAATTTGACGTGAGCTATTAAAACCATTTTACGCAAGGTGTTTTCCTTAGTAGAAAGCCATTTTAGGTGAGGTGCTGTCTAATATGGCCTCATCATGCTGATAGATATAAGTGATGGCAATATTATATATACGTAATTAGATAATCTTAGGGATAGGCAAGAGGTGTAAATAGCTATTTTCCCTTATCACGATATTTTTTTCCCCTTAAAAGACAAATTGATATCATATTAATTTTCAAACCAGCAAAAACGTCAAGCATCTCATTAATATGTTTGAAATTAAGAAAACTGAACAACCCAAAGAAAAAGTAGGTTCCTAGATTGAAGGGGCCTTTCAGACCCAATCCATGGAGCACTTTTCCATTCTTGTTGCATTACTTGCAATCCGGCTCATCAGTAAATTTGCCTATCGTCTTACCACAAGCAAAACTTAAATGACCTAAACAAAAAGTAACGCTTATAATTGCCAGGTAACTTCTATTTAGATGTCATAACCTTAAAAATATTTTCACCATTCTTCTTGATAATAACATCCTCTTCGAGATGTCATAATTTTATTATAATGTTTACTTTACAAAATTTTCAAAAATGGTATAGATTATATTAGAAAAAAGGGTTAATGTCACAAATAGTATCTAAACTGTGGTCAAATATGTAATTAGGTATTTGAATTTTGAAATTGACTAATTTGCTGCCTAAAAGAATTTTTTTGCACAAGCTAATGGTACCTCCTTCAAGTTCTTTCAAGTATTAAATTGATTAATTTTAAAACTTTTTTGGTATTAAATTGATGAATTTTAAAATTCAGATACTAAATTGATCATTTTCAAAATGCAGATAGTTAATTGTATATTTTTTCAAAGTTCATATATTATTTATGATATTATCCCTAGAAACAAATATAGGTTGCTTTGCAAACCAATAGAAAAGTCAATAATTCATGGTTAGTTTTAGAGAATCTTGTGATCAAGGAAAGATTTGAGGCGGTTTGATGTGTAATTGGCCATTCTATTGTATTTTTTACCCTCAAATATACACATGTGCATGTTTAAATAATGGTTGCTTATCTAGGATTAGGTGCCTCATGAATATCTAAACCTAATTTTGTCTCGAATACGTATACCCTTCTATGAATAAAGTAGATTTGATAAGAATGATCATTTTAAATATAATTTAGATCCTGCGCCAATCCACGGTTGCCTTGAATGGATGAACTTTAATAACTAAAAACATCAACAATCTCGCTTGGGTTTAAAACAAGTTGAATTTAATAAAATCAGTTTATTTTACTTTTAAAACCCGAATTCCGTCTAATATAATAATCGGCAGAACGTACGGATTGCGACTTGCAAATTTGTACTGCATTACAATACAACGTATCCAATTTAGGGACAATTTTGGTACATTTTGGGTCTAATAAGAAAATTTGAGGGCTCAGGGCATCTACTACTTTCACATTTGGAATTGGAATGGAATTGGAGACACCCCAAATTAAAGTGTACCCAAGCATGCGATGTCGGAGACCATGTCAAACTTAGAATGGTTGGATTTAATTATTCAAAAAGCCACTTGTTGAAGGACCATGGCCGGCTAGCCGTGTTGAACATGGTTGCGGTCCCCCTCCAGTTCCTATGTCAACATCACCTGGTATTTCAAGGACAACATTTCTTTGTTATGGCAGTCTGAGAAATATAAGAAGGGCCGGGGGGTGGGTGGGGGGAAACCATACAAAAATATTAATCCATTTAATAGAAAAGATGACTAAGCAATAATGTGGGAATTCGTAAAATTGATTAAGTTTGTAATCTTAATTTACATCGCATGTGTTAGTGAAAAATACATATAAAGTTGAATAGAGACAATGAATAATTAATTCACAATGTAATTATGTTTATTCGGGTTAGAACCGGGTATTATACATCTTGCGTCGTTTTTTAAAATAGAAATCATGTTTCTATATGCCCCTTTCCATGTTCATAGTATATTTTCCTATTTGGAGTCATCATTCCAAATAAGCATAAATGAAAAATGGGAAAATCATTAAAAAAAAGGGGTATTTTTAATAAAATCAAATGTTGCACTATAATGGGTTTTCGCAAGGATAGGATATGTTTGATCCATTGTTTTTTGATTATTTTGATATCTTATTTTAATTGTTTTTGAACGGGCTATTTATCAAAAATAAATATAAATAAAAAACGGACATTAGATCAAATAGATCATATACAAATAAGATATAGATATAAATAAAAAAAAAAAAGATATCGTTAAAAAGCAAATAATCCAAATAAATGCTCAAGCTCATCGGTCCATGGCTCTTTCAAATTGAAAAAAAAAAGAAAAAAGGAAAAAGGCTTAGTTTTTAGTTTGAGTCTTCTACTTGTAACTTGCGGCTTCCTATGAATCTTCGTATTCCGATGCCGTGACAATTCCAAATTTCCAATAGAGCCATCGAAAAGGAGAGTGATGCGACTACAAAATGGAGACAGAACCTAAAATTTGTACGCCGCATTTAGCGGACCAAACAAAAGATGTCCTATCCTATGAATTCACTGGGGAAAATGTCAACGAATATCTCCCTGTCTAGACCCGACCTGGATCAAGTCAAAGCTAAAACACGATTCAGGCATACACTGAATCTAAACCAAAAAACAAAGTAAAGGAAAATAGTAAAAAACACGTACAATTTTCTTTGGAAAGAAACACGGTTAGTTAAATGATAGTTAAAAATTAAACTATTTCCATGTGAATTAAAAATATAATAATTTTTTATTCGTAGCTTGTCACTATTAAAAAGAAAAATAGATGTAATCTTAAACCATATTTGGTTTGATTTATATATACTTTTACTGAAATAAAAATATCATTATTTAACAATGTAGGAATGGTTTTTTATTTTTTAATTTCTTTGTAACTAACAATTTTTACTAATCGTCAAACAACTAATAGTATAATTTTTCAATTGAAGTCAAATTTAGTCACAGAGAAATAAATGTACGTTTCGGTCAAAAAAAGAAGTGGATGTACGTCTTGTATGTGTTTCTGTAGATGATAAAGTTTTTGGATAGTATCTTTATTTTGAGTTTTAAGCTTAACTTATTCTGAATCTATTCTTTTCATACACACACACACACACACAATATATAATATTATATAATATATGATTTAAGTCAAAAGAAAATCACGCGAGTGGATCATGCATAGGTTGCAAATGAGCTCGAATTTAAATTCAATTTAAAATTGTAAAAATCAATCTCAGTTCGAGGTTCAAGGTCAACCAGAGAATCTTTGTACAAAATTCATTATATATATTGATAAACTAATTTCACATGATAAAACAAATAGAGTTAGCGTTGGAGTAGGGGATCAAGGTCAGTGTTCCTCCTCATTAATAAGCTTTCCCCTAGACCCAATCTCATTGAAGGTTTTAAAACTTGGAATGCTTTAAAAAGTTTTGAAAAATCCTCATTCTTTGTATCATAGCTGTTGACATATCTTTGTAGATTCAATAGGATGGTTAGATTGAAAAGATTTTGACCATCCATTAAATGTGAGCGTTTGTAGAGAGTCATCTAAGTAAATACAAATATATATCCAAGAGCTTCTTTTTAAAATTGCTTGTGTTTGTATTAGGTCGAACTTTGTTGTATTATAGGAGCATCAGATGTGGCAAGGAAACACCGTTTCCGCCGGTTCACGGTTCCACATTTCGTGGAACCGAAACGAACCGCCAGAGCCGGGGCGGTTCCCGTTCCGGTTCCGGTTCCACGTGAACCGTTTTTTTTTTTTTTTTATGTTTTGTTTTTGCTCGCCTACACCATCCCCCCCACCCCACCCCCCCCCCCCCCCCCCCCCCCCCCCCCCCCCCCCGGGTTTACGCCCCTGCACCCCCCTCTTTTTCCTTTTCCAGTTTCGTTCCAAGTTTTGTTTGTTTTTCTTTTTTTTTTTTTTTTCCTTTCCAGGTTTCGCTTCGTTCGTTTTTTTTTTTTGGTTGGAACCGCCGGTTCCTGGTCCGGAATAGTGGTTCAAGGACCCGGTTGAACTGCCGTTCCACCACACCGAACCGTTTGGACCCGCCGGTTCCGGCGGGTCCTTGAACTGTTCGGAATCGTCACCCACGGGGCGGTTCTTGGGTCAGAACCGCCGGTGATAGTTCGGGGCGGTTCGCGATTCAGAACCGCCCCGTGGTGATGTCTAGAAACACGTTTAGAAATGAATGGTAAAATGAGTCTAGTGAGATTATCTTTATCAATAAATTACATAGAAAGTTATTTAATATATCACATCACCATCTTAAGAAGTTCTTCACTTTATCATTGGATTACTTTAATAAGATACTTAACACTTTTTAAAAATTTTTATGAATCCCATATTATATAAATTATATAAAGTTAACTTCAAAAGAACAAAAAAAAAAAAAAAGTTTTTTGGGTTGCTTGACTGACCCACAAAATTAAGCAACCCCGTTATAAGTTAAGCAACTCATAAAGAGGTTGCTTAACTTAAATTCTCTTTATTGATTAAGTAACTCATAAAGGGTTGCTTTGCTATATAACCCGGATAAAGTTGCTCTAATCGATCATCATATTCTCATGCTATGGCTATTCCATAGAATCATCGAAATGGGAGGACATTGTATAAGTACCAATATGTCCAAATAAAAATAATGCAAATATAAATTATATAAAATCAATTATCAAAATCCTAATACAAATATATATATATATATATATAGTACATGCGATTTATGTTTTTCATATGAGTTACATGTAGTAGTACATGTGACTCATGTGCAAACATAAATCGAACTTTTTATATGTGATATATATATATATATATATATGTTGAATCACTTTTCACGATTGTGATTTAAATTTTTGCTAGATCGCATTTTGTTTATGCAATTCGTTCGTAAAAAAATAAAAGGCTTATTATATATGCGATTTTATATTGGTAGTTTGGTAATTAAAATTATCTCAATTGTATTTAGGTAATGTTTATGCTTAGGGTTTTTAAACATGTATTTCACCCTTTAAAATGGAATCTGACTTAACTGAAAAATAGAGCTAAAATCTCAATTTTGTTAAGCCGGCCGCATTTACCGGCCTAAACTAATCCAGGATGTCATATGAATTACTTGCCCGATTATTAAAGTGACTTCATTATTAGCAAAACTGAGTTGATAAAATATTCACTGTCAGATTACATACTGTACTAGCTATATATGATCACGTGGTGGATTTTTGACTTCAATTTAGATTGAAAATTCATAAACTTGGTCCGTTGCATTCTATTTGTAAGTTGCGTCTTGCAAGGGATCTTCACTTCACATTTCCATGCTGTGACAATTCCAATAGAACCATGCTAAAGGGATATGATACAATCACAAGATGGAGACAGAGTCTAAAATTTGTACGCCGCATTTACCGGTCCAAATAAAAGATGTCCTATCCTATGAATTCACCGCGGAAAATGTCAATTGTCGAGGCATATCTTCTTGCCTAGACCCGGCGCAGATGGAGTCCAAACTAAAACCCAATACAAGTTTACACCAAATCTAGGGGGGAAAAAAAAAAACAAAGTAATGGAAAACAATAAAAAAATACACGATTTTCTTTGGGAAGAAACACGTATAGTTAAATATGTCAAAGATTAAACTATTTTCCCACGAATTAAAAATAATTATTTTTTCTTTCACAACTTGTTACAATAATAGAAGAAATAAATGTACATTCCATATTTTCTTTGATTTACGTATACTTCTACTAAGAGAAAAAAAGATCACATTAATTAATAATGTGGGACTCATGTAAATTTTATTTCTAACTTCTACATTTTTAGTAATCTCTATACTATTAATATTATAAGTCTACAACTGAAGTTAGATGTCATTGAATGAATGTACATTTTTATAGTAGTACTAAATGATAGCAGTGGAAGGAATGGAATTTTTACCACGACTTCTTGATTTTGCGAATACGTGAAAAATGATCTTCTAATTATCTGTTGATTTTAAGAATAAAAATTCAAAGATTCAATATGAGTGTGAATTTTGGAAAAGAGATCAAAATTGTGATATGTTGATTTGTGCATAAATACCAAAAAGTGTTAAGCTATCTACATGTTGATTATATGGAATAACATCAAAGAAAGGAGAGACAAGATAATATTATTATTCCATCAAATTTTTCTCTCTTGACTTTTACAACTCTAGTCTATTTATATGATTAAAATAAAGTCTAATTAAAACATATGAAATATATAAAAAGAGATACTAATCCTATTAAAAAGATGCCACTCTTATTAAAAATGATTCTAATCATATATATTAAAAAAAATAACAATCTTCCTAAGATGATACTATGCCCTTTTTCACTTGTGCCAATAATCTAACTCTGTTATGTACCTTGCATCATTCTCCCTAGGTTGAATGAAATTTGTCCCCAAATTCTCATTGTCTAAACAAGTGCTATTATAAGGAATTAGGTGTTTAACATTAAACACATGCATCAATGGGCAAACTTTTGAATCTTGAATCTTTTCCACATGTTGTTATTACCGCCTTCGTGGTAATATCCCATGATGAGTGTCTCCTCTGATCCCAAGTGACACAGCAGAAGGGATAAAATTATTACCATGCTCCGTTGATTTTTTGAATATCCAGAAAATGATCTTCTAATTGCCTGTTGATTCTAAGAATAACTAGATAAATATGTACCAAAACTCGAAAACTCAATAATAGTGTGAATTTGGAAAAGAGATAAAGATTGCAACATGTTGATCTATGCACAAATACTAGAAAGCAATGAGTTATCTATCTGTTGATTCTATGAAGTACCTAGAAAGAAATGAAAACCAAAACAATACTATTATTTATTTTGGCAAGAACAAAACAATATTATTATTCCATTAAAATTCTCTCTCTTGACTTTTACAAGTCTAGTATATTAATAGGATTAAAATAAAATCTAATTAAAAAGATTTGATACATATAAAAGAGATACTAATCCTATTAAAAAGATATTTCTTCTATAAAATAATAATACTAACCATATGTATCCCAAAAAATAACAATATTCCTAAAATAATAATATACCCTTCTTGCGTTTGCACTAATAATCAAACTTTGTTATGCATCTTGCATCACTAAAGATGATGAATTTTGGGTTTGTTTGGATGGTCTGTTTTTCATCTGTATCTATATCTTTTTTCAAAATGATATGTTTAGATATGTCCGATTTAAATTTATATTTTATTTATATTTAATCTTTTAATAAAAACTATCAATTTTTTTATATGAATATAATTCTTTATAAATAATTTATTAAAAAAATTTTTTAAAAAAGTATATATATATTTGTAATCTATTAACAAACAAACCGACCCAATTAACTGTACTTTTATTTTGTGATTTAAGTGTAATTTATTTTGACTACATTCTTTTTCATAAATATATATTTATATATTTTAAAATTTGACGTTAAAAGATAATCACGCCACTAGTCATGCGTTTTAAACCCAAATCGGTGAATTGGCACGTCTAAGACTTCGCCATAGAACCACCCAAGGCGACTTGGATTTCATTTTCTTATTATTATTATTATTATTTTTTTTTTGGGCCAAGAAGCGACTTTGATTTCGAGTCTGTGGTTTTGATTTCGATTGAGTGAACTAAGCCAGGGTGTATCGTAGTCTACAAATGGAGCTCGGGTCCCTTGCTCAGGATTTAATTTCAGCATATTATTTATTGAACTTATATCACAACCAGAGAATCTTTATACAAAATTCGTTATATATATTGACAGACTAATTTTACATAATAAAACAAATAGACTTAGAGTTGGAGAAGGGGATCAAAGTCAATAGTCCTCCTCATTAACAACCTTTCGCAGGGTCTATGGGGGAGGAAGAGCAAGACCCAAACTCAACGAAGATTTTATAACTTGGAGTGCTTTAGAAGGTTTTGGAAAATCCCAATTCGTTGTACAATAGTGATTGAATCATTTTTTTTTTTTTAAATACAATAGGTATGGTTAGGGTGAAAAAATTTCGACCACTTATTAAATGTGAATGTACGTATATAGTCATTTTCGAAAATACAAATATATTTAAGTGCTACTTAAAATTGTCTATGTTTATAGAAAAATTCTATAGTATTGTTATTAATTTTTAATAAATCAGTTTCATCGACTATTCAACATCTTACATTATATTCAATCCTGATCGAACTATTAACATAGTTAATATTTTAATTTTATATTTATTTTAACAATTGGATGATTGATTGGATGGTTCCGTTAATGGATTACGAAAGCTCTTATGTTTTTATTAAGTCGAATTTTATTGTATTATCGGAGCATCAAATGAGGCAACGAAACGTGTTTAGAAATAAATAGTTAATTGGGTCTTGTACTTGCAAGGGATTTTCATATTCTCATGCCGTAGCCATTCCATAAAAATATGAAATAACCACAGTTTACCGGTCCAAATAAAAGATGTCCTATCCTATGAATTCACTGGGGAAAATGTCAATTGTCGAGGCAAATCTTCTTGCCAAGACCCGGCGCAGATGGAGTCCAAACTAAAACCTAATTCAAGTTTACACCAAATCTCGGGGAAAAAAAAAAAAAAAAACCAAAGTAATGGAAAACAATAAAAAAACTCACGATTTTCTTTGGGAAGAAACACTTAGAGTTAAATATGTCAAAGATTAAACTATTTTCCCACGAATTAAAAATAATTATTTTTTATTCACAACTTGTTAGAATAATAGAAGAAATAAATGTACATTCCATATTTTCTTTGATTTACGTATACTTCTACTAAGAGGAAAAAAGATCACATTAATTAATAATGTACATGTAAATTTTATTTCTAACTTCTACATTTTTAGTAATCTCTATACTATTAATATTATAAGTCTACAACTGAAGTTAGATGTCATTGAATGAATGTACATTTTTATAGTAGGACTAAATGATAGTAGTGGAAGGAATGCAATTTTTACCACGACCTCTTGATTTTGGAATACTTGAAAAATGATCTTCTAATTGCCTGTTGATTCTAAAAATACATAGATAAATAGGTATCATTGTTTGAAGATTCAATATGAGTGTAAATTTTAAAAAAGCAATCAAAATTGTGATCGGTTGGTTTGTGCACAAATACCATAAATCAATAGCCTATCTCCATGTTGATTATATGGAATAACAGGAAAGAAATGAGAGACAAAATAATATTATTATTCTATCAAAATTCTCTCTCTAGACTTTTGTAACTCTAATCTATTTATATGATTAAAATAAAATCTAATTAAAAGATTTGACATATGTAAAAAGAGATACTAATCCTATTAAAAAGATACCACTCTTATCAAAAATGATTCTTATCATATCTACCTAAAAAAAAATAGCAATCTTTCTAAAATAATAATATGCCCTTCTTGCACTTTCGCCAATAATCTAACCCTTTTATACACCTTGCATCATTCTCCCTAGGTTGAATGAAATTTGCCCTTAATTTTTCATTGTCTAAACAAGTGCAAATATAAGGAATTATGTGTTTAACATTAAACATATCCATCGATGGGCAAACTTTTGTATCTTGAATCTCTTTCCCATGTTGTTATTGCCGCCTTCGTGGTGCCATTATTTCTCAAGATAAATGTTGCCTCTGTCATCAGAGTAGAAGGAATGAAATTTTTACCACGTTTTGTTGATTCTATGGATATCCAGAAAATGATATTCTGATTGCCTGTTGATTCTAAGAATAAGTAGACAAATAGATATCAAAATTTGAAGACTCAATAATAGTGTGAATTTTGAAAAGAAGATAAAATTACGATATGTTGATTTATGCATAAATACTAGAAGGCAATGAGTTATCTATCTATTGATTCTATAAAGCACCAGGAAAGAAATGAAAGGCAAAATAATATTATTATTCCATCAAAATTCTTTCTCTTGACTTTTATAAGTCTAGTTTGTTGATATGATTAAAATAAAATCTAATTAAAAGATTTGAAATATATAAAAAGAGATACTGATCCTATTAAAAAAAATTACTTCTATAAAAAATAATACTAATAATATTTATTCTAAAAAATAACAATCATCCTAAATAACAATATGTCCTTCTTGCATTTGCACTAATAATTAAACTTTGTTATGCGCCTAGCATCACTAAAGATGATAAATTTTATTGAGAGTACTTTTATTTTGTGATTTAAGCTTAACTTATTTTGACTTCATTCTTTTCATAAATATGTATTTATATATTTTAAAATTTGAAGTTAAAAGAAAATCATGCCATTGGTCATGCGTTTCAAACCTAAATCTGTGAATTGGCAAGACCAAGACTTCGCCATTGAATCACCCGAGGCGACTTTGATTCCGAGTCTGTGGTTTTGATTGCGAGTGTGTGAACCAAGCCAGGTTGTATCGTAGTCCACAAATGAAGCCTGGGT
Source organism: Combretum micranthum (assembly GCA_024138025.1). Lineage (NCBI taxonomy): Eukaryota > Viridiplantae > Streptophyta > Magnoliopsida > Myrtales > Combretaceae > Combretum > Combretum micranthum. The sequence goes on along the minus strand of JAMXBD010000013.1, from coordinate 1,917,208 downwards.
CCAAAGCTCAGAATTTAATTTCAGTATATTATTTATTGAACTTATAGCACAACCAGAGAATCTTTATACAATATTCATTATACATACTGATAGACTAATTTTACATAATAAAACAAATAGACTTAGCGTTGGAGAAGGGGATCAAAGTCAATAGTCCTCCTCATTAACAAACTTTCCCAAGGTCTATTAGGGGCCAAGACCAAGACTCAAACTCAATGAAGATTTTATAACTTGGAGTGCTTGAGAAGGTTTTGGAAAATCCTAATTCGTTGTACCATAGTGGTTGATATCATTTTTTTTTTTAAATACAGTAGGGATGGTTAGGGTGAAATTTTTTTGGCTATTTATTAAATGTGGATGTGTGTATATAGTCATCTTAGTAAATACAAATATATCCAAGAGCTTCTTCTTAAAATTGTTTATGTTTGTAGAAAAATTTTATGGTATCGTCATTAATTTTAATTAAATCAGTTCTATTAACTATTCAACAGCTCACATCATATTCAACTGTGATCGAACTACTAAAATTGTTAATATTTCAATTATCATATTTAATTATTTATTTTAACGATTGGATTGTTGGTTGGATAGTTCTATTGAGGGAATTATAAAAGCTCCTGTTTTGTATTAGGTCAAATTTTGTTGTATTATAGGAGCGTCAAATGTGGCAAGGAGATGTGTTTAGAAATATATAGTTAATTGTGTCTTGTACTTGCAAGGGATTTTCATATTCTCATGCCCATTCCATAAAAATAAATAGTAAATTTATACAAGATGTCCTATGAGCTTACTTGATTAATGTGATTTAATTATTATCATTTATCAAAGCTGAGTTGATATGGTATTCACTGTCAGAATAAATACTAAACTAGCCATATGATCACGTGGTGGAATTTTGAATTCAAATTGGATTAAAAATCATGAACTCTAATCCTTCATGTAGAAAGTGCACTTTATTGGTTCCATTCCATTATCTGTCTTAAGTGAATTTTTTGATTTGTATCTAGCCATAGGTATGGTTTTAGAAACGAATTGGAATTAGTATCATTGATTTTGGATCTTAAAAATAGGGAGTTAGCAGTTCTCATTTTTGGTTTTCGAACAGTAGAACTGACTTTTTTTTTAAATAAAAATAAAATTTAAAATTTAATAAAATAAATTTAAACTCAAACTAATTAATTATTGTGTTTAAACGTGTTAAATTATTTAACTAATTTGTTTAAAAATTTGTTTAGAATACAGATTTACTTATATATAAAAACAACTAATATCAATTATAGTTAGTAATATAAGATTGCAAAATACTCTAGAGGATAACATGAAAATTACAATACAAAAAATAATCTCACGTTATTAAGAAATGAATTTTTCTTTTAAAAGAAATTTATATAAACTAAATTATATATAACTTTAAGTTATTTTTATTTGTATTATTGATTACAAAACATTAAACATTGTAAAATAGTGAATAATTTACTATTCATATGAAATAGTGTAAATATTAATGATTAAATATTTAATATAATTTTTTTAAATTTTTTTATCTAACTATTTTTTTTAATGGAACTAGTTGAAACTACTAGTTTCACTCGATATTAGGCTATAGAACCAGCTACAAATCGGAAAAAATGATGGTTCTTTAGCCAATTTTAGAATCGGCTAGTTGATCCGGTTTTGGTTCTAGAATCGCTGGTGACAGTTCCAATTCGGTTCCCAGTTCATGAAACTTTTTTAACATCAATTCCTCCTGTAGTCATAAACATAATAAAGAAGACATTCCAATATTTTATGGTAGTGAATCGATTTCACGAGTACTTCAAGTAGTGTATTTATTGCATTTTTATCACATAGAAGAACAATATTAAGCAAAACTAGCATACTTTACTATGCAAGATTCAAGCACTATGTGATATAAGTTTACGGATGAATTGAATTAAATCATGAGATCATTTTGTTAAGGCAGTTATGATACATTTTGGGCCTAAAAGTTTTATGAGCCTTTTAGAGTACTTTGATGAATTGGACATACTATTTATAAATTAGGGTTACAGAAGGGGTTACAATACATAATGTTTTTCATGTCTCAATCCTTAAACAAACTACTAGACAATCTATTTCTACTTCAACACCAACCTATTGGCTACCATTGACACATGTAGGATACAAGGATAAGGGAATGGGTGTCTTAAGTTCTTTATTCTAGCACAACATACTCCAAATGTCTCTTTTAACCTTGAGAACGAGGTTGTTTTCAAGATTGGAGGAAATTGTCACAACTCAGACATGTATAGGAAACATGGAACAACTGAGGTAATATTAAGGTTATGAATTAAGGTTTCAACCAAAAACTACAAATTAATTTTAAGATCAAATTTCTAGTTGTACCTGTTGAAATAATTAGATATTAACAAATTTGTTAGAGATCTACAAAATACATTTAGAAATAAGATTGATGAATGGAATGAGGATCATCCCACTTTACCAAAGAAATTGGATATCTTGTTTTATTAGGAGCGTCAAGTAACTTGAAGTGCTTTTATTGCCTGCAAAAGCATGAGTAAGCAATAGAATTAGCAAGGAACCCTAAGGGAGGGATAAATACGAGAGGAAGAAGAAGAGGGTTAGAGAACTTAGCTTAGGTTATGACAGTAGAGATTTGGAAAAGCGAATTAGGGTTGTAATAGTTTTTACTAAAGTGAGGCTTAGAGGGTAGTAAATCGGGCCTATTAGTTGAACAGTGGGCTTCCTTCCTTAACAGAAGATTTATGCACTGTTTAGCAACTTACTTAAAAGTGCAAATCAATAGAAATAGATAGAAAGAAAAAAAAAAGTGGAAGTGGAAATGAGTGGAATGTTTATTTTATGTTTGGTAGCTCATGAAGTTTATAGAAGGAAAAGATTAGAAATGGAGTTAGCGATTGACAAAATCATCTTTATATCATTTTTATGAAATAATAATAAGGAGGGCAATTTGGTAATTGTCTTTGTATTCCACTGCTTTCCACCCATTTCTCTCCAAAGTTGGAGAGAAAACAAGTGACTTAAAATGTGGAAAACTTGCTATTCATTTTCCTTCTTTTCTACACGTTTCCACCCTAATTTAAATTGCCAAACACTATTTTTCTTTCCATTTTTGTTGCTTTTTCGCCTGTTTTTACATCTTTCCATGAATCCAAATGCAACATTAATGGAAATTAGCTTGGTAGTTTCATAATAGGGATCATTGAACCCTTCTATGAACCTTGGGTCTCTCTCAAATAGGCTCATGCTTTTAATTAAAGTGGCTATATTCTTGAGTGTATAACAAACTCATCAATATCATTAATGGATAAGTTCTATTGATCTCATGTGTTGATCATTAAAGAGGTTTATATTTGGGCAGAGTTCATCAAATCCTTAGGTTCATGAATATTTATTCATACATCCTCATCTAATACTTTTGGGAAGATATAATAGAAACAATATTATACTTCAAGAGCCCTGTTCTTAAAGATCAAACAACGATTCATGTACAAAACAAGTTCAATTGCGCAAGAATTAAGGTAGATGCTCAAACTTTCATATTTGTTACTCATGCATTTAAAATTTTAAGATTATTTGTATCTTCTCCCCATTATTCTCTCGAAGTTATCCCTCAATGTATCATGCTTATATCACTTCTCCTAGGCCAAGTGAAGTGCAAGACATATGGGATGCCCACATAACCACGATGATCGAATCACTTCTTCTTAATTTATCAGAATCACTTCCTCTTAATTTGTCTCAATCGACCTATGTTAGCATAGGTTTACCATTTAGATTTCTCTTTAGTATTTAAACACTTTCTCCACCATGTTTCCCCATCTGTCACTTCTAAGGATGAAAATTCACAATTAAATTGATTAAACCTTCACACTTTTTAACCGGAAAATCACACGATTCAATATTTAGTCTTTTAGATTCCGATAAAATTCTCGATTCACCTAGTTCCATTTCTTAGACCTTATATCCAAACAAAAATTTTGCAATCTATAACTGTATACGTTACATCTTAAAGAGACCATGAGCTTGGAATATAGTACTCATTGGACCGTAGTAAATACTTAAAATCAGTCAGGTTGTTCCTTTACTTGAAATCCGAACCATCGATAACTTTTGTAAAAGAATAAGAGAGGGCTAAGGCGTTATTCCTTTGGCCTTCATCTCCATAAAATTAAAGGAGCGACCTAGGTAGCTTCAACACTAATGGTAATAATGGTTTTACTAATAAAACAAGAACTTGTAGGATTATATAGTTATCAGCGATTTTGACAAGCAGACGAAGCTAGTGGGTTTGAGAGAGTGTTAGAGTTATGGTGATATGGCACAGCTGAAGCATTGGCCCTCCATAAGTATTAAGTAGAGGAAGGACTTACTCCATACTAAAAATCCTAATTATTGTAGCCTAATGTATGACATAACCCTCTGCTATGAACTAACTATTTGAGGCTCTTCTTGGTCGGGAAATCATGATGGAACAGCTATTATTTGTAAGCTGTGAAAGGTCAAGGAAAAATATTGAAACATGCAATTGGTGTTTGCTGACCTGATTCAATTTGTGTATTAGTATTTCTAGGGAATTGTATGCTGCACATTGCGTGCGCGTTTTGCCGCTCAATTAGGTTACTACGGATTGTGCTTATGCTTCTGGAAATATCAATTTTCAGGTATGTATAAATTCGTAGATTAGAAAAATTATAGCAAAATTCAAACCTGAAACTATGTATCTCGATTTAGACAACAAATAGATAATAACATTTTAAGGAATGTGTTTCTGGGATACCAAGATTATGAACTCACAGGCAATCCACTGCAACTAGCTAATCCAGAGGTTGAGCAAGTTATTCGATTGAGTGTTGTTTTCTTAATATGCTATATCATGAATATAATGTTTAGGAAATGTTGTATGGCTGACTGCCTCATCATCGTGATTTTCTTGGTAGAGTTGGGATGCTCTGCTCATTCCTGAAGAAATTCTGTGGATCAACTGCAGTCTTCACTTTCACCAATCTTGCAAAATTGGTATTGAAATACTTGACCCCATATACTTTCCCTTCAGCAAAACTATTGTTACCATTGGTTGTATTCCCAATGTCAAGGTCTCTGTAGTTCAAATATGCCCTTCTTGGGTTCTTAGACACAAACTTAGTCATCAAACTATACAGCTCTCTAATTTGTGCCAGATTAATTCTCTCCGTCTCTACATCATTATCTCTCCAGTTTATTGAGTACTCAATCTTGAACAGATTTCCAGCACGATGAGGAAACGCTGTTGCTGATGTCGGGATTTCGTCCATCCTTCCACCGTATGGACTGAATGACATTCCACATTTATCTAAAGCAATCATCTTTTTCCATAAAGAATTCAAATCAGCCTTTGTAATTGGTATCTCCGCATAATCTGATTTTCTTTTCATGTACTTCATTGCCCCAGGAGATCGGTTTAGCATAGACTTAGGATTAGCAATGTCATCAGAAATATCCCACCAAAGGACTGATTGAATCCAACTAATTTCCTTGCAATTTTCTTTCTTTAGTCCCAATTCAGGGAAGTCCTTATTCAAAAGAGAAACCAACCTGTCCGCATTTCCTAGGAATTGGGCAATCACAGATACTCCGATTGTTTTTTGTCCTTGTTTCTGGGATGAAACAGGGTGTAATGAAAGCCTCATGAAGAGATCCTTATCGATTTTTGGGGCTACAAGTTGCCACCGATAAACTAGGTCTGTCGCATTCTCACCTAGAGTTTTCTCAACACGAAAAACTGTTACTGTCTCCGGAACTGGGACCAGTTTGATCTTGTATGCCAAAACAACTCCAAAACTTGCTCCTCCACCACCCCTAATGGCCCAAAAGAGATCTTCACCCATGGATTTTCTATCCAACACTCTACCATTCGCATCAACAATCTTGGCATCAAGAACATTATCAATAGACAATCCATATTTACGCATCATGTTACCGTATCCTCCCCCACTCAAATGTCCCCCAACACCAACAGTTGTGCAAACACCAGCAGGGAAACCATGAACTTTGCTCTTCTGCCCAATAGCATAATACACTTCTCCAAGAATCGCGCCAGCTTGAATCCAAGCAGTCTCATCCTCGATGTTCACATCCACCGATCTCATGTTAGACATGTCGAGAATGAGGAATGGATCATTGGAGACATAGGATAAGCCCTCAAAGTCATGTCCTCCACTTCGAATTGTCAAGTGAATAGCATTGTCTTTGGCACAGAGGACAGCAGCTTGGACATGTGATTCTTGTGTTGGGGTGACAATGAGGAGAGGTTTACGTGTCGATGAAGTGCTGAAGCGGGCATTTCGCATGTAGGATTGGAGTACACTAGTGAAGGAAGAGTTTTTTTGTTCATATACTAATTTGGATACTTGGTCTAAAGGCTGAGAATGGTTCTTGAAGCACTCTAGAAATGTGTTGTAAACAGAACCTGTGTCTGCCCTTGAAGCAGTAACATTAGCAAATAGAAAGACAAGAAATGAAGCTAGAGAAACCCCGGAGATGAATTGCTTCATTGATTTTTTCTTGTTTCTCTTACTCTGAGTCTGACAATGACAATGTAGTGCATATATTGACGAGAAAGAATCATATAATAAATATATCTTTCCCAAACAGCCGCTCAAAACACGAATTTTAAGAGAAAATTGTAAGTTTCATCTTGTATTTGATTATTAAGTTGCCGTCATTATATATTTAATCCAATAAATGAAAACACTGTAACATGCCGTACCTATGATTTTTTGATATCACATTACAACAAAGTTCAAACAGGATGAAGGCAGAACAGCTACGGATATCAAAAGAGTACAAAAGAAAATTTAGTTGTGGAATCAATTAGACGGCAGGCAGCATTAGTACATTACACATGATCTCCCTCTTATAAACCTATTGACATAGTAGATGTAATGACAGAATAGACGGCAAGCATAAAGTCATGTTTGGTTTTATGTATTTGTACTTACTACTCATGAAAGATTCTGAAGCATCTGGCTGAACTTTTGTTTTATTCAATTGTCTCCATACCCACTCTTATCTGAGATGTATCCTGGAAGTTATCCATCTAAAAAGCCCTTCTGTTTTGACAAGTAGCTAAGTTTCTTCTGCTTCTGATTTTGCAGTTTTAATGTCTATATCTAGCTCATATTGTATCGATAATTACATAAATTCTCCCAAAAGATCACTCAAACATCAGGGATAAATGACAAGGTAGACGAATAAATTGATTTACAGCAAAGGATATCTACAGTTTGCAAAAGCTGTCATTCTGCCATAGCATCACTCCAGTTGTGAATACAAGGAATACTCTGTTCGTATCGAAAGAAATTACCAGGATCAACCATTGTCTTCACTTTCACCAATCTGTCAAAATTTCCCTTGAAGTACTTCCTTCCCCAAACAGTGGCCTCCGCATAGCTGGCATTGCCATTTTGGTTGATACCTAGGTCAGTATCTCTGTAGTTCAGGTATGAGCTCCTTGGGGATTTGGATACATATGGTGTCATGTAGTCATATAGGCTTCTAATCAGTCCTAGATTCTGATTCAAAGCTTCTTCTCCTTCTTCCTTCCAAGTAATTGAGTATTGTATCTTAAACATGTTGCCTTTCCTATGAGGAAATGGAGTGTCAGTTTCTGAAATTTCACTCATTTTCCCACCATAAGGATTAAATGTCAACACGGGCTTCTTTAGCTCCATCATCGTCTTCCAGATTCCTTGAAGATCAGATTTGGAGATTGGTTCCTGAACATAATCTGATTTCTTCTTCAAAAATTTCTCGGATTCAGGTACCCTCTCAAGCAGTACTTTGGTTGATGTCCCTACTGGATAGTTAGACCAAAACAGCACAGACTCAATCCAGCTCATTTCTATACAATCCTTAAGCTGCAACCCAAATTCAGGAAACTTTTCATCCATCAAAGCAACAAGATCACTTCCATTTCCTAGAAACAAGGCTACAAATTTAGCTTTAATCGTCCTCTGATCCCTTTTAACAACAGGAATCAACACCAATCTGAGAAATAAATCATCATGAATCTTATCTGCCACTAATTGCCACTTACAAACAATGTCGGTTGCATTTTGTTCCAATGTTTTCTCAATCTTAAAAACGGTGACAACTTCCGGGATCGGAACCAGCTTAATCTTCCATGAAACAATCACTCCAAAGCTAGCTCCTCCACCACCTCGGATTGCCCAAAACAGATCTTCTCCCATTGATTCCCTATCCAATACCCTTCCCCTAGCATCCACAATGATAGCATCAATCACGCTATCGACAGAAAGCCCGAATTTCCTCATCAAATTACCATACCCTCCACCACTCAAATGTCCTCCAACACCAACTGTAGGACATACCCCAGCAGGAAAACCATAAACCGGACTCTCCTCGGAAACCCGATAATAAACTTCACCTAATGTAGCACCAGAATCAATCCAAGCACTCTTATCTCCAATGTTTACCTCAACTGATCTCATGTTGAACATATCAATGATGATGAAAGGAACCTGTGACACATAAGACAGACCATCATAGTCATGTCCTCCACTCCGGATTCTGACCTCTAACCCATGAATCCTAGAGCAAATAACGGACGCTTGGATGTGGGAAACATGGGTTGGTGCGACAATGAAGATTGGTTTTGGAGTTGATGGAGACATGAACCTGAGGTTTCTAATGTAGGACTGTAGGACAGAGACATAGGAAGGGTTGTCTGGGAAGTAAGTGATGGATGAAATGGGGTGGGAAGGATCTGAATTGTCGGTAAGGCATTTGAGGATGTTGTGCTGGCGTCGATCAGAGGGAGATGCCATTGAAGAAAAGATGAGAAAGAGTTGTACTAGGAAAGACATGTAGGAGAAGAAGGAAAGAGGTGTAAATAATAATGGAGGATTGATCATTGGTTCATGAATCTGTTGTGGTGGAGTGGAGAGGACTCGGTTGCTTGCGATAGACGGTTGTGAGATGTGAAGAGGATGAAACCAAAGCGTGAAACAATTCAAAAATATTATTTTATTATTATTATTATTATTTTATTTTTTTAACGTAGACGAAACAAATAGACCCTAAGTCAGATCTTAACCCTCTAGCACGTGCGAATCAAATCCCCCCATGGAATCTTACGGTACGCTGAACGAGTTAAAAGTGGTTTCAGGATAAGAGATTTACAAAAAGAGAAACGGCTAGTTGCGGGCATCAATAAGCTACCTTTAACTTCTTGTATTAAACTATTTCATGTTGCTTCAGGTAGGATGATGATGCAGACCTACAAGCAACAAGCTCAAAACAGTTGGGTTCATTTATTGCCGAATTGGGGTAGGGGTGGGCGGGCCCGTCCATTAAACTCTACAGATCCACCGACAAATAGGAAAGCAAAATTGTGTTAAGTGATTGGACTTTATATATTTTATATGGTTTAATTTATTAGTGTTGATACCATTAAATTGTAAAATCATGTTATATATTAAACTTGTTAGTATTTAACACCATATTTTTTTTACTACAATTTTTTTTCCTGAAATAAAGGACCATATATAATATGAAAAATACAAAAAAAAAAAAACCAATAAACCAAAACAATATCACCATCTTTATTGATATAGATATCTCCAAACACTAATCTTATTATGAGTGTTTAAGAAGTACGTGATTAAATAAATATATTATATATGATATTTTTTGTAATGTAAAATTTAGAGGTCATGTTTTGCTTTGTTGTTTAGGTTTAGATGGTGGAAAGTGGATGAGTAGTAGGCAAATGTGCATATGAAATAGGTATTTTTAGAAATACAAAATTAAAAAAGGGATAATAACAAAAATAGTACATGAACTTTCGAAAAAAGTACAATTAGGTATTTGGAGTTTGGTTTTGAATAGTTTGGTACCTGAATAGAGTTTTCGTTGACTTTTTTCATATATAAAGTTTTGTTTTTGACAATCTTGGTACCTGAGTAAACTTTTCGTTCACTTTTTTCATACTTCATTGAACTTGTTCTAAGTATGAAAAAAGTTAATGAAAACTTTACTCGGTACCAAAGTTATCAAAACCTAATTTTATGTATGAAAAAAGTTACCAAAGACATTGTTTAGGTATCAAATTATTCAAAACTAAACTTTAGATATCTAATTATCCTTTTTCTAAAAATTCAAGTATCATTTTTATCATTATCCCAATTAAAAATGACAAAAGCACCAAAATTTGGCCGTTCACTTTAATAATATTAGTAGATGTTGGTGCTTAATAATAATTAAATAAATCATTTATTCTAATATTTTATAAATATTTTTATAAAATTATTTAAATAATTATCTTATATCCATATTCCCAAGTTGAAATATATTAACTCATTTTTCCATGAGCATAGCATAGTAACTAAATCATATGATTCACCTATGTGCACATTTGTAACTTTTTTTCAAATATAGTTTATCTTATTATAAATTTCATATAAACACCAAATAGATTTATTACCTTTAATAATATCGATATAGATAAAGACAAACATATTAATAGTAGAGATCTTAAAATCATGAGCATTACATATTAATTATACATATCAAATTGTTAGGACATCAATGCTCAAAAATACAAAAAAAAAAAAAAAATCAATATTTCTTAAGATAGAAGAGTATTATAAGTATATGGGGTGAATCTTTGATTTCGAAAATGCACATACAATTAAGATTGATTAAATTTTTAATATATATATATATATATATATATAAACATAACAATCACATTATTTCCTTCCATTTACATTGCAATTAAATTAAAAATTTCCATAAGTTAATTGCGTAGCAAATGGACTTAAATCTTAGAAAAAAAAAATGCAAAGCTCACATAAAGGAAACTGCCCCTTAAATTAAGGAAAGTTGGTAAGGATGTTGGCTTAAATTGTGTCATGGCTAGTAAGAAAGAGAGATGTCCAATGTATCCTTCATGTTTTTAACTTTTCATTCTTTTTAAAAGTAAAATAATAAACACATTGGTTTTCACAATAATTTAATGAAAACATAATATAAACACTAAAGACACAAAGTAAATGGTTTTGCTATAACAATATAAACATGTATTAATTGATTTATTACTAATTAGTGGTGAAGTACTAGTAAAACCAAATATTATCATTTTTTTTAAAAAGTTCTTTTACCAAACGTAATTTTTCCCTGGCTAAATGTGTATTGTAATTTTTCCCTGGCTAAATGTGTATTATTTTTCACTAATATTTCCATTCTCTATGAAACAACACTATCTATCCTAGCTAAATGTATAAAAGAATTAAACTACTCACCAACTATTCAATCCCAACTCATTATTTACTTGAGTTAAACTCAGAAATAGTGAAGTTAAGTTTAAGTTAATTTAAATAGTTTATTGAATAGAGCTCCAGTTTCATAACATGTAACTCAATTAAGTTACAAGCATGTAATGGAATTTGAACCAACTTAAAACATCAATCAAATTTGAGTCTAATTTGGATATCAATATTCCTTTAGTTATAATTTTTTTGATGAATTGAGTCTAAATTTGTTAGTGCAACTTTGGGTTTGGTTCCAGCTTCCACTTTCTAACTTAGGTGAGGCTGAAGGTAAACATTGGGGAGTCAAAACTCAACTTATTTATAATTCTATCATTAGTTGTTACTAGCTATACGAGGCCATGATTTGGACCGTAATGGATTAGACAACGACTACCATTACCAAGGAATCGAATTTTTATGTTAAGTTTAGTTTACTAAAACAGAATGAAATGAAAATTTAGTAGTAATTTTTTTCTTAAGATTTGTAATATGACTTTGGGGAAAAACATGGTGAAAGAAGGAATATAAAATTGATATTAATAATGATAGGAATTTTTTTTTAACAAAAAAAATAAAAATAATAATTATTCTGTGATATAAAAGCAAAATAACAATTCTATTTCCAGCGTAGCGATCGTCCGATAAATACGAGGTTCTAGGTTGGTATGGACCTCAAGAATATAAAATAAAAAGATGGGCCACTGCAGACTTTGATCGAGAGCATTCGGCAGCCTTCCGCTACATGGGCTAGCGGTCCAAATGATCTTCTGATGGTTGCCCATACTTTTGATTTAATGGCAACAATTGGATTTTCCCTAACCTTATCTACATATTTTTATTTTTCATTTATCAAAATCCAAAAACCCAACTCATTAAAATAACCTATACTTCTCTGCTCCATAATATAAACCATGTAAAAATCATATTGAGGGCGTTCGTTCCCAAAAAAGATTTAAAATTTAAAAATATTAAAAAGTTAACAAATCAGATAATAAGGCTGTAAATAATAGTTCAAGTACATTCTAACACATGGAGTTTGATATTACACTTAAAGGGGTTTTCGCTATCAGACTCTTTAACTGCCATCAATCACAATAATGAGACCTAATTGAGAATATGCTTTGTCATTTTGGTTATTATCCCTGTAAAGATTTTACATATTCGCTCAATAAAAATGAAAAAATAATAATAATAATAATAATAAAAACAAAAAAAAAAAGGAAGAAGAAATAACATTATAGATATTAGATAGTTAGGACGATGCATAAAAAAAATATATATTCAATAATCATGGAAATGCCATGCCATGTGCACCTATTTGCTTCTCCTCTCTCTTAAGATTCACAATAGCTCCTTTTATAGCTAATTTGCTCAAAATCATTTTGACATTTACTTAAAGATTGAATTTTTATTCTCCTTCTCTCCTTTCATTTAATTTCTCCCACGAACATATTTTTTCTGCTTACAATCAAGTTTCAATTACCTCAAAAGTGAAATGTTGTATAGTCACATGGACAAATTAGCTGGTTTGGATTTGTGTTTTATTTTATTTTTAAATTTTTGAACCACCAGACTATCGGGCTATTCGATTTTGGGCTGGATTTTATTGATGGTTGAGCAACGAACAGTTCCTCATAGTTTTCCTATTGGAACTGCTCTAACCCATAAGAACCGATGGGTTTTGGGCCTATTTCAATCCATCATTGATAGTCTAGTTTCATGCTGGAACTAACCTATGATAATGTTTACCTCTAATTGAAAAAAATGCTATGGATCAAATTCGTTACATGATCAAAATTTCAAAATTTTATACCATTGTATGTTAGAAAATTAGGCACAAAATTCCCAAACATTAAATATGATGATAGTGTTCAATGATAGTGGATTAATTTTTAAAGCTAGACACATGTTTCAATCTTTTTGAAATGATCAGTGACATTCCGGCTTAGAAGACATCTCATTCCTCAATTACGAAATCACATGATTTTCTTGCATCAAAAAATATAAATTTAAAGCAACGATATTTGAATAAATGGTCCTAAGCCCTCTTTTTCATGTAAATAGTCATCTAATTACTTTTTTTCTTAAAAAAAAAAAAAAACCTTCAAAAGAATACAACTTTCCTTCTCAAACCTTAGATTCTTAAGATTACTCTTACACAATAAGACAACTCCATAATCTTTCATTAAGTGTTCTTACGATTTATAGATAACACTATGATGTTTGTAGATAGGAATTATGAATATCAAAATAAAATGAAAAGTTAATGAGTGTGGTAAGGATCTATCTTAGATCTTGTGATATTCTGCATATTGATTTCTTATGGGATGAATCTATGTTATGGCCTCGGGATTCGTACAATGATTTTGGGACTCTAATCTTGTTTAAATTAATAACAAGATTTGCTTGCATAATGAATCTATGATAAAATCTAAATCCCACCATATTATAAGTCTTTTAAAGAAGGACCTTATAAAATTGTTTACATGATAATGGTGTTGAATCCAAAAATTGAGAATTTCATGGAATTAGAATTGATTATAGGATGTAATTCAAATCTAATAAGAAAGCAATTTTTCCCTTAACAATAGGAAAGCTATTCTTTTTTAGTTTTTTTAGCCATTATAATAGGAAATGGGGTAATCGAACTTAGAACCTCTCACTTAAGAAATCAAGAGAGATGCTACTAGACTACAAAGTCATTGGGAATAGGAAAGTTAATTAAAAATTAAATTGAAAATATGGTTTTGAAATGAAGAACGTGAATTTAAACCGAAAATATATAAAACCCACAAGAAAAAGATCATGGGATGAAAAGTTGAAAAATTGTCCAAGAGTAGGACATGCCGACATAGAAAAATTCCTTGGCCAACCTAATAGTTGTTGGAATGACCAGAAATCAGCTGAACTAGGCTAGTCGATTGTTGTTCTAGACCATCTTCTCCAGTTAGCAAAATTCAACATGGTTAACTAATGTAAACCTAGCTTGAATCCAAGTTAAATATTTTATAAGTTGACTACAAGATATTCTGTAATTCATTTCTATATTTGAAAGTACTTTTAAATGCTAAAATTGCGATTTCTAAGAAATGATAATTCTAGTTTAAAAGTGGAATTCAATTCAAGTTTTGATGGAATAGAATCATAATTTATTCCACCACCCTTATAAACGTATGTTTGCTTTTTAACCTATCTATATTATAGATACTTATTTTATCGACAAATTATGGGCATTGTTGCCAAAAACTATCATATACACATTCTATTTTATTTCAAAAGTGAAATAAGCAAACATATCATAAAAACATCATCAACGGATTTAATGGATTTTTCTGAACATAAGAATGATTTTTTTTTTTTTTTCATTTCATTGTGAATTCATTCATTTCTGTTCCATTTCAGTCTATTTCTTTCTAAATCATTCTTTATACCAAATGTGGCATTAAAGTATGGAGATGCAATATTTGTACTCTAAGGAGCATGTTCAAAAATATTATGTTGAAACCATCCTTGTGACCGTTCTCACCTACAATGGGTATAAGTGCTAGTAGAGTTACCCATTCACCTTTGGATGCAAATTATATTTTTAAAAGTTATGGGGAAGTTAAGCCACTCCTTGGAAATTATGATTCCATTCTCATCCTCTGGTTTAAAAGTATGTTTACATTTTGTGAAAAATCCAATCATTAGTCATTGAAGATTATTGGATTCTAGTAATTTATTTAATCTTCTATTTCATTATAATTTTATGTACACAAGTGCACATAACAACTACATATCGAGAACAACTTTACATTTCCCTTTTTCTTTAGCAGGTATTGCTTTATTTAAACCAAATACAATTTCTTAATTAATCAAATAAACAAACTCAAACCAATAGGTATATAACTAAAGCTTGTAAAATAGCATCTCTATCCACCACTCACTTTTTCCATGGAAAAGTAGGAACACCCTGTTCACTTCTGAAGAAATTGCCTGGATCCACCTTGGTTTTAATTTGAACCAACCTATTAAAATTCCCCTTGAAGTACTTGACACCATAAACCAAGCCTTCTAGGTAGCTTCCCTTCCCATTATGGTTTATCCCCAAATCCAAGTCTCTATAGTTAAGAAAAGCTTCCCTAGGATTCTTGGACACATAAGGTGTCATGAAATCATAAAGCTGCCTTGTCAAGTCTATATAGTAATTGGCTGCTTCTTCACCATCTTCATCCCAGTTAGTAGCATACTGAATCTTCCACAGGTTCCCTGCTCTATGTGGGAATGGTGTTGCAGATTCCGAAACCTCAGCCATCTTTCCTCCGTAAGGATTGAACGTTAGAACTGGCGTTTGGAGTTCAATCATCTTTTTCCATATCAACTCCAAACCTTCCCTGGGAATTGGCTCTTTGACATAATCCGATTTTCGCTTCAGGTGTGTGAGAACCTGTGGCCTCCGGTCGAGTAATTCTTCTACTGATGTGCCTGATGGGAAACTTGTGTAATAGAGAACCGATTCGGCCCAACTCATTTCGGTACAATCTGATTCCTGCAATCCCAACTCAGGAAACTTCTGGTTCGCTATAGAAAGTAACCTGGAAGTGTTTCCTAGGAAAAGAGAGAAAACCGATGCTCGAATCGTCTTTTCGCCACTTTGAGTTCCATTCACAACATCCATGATGAGCCTCATGAAGAGGTCATTGTCGATTTCAGGAGCAACAAATTGCCACTTATAGGCAACATCTGTAACATTTTGCTCCAATGTTCTTTGGACATTGAAAACAGTCACAATTTCAGGAACTCTAACAAGGTTGATCTGATAGGCCAAAATAACACCAAAACTAGCTCCTCCACCACCTCGGATTGCCCAAAACAGATCCTCACCCATGGATTCTCTATCCAAAAGTCTCCCATTTACGTCAACCATGAGGGCATCGACAATATTATCGACCGAAAGCCCGTATTTCCTCATCATGTTGCCATACCCTCCTCCGCTTAAATGTCCACCTACACCTACTGTCGGACAAACCCCAGCAGGAAAGCCATGCGTTCTGCTCTTCTCGGCGATTCGATAATAAACTTCGCCGAGAGTAGCCCCTGCTTGGACCCAAGCCGTTTCGGTCTTAATGTCAACGCTGATGTTTCGGAAATTGAACATGTCTAGGATGAAGAATGGGACCTTGGATAAGGCTGCATAGGATATGCCCTCGTAGTCATGGCCGCCACTTCGGATCTTCATCAGAATCCCTTTCTTTTTAGCACAAAAGACCGGATTGAACGTGTGATTCGTGCAATGCGGTGAAATCATCAAATGGTTCGGGGTGGTAGTGTTGAATCTTAGTTTCTATAGTATTGAAGCACTTTGTGTAAGAAGCATTGTTCTGTGTGTATATTGCTGATGAAGCAGGATAAGATGGATGAGAATTGTCTAGCAAACATTCAACCAGGGTTTCAGTTTCAGTTTTAGTGGTATTAACTGAAGCAGCACTCCCACATTGAGCCAATATCAAGAAAGCTGCCAAAAATAATGGAACCAATCTACTTACATTGCTATGAATTCCCATTTTTTTTTGTGGTGAATGTAATAGGAGTTTATGTTTTTGTGTTTAAATGTGATTAAAATCTTGTCGTGGATATGAGAATTTATAGGATTTTAGGAATCGTACAAGGAGGACTAAATCATTAACATAGAATTAGACCAGAGGATCTTACAAGTCACCTACATTATTGACTAGAAAATTATGAAACAAAATGTTGAATACCATAGAAATAGATAAGTTCTTTTGAAATTTTAATCTAAGATGTTCAAGATATATGTGCTAGAAATAACCAGCAACTTATATGTGTTTAAGAGATCTTTTTATTCCTTCCCCCGCTAGCTGTCTATGGTTTGACTTTTTTATTTAATCATTTTTTGTGCTAAAGGGTTGAATTATTTGAACGTCCCTTTCTTTCACACGTGTAATTCTAGAGCACCTATCACATTGCACATATTAATTAATTAGGAAAATGGTCAAAGACTCTTTTAAATTTTAATTTTAGTATGATTTTATGGCCTAACTTATAAAGTGTGCTATAATATCTATTTATCAATTCTATAACGTAAAGGACATTTATAAGTTCCAATAAAAATACAGCTTAAGTTTAAATTGTATGCGATGATAATTCATATATTGAGAAATTGTTATTCTGACTTGGTTTGTCGTTCATTTCGATATATACCGATATGTGTATTGGATTTCATACAAAAAATAAGTAAATAAATAAAAATTTAATTATTTATATGCAAATTAGATATAAGATTTATATAAAAATAGGATACAAATAAAAAATAGATAATTTAAATATACAATTAGATGACTACATTTAAAAGGTTTTAAACCTAATTTTGATTTGAATTTAACTTTATGAATTAGGGTAATAGGGCTCAAAGAGTTAAATCTAACTAATTAAAATAATCAAAGGAGAATTGACATGATAAATGAAGAATTAATACAGTGGATTAAGAGGAAAACACATTGAAATTAACTTGCCTAGTTAAGGCTTTTTTTGACAAAGCTTACGTCCTTTAATGGGCATCAGTCAAGAAGGGAGCTCACTTTAATATCTATTATAAGAGAGACTCATTCTAATTATTGATCATCTATCCAATCTAAGAGACGGCATCGATAGCTAAGCTTTCTTAAATACTACTAGTGCCATTTTAGATAGATAGTGAAAAATCTTGTAAAAATGCTGTCATGCTGCCGGATTTTCATTTTAGACAATCAATCACTCGCTCTAGTCAAGAATATTTTCTGTTTCATTATATGTAGTGAAGTTTGATGCTCTTTTAACTTTCCTACTTATCACATATATATTCGAGTCTATTGAGATTGCTTCCTCCTAGTCTCCTACTCGCAAGATAATTGCAATTTTAATAATTTTATAATAACTAGATAATTGCAATTTATAGTTGATCATTTATTTATTTATTTTGAGAAATTAAGGATATAATGTGCATTTTTTTTCCGTGTTTGTTTTGGTTTTTTCAACATGAAATTGCAGCATTCGTATTCTTCGTTGTCTGCGTGTACTTTTGGAAAACTATCTCTTTGTCCATCAGTGCATGTCTTATCCTAATGTATCCTTATAATACAAAGTATATACAAGGGGTTTACGTAATCTCTGTCAATGTTCAAATTCACATTAGTTATAAGTTGAATACTTACTGCTTATTCACTTCACTGTGATTGCAATTTTATTATAGTCTTAATCCTTATGAATAGCTATTATGCCTTTTAGTTCACCGAATAGCGATTCGATAATAAAATCTCTATTACACAAAACATTAAATAGTCATTCTTTGTTTAAACCTATGAATACCAATTCAATGCTGAAGATATCTTTTTTTTTTTTAAATAACACCATTTAAATAAAAAATTAATAAAAAAAATCCTATTACAAGTCTATTTCATTCCTTTGTAATAGAAATTCCATTACAACCTTACTCATTCAGCGAAGTAAACGAGCCATAATTCAGCTAATATTTCCATCTATGCTTTGGATGTCATCAATGAGTAACACGGTAAGGTAACATTTCGATGTGCGTACGACGACGACATGAGTATTGCAAGAATCATATGCCTTCTATAAATTGTTTTCTTGCGTATTTCATATCTCACGATTAAGAGCTCATTATACGAAGTTATTCTTAAGAAATTTTTAATTTAACTTCTCTCCATTATCTTTGTATTAACGCAGTATGAAAGCTATCGTTCATTTTCAAGAAAACTCCATCCCTTGCCCAGTGTCTCTCTCTTCCTCGTGCTTGTTCATAGATTGTCGAGTGACCTCCCACTTTCGTATGGACATCCAAAAGCATAATTAGAATCTATAAGAAGAGTAGAGCCGGAAAAAAAAAAAGGGACTTGGAAGTATTAAGACACTCCATATTAGGATGAATGGCAAGAAAATTTTAATATTATTTTCACAAAATGGTAATGATAATGGGTAATTTAAAAGGGTTAGTGTTATAAAAGGCATTTGAAATTTTTCAAAATGTGCAATTAACTGTTTGAATTTTGAATATGATTAATTTAGTATCTAAATGAATTTCGTAATCATTTTTACTGCATTGGTAAGCTTCATTAGCCAATATGACATTTCAGCCAATAAACAAGTGATATGTATCAATTTCAATTTATAAAAAAAAAAACAAAAAACACTTTCCTCAACATATGTAGAAATAATAAAAAAAATAAAACATAAAAAAATAAAAAATAAAAAAGAAAAAAAAAATCTAAATTAATCTCTCTCTAAAACTCCGTTCAAGAACATTGCCAGAGTTTTCTCTCCTTACTCCAATCTCTCTCTAATGCATCACCTTACGCAATCGCTCCATTTTATTAAACATCGAACCCCACTCCACAAGAGCCACCAACTGCAATTATCACAAACCAGATGCCAAACAACCTAACTTGCCAAAGTGAGAAGCTCCATCGCACTTCATTCCGTCAAAATAAAATCACACACCTATCAAACCCATAGTAGTCGACGATTTACTGGCCAAATCGTACAGAATTAAAAAAAGCCATTCATAGATTCACGATCTCGAGCTCACACCCATCGCAGATGCCGGTTCAAAACCCATCCAATGAGTCAACTCAACACTTGACACCAAATTGCCACAGTCGTCACATTTCCACCGCGTGACACAAATCCCACATACTCAGATCACATTGAACTCATCTCAACAATCAATGATAATAAGATAAACTTAAATTCTTCTATGAAATAATTATAAATGCTTTATATATGACATAAATCTCTAGCATTAAGGTCAAATCTAATGAAAAAAGTTTAAATCGGAAATGCTATTTTAAGGACTTTAACAAAAAGACATTTAAGTTAATTAACCAAGGGTTAGAATACAGTAATCTTGGTAGTAACAATAAATTAACTTGAGAATTCCTACCATTAAAGAATATCAACAATAAATATTGAAATTATCTTTACTGCAATCATGTAGATATGAGGATTCAATATCTAGGTGTTCTTGCTACTTAATAAATCTTTTATCTTGACTTGTGATAATCACCAATCGATTATTTTGACATACTTATTGATCCCTATGAACCGATACTTGCACTTAATTCTTATACATGGTATCGATAGGTGCTGATAAAAACATATTGTACTCACTTTTTGTGTATATAAATTATGCTAAATTATTATTGATCTTATAGAAATCACAAGAAAATCGTACTTAAGTATGATTTTTGTGATATTTCAAGTTTTGAAGGACTCATCTTACAAATACAAGCAATGTAGAGGAGTTTTGTGCAAAATTAAAGAAATGACACATCCAAGACCGACCAAATTAACATGTAGGCCACCAGCCTTTATCGATACAAATTAACACAGGCAACAAAAGAAGCGAATGCTGCCAACTTTCAACACAAAATTTTAGCAGCCTTCATTAACACACTTTCAACACAAAATTTCAAACAATGTACGGTGGCAAATCATGATTTAACGCCATCGGCATTGACACTACAACAAACTCATCTTAAATTTAATTTCAAACTTTCAACACCAGCACTGAGGAAATCCGCCGTGGGCCTTTGGCTAGCTTACATTTAGGCCGCCCCAATGCTGCTTCAAGGCCAGCTGCCATCTTGATTCAGAAATTATTTCAAATATTAAAGGCCGGCCATTTCATTTCAAGGCTACCAACCTTTATTGTGATGGATGAAATTCCTAGTTTTGCTTATAAGAATGCCTTACTTTGTTGTTAAAGAGATCATCTTGTAATATCAAATACTCTTAGAACCCTAGAAGGAGAATAAATATCTTCTTCATCTTTTTGATCTTTTGGACAATTGAAGACCATAGAAAGAGAGAGGAATTCATGGGCATGAGTTGCTAAATTTCTTATTCTAGCCAAAGGATTATTACAAGTTTTGGTTCTTCAAGAATTACGAGATATAACTGATTTGTCATTGTTCTATTCTTTATCTTAAGGTATTTATATATCTTCTGTATGTTTTGATAATAATATAATGCTTATTGATACAAAATCGATTTAAGGCTCCTTTGTTCAATTAGCAAATAATATATTGCCAACTAAAATGTTGAATTCGTAATTGTTTGATTGTTTCAATCTTTGTGGTATAATAACATGATTAATTATAAGAAAGATAATTGATTTGTTTTATGAAGATATATATTCTAGTCTAAATAGATCAAGCTTGTGATTTGTTAGCTAGAATTGGTGATCTCTCTTATTCTCTATGCTATTGATGAATTAAACCCTAAGAGCTTGTTTAGAACTATTTAATCAATAAGAGAAATAATCAAACAACTTGTTTTGATTTTCGAAAAAGTAAGGAAAGATAGATTATTAAAGCTTTTTAATATCCATAACCAATTTATCCAAGATAAAGAAAAGATATTTTTGCATCAGTGATCAATTCTATAAACTGAACTGTAATGATACCTTTGGTTAGGAACATATCAATATTGAATTACTCCTTGAATTTCATTACTTGCTTTTGATACAATTAGTTTTCTTTGAATTTATGAAACCTCCCTCTTTTCTTCATCTAATCTTCTAATAAAAATAAATTTTACTAATCCTTGTGGATTCGACTCTACTCATTACTACGTGCAATTTAAATAAACTCTTAGAGTAGGAATATAATTTTATTTTTGGTGCTGTTACTGGGGATTGGTGTCAAAATAAAATTATTTATATTTTTATGACTCGTTCTTCTCATACAGGTGAACTACAATACATCTAGAGATTGAGAAGATTACCAGGACTTTACGAAAAGAAGCCAAATTGCATAAAAGGAAAGGCTCTACATCTTCATCTCTTGGATTAAACTTAGCACTCGACTTAATTGATACATCTAGTGAGTCTTAAAAAGAAGAAGAAATGGGAAATTAAGAGAGAGCATTAAGGGAGTTGGCGGCATCGGATTTAACTTAGTAACCACTTTGTATTCAGTATCTAGAGATAGGTGTTGCTTTTGAATTAAAATCTGGTCTAATACATTTGTTGCCTACTTTTCATGGTCTTGAGAATGAAGATCCTCATAAACATTTTAAGGAATTTCATGTGGTGTGTTCTAGTATGAGGCCGCAAGGAGTATCTGAAGAGAAAATAAAATTGCATGCCTTTCCATTCTCATTATGTGGCAGGGCTAAGGATTGGCCATTCTATTTGCCTCCAGGTTCTATTACCACATGGATATATATGGTTAAGCTATTCCTTAGTAAATTTTTTCCTACTTCTAGAGATGCTAGCATAAGAAGGGAGATATGTGGAATTAAATAAAGGGACATAGAGAATCTCCATGAGTATTGGGAAAGATTCAAGCAATTATGTGCAAGTTGTGCACAGCATGGAATTTCTGAACAACTCCTCATTCAATACTTTTATAAAGGATTACTACCAATGGAGAGAAAGATGATGGATAAAGCTAGTGAAGGTGCCATAGTGAATAAAACCCATAGTCAGGCTAGGGAATTGATCTCCATTACGGCTACCAATTCACAACAATTTAGACTTCGACGTGATTCTTCTTTAAGGAAACTGAATGAGATAAGTATTTCTAACCTTGAAAATCAAATTTCTAATCTAACCTCTCTTATCCAGTAAGTGGCTTTAGGAAATACACAACAAGTGAAAGCATGTAAAATTTGTGCTGTTTCTAACCAAGCCATTAACATGTGTCCTACACTTCAAGAGGACTCCGATGAACATGCTAATGCAGTTGGAGGTTTTCCAGGACTACCACAAAGGAAATATGATCCTTATTCAAATGCTTACAATCCTAGATGGAAGGATCATCCTAACTTCAGTTATGGAGCAACGCCACAAAATTTTCAATAGTTTTAGCCCAGGTCACCAATTGTAGCACCACAATATTCTTCAAATTCAGGTATGTTTCTTGATAAAATTGTTAAATTACTTGTTGTTAACACAAAACAATTTTAAGACGAGACAAAACTGAGCATTCGGAATTTAGAAAATCAAGTAAGTCAACTTGCATCTTCCATGAGTAGGTTTGAATCTCAAGGTAAATTGCCTTCTCAAATTGTTACTACTCCAAAGCAAAATGCTAATGTAATTACCTTGAAAAGTGGAAAGGAGTTACAGGAACCTAGCAAGAAAGCACACCGGAAAAACTTAAAGGAAGAGACTGAACAAGAGGTAGTGACTCCACATCATCAAAACAATCAAATTGGAGGACCTACAATGGGACCACTAAGGCAATGGTGACAACACCTCCTTTTCCTTGTAGATTAGCAAAGTCTAAAAAAGAAGAGGAAGAAAAGGGGATTCTTGAGACTTTTCATAAGGTTGAGGTAAATATTCCCTTACTTGATGTAATTAAATAGGTAACTCGCTATGCTAAATTTCTTAAGGAATTGTGCACCAATAAGAGAAATTTGAAAGGTAATGAGAAGATAAGTGTAGGTGAGAATGTTTCAACTATCCTTCAAAGGAAGCTTCCTCCTAAATGCAAGGATCCATGTATGTTTACTATTTGATGTGCCTAGGGTTTAGATTTTAGATTTCCTAGACAATCAATTCTAAGCAGCATAATAATTCAAAACTCAAGCTTCGCTCAAGATATAGAAGACATTAATTCAAAGAAATGACTCACTAAGAAATAACCTAAACTACAACTTGGTTAAATTTAATATCACTCGCAAACTAACTAAGATGGGATGCTCGCCACTATCTCAAGATTGATAAGAACAAAGCACTCACCACAATCACATATATGACTGATAAGAGCAACAATTCAGAGAAAATCTCCATAGGAAAATAAATAAACCAAAAACTAATGTTTCAATACAAGCAATAAGGTATTTATAATAGTTTCTCAACAACCCTAATGAAAATATTACATAAAATACGAAATAAAAGAAATTTGGTAGTAAGCCACCAGCATTAAAAGAAAGGCTGTTGGCCTCTAAAGGAATACTGTCGGCATACAGCACCGACCTTGAAGAAACATCTCACATGCTGCCAGCCTTGAATCAGCTAAGTCGCCAGCGTTGGTCTTCTAGGCCGCCAGCCTTGGTCTGGCCTTTGTCTCTACTCCATTTTCCTCAATAGTAATTGATGCCTCTTCAGTCCGAATGTTACAATTCTTTGAGTTGAACTCAAAGCAAGTGTGTAAAAGGAAGAACTTGGATAAATGCATCTCTTCTAGCTCCAAATGATCTTCTAGTATCCTTATTGTCAAGTAAAGAAGTCCTTTGGGTCGGGCACGAGTGATTAGTCTAACGACTGCATTGGCTTGATTCCCATCACTATTCCTTGTAAAATAGGCAATCTTGGGATTGCAAAAGCAACGTGTGATCTTGGAGCCTCAATTAATGTTATGCCTTTATATGTTTATTAGTGTTTGAATGTTGGTCCATTAAATGAAACAGGTATAATTGTTTAACTTGTTGATAGATCTAATGTTTACCCTGAGGGTGTTTTAGAAGATGTTTTAGTACAAGTTAATAGGTTGGTTTTCCCTATTGATTTTTATGTGCTTAACATGGAAAATGATGATTGTCTTAATTCATCATTAATCTTATTAGGGAGACCATTTCTTAAAACATCAAGGACAAAAATTAATGTGCATGATGATACACTTACCAGGAATTTGATGGTGAAATTATTAAATTTAATATTTATGATGCCATGAAATATCCTAATGATGTCTCTCCTATTTTTATTATAGTTATTATTGACCCACTAGCGTAGAAAACATTTGAGTTGATTAATGATGATAAGTTGAAAATTACACTTGATAGGAGTCTCACTATTGATGCATTGAGGAAAATTGAGAAGAAGTTTATGATATCCCCTGACTTGCAAGATATGGTGTGTCTTATATTGATTTACCTTCTTCTAACACAAAACTTCTTCCTTCTATTGTACAGGCACCAAAATTAAAATTGAAACCTCTTCTAGGTCATCTTAAGTACATATTTTTTAGGAAAAAAAGAAACTCTTGCAATGATAATCTCCAACAACCTTACTACTTTAGAAGAAGAAAAGTTGATTAGGGTGCTTAGAGATTACAAAGAAGATATTGGATAGACCATAGTTGATATTAAAGGATTAATCCCTTCTACAAGCATGCATATAATACTATTGGACGAAAATTGCAAGCCTTCAAGAGAAGTCCAGCAGTGATTGAACCTACCTATGATAGAAGTTGTAAAGAAAGAGATATTAAAACTTCTTAATGCAGGTATGATCTTTCAAATTTTTGATAGTAAATGGGTAAGTCCAATACAAGTTGTTCCAAAGAAAACGGGCTTAACTGTGATAAAAAATTTCTGATTGTGACTTGAGACCTACTAGTGTTCAAAATGCTTGGAGGGTTTGTGTTGATTACAAAAAGTTAAATGCATCAACTAGAAAAGACCACTTTACTCTTCCTTTTATTGATCGGATGCTAGAATGTTTAGCTGGTCATTCTCATTATTGTTGTCTTGATGACCATTTAGGTTTTCATCAAATTCTAGTTGCACCTGAAGATTAAGAGAAAACCATCTTCACATGCCTATTTGGAACTTTTGCATATCAAAGGATGCCATTTAGACTTTACAACGCTCCTGTCACATTTCAATGGTGTATGGTTAGTATATTTTCAGATTATGTGGAGAATATCATATAAGTTTTTTTATGGATGATTTTACTGTTTATGGTAATTCTTTTTATTCATGTTTGATTAACCTTACAAAAGTGCTTAAAAGATGCATAGAAACAAACCTTGTTTTGAACTATGAAAAGCATCACTTTATGGTTGAACAAGGTCTTATTCTAGGCCATATTGTATCTTCTAAGGGAATTGATGATAAAGCTAAAATAGAAGTGATTAAATCCTTGCCTTACCTGATAAGTGTATAGGATTCTATCGACGCTTTATCAAGGATTTTTCCAAGATCACTCAATCCCTATGTAGATTGTTGCAAAAAGATGTGGCATTTAAATTTGATGAGGCCTGCGAAAATGCCTTTGACAAATTGAAGGACAAGTTGACTTCTGCGCCTATTATCAAATCACCTTATTGGAATCTCCCTTTTGAGATCATGTGTGATGCAAACTATCATGCCATTGGTGCTGTTCTTGGCTAAAGAGTTGGAAAAGCTCTTCATGTTATTTATTATGCTTCAAGAACACTTGATAGTGCATAATGCAATTATTCAACAATAGAAAAAGAACTCTTAGTTGCTGTTTTTGCTTTAGAAAAATTATGTTCATATTTACTTGGCACTAAAGTGATTGTACATTCTGACCATGCAGCTTTCCATGCTGCTTTCAAGTACTTGCTCTCAAAGAAGGAGGTGAAACAAAGACTTATCAGATGGATACTCTTATTGCAAGAGTTTGATTTAGACATACAGGATAAGAAAGGCTTAGAAAATAGGTTGCAGACCACCTTAGTAGAATACCTATAGGTGAAGAGCCAACACCATTACAAGATAATTTTCCAGATTAGCTTCTCTTTTCTGTTCAAAAGACAATTCCCCGGTATGATGATATTGTTAACTATTTAGTTACTAAAACACTACCAAGTGACTTGTTGAGCTCAAAAAGATAATATTAAAAGTGATACTAAATATTATGTCTAGGACGACCCTTATTTTATGGAAACATTGTTTTGACTAAATTATCAGAAGGTACATTTCTCAAG
Organism: Combretum micranthum; assembly: GCA_024138025.1. NCBI lineage: Eukaryota > Viridiplantae > Streptophyta > Magnoliopsida > Myrtales > Combretaceae > Combretum > Combretum micranthum. The sequence continues at coordinate 1,890,192 of JAMXBD010000013.1, read as the reverse complement.
AGGATATTCCTTCTATTTTATGATTTTGTCATTCCTATGCATGTGATGGACATTTTGGTCCTAAGAAAACGGCTCATAAGGTATTGGAGTGTGGATTATTTTGGCCTAATTTATTTCGTGATTCCTACATGTTTTGTAAGTATTGTAAACGATGCCAAAAAGTTAGAAATTTAGGATATAGAGATTAAATGCCACTGGGGTATTGATTTCATGGGTCCTTTTCCTCCTTCTTTTGGTAATGTTTATATTCTTCTTGCTGTGGATTATGTGTCAAAGTGGGTAGAAGCTAAAGCTACTCGAACTAATTATGCTAAAATTGTTGTACATTTTGTCAAATCTCATATTTTTGCTAGGTTCAGACGCCAAGAGCTCTTATCAGTGACCGTGGCACTCATGTTTGCAATAAAGTGGTAGAAGCTCTATTAAAGAAGTACAATGTCACTCACCACACTTCTACAGCATACTATCCACAGTCTAATGGATTGGTCGAGGTAACCAATAAAGAAATCAAGTCCATTCTTGAAAAAATTGTCAATCTGAGTAGGAAAGATTGGAGTATAAGGCTTAATGATGCATTATGGGCCTGTTGGACAACATATAAGACCTCCATTGGTATGTCTCCTTGCCGTTTGGTATTTTGGAAAACCATGTCATCTTCCTGTGGAATTAGAATAAAAGGCATATTGGGCTGTGAAATAATGTAATATGCGATTGGATGAGGCAGATGAACAAAGGAAACTTCCATTGCAAGAACTTAAGGAAATATGTAATGATGCTTAGGAAAATACAAAAATTCATAAAGAAAAGACAAAGGCCTTTCATGATCAAATGATTTCTAGGAAAAAATTTTATGTTGGTAAAAAAGTTTTACTTTATCATTCTCATTTGAAATTATTTTCTGGTAAACTATGCTCTAGGTGGGTTGGACCTTTTATTGTTGCTAATGTTTTTACTCATGGTGCAGTTGAGATTCAAAGCTTTGAAACTAATGAGATTTTTAAGGTTAATGGTTATCGCTTGAAACCTTTTTATGAAGGATTTCAAGTGTATACTGATTATAAAAATTGAGCTACAACTACGTCTAGCCAAAGACGTTAAAGAAAAGTGCTTCATGGGAGACATCTCACGTTTAACCTACTATAGAATAGTTTTATTTTGTTTGTTTTCTCTTTTGTTTTGATGTTGAAAGGGTGGATATAATATGATCACTTTCTCTTGTGCTGTACCGATTAGAATTCAAATTGCTTCAAAAAAATTTTAACTAAGGAAATACCAGTATCCCTTCTCTCTTATTCTCTTATATTCTTTATCTTTATTTCCTTCCTGTGTTGATTTAAATGAGGAACAGTGAGGACAATGTTTGCAAGAACTCACCTTGCTCTGATGCCAATTTGACGCATCATGGAAGCATTAAATATCAGTAATAAATTCAACAATTGATTTCAAAATGTGAACTTAATCACACAATTGCTAAAAAATTATAAATTTTAGAGAAAACCTTCTCAATTCAAAGTTAAAGATGCCAAAATCAGTTGTCAATACAAAGACAAGCCTAAAGGCCTGTTTATATTATTACATGAAAAATTCTAAAAGACAAGATCTAAAAAGACAAATAATAAATAAAAATAAATAGTGTAATCGACAATTAATGCTGGAAATAAAAACCAGTGGCCTATTATTTTGGCGATTTCAAAACCTAAAAGTTGAAATTGTCAATAATAAATGCTGATTTTAATTAAGATTCTGTTGGTGCATTATTAATCTGACGTAGCGCAGAAGCGTTTGAACAATAGAAACCAATTCAACAATTGATTTCAAAACATGACTTAATCACACAATTTTTTAAACAATTTCAAATTTCAGAGAAAACATTCTCAATTCAAAGTCAAAGATGTCAAATATTAGTTGTCAGTAGAGTTAGGCAAGTGGGTTAAATGGGCCAACCCGGCTCGGCTCATACGGGCTGGTGGGTTAAACGGGCCAACAAATTTTAACTTACTTTAATAAACGGGCCAAAACTTATAACCCTAACCCGACCCACATGGGCTGGTGGGTTAAACAGGCCAGCCCACTAACTTGACTCATTTAAAATTTTGTTATATTCTTTTTCAGGTTTTACGTTTTACATTATATTTTGCTCTATCAAGTTTTGTTCTAAACTTTATGCAATCTATATAGTAAGTGTAAAATTAAACCTGTCACTTTATACAATCCATGCCTTCTACTTTATAATTTAAACCTGTCAAAATTATGACTAAATTTAATAAAGAAATTACGGGACATGGAAAATGGATTTCAGGTTTAATCTGAATTTCTTTTGTGGACAACCATTCCTCTGTGGAAATTAATGACCACGTTGGAAGTCTAGGTAGATCTGTTAGCGGGGACACTGTCCAATGTCTATAGAAATTTATCGTCATCTTAGATTTCCTCTTTCTTTTATTAAAAGTCAACAATGGTTATGAGGTTATCTTGTAGGCATAAGAGAACCTTATTAGCTGTTTTTGTACATTTGGCCCTCTGGAAATAGATAATAACCAGGTATATGTAAAATCCAGCAGAAACAAAAACTCTAAAACAAAACAAGATGACCATACATCCATACCAATTACTAATTGCTCATGCTCACTGTCGAGCCTGGATTTTGAAAATCATCCGGTTCATTTCTTTTAACTCGATTCACATTAAACCCTAACCCATTTAAAATGAATCCTCGACTAGGGATTAAAAGAAATTTAATTTTGAAAATATTTTGGAGTCACCAACCGATAAAAATTGGAAAAAATGAACAGTTAGGATTAATGGGTCGGTTAATCCTAACTTAGCCACTAGTCTTCGGAAATTTTGATTTAAAAATCAAACTTTAGAAAAAAATACCAGATATCTGAATCCGGGGGCTAACCTATTAAAACCTAAGCGGTTACCACTTTAAGTTTAAAATTCAGAATTTATCCTTCTCTAAAGAGACTTGCAAAAAATATGTACAAAATAATATCAATATTTATAAGTCAGAAATCATTTTTAATAATTTTTCTATTTAATTTTTAGAAAACTTATAATATTTACGAAGAAAAGAAAAACACTCAAAAATCATATATATATATATATATAACTTATAATTACATTCATAAATAATCATAAAAGTTTAGTGTTTATAAAGAAAAAATTAATTAATAAGAAATAATAGATCAATAGTATTCAGACTTATAATATTTAATTAATTAAATAATAAAAAAAAGCTTTTATATTTTTTTAATGTCGCCCCGAAGGTGTCTACGTACTCGCTAATCGATATCAGACAAAACGTAGTTCTTTTGGTAAAAAAAAAAAAAATTTAAATTTGTTGGTTAATCTTAATTTTTAAGAACTTTTTTCACTTTAAGTTTTTATAAATTTTGAATTTGTCTAAAAAAAAACTCTTTTAATTCTGATTCCTAAGATCTAATCACTTTTATTATTTTATAAAAATAAGATTTTTCTAAGTCCTTTTATTAATTTTGAAAACACTTTTTGTATATATTTTCTAATCAAACAAACATACACATATTAACCTATTCATGAAAATTATTCAATAAATATCGAGACACACATATACACATTAATGCATTTTTTTAAAAATATCAAAATACACATATATATATTAACACATTTATACATATAAAAAAATTCAAAAATATCAAAACATGCATGTACATATTAACACATTTAAAAAAAATCAAATTTTCTAAAAAAATAATAAAATATTTTTTTTCTGATTTTTAGAAAATTTTCTAGAATTTTTGGGATTTTTCTGGATTTTTTAATCATTTTTTTATAATTTACGTAATTTAAAAAACTATATTTATAAAATAAATAAATTACGGATTGACCTGGACCTTCGGATTAACTCGGGCGAAATCTGGATCGTCGATCGCATTGATTGAATCAGGAACGTCCGATCGAATTGACTGAATCTAGGACGTTGATTTGATGATCTGATCATAGCCGTTAGATTTGAAGATTAAACGTAGACCGTTAGATCTGTGGGGTGGACTGGATCCGGGTTGGAGTCGGGTCGGATCTCAGTTCGGATCTCTCCAGTCGAGTGAAGAAGACGACGGCATGTTCTTTTGAGGCGGATTCCGACGGCTGTGTTGTTGCTCGGCCTCCGAAACCTTGTCGGCCCGACCTATCTTGCAGCGGCGGATCTCTTGGTGGTGATGGCTGGCGCCCAGATCCACCGTAGGTGGCGGTACGACGGTGGCCTGACGGCGGCGTACGGAAAGAAAAATTCCAAAAAAATTTCAGAACCCCAAATTGCAAATTCGAGCAATTTCAAACACTTTAATCAATCAAAAACACGTCCCTAATGATTCTAACACTCTTTAATTGGATCGAAATCCTCTCATTTACTTCGAATTTACGATTTTCACAATTCGAACATAATCACTCTTATTTTCAGATCTTGATGTTCTAATGTGTATTTCTTGAAATTGAATTGTGCCTTTGGCTTGTGTGGTGGTACTATTTATAAAGTTCGAATCAATTTGTTGTTTTGAAGCTTTATGATTGTTCAATTTTTGAATCACGAATCGTTTGTATTTTTTCAAATAAGAACGATCCCAAATTGGGACTCAATTCATGATTGTTTGTTTAAATTGATCACGAATCTTGTGTTTATACATCATGACTCCTCGATTGGGTGTATTTAATTTGATCAAAGGACACAATTCGGCCATTTTCGAATTTGAAGAAACATGTTCATCCGAATTTTTCCCCAATTTTCATGCCTTAATTAAGATGCCTTTTGGGATGAAATAATACATGAATTATGTACAGATGTGATGTATCCCATGCCTAGTTTGTGTCTGTACACTTAATTTCGAAAAATAACAAAGATTCATTGATCAAATAGTGTCTCAAAGTGAATGAATCAATGTGTCTTTTGGGGAAAAAAAATGAAGCAAAAAAAAAAAAAAAAAAAAGAAAAAATCTGCCTTTGGGTAGCCTCGAACCTAGGTCCCCCCTTGCATCTGAACCCCTGTGTCCATGGTTTGAACCATTAGGCCGTTGGCCTGTGCCTTGGTCATGTAGCCAAACCACTAATACTTAAAGCTTTTCAAACAATTTAATTAGACAAATAATTTGTTTAATTAACAAAAATATATGTTATATTGAACTCAAATAATTATACATATATATATCATTTTATATTTTTTTATTTATTATTTATATATATATTTTATTCATTTTATTCCTCTATTTTTTATTTCTCTATTTTTTATTATTATTATTATTTTTTTTATGAACTGAACATGATACTAATTTTTTCTTATAAATTTAATCCTCTTTTTAATTAGGCAAAAATTGGGTGTCTACACTCACACCGGGAAAAGAGAACCTTAAATCTTAACCGAAACCGAAACAGAAACAAAAACAAAATGATCATGTCTTCGCTGCGCCCCCCACAACCACGAGCCACTAGTCTACCAGTGGCTTCTTCATAAATCATAAGCACACAAAGTCATACTAAAACCACAAGCTAACAGTTTCATTTAAATCCATTTCACTCGCCATCTCATCATCTCAAAAAAAAAAAAAAAAAAAGAAAAGCAACTAAAAACACAATCCTTTCATGCATCCACCAAAAACATTTCTTCCCCCAAAAAACATGTCTTCCATCCATCAACCATCAATAACTATATTCGAATCCGCCCTTGACAATGCTACCTCAAGTCCTTTTGCACTTTCATCTACAAATCACCAAATACAAATAATGTATATAATTAGATGGAATTATTGAAAGGTAAACATTATAAATTAAGTACTTATAATATTAAAACAAGAAATTACCTTCCCATGCAAAGCCTTGTAACCAGTTACGTGTACATACTAAAGCTTCCACATTTTCAGGATGAAGAGAACTCCGGTACTTAGTAAGAATATGAGCACTAATACTAAATGCAGACTTAGATGCTACTGTAGTAATTGGAATACTAAGTATATCAGAAGCCATGATGCACAAATCTAGGTACCTTTGATGTTGAGTTTTCCAATAGTCAAGCACATCCAGCTCCGAATAGAAATTCATGTCCATTGCCGGTTCATCTAGGTAAAGATCTAAAGAAGATTTTCCAGTAGTCTCCAATTCAATTTGATAGTATTCCTACAATATTGAGAAAAAAAAAAAGAGAGTTATCAATTTTGATCATTTAATAAGAAACATTACAATAAAAGAGAAATGAAAAAAAAAAAAGAGAGTAATTATTGAACTTACATCAAGAGTAGCAATATCTATCCCCAAACTCTTTCCAAGGACCCCAAGTACTTTACCTCTGTCTACAACTGCACCTCCAAGTCTTGGTTCAACTTGAGAAGATCTAGCTTGAGAGCTACTAGAACTTCCTTTACCTATCTTGCTCTTATCATAGTCCTCAAAGAGTTTGTATAATTTGCTCTTAATTTTAGCCAACTTCTCCCATAAGTAAGTGGATCAATCTTATTAAAGCAAAACTTCAAGAATGTGAACTTCATTCGAGGATCAAAGACAGCACCAAGTGCAAGAATAATGCTATATTCCCTCCAATACTTGTCAAATTTTTCTTTCATTTTAATAGACATGTCCTTTAAAACCGAATCCTCACTCATTGTAAAAAGTACAAGTTTGAAGTTGGGTAAGTTGAACCAGACATCAAATTGGTGATGGTGTAAAAAAGACTCAAAAACTTGCACAACTTGCTCTTTCCCACTCCTCCTCTGATGGACAAAATCTATAATTTGAATCATTCAATTGAAAGCAGGTAAAAGCACACTGATATTTTAGAGCACTATCAAGCATAAGATAAGTAGAATTCCATCTAGTAACCACATCTAAGCATAGCCCAACACAAGTATCAACATTTCCAACTTGTTTAACATACTCCCAAAAATGTTTCATTCTACTATCTGACCCCTTGACATACTTCACACTCTCTCTTATCTTGTGTAATGCTATGCTAGCTACTGTTAAGCCCTCCTTGACAATCAAATTAAGTATATAAGCACAACATCTAATATGGAAAAATTCACCATCACACAATAAAGTCCCATGTAATTTAAGCTGATCTTTCAGAAACTCTTGCATACGGTCATTAGCAGATGCATTATCCAAAGTATGAGAGAATACATTTTTATCTATACCCCAATCTTTCAAAAAGTCAAATATTTTCGTTGATAATTCAAAGCCTGAGTGAGGAGGGGGCATATAACAAAAAGAAAGAATTTTATTGTTAAGCTTCCATTTACCATCCACAAAATGAGCAGTTAAGCACATATAACCCTCCCCAGTGCAAGCAGTCCATAGATCAGAAGTCAAACAAACTTTACCAAGAATTCTCTCCAAGACATTCTTCAATTTATTCTTTTATGCTAAGTATAGTTTCATAACATCAGATGCAACTGTTTTCCTAGATATGAGAACATACTTAGGATAGAAAACTTGTACAAATTTTATAATCCTCCTATATTCAATAAATGAAAATAGCAGATCATGTTCAATGATCGCCATTGTCAAAACATCACGAGTATGTTTGTAATCCACTTTTTTAGACTTTAATTTTCTAGATTGATCAATGATCATATCACCTATATCTTGATACTTAGCGATTAAACGACATTTTACTATATGTCGACCTAGAGTTGATGTCCCATTTTTAGAACCACCCATAACATACTCTTTTCCACATCCATTGCACTTTGCTCTTTCTTTACCATCCTTTCCTATGCCTATCTTTGTAAATGATTGCCAAACATGAGGAGTATTTTGTCTAGGTCTCTTACCTTTACAATCATCATCATCCAAATCAATAGATGATCTTGTACTTGTTTTGGATGGCATGGTAACATCAACCTCACAAGCTTCTAAGTCATCACTTGTATTGACACGCCGGTTAGTAGTGTCGTTGCTTATAATATTATCCATACTGCAAATAATGAAATAAACCATAAAAGTAAGAACAAATGATATAACAAATTAACAATAGTATGTTAAAAACAAAGAGGAAATCAGTAATCACAATTCACAAATACTTGTATTGGATAATGCAAATAAAAAAAGGTTTTCTGGTATAGTGTCATAGTGAACCTCATGCACTTTATAGAAAAATAATATATGTCCAAATATAAGAAATAGAAAAAAAATTAAAAGTTTAATAGCAATCAGTGGAAATAAAAGTGCAGCATTTAAATCTGGTAATATATGAAGTACAAGGAAAAATTAAGCAAAGGAACATGAAGCCTACTCGAAAGCATGGCCACAATCCTTGTTATCGATAATGGCAACAATAATTTTGCTCCAAAAGTTACTCAATAGTTTATAAACCATACAGTTACTTGACTGTATGGTTTATAAACTAAAAATCCAGATAGTTGAATGTATAAGATTTGGTTCCTTCACTGCATATTTTCGAATAAAAACTGCTGTAATGCCTTAAGGAACAAAGGAGGTCGGATTTTCGAAGAGACTGACTAATACAGTTTCTTTCTTAACGAGCAATTCTAGCTTCACCATCCATCCCATCCTTGAACTTTCGTCTTGCCCAACATCCATTTGTTGGAAAACCTTCCAATTGCAAGATGCCATTACTGCCTCTAGAGATAGTAGTTCATGAGACCCCTAATCATGCTGGTTATCCCTTGACGTGAGTCTACAATACTCAAAACTTTGTTTTCCTTTTATATTATTTCTATATCTTTAAGTCTATTAATGTTTGTCTATTTATTTCTTGTAGTTTCTTGGATCGTGGGGTAGAATTCGTATAATAATACCAAAAGGGTTATTTCTAGAAATGAGTACCATGAATATTTCCTTTACTTTTTTTTTTCGTTTTTGTTATTCGTATTTTCTTTAAGTTACTAAATCTCCAACCATTTTATGCTCTTTCGTGGATAAGGAGAAAAAGATTCATGGCTAAATGTATGAATGAATGAGCATAAAAGTGCTAATAAAATTTCGAAATATTGTTCTTTTAAATTTCGACACATATTATTCTTTCATAAAACGTGAATAATTGTAGTTGGAAAAAAAAAAAAGAAAAAAAGGTTTCTATTACTACTATTATTAGTCTAATATTATAAGTCATTAGTCTAATAATTTTAGACAGAGACAATGTTCAAACATTGTTTATAGCTTGAAGACAAACTCCACTAAAAGTTTTAAACAGAACACTTTTTGGCTCACCTCGAATCATACAAACAAGACAATCTCAGTCTCACGTACAAGGCTTAAAATTTTCAATTCAAATCACACAATGACACAATGAAACCCTAAGCCCTAACCCTAATTAAAAATAAAATAAATAAAATAAAATGCGCAATGCCCCCTAAACCCAAACCCTACTTCTTCTATGACCATCGTAAACCATCCCAAAATCGCCTTGTAGTCTACGGAGGACTCTTCACGTCTCGTAAAACCCTAAACCCTAATTCCCCTGCCAAAACCCTAGCCTCTCCCCCCCATTTCAATGTCCAAACCCAAATTCCGATCTTCAAGCCCAATTCCCTCCTGAATACTCCCTCCACCGTCTCTCCCTAATTGCCCGATTCATAACTGATGCGTTCCGTAAAAACCAGTACCGTTGGGGCCCTGACAACACCAACCTCCACTCATTCATATGCATGAAATGGAGGTACTTGATTTGAGTTACAATGCATTTGTTGGTTCATTTCCTGACAACACCAGCCTACCTGTTTTAAGATCATTAAATATTTCTAATAACGAACTAGGTGGTCGCCTTAGAGTAACAATTTGCACGAGTTCTCCAAATATTCAAAGCATTAATCTTACAAAAGAATTAGGGGAAGAGAAACACATACATGCGATGCGAGGAAGGAGAGGAGGAGGACTGAGGAAGTGCGTCTGTGGCCGATGGCGATACATGCGATGCGAGGAGGGAGAGGAGGAGGACTGAGGAAGTCTGGATTCTGGAAGTGTGGTCTGTCTCTCTAGGTTTCAATTTCAACTTTCAAATTTAAGTTTAAAAGTTAAAACCAATTTTAAAATTAAAAAAAAAAAAAGTGGACCAACCCGACCCATTGCGGGTTAACACCGCTTTAACCCGTGGGTTAAACGGGCTGGGTTTTTTAGCCTGCTTTTAAACGCGTTGAAAAAATTCAACCCTAACTCGCTTTAAAAGGGGGTTAAACGGGTTAACCCACGGGTTATGGACCATTTGTCCAGCTCTAGTTGTCAGTACAAAGACAAGCCTAAAGGCCTATTTATACTATTACATGAGGAGTTCTAAAATACAAGATCTAAAAGGATAGATAATAAATACAATAAATACAAATAAATAGTGTAACCGACAATTAATGTTGGAAATCAAAGCTAGTGGCCTATCATTAGTGTTGGTTGTTTCAAAACCTAAAAGTCGAAATTATCGGTAATAAATGCTGACTTTAATTGAGATTAGGCTGCTGCATTATTCTCTCTTAACTGCAAAGAACTCGACCTCGAGTTCTCTTCTATTCGCTTCTTCTTCCTCTCTTTGGATCATCTTGATTTATCCCATTTATCTCTTCATTTGATCGTGATTCGCACTGCATCAAAAACTCTTTCAAATCCTCTCTTTTCCTCTTGTGAATCGTGAGCTTCGTCGTCCCACTTTCAAACAATTTTCCATGATTTTTTCTTTCATTCATCCATCACAAACCACCATCTATCATCATACACCTTAGGTAAATTCCTTAAAACCATCTTCATGTTTATATATGAACATGGCCATAGTATATGTTTCTTAAACCCATGGGTATTATGAAAGCAACAATATGTTCATGTCTTATTTAACAATGTTCAAACATTATTGTCATTGTTGTTATATTATTATGTTTCATTATTGCTCATAGTCTAACTTTTATATATTACTAAGTATATTTATGTATATACATATATATATATATATATATATTCTTAGAGTCTATAAGCCTACTAACATAACTTTTTATTTATGCTCTTGCAATTTATTTATTCCTTACAATTTATTTATTTCATGCAAATTTTATTAATACTAGTCTTAGACTTGTCCTTATTAAGTCAAAACAATTTTCTTTTCTTTTATGGGACTTGTGCATAATCTAAGTCCGGGGAGCCTTGACACCAATCTAAAACTCTCATCATTTTTCTTGTTTTATTTTCTTGCTTTTCTTTTTGGGACTAATCTATCTCTAGTTTGGAAGCCTTAATGAAAGCTAAAACTTCTAATCCTTGACTTTATTTATATGTTCTTCTACTTATTTAATTTTCTACATCTCTTATTTTCCACATAAGTAATTATTCTATTGTTATGTAACATAGTCATGTGCTCATGATCATGCATAATCATTATGTTATTGTCTAAATAAAAGGAGTTCTTTTCTTTTGTTAAAAATTTAAAACTAAAATCTTTGCAGAAATAATCTTTGGCATTAGGAAAAGTTTCCATTTAAAACTTACGATAATAATTTAATAATATCCTTTTACAAAATTTAAATAAGTTCATCATAGACTTTTAAGTGTTAATGTTATGTAAAGCTCTTTCCAAAACATAGTTATAAAGTTCTTTTACTCTCTTTCTCTGAAAATAAAAATAAGTTTATTATTAAATCTTAATATTGATAATTCTTTGTTATACAAGTTTTTCTTAAAAACTTATTTAAAAGAACTCATACCAACACTCTAACAAACATTAAGAACTAGACAAATTTTAAGTCAGGTTGAAATCAACTTACTAGTTAAGTAAACACTTAGAAAAGTAATATTGCTAAACACCCCAGAGTGACAAGTTTCAAAAATATAAAGGCTTATTTTTATACAATCTATGAGGTAGAAAAATGGTAGTTGTGACATAAAAAAGTACTTATATAAAATAAATGAAAAATCTTAGTTTTCACTCCAACAACTTATAAAGGAAACTTGTAGATTCCAATCTTTAAATTTAGAAAGGAAATTGTTTTATGAAAAATCATAGTTTGGACAAAAACACTTGAATCATGCATGTAATGTGAGTTTATATATGTATAAAAGGGATTTTTCAACTATATAATTATTTATATGCTTGCTAGGGGATTTTTTGTTGATAAAAAGTTTGAAAAATTATGTTTTAAGGGCTAGAAATTTTGTGTCAGTTCTATAGTGACCTGTTTCGAAACCCAAACGGCTTTAAATGTTAAAAATAACCTTAGTAGGTAGAAAACGACATATAATATGCGAAATTCATAGTTAAAATGATCAAGTTATGACCACTTTATGTTTGAATTTCATTCTATCCGAATTTTGGCGAAAATGATAAAATAGAATTAAATAATTTAAGTAGATCTTAGATGAAATACTCATTCAGCTATTTCTTTTATTTAGGTGACGAGGACCAGAACCTTCTCTTTCCCGAAGATTACTTCGACTGATAGAGATCGCCATGGCCGAGTGAGTTTTTCTTTACGTTTTCTGTATTCGCACATGTGCTTGTAAAGTAAAGCATCAGAATTTAGGAAAAGATAAAAATTGGTATGCATGTAGAATTATCATGGGAATTATGTATGTGATTCATTATGTGTGATAAATGAATGATAAAGTATATCGGAACTCAATTGATTGATAAATATAATTGTTTCTATGTATTATGTTATGTGTGCAAATATTAATTGATCGCCCTAAATGAGATTAATTGTGGATCAGAAATTCTTAATAAATAAATTGATCATGCATATCACTTAGAATTTCATGTTTGCATTTTGCTAATACTACTCAGTGTGAGACTAAAAAGGTAAGTTGCCTAACTTTATCTTGAGGAATTAGGTTGTTCGAAAAATACAATCTCATGATGTAGCCGAGCCGGATTGATCGCCAAGTCATGCGTGCAAAGGTCATTAGACCCATTCAAAGTATTCTCTAACTCCGAGTGGAGGGCATAAATCCATTCTACATATGAAACCGAATAGTTGTATGTATTTGTTTGATCACATAATTGTTGCATTCCATATGCTTGCTAATGGACTTGTTTTATTGTTCTGTTATGAGTACTTTTGCGTAAGGAATATCTCACTAAGCTTGTTATGCTTACTCCTCAATAGATTTTTGATGTTGCAGGATCGTTGTTTTCACGCCCAAGACCACCTTATCGTCCAAGTAAAACTTATGCTTTTGGGAAGCCTTTGTGGAAATTCTATTTGAAGACCTTAGGATAGATTTCCTTTAAAATCTTTTGGCTATAGTTACTTGTTTAAGTAAGACTATGATATTTTAGAGGATTATCAAGGGAATGCCCTTACGATATTGTAAGATTATTGACCAATGATTTATGAGTAATGAATGTTTAAGTTTTCCTTGATTGCTATATTTTTACTATCTTAAACAACATATCACACTGATGTCTCCTATTTTTTGTGAAAGTATGCCTTGCATATGGTATCGAAGCTTTTGCATGATTAAGGAACGTCATTCCTAAACTATAATACCGTATGCGGTGGTCTATCATGTTTAAGATATCCTTTGGAATGTGACAGTTTAAATTGGTATCAGACCATCAAGATTAGGGAAGAAAAACAATAAGTTTAGAAGTAGAAGTCTTAGAGACATGATAAGTTTAGGAATAAATCATGAGAGTGTTAGGAAGATTCTTGTAGAATTATGAATAGCTAGATAGTGATAGTCAAAGAAAAGATGGTAAAAGTTTTTGACATCTAGGTCACTGTATCTCCACTCAAAGATGCAATACAAGTAGAAATATTTATATCTCCACTTCAAGATGTGACATAGTAACACTAATTTAGTTTTTTTTTCGTATAATTTGTATTTATGTTTTTGTTTAAACAACCTTAGACATGTATTCCACTTGATGATAATTATTTTAGAAACTACTTACTGTCTCTTTCATGTGTTAGAGTATGATTAATAGTTACTCACTAAATGTATGTATACATGATGTATATTACCTGTTCAATATTTATCTCCCTCAAGATAGGGAGAATCGAAGATAGCTTGAATAGTTTGATTTAACCTAGGTCACTTGGGTCAATGTGTGGTTCACACTTCAATTTTATTTTATTTTTATAATTATACACCTGAAGTTTTAAATTGTCAATTCATATACCTAATTATATGTTTAATTGTTACCATTTGTACCTCATCTCTATCTGCTAATTACTGTTATTCACTATTATCATGGGCAATCAATCATAATGCAACATTTATCATGTTTTATTTTATATTATACATTGATGTCAAGTCATATTGCCACATAGTCAAAACACATGCATCATTGATACAAAGCAGAACGAGACGAGGTAGAAAAGGTATCAACTAAATATCTAATTAAATGTATGAATTGACAATTTAAAACTTTAAGAGTGTAATTAGAAAAAGACGTAAAGTTGAGATGTAAACAACTACATTGTCACCTTCAAACTTTGCAAGAATATTCTCATGAATAGATCCTTAGGAAGTTTATTTGCTGTTACTTATAAGGTATAAGCTAGTTGTGTTGCATTTTGCTCTAAGTATCTAAGTGGACTAGAAACTGTGATAGTGGAATAACAGCTAAATCAATTTTCCAAGAGATAGATATACCAAAATTACCTCCACTAATACCGCAATTCACCTAAAGTAGTTCTTTATATTGACTTTCTATCAAATGATCTGCCATTAACATCAATCATTTGGGCATCAATTATATAGTTAGTTATTGGGTGGTCATTTTCGTAATATAATGCCATATCAACCACAACTTAAGAGTCCTCCAATACTAACAATAGGGCATGTTGCAATTGGAAAGCTAAGTGTTTTGCTTTTCTTTGTAATTCTATAATAAAGTTCTTGTAATGCCCTAATCTAAAGGCATTACAATCCGCCACGTGTCATCACTAGATATGGACACACTAAGGCTATTATTCTATTAATCCACAAATTTGAATCATATAATATCAAACTCTCATATAAAGAATACCTGTTTAGAAAACATTTCGTATAACAAAACTTTTGAACAACTTAGTTAGCACAATTAAAAGCCAACTCAATTCAAACTAAAATATCTTAAGTAAAATCTTAGAAAAACTTTAGATATATAAAAAACATTATAAAACTTTATAAGATTTTCAACTTTTCTATTAATCCACAAACTTGCGTCATATAACATCAAACTCTCACATAAAGAATACCTGTTTAAAAAACATTTTGTATAACAAAACTTCTGAACAACTTAGTTAGCACAATTAAAAGCCAACTCAATTCAAACTAAAATATCTTAAGTAAAATCTTAGAAAAACTTTAGATTTATAAAAAAACATTATAAACCTTTATAAGATCTTCAAGTTTCCCTATTTCCAATCCAGAAAATCTAAACATTAATAAAAAAGTTAAGTCCACTATTGTTCTCCCCACAGTCCACATAGATATGATAATCTGACAGATAAAAAACTATTGGATCATCACCTGTTCCTAAAAAATAGAAAGAAATGTGCATAAAACCTAGTACGCCATACAACAAACACATGTGTATGAATAGGCATAATACATATTTCACATACAATTTATTAATATATGCAACAATTAACAGGTTTCTTTATTATATTGATTAGCCAAAAAACAACACAGTTTAGAACTATTAGTCATTAGTCCTAAATCCAAAGTAACTCATGACTCTATAAAAACAACTAGCATGGAAAATAGTAATATCTACATAAATTGGTGTTGGGAACTCCCACACACCTTAGGTACCGTTTTTGCACCACTCCAAAATGACTGAAATCATCTTTGTGCACGATTCCACTTGGGACAACAACACATACAGATCATCAGGGTACCGTCCTAGTAGCAATGGTCCTCTTGATCTATTAGACCCAGCCATGGACAAGCAACAAAACAAATTTAAAAGTCGGATATCAATTAATCAGTTTACAAATGCTAATCCTGCAATCACAAGTAACAAGCAAAGTAAAGTCATACTTGAAATCACTTTTGGAACAAAAATCCTAATTTTGCCAATAACCTTATCATAATAAGAAAACTCCATCAAAATATATTTTCATGAAATAATCATAAGTCCATCATCATCTAAAACCCTAAATTCCAAAAAGAACAACAAACTCTAAACCACGAGATTTAAAATTTCTAGATTTGTACACTCATTTCTCCTTTTGATTGTGAAACCACAAAATCTCCAATCCACACTTAGGGTTTTCTCCAAAATTTCTCCAAAATTTGAGTCCTTTCAATATTAACAAAGAAATTCAGAAGAGATTTCATTTTTAAATCACTAAAAGTTTTGAAAAGGATCAGTCTTACCTATTTCTCGATTCTTCTTCATCTTTGATTGTATAACATAAAATCTTTAACAAGGACTCATGATTATCTCCAAAACTCCTTTTAGATAAGTTTCTTAGATCTTGCATCTTGGTCCTCCTTGAAGTAAGATCGCTATTGATAGATGTCTTAGGATCTCTAAAAGCTTAGAGAGAGATTTTCAAAGTTTTCTAGGCTGAGGAACTAATTTTGGAGAAGAAGGAATAGGCTAGGGTTATAAAGAAAATTTGGAAACTCTTCAAATCTCGTATCTATACACTAGCATGAAGGCTGGTGGCTTAGGACGAAGGCTGGCGACCTAAGAACGAAAGCTGGCAGCTTAAATCAAATTAGGCGATTCTATGGCCATGTAGGTCGGCCCTATGCCGGTAGCGAACAGGTTGAACACTGGCAGCGAACAGGTTGAACACCAGCAGCATAGAGAGAAAGGCCAATGGCCTTTAGGTGGCTTTAAGCTGTGTCGCTTTGTCTTCCATCACGTGTTTGCCATATGATAAAACATACATATCTATATTAGGGTTGATCATAAAACCCTCTTATTTTTAATCAAATGATACTTTTTCCTTTCATTATAAAATATTTATCTTTACATTATAGTTCTCCAACAAGTGCTCTTGGTTGTGCTCATGTAATACCGTTTTCAATGTCTACATTAGTAGACCAAAGATATACCATGTCAGTAGTGACAAGGGGAATTTTAGGAACAGAAGTAGATAGACTCTCATAGTCATGACCACCACTTTGTATTCTTATTCGCAATCCATATTTCCAGAGGAATTGTGTACGAATGCTTGAATGTGGGAAACTTGTAGCAGGGTTGGATTACGATAGTGGTAGAAGCAGGAAAGACATAGGAGCAATGTGATAAAATATATTACCTTGATTTTTGGCTTTTTCTTTTTTTCCCAGCAATCCTAACGTATTACAATCTTGGCATAAGGAAGCTTAGGATTCAACTCCACACATTATTCTCAACATCCGAAAAGTGCACTAGAAACCTCAAGTATTTGAGGCTTTTATAATCGAATCTTACATTAAATTTAATAATCAAATCCTATAGCTTGTGTAAATTAAAAGTCACTATGGCATGCTAGTAAATTTGTTATGAAAGTACGAAAAAAAATATTGTTAATTAATAAATATCGTTTCATATTATAAAAATAGGGAATTTCTATAATTCTATTAGTGGGATTGTCAAGTCATTTAATCATTATAATAGATATATTAATTGATATATCAACTAAATTTAATGACATGATTACAATTAGGTATGAATCTAAACTGTTAAATAATCGAAAGGACAAGAACAAGACTGTATGGGTATGTCTAGATTATCTAATTTTCATCTGTATTTTATTTGTATCTGATATATATTTGTATATTATCTATTTGATTTGTTCATAAGTAAAATATAATTGTTTTTCATCTATATCTGTTTCTTTGTTTAGAAACGGTAAAAATAAGATCAAAAAAATAGACCCATAATCTGATGTTATTCTCATGAATCAAAGACGCAGTCTTAACACGACCTCCAATGGAACGTTACTTTAGCATACGCACCATCATCCACTTCTTGCTGTCATCGAATGTAATCAAATAGTTTTTAAATTTGAAGTCCTCATGTACGCTATGTGTAAGAATTTCATGCTTTGACATTAGCAAATGCAACTCTTAGTCTATCACTATTAACTTATGGATATTGATCCCATTGATAATTTGACAGAACCAGTCCCATCACTATCTAACGGCTCACACAATATTCAATCATGATCAAATTGTTAAACTAGTTAATATTCCAATTACTATATTTGTTTTAATGGTTAAATAGTTGACTAGATGGTCCCATCAACATAACCATGGAAGTTCTCTTGGTTTATAACTTAAAGCCATATGGTATGATCTGTATTAATAGGTATTGGAGGATTTCGCTCATAGTTAATAGATTTGGGAAGTTACCTTTAATTCCATAATGTAGATGGTAGTCCCAAGGTTGGTCCAAAGCCGCTGGCATTCATCTAAAGCTGCTAGCATTGATGAGTCTAAGGCCATCGATATTGCAACCGAAGCCGCTGGTGTTGACGCTAAGGCTGGCAGCTTTTTGCCAATGTTTGTCCATGCGATTTTAGTTTTATTTTATTTTCTTTCTTTTTTCTTAAGATTGTAAATGTTGTATTTTAGGGCTTTTGTGAGATAACTCATTTTTATATAGTTTTGAAACCCTACCGAGAGAGTTGTCTCTTAGAAACTGCATGTTATTGCAATTTTGTGTTTACTAGAAATCATCTAATGATTTGATTTCCATCCTTTATGTAAACTCGCTATGTCAAATTGATATCAGAGCAAGGTAAACTCCTATGAAGATGGCAACTAACGACAGTGTTGATGGCAGTCATATTGTTGATGGTGATTAGGATGCGGGAGTTTGAGGAACTGAACAGTTGGTTCCTAGCGCGGCAATGGATCCCATGAATCAAAGAATTTGATGTGTGGAATAGCATCTTGAGGATTGAGCATTTCGACACAATGGTGTTAAATGCCAATAGAGACAGGGATATTAGTGGGAGACGACCAACGGCAAGGGATGCTTATGACAGTCCAATGAATCGACCTATAGCTACAAATTGATGGGCATAGATTTTGGATGAAGACTCTGCTGAGGAAGATGAAATATTGTATGAAGAAAGGCAACCGTAGAGATGAGGTGATGAAGGTAAAGGTAGGTATTGAAGGGATTATCATGGGTATGACTAGAGCGATGGTGGCGATTTTCACTTGAAGATAGATATCCTTAGCTTTAATGGCAATCTTAATATTGAGAAATTTTTGGATTGGCTAGCAGAAGGAAATAGATTCTTTGATCATATGGAGATTCCAGAGGAGTGTAGAGTGACATTAGCAGTGTGTAGGTTAAAGGGAGGGGTCTCTGCTTGGTGGGAGAGGTTACAAAATAGAAGGTAGAGAGAAGGTAAACAGCTTATACGAACGTGGTTCTATGAAACAACTACTACAAAGGGATTTCTTGCCACCCGATTATGAACATATCCTTTTTCAACAATATCAGCAGTGCCCAGGGACAGAGGACTGTGATGAATATATCGTAGAATTTATTTGGGCTTGGGGATATGTTCAATTGGGCTTAGGGGATTTATTTGCATGTGACTAGAATAAATGCTTGGATTGAGAATACATTTCAATAAAAAATCATAACTACATTACTTATTTAGATTAACAATAGGTTATGTTTGATTGTCTATTAAATTAGTTGGTTACCTAAAGTGAACTAATAATTTTTTGGCTTTTATAATTAATTTAGGAGTGTATATCATGTATTTGCATATCGAACAACTATTGTTACATGGGGAGTCTGGATAGGCTAGTAGCATGCCAATGTGTATGGGACATGCTTTATGGCACAAAATTAAATCATTTCTAAGAAAGATAACTTCTTTTATAAAGTCATGCTGAAGACCTTACTATAGGCTTATTGTTATAGTAGTGATCTCAGGGTTCCTTATAATATATATATATATATATATATAATTTTAATAATATATATATATATAACTTCTTTTCATAAAGACTTTTTAAATAAGTCCTTGATTGCATCATTTGGGCTTGGTAAGGTTGTGATAATCAACTAGACCATTGCATGGATCCCCAAACCTCGAGTCATGAAGAGTAAAAATCCATACCACATATGATCTATCTGGACAATTGTATATTTTTGCCTTATGTGATTATTACATTGCATATGTTTGATTAATTTTGCTTGATAACCTACCTGAAAATGTAACAAGAGGATGAATTCCACTCAATTGCTTGTAGATGACTCCCCTAAAAGATTTTACTTTTGTAAGATCACTTGTAGGACACACTAAGACGTGGTATGTCCCAAGTGAGTATGCAAGCTATGGGGATTTGTGGCCAGCTAGAGTAATTGACAGTTTAAACCCTATAATTTGAAGATACTGTTATTATATATGTTTATTTTGATCAAACTTATTGACTAGTGATTTTATATAGTTATATTGATCTTACAAATTATGTGATATTCATAGTCCTTGAGATATATTTAGAGATTCCATTGAGCATAGGGCTTACTGGCCTTATTACTTTATCTAAAGTAGGAATATATAATATTAATTGTGACAATTTATAAATTAGAATCCCTATTACCGCTACATT
The DNA here is from genome assembly GCA_024138025.1 of Combretum micranthum. NCBI lineage: Eukaryota > Viridiplantae > Streptophyta > Magnoliopsida > Myrtales > Combretaceae > Combretum > Combretum micranthum. The sequence continues at coordinate 1,869,722 of JAMXBD010000013.1, read as the reverse complement.
GCTCTCTTATAGACTGTGATTTCCATATTCCAACAATGTCCCTAAATGATAAGCATGCTTTCTACATGGTATTATAAGTTACTGAATGATAAGGGAGTCATTCCTTATCTTTCATATGGTAAACGATGTTGCTATCACGAATGAGGTGCTCTATGGAGTGTGACAAGAACTATCTACTCATTAATCACAGTAGGTAACATTTAAGCAGCCTAGTGGGGCTTGAACTTTAGCTTTGATACCACTTATCATGAGATAGGAGATTCTCTTCTCCTAGAGTGCCTTGCAGTCCTCAATAATTTCTCAAATTAGCGATACTTGTATTTAGGATGGTAAGCCATCCGTCTCTTTCCTTGTTTTTCCCATGTTCATTCTAAGCCCATCATTCTCATAAGGAGTGCCATTGTAGCATTGTCACTCTCCTTATATTTAGGAGGCACAACTGCTCCCACTAGTTTCAACTTACTATGGTCTCATCAAGATAACAACATTATCTTCTAGTTAACTTGCTCATAGGAGGCTAAACCTGTATTTAGAGTAAACCTACTCTCTAAACAAACTACCTTACCGATGCCACTTATAATGTTATATGCCTAGGTTGAACACTCCACTTGGCCTTTAGCACTTAAACCATTACATATAACATATGATTGATTTGATTAATTTGTTCGTATATTGCTTGAAAGGTATAACATGAGAAAATTGCTTACTAAGTTGAATGTAACTTACACCCTAAAGTTCTACTTGCATGACATTAAAACGTTGGGAATGGGATAGGGGCTAAGTGAAGATCTAATTGAAGATCAAGCTCTACAAGATAAGTAAAGGATTAGGAATCTAATGGGTTAACCCCAGTTTTAAGAGATGAGATTTAAGACTAGAGTATTCTTTCTTACAGTATTCATTTCATATTTTGAGATTTTAATTAGAAGCTACTATTTTTGTTTTCTTTTTCTTAAACTTTATTCACTTACGGTTCGTTCACTTTGCTGAATGAATAAGGCTGTAATGGAAATCTTATTACGAAGGAATGGTATAGAGCTGCAATAGGATTTTTATTTATTATTTTTTTATTTAAATTATGGTAGTTTGAAATTAAAGTAAAAAAAAAAAAAAAAGGACAGTTCCAACATTGAATTGGTATTCATAGGTATAAATAAAGAATAGCTATTCAATTTTTTGTATAATAGAGATTCATTATGGAATTGCTATTCAGTAAACTAAACACCGTAATAGCTATTTATAAGGAATAAGGTTGTAATGAAATTGCAATTATAACGAAATGAGCGAGCATTTAGTTTTATTGTTTAGTAAGGGGTTTCAAATCTATGCGATTCTAGTGGACTATAGAATATCGATCTCCATAATTATTTCATAGATTTTAAAATATATATAATTACTAAATGCGAGAAACAAATAATTAATTAGAGTCTTATAAACTCCGACTTGTAAGATAGTTTTTATATTGCAGGTGTACAAATGATATAACAATTTTACGGTAACCCTATAAGTCTTTTATTTACCCCTTATGGAAAGAGTGGAAATATAAGATCTCATGAAATAAGGATGTTGAGAATTCTTTTCAATTCCCACACATAACTCCTATTATAGGCGTTTTCTCTTGTACTTACACCACATTCCTCATAAAATATATATTGGGAAAAGCGTTTTAAATTGAATATATATGATTAGTAATATTACTCTAAAGTTATAGCATATTCTAATTTTTCCCCCTTACAAGGTGGTTCTTATGTATTACATGATTTTATAAAAATTACACAAACCAAAAAAAAAAAAAAAAAAAGTTTATATTTAAAATTTGACCTACTATAAGAATTATAAGATTTAAATATATGATTGTGAAGAATTTTCAACTTAATCACTAAAATTAAATAACTTTATATGATTAAAAATTTTCAAAACCTTTCAAAATTTTATTATTGAAATTGAAATTTTTAGAATTTAATTGTATAAATGAAGTAAATCTTTTAAAAAATTATTGTTTTCAGCGTACAATGAAGAATGCACGAGTGAATTTAATAATTAGAAAAAAAATATTTTTTTCAATTAATAAAAAGCGTATGTATTATAAAAGATTATATTGATCTTAGGTCATTCTCATGAATGAAAGGCCTGATCTCAGATTATAGACACAGCTCGAGTCATCGAGTGATTGGACATCACCTCTTATTATATATGGGAATAAGGAAGAAATGATTAGGACAGGAGGAAACAGGAAGGATTAAATTTTATTCCCTTGTATATTATAGAAGGAAAAGAAGAGGAGAGGGAAAATGGATTTATTATTTTTTTTTTTAGGTCCTATCATTTTTTATGCCCTCTAAAATAGAGGGAATAGGGAGGGAAAGAAAAAAAAATTAAAATTACTCTTCCACCCCTTTTTTTTCAAATATTTATTGATGTAGGGCATGAAGAGGAAGATTAAGATTTCCTTTTCTAGATTTAATAGGATTAATATTAATTTAATAGAAGCATAATCTTTTTTAATAGGTTTAATGTCATACTATTTATATTAAGTCATTTAAGTAGATTTCATTTCAATTCTATAAATAAACTAGATTTGTAAATATTGAGACAAAGATTTGGTATGAAATAAAATATCGTTATGTCTCTCCGAATCAATAGGTTGATAAAAAATTACTTTTTAATATTTGTGTGCAAATCAACAGATTACAATATTTATCCTTTTTTTAAAATTTGCACTCTTACTATATTTTTGAATTTTGATGTCTATTTGTCTAAGAGTTCTCATAAACAATAGACAGATAAAAAATTTCGATTTTATCACTTATCACTTTCTAAATATTCACGGAATCAATGAATCATGATATTTATTTCTTTTTCTTTTTTCTCCCTGCCGTGTCAAAAAGGAAGGAGAAAAAGAGAGAAGCAAGGAGACGGCAAATGTTGGAGGGACTGTGTTTATGGTTTGGTTTCTTCGTGGTCGGACAGGATCATGGAGAAAGAGTTGTGTGGAACTGGGGAAGTTTGAGTGGAGATGATTCATTTTATCTTTTAGTTATCGTGTTTCGACTGCCTTTTTTTGACTTGCTGGTCTTATTATATCGTCTGGGTGTATTATTGAAAGACTAAAATAGTTCTCATTAGGAAGGCGACAAGACATATGACAAGAAAAGGAGGACGACGATTTTGTGGTAAAGGAAGCAAGTCAAGTCTTCGTTCTGTATTTGCTCGGCCATTGTCGTTCTTGTTTGGCAAAGTCGTGGATCATATAAATTTTATATAGTGATTTACGTTGGGAAAAAAAATGATCCAGCTTATTATTTTAGAAAGATTATGATATCTTTTTCTAGATTTAATAAGATTAATATTAATTTAATAGAAGTATAATATTTTTTAATAAAATTAATGTTATTTTATTTATATCGAGTTATTTAATTAGATTTTATTTTAATCCTATAAATATACTAAATATTAAGGCAAATTATTATGATGGAATAAAATATATTTTTATCTCTCCTATCTCTCATGATATTCTATAGAATTAACAGGTTGATGGAATATTATTTTCTGGTATTTGTGTGAAATTAATAGATTACAATATTTATCATTTTTTCTAAAATTTGCACTTGAATTTTTGAATTTCAATACTTATTTGTCTAAATATTCTCAAAATCAACAAACATATAAAGAATCATCTTTTAACTTTTTTCACTGGTTGCTTTTTGGGTATTCACATGATTAACGAATCGTGATATTTATCTCAATATTATTCAGACTTTTGCATTGCGGTTTCTAAAGAAGCTCAGCCTTACCATCTAGCAGGTTTTGCCGACCGGCTTTTGACTTTGTGGGCTTTTGCGTCATTTTGGCAATCCATCAACATCTGCTCTTCCTTCTTTGACAGCGCACTTTGAGCCGCTTCTTCGTCTCGCTAGTGAGATCCAAGACAAACATCCCCGTGTTGCTTAGCTCTGTAATTACACACTATATTTACATACCATATTTTTTTCAGATCTTTTTTTTCAATATTTTGTATAATTAAAGGCTGATAACTATCAAATATTATTATTATTATTATTATTTAAAAATATATATATATATATATATGTAGGGCATGAAGAGCATATTATTATTTTAGAAAGATTACGATTTCTTTTAGAAATTTAATACGAGCATTATCATATTTAATAGGATTAATACCATTCTATTTTATATCAAGTTATTTAATTAGATTCCATTTCAATCATATAAATAAACTAGACATATAAATGTTGAGATAGATATTTTTTATGAAACAAAATATTGTTTTGTCTCTCCTATATCTCCTGGTATTTTATAGAATCAACATGTTGATAGAAGATTACTTTCTAATATTTATACGCGAATCAATAGATTGCAATATTTATCTTTTTTTCAAAATTTACAATCTTATTGATTTTTCAAATTTTATTGTCTATTTGTCTGGATATTTTCAAAATCAACAGTTATATAGAATATTGTCTTCTGGCAATTGTGTGTGATTCAATAGGTTTTGATTTTATCACTTATTACTTTCTAAGTATTCACAGAATCAACGGATCATGATATTTATCCATCTTTTTCTTCCATTGAGTCACTTATTATATTTTAAGAGCATATAAGTAATTTATCTTAATATCTTATCTTTTTCCTTTATAATAATTAAAAGTCAATCTATTTTCTCCTCTTCATTAGCCAAATATATAAAAAGATTCAAATTCTATAATAATTCATTTCTTCCACTTTTCTTCTTTTTAATTTATTATATCATGAGGGAAAAAAAAAAAAAAAAAGCTTTAACGGACTTCCACTTTAGCATCATCTTCATCAACCACTTGTTGCTGTCGTCGAATGTAACTGGATAATTTTTAAAATTTGAAGTCATCAACTCTTACGCTTTGACGTTAGCAAATTGCAATTCTATGGTCTGTCACATTTAATAAATTTGGGAGGATCTGCATTTAATAGGCATTGGAGGATCTTGCTTACAATTAACAAATTTTGGGGCGTTACCTTTAATTCCATCCTAAATTTCTGAATCCGCTAAAAACTGAAAAATTGAAAAACTTGGAAATGAAAGAAGCACTACCTAAGAGCATAATTATTTCATGATATTACAAAGTATGATAAAGATACAAATTCACTGCATCACATGGGATGAATACTTCTTTCATTTCCCCCTTAATTGATGTGGGGTTGTTATCATCCTATTTAGTTGCACTTTAAAAACTCAATATCAACTTTATACAAAATAATAAATAACTATTCATACTCCTATTATTTAATATTCAATATCAATTTTATGCCTATAATTTTATTTTATGACCTGCTATAGTGCAGTAATACTACTGCCACCGTACTATGTCCTGTCATAAAGTAATAAGTATTGTGCCTAACATAGGATAGGACAATATACCTATTAATTTTATTTAAACATAGTTCTTTACATTTTTTTTTTCCATATCAACTAAATAATTTAATAGCTGGCGAAAAAAAAGAAAAGGGTGTTAAATGATGTAATAGATACCTAATAACAATTAGAACATATCACTTTTCTATTCAATTACATTAAAATTTCCCCTTTATTTTTTATGGTAAAGTGAATGGGGTTACCCTTAAAAGATACAAATATAAGACCTCATGTGTTGTATGACAACAATTACAATAAAACTAATAAAAACAAAATCATGCCGTCCATGAACATGACATCAACTTTTTTATATACCTCCGAGGAACTCCTATCAATAATTGCTTTCTACCACGAGGAAAGCGATGGAATACTTTGTTCATGTCTAAAGAAGTTTCCTGGATCAACCATTGTTTTAACACGAATCAATCTATCGAAATTATTCTTAAAATACTTTTTTCCCCATATGCTAGCCTTTGTATAGCTCGTGTTTCCAATATCATTTACTCCAAGATCAAGATCCCTATAGTTAATATATGCTTGCCTTGGAGAGGTAGAAACATATTGAGCCATATATGCATAAAATCTCCGAATCCAACTTATGTGCCCCTCTGAAATCTCCTCTCCTTCTTGGGTCCATGAAGTTACATACTGGATTGTGTATAAATATCCGGCTCTATGAGGAAAAGGAATTGCAGACTCCGAAATCTTATTCATTATCCCTCCATAAGGGCTCCAAATCATTAGTGCAGCACCTTGGTCTTGTTCATAAAACCAATCCCATATTTCCCCAAGTCTACCTTTAGGAATTGGCTTTTTAACATAATCCGATTTGTTTTTGAAGTAGATCTTGCTATTGGATGTCCTATTAAGCAATATTTCTAAAGGTGTTTTGCTAGAGAACCCTGCAAAGGAGAGCACTGACTCGATCCAACTCATTTCAGTACAATCATCTCGTGTTAAATTGAGTTCGGGAAAGCTTTCGTTCATAATTTTCAGAAGATCATCAACACCCCCAAGATAGAGAGAATTGAAGAAAGCCTGAATTGTTCGATTTCCACTCGATCCATTGTAACTTCGCAAGCCTATCCTGATGAATAATTCTTCAGGAAGTTTATCAGCTGCCACTAGTTGCCACTTATAAACGAGTTCTGTTGCATTCTGCTCCAAGATTCTAAGTGGACTAAAAACCGTGACAGTGGAGGGAACAACAACTAACTCAATTTTCCAAGAAACAACTATACCAAAACTGCCTCCGCCACCACCTCGAATCGCCCAAAATAGATCCTCACCCATTGATTTTCTATCAAGCAGCCTGCCGTTAACATCAATCAACTGGGCATCAATTATATGGTCGGCTGCTAGGCCATATTTTCTCATCATCATGCCATATCCTCCACCACTTAAGTGGCCACCAATACCGACTGTAGGACATGTTGCGGCTGGAAAGCCTAGCGTTTGGCTTTTCTCAGCAATTCTATAATAAAGTTCTCCAACAAGTGCTCCTGATTGGACCCATGCAGTCCTATTTTCAACATCTACATCAATAGACCGAAGATTTACCATGTCAATAATGACAAAGGGAACTTCTGAAACATAAGATAGACCCTCGTAGTCATGCCCGCCGCTACGTGTTCTGGTTTGCAATCCGTATTTCTGGGAACAGTAAACGGATGCCTGGATGTGGGAAACTTGTAGTGGGGTTACGATGACCGCAGGTTTTGAAGCATTCAAGAATCTGAGGTTTTGGAGGGTGACGTCTAAGACAGAGCTATAGGATGTGTTTGAAGGAGTGTATATTACGTTCGTTATTGAGCCAGAATTTTCCGAACGGAGAGAAAGACATTGAAGAAAATCTTGGTGAGTTTGATCACATAATGTCACCAATGGAAGTGAGAGAAGAAGGCAGAAGAATAAGGACCGAAACGAGGATTTTTCTACGTTCATCGTTACGTTTGTTTTCTTGGATTTGCCCTCTTTTTAGTTACGTTGTCTGCAGGTATAGGAGGCCAGCGGTCCTATTTAAAGTGCGAGAAGCAGGCGAGGAATAGAAGCAACCTCGATGCATCCAGCGTGTGAACAGCTTGACTTTTCTCGTGGTGTGCTTGGTAGAAAAATATCTAATAGGATATCACTTGTAATCGCATTTGTACAGCTCAAAATTATATTATATCATCATTAATTTTGAGACCAGTCTTATTATTATTCAACAACTCATATTATACCTAAATGTGATTGACCAACTAAAATAATTAATATTATAATTATTATATTCATTTTAACTATTAAATGGTTGACTAGACAGTCCGTTGATAGAACTGTAAAAGCTTTCATGTACGAATAATTATACTATGATATATTTAAGAGATAGTAAATAGTTTCTAAGATAATTATCATTCGTAATTTATGAATACAGTTACTTATAGAAAAAAAATTTAGTACTTACTCACCTCCTAATATTTATGACTCGTTCACTTCGTAATATGGAATAAGGAGGGAATATAATTCCAATTCAAAGGAAATATAATAGGGTTGTAATGAATATTACAATGTTCACTTGGTATAAAAAGTAAAACAAGTAGTTATTAGAGTAAAATGTAAAATATCTATAGTGGCTCTTATATTTATTATAGAAAGATGATAATTATATAAGTAATATTTTCAAGACAGAGGTATTTATGAAAAAGTTGAAAAATAAACCATTCAATGTAGCAATTCATGAGGATAGGGACATGAATGACTTTTCATCATTTCACGTAATAGCAATTCATTTTGAATTGTCATTCCGTTCAAGTGAACATTATAGTAGCATGTTACGTAGAACGAGAAGGAAATGATTAGTTATTCATGCCAAATGAATATGCAGTTAGAGTAAATTACAAGGACATCGAGAGATAGGTGAGTGGTCCTTAAATCACCTATTTTTGGTAACATGTGGGACCACATGCGGTACTATATATGTACTGGATATGGCCCTATTTGCTTACATGACACACCTTCAATAGAGAATATTGTCAAAAATAGGTGGTCCAAGAAACCATCTATTTATTTTTGATGACACCATCAAAGTTCTTTCAAAATTGCATAAACCTCTATGTTTTAAAAAGTTGGCACATGAACCCACTAACACCTATTTTCCAAGAGGTTGAGGTGCTGGCTTTTTAATTAGTAGGAGTTGTCTATGCAATTGATTCTAAATAATAAATTTGGGTTTTAAGGATTCTAGTATACACTATTTAAAAATTTTAAAAATTTATATAACTTTAAAAGATTTCAAAGGTGTTTGTGCAATTTAAAATAACATCAATTTTCCACCGAAGCTTTTCAGGAAAATGGACGTGCATATTGACCATATACCATATGCGTGGTATTTGCTTCGCGATTTATCCAAGCGTTGAATTTTCTTACGTTATGCCATTCCATGAAAATGCTTCTGGTCTAAAAGTTGAATAAGTTGCCTATAGGCTATAATATTTTATTTTCAATTGTTTTGCTCTTATCTAATACTTTTTGCACTGCAAGAAGATAAAACTAAAGAATTGCACTGTATTGTAGGCATGGTTTTTGTTAAATTGTCACGTACCGTTGACAATTTATGTGCAAATTTTACGTTACTAAAATGTCAATATATGATAATTGTTTGACTAATAATTAAAGGTCTTGTAGGGAATCCGAGCTTCTTCTTCTTCTTCTTCTTCTTTTTTTTCAATCATATTTAGGCTGCCAACAAGGATGACTTCTTTTCTTAGCTGTTTTCCCTTCTCCATTAAGACTTTCTTCAGTTTTATTATTTTTTATTTCCTTTGTAATATTAATCATTTATGCAGAAATTAAATTAAATATCTTGGTAAAATTAAAATCTATCCATGGAATTGAATGTTGTATTGATTTATACATGAGTGTAAACTAATATTGTTGTTTATTTAAGTGGGACAATTTTACATGTATAGATATTGCTCACATAATACCATGTATTTTTATTGCATTCATGGCAAATTATAAAGTAAGTAATCTAAGAATTAAAATAAATATAGTAATTAATATATTACTATTTTAATGATGTTATCACAGTTCGTATGAATCAGGACATAAAATAATTAATGAAATCAACTCGGTTAAAATTAGTGATGGAAAAGCAGACATTTTCTTGGCACGACTCACTTCAAAACTAAAGGTAGCATACTAAGAAATTTATGAGAACATCATATCTTTTGGACTCTGCTTCCTCTGTTTTAGAAGAAGAGGAGGAGGAGGAAGAGGATGATTTGGGTCTACGAAACATGAAAAAGACGCGAAGTTTAGGGGCAGGTATGAGTAAAGAGATGAGGGATTGGGGGGGTCTTGAAGAGGGTTCAATGGGGATTGGTGGGTACAGTGAGTTCTAGTTCAAAGAACGAGTCTTCTTCTTGCTCTTCATTGGACTGATGTGGATGATGCTGGTAGAATGTTGGATTATTGTGGCCGTGGTTGTAGTGGTTGTCCAAAACTTGAGGAAAGTGATGTTAATGTTGTTGTTTGCTGTTAATAGTTAACAAGGACAAAGTCCAAAATATGGATATATATAAACGCATAATAACATCTCATCCAATCGAAGAAGGTTCACGGGCCACAGGCACAGTCAATCCACATGTTGTGGCAAAAGCCCAAAGAGGGCCTTCTGGACACGCCGTATCATTTTCAACTCAGGGGCTCCTCTTATTGAAATTGAAAGGAAGAACTTACTATTTACTAATAAGAACGATCACAAGTCGGTTTGGCTCTATTTTTACTAAAATCAAATCAAATTATAATTTACAGTTTGACTTTTTTTTTTCATCTCAAACCAAACCCTTGATTAATGGTTTGGTTTGGATTAAAAATTTTCTAAATCATTGAATAACGGTTCTGTTCAGTTTGTATTACAAATTATATTAAAATTCTAACTAAAAATTTTATTTAATCAATCATTATAAAAAAATTTATAATTACAGCTTACAAGTAAAATATTATTATATTTTTTTAAAAATGAATTGATTTGGTTTTATAAATTGGTTTGATTTACCTCTTCAGACCAAACATAAATTCATGGAATGGTTCGGATTGGAAAATTTTTATACCAAATTATTCAAAAAACCATATTTTTAGTCTGGTTTGGTTCGATTAAGGATTAGTTTAGTTCAATTGATTTTTTTGTCCATCCCTATGTACTATTAGTTGTCGGCAATGTGTAGGTGCAGCATTTAAAGCCAAATTCATAAAACAAACAATCAAAGATTGTATAGATACAAGTTTGAGGAAAGCAATAATGTTCTTTTAGGATGAAAAGGTATTTCAAAACATCAAAATGGCCACCAGCGCATTTAGAAGAAAACTATAACCCATTTCCACCAAATGGCTCCTTAGATAAGAGATCCTGCAGGAGCACATCCAATCCAACAATGATACTTTCCCTCTTTATTTCTTTTAGTGAGACTACTAATGTCACAATAGACATGTCTTGTCTTCAGTTACTCATCTGAGCTTGAGGAATCAAAAGTAAACACAACCAAATTTCCATCAATTTGATTTTTTTTTATATAAAAAAATTCCATTTTTAATTGTTAGAATAGATCTTTTTGGATACATAGATCACCTTTTTGCTTTATATTTATTTTGTCTTTCTTTCTTAATATGATTATTGATTTCTTTTAACCTTTTAATGAGTTCATAAAAATTGATCCGGATTTCCTACTTTTGAATGCTTATATGCTAAAGCTAATGCAATAAAAAACATCATCCTTCATTATTAGAGTTTATTAAAAAACATATAATATAAATTACAACATGCTAATTCTTATGCTAATTCTTAAAGTTGCAAGTTAAAATAAATTGGTAAGACTTACCATAGCAATGTTAAAGTCTTAAATAAGCAGCAAGGAATTATAAGAATGTAGAATTTTAGTGGATAAATGTTTCATGGCTATAAAGGAGTAAAATAATTATATTAAAATATTTAAATTTGACTTTTTAAATTAGGTTAAGGGTCTAAGGTGTCCAGTCCATATTTGTTTATAGTTAAGGAAAAATTAGTGTTGCAGGTACTAAATTAGATAGTAGAGATTCACCACAGACCTTCCTTCCTAGAGAAGGGAAGTTGGGCCAGATGATACACTCGGGAACCTGCGCACATAGAGAACTCAGTTAGCACTACACCGGGGGGTTGTCCAGCATGGTCACTCCAATGTTTACATCAGTATGCGGTTCACTTAAAGAGACGAATATCCTTTCTTTCTTTTTTTTTTTCTTTTAAGAGAGAGAGAGAGAGAGAGAGAGAGAGTCTCTTGTTTTTACCTTTTTTGTTGCTTCCCTTAATCTTAGGAAGTTGAACCTGGTTTAAGGTGGCCATGGCAAGCTCTTATGAGGATTGAGGAAACACTCTTTACACGTAGTAGGCCCTTGTTGAGTCTCCAGCTGGCCAAAGCTATCAAGTGCTACAATACTAGGCATAGATCGTGCCTACTCTTGTGGAATAACAAAAAGATGTTAGATATAGAGTACAGCTAGATAGGTACAAGATGTTAGGAGGATCTTCATGTCAAGTTGATGTGGTCCCCCTCCTATTGAGGTGTGAAGTCGTGTCCTGTTCAAGTTCGTGACCTCGACCTTTAGAAGTTAAGATCAAGGTCATGAGGTCCCCCTCCCCTTTCCCTGGATGATAGAGTAGTCATTTTAGTGAGCTCCTTACGGAGTAAGATTCCTATTGAAGTTGGGATATCGATCCCTTTTCCTATTAGGCCTTAGCTTAGTAAGAGCTTGTAAAAAATTCATCATCAACACTAACCTCTCGCACTCCCATTGTGGGTACCAAGGGGAGTGATGATGTCATGTCTCCTCCTCGTCATGTCCATGAGGAAATTTGGAGTTGAAGTTGGAGTTAGAGTTGGGTCTCACGTAGTTGGAGCTGCTTATTGCAAGTGGCTTAGTATCTAAGCTGCAACCCAAAGATAACTTAAGGCCATGAGGATAAAGAGTTGTCCTTAGCCGTATTTTAGCTAGAGCTCCCTTCGTCGACTCAAGTTACTGAAGTTGGGTTCCTAGTTGACATTTATATTGGGAGCTGAAGAAGGGGCTCTCAGCGAGTACATCCTACTTGATGGCCTCCAAGGCCACTCCTTGATTGAGGCCCTAGACCACAATGCAAAATATTCATAGCAATTTCATTTAAATCTAATTTCTTCCTATCTTCTTCATTGTAAACTTTTTCTTCTTTTTCTTCAATTTTTAAAGACCCATTTTCTATGAAATTTTAGATTAATCTATTTTGAGTTGTAAGAAAATTTTCATTCTACACTTCTAATATGGATAGTTACCCCTACATAGAAGCGGTTGTCTATTTATAGCTTGTCCCTCTAGAAACCTTAGTACATAAAATGCCATGAGCTTTACTCCATTATGTGACTATGCACAAAAATGATAGAGACTGGCTCTGAGACCAAATGAAAACATAAAAATGCATTATAAAATACATAAGGAAGAGGGGTGAGGGTGGTTGAATTGAGTATTTGCCCTGAAAATTTAAACAATTTATTTTAATGGGCAGATTAAATAAAATCTTAATTTGCAGTGAATAATATAATAGCAAATGCAATATGAAATATCAAAGAGATAGGTATAGAAAATATTAGTCCAGGTATAACTTAAAGTTCAATACACTTCTTACTCTCCACAATCCATTAATGCCTCCAATCAAGGACTTCACCATTACTTTTATTAATCACAAAAGTACATTCAAGCTAAGCAATTACAATTCTCTACAACACAAAAGAAATAGAATATTTCTTTTCTCTCTATATATGCTCTTTAAGAGATTACAGGTGTAAGAACAGAGCACTATAATGTTTTTCTCTCTTTTTACAAATATTGCAAATTTAATGAATAAGCAAAAAGAAAATTAATAATTTGTTATATCGCAAATAAAAGCTCTTTTTGCACATTTCCATCTCTCCTTTTCAATTTCCCAAGGATAGAGTGTGTGTATATATATATATAGAGCCTTCAAAAATTCAAATGCTTGTTAGAGACAACGTCTTTAAGTTGCTAAGCATTTAATGCACTTCAACGGCTCTTTCTAGCCACATCAGCTCCAATATTTAAGCTATTGCACCCTAAAGACTTGTCACACTTCAAAGTGTCGTGCCTCAAATTTGCCCTTGACAAGTCTTTATTCCATCAAGCTTTAGAAATCAAACTATTGTGCCCTAAGCTTTAACACGTTGAGCCCTAACATGACCCTCAACCAAGACTATGCATTTTTAAGCTTTGTCAAGTCTCAGTCTTGAACTTGTCATGCCTTGACCAGTGGACCTGTTGAACCTTCGACCATCCCCTCAACCAAGGTTGTGCATTTCTTGAACTCATCAAGCTTTAGTCTTAACTTTTTCGTGCCTTGACTAATTGATTTGTTGACCCCTCAACATGACCCTAGACTAATTCCTCTGCATTTTTGGCTTATCAAGATTTAGTCTTAAGTTTGTCGAGCCTAAAATTGCCTAGCTCTCGGCTGATACTATTCCTACTAAAAACTTGTATAAACTTCATAAAGGTGCACCACATACACATATATATTTGACTAATTAAGTGCAGTTTATAATAATTAAATAGTTAATTATACGTTATATCATCTCATCAAAATCCACATTGAATATACAAACTCAACACTTTGGTTCCCCATCAATGCACCCATTCTTTTTGTCAATCAAGCAATAACCCCTGCTAACTTATGTTCCAATACTGCATTCAGTCGCTCATCAATCATCTGCTTGATCCTTTGATCTAGATCATTATGATCGTAGATCTAATCCATTGCAGCATGATGTTGATTAGATTGTCCATAGGGTGTCACTGTTACTAATATTGAACGTAGCTCTCATACCAATCTAACACAGAGGTAAATTAGGATGTATAACAAACTGTTCATTCGCATGCAAATACCAGCTTGAGATCTTCAAAAGCCTATTAATTCTACGAATACATAGGTTAATGACATCAAAAATCGAAATTCTATGATGAATTCAAAATTTGGGAAAATAGTAATGAAAGCTCTAAAATTTTATTTGAAAAATGATAAGTAACTGTCTATTTACCTAGGGCATACAATATATAGGCCAGCTTAAAAGCTGCCAAAAATAAAACCGAAACTGTCAAAAAAATAAAAAAGATCTTAAAATAAAGTACATGAAAAGACAAAACTAATACCATAGACGGTGTATAAAACCGACATTCCTGTAAAAAGTTATAAGAAAAATAAAACCGACTAAAAATACTAAAAATAATCTTTTGAGGCCCTAGATGAAGGAATTTGACCAAAAACCAACCCGGCACAGCACCTAAGGTGCTCATTTCTTTGAGTTTACTCGTTTTATTCAAGTTGAGGTCTTTGGAGCACCTAATGGTAACAGACGAGTTTTTGTCCCAATTCTCTAGATACACATTTGCCATTATCTCTACTTCATCAAAAAGCTTCAAAGAGTGTGAGGCTTTTATAGTCGAATCTTACATTAAATTTCAACTAGTCTTTGTGAAAACATGACCCGAGTAATATAATGCATGCTAGTGAATTTAATGATTAGGAAAAAAATTATATTTTTTCAATTAATGAAAAACGTTCTGTATTATAAAAGATTTGAAAGATTATATTGATCTTAGGTCATTCTCACAAATGAAAGACCTTTTCTTAGTATATTGACATAGCTCAAATCATGGAATGATTGGACACGACATCCATACACTGCTATAGGGGACCTAGGAAGAAATGACTAGGAAGGATAGAAAATGGGAATGATTAAATTTTATTCCATTGTATGTTTTGAAAGAAAAAGACCACGGAAGGGAAAATGGATGTAAATTTTTTTTTTTTGAGTCCCATCATTTTTTATCTCCTCCAAAATAGAAAGAATAGGAAGGGAAAAGAAAAGAAAAATTTAAAATTACTTATGCACCCTTCTTTTTTAAATACTAATCTACCATTATATCTTATTTTGTTTTATATAATAATTAATGATCAATCCATTTTGCTCCTCTTCATTATCCCAAGACATAAACGATTCAAATTCTATAATTATTTATTTCCTCCACTTTTCTTCCTTCCTAATTCATTCTATCAGGCCAAATATAGTTTTAACTAACTTCCACTTTAGCATTATCATCATCAGCCACTTGTTTCTGATGTAACTACGTAATTTTAAAATTTGAAGTCCTCAATTATGCTGCATCTCATGCTTTGACGTTCGCAAACGCAATTCTTTGGCCTGTCACAATTAATAAATTTGGGAGGATCTGCATTTAATAGGTATCGGAGGATTTTGCTCACAATCAATAAATTTGGGGGACGTTACCTTTAATTCCATCCTTAATTTCTGGATCTGCTAAAAACTGAAAAATTGAAAAACTTGGAAATAAAGAAGCACTACCAAAGAGCATAATTATTTTATAATATTGCAAATTATAATAAATAGACAAATTTACTGCATCACATGGGATGAATAATTCTTTCATTTTCCCCTTGGTTGCACTTTAAAAACTCAATACCAATTTTATGCAAAATAATATATAACAATTCCTACTCTAATTATTTAATATTCAATATCAAATTTATTCCTATAATTTTATGCCCTGCTATTATGCAGTAATACTACTGCCACCGTACTATATCTGTCACAAAGTAATGAGTATTTTGCCCAACATTAGGACATAATACATATTAATTTTATTCAAACATAACCCTTTAAATTTTTTTTCTCCATATCAACTAAATAATTTAATAGCTGGCCAAAAAAAAAGCACTAAATGATGTAATAGATACCTAATAACAATTATAAGATATTACTTTTCTATTGAGTTACAATAAAATTCCCTCTTTATTATATATGGTAAGTGAATGGGATCAACTATAAAAGATATAAACATATGTGTTGTATGACAACAATTACAATAAACTAATAAAAACAAAATCATGTCGTCCATGAACATGACATCAACTTATTTATGTACCTCCTAGGAACTCTTATCAATAAATTGCTTTCTTCTACCATGAGGAAAGCGATGGAATACTTTGTTCATGTCTGAAGAAGTTTCCTGGATCAACCATTGTTTTAACACGTACCAATCTATCAAAATTATTCTTAAAATACTTTTTCCCCCATACGCTAGCCTTTGTATAGCTCGTGTTTCCAATATCATTTACTCCAAGATCAAGATCCCTATAGTTAATGTATGCTTGCCTTGGAGAGGTGGAAACATGTTGAGCCATATATGCGTAAAATCTCCGAATCCAACTTATGTGCCCCTCTGAAATCTCCTCTCCTTCTTGGGTCCATGAAGTTATATACTGGATTGTGTATAAATATCCGGCTCTATGAGGAAAAGGAATTGCAGACTCCGAAATCTTATTCATTATCCCCCCACAAGGGCTCCAAATCATTAGTGCTGCACCTTGGTCTTGTTCATAAAACCAATCCCATATTTCCCCAAGTCTACCTTTAGGAATTGGCTTTTTAACATAATCCGATTTGTTTTTGAAGTAGTTCTTGCTATTGGATGTCCTATTAAGCAATATTTCTAAAGGTGTTTTTCTAGAGAACCCTGCAAAGGAGAGCACTGACTCGATCCAACTCATTTCAGTACAATCATCTCGTGTTAAATTGAGTTCGGGAAAGCTTTCGTTCATAATTTTCAGAAGATCATCAACACCCCCAAGATAGAGAGAATTGAAGAAAGCCCGAATTGTTCGATTTCCACTCGATCCATTGTAACTTCGCAAGACTATCCTGATGAATAATTCTTCAGGAAGTTTATCAGCTGCCACCAGTTGCCACTTGTAAACGAGTTCTGTTGCATTCTGCTCCAAGATTCTAATTGGACTAAAAACCGTGACAGTGGAGGGAACAACAACTAACTCAATTTTCCAAGAAACAACTATACCAAAACTGCCTCCGCCACCGCCTCGAATCGCCCAAAATAGATCCTCACCCATTGATTTTCTATCAAGCAGCCTGCCGTTAACATCAATCAACTGGGCATCAATTATACGGTCGGCTGCTAGGCCATATTTTCTCATCATCATGCCATATCCTCCACCACTTAAGTGGCCACCAATACCGACTGTAGGACATGTTGCGGCTGGAAAGCCTAGCGTTTGGCTTTTCTCAGCAATTCTATAATAAAGTTCTCCAACAAGTGCTCCTGATTGGACCCATGCAGTCCTATTTTCAACATCTACATCAATAGACCGAAGATTTACCATGTCAATAATGACAAAGGGAACTTCTGAAACATAAGATAGACCCTCGTAGTCATGCCCGCCGCTACGTGTTCTGGTTTGCAATCCGTATTTCTGGGAACAGTAAACGGATGCCTGGATGTGGGAAACTTGTAGTGGGGTTACGATGACCGCAGGTTTTGAAGCATTCAAGAATCTGAGGTTTTGGAGGGTGACGTCTAAGACAGAGCTATAGGATGTGTTTGAAGGAGTGTATATTACGTTCGTTATTGAACTAGAATTTTCCGAACGGAGAGAAAGACATTGAAGAAAATCTTGGTGAGTTTGATCACATAATGTCACCAATGGAAGTGAAAGAAGGCAGAAGAATAAGGACATAAACGAGGATTTCTCTACGTTCATCGTTACGTTTGTTTTCTTGGATTTGCCCTCTTTTTAGTTACGTTGTCTGCAGGTATAGGAGGCCAGCGGTCCTATTTAAAGTGCGAGAAGCAGGCGAGCGATAGAAGCAACCTCAATGCATCCGACGTATGAACAACTTGACTTTTCTCGTGGTGTGCTTAGTAGGAAAATATCGAATAGGACATCACTTGTACATCTGAAAATTCTATTATACCATTATTAATTTTGATGAGATCAGTCTTATTATTATCCAACAACTCATATTATTCCTAAATGTGATTGACCAACTAAAATAGTTAATATCCTAATTACTATATTCATTTTAACTGTTAAATGGCTGACTGAACGATTCGTTGATAGAACTATAGAAGCTTTCGTGTACAAATAATTATACTCTGATATATTTAAGAGATAGTAAATAGTTTCTAAAATAATTATCATTTGTAATTTATGAATACGGTTACTTATAGAAAAAAATTTAGTACTTACTCACCTCCTAATATTTATGATTCGTTCACTTTGTAGTATGGAATAAGGAGGGAATAGAATTCCAATTCAAAGGAAATGTAATAGGGTTGTAATAGATATTACAATGTTCACTTGGGTATAAAAAGTAAAACAAGTAGTTATTGGAGTAAAATGTAAAATACCTATAATGCCTCTTATATTTATTATAGAGAGATGATAATTATATAGGTAATATTTTTAAGACAAGGGCATTTATGAAAAAGTTGAAAAATAAACCATTGAATAGCCATTCATGTAGCAATTCATGAATAGCCATTCATGAGGATATGGACATAAATGACTTTTCATCATTTCACGTAATAGCAATTCATTATGAATTGTCATTCCCTTCAAGTGAACATTATAGTAGCATTTTACGTAGAACAAGAAGGGAATAAATAGTTATTCATGCAAATGAACATGCAGTTAGAGTCACTGAGAGATAGGTGAGTGGTCCTTAAATCACCTATTTTTGGCAATATATGAGACCACTTGCGGTACTATATATATACTGCATATGGCCCTATTTGCTTATATGGCACATCCTCAATAGAGAATGTTGTCCAAAATAAGATCCAAGAAACCGTCTATTTATTTTCGATAACACCGTCAAAGTTCTTTCAAAATTGCATAAACCTCTATTTTTTAAAAAGTTGACACATGAACCCACTAACACCTATTTTCCAAGAGATTGAGGTGCAGGCTTTTTAATTAGTAGTTGTCAATAGAATTGATTCTAAATAATAAATTTAGGTTTTAAGGATTCAAGGGTACCCCTCTAAAAAATTTAAAAATTTATATAACTTTAAAAGATTTCAAAGGTGTTTGTGCAATTTAAAACAACATTAATTTTCCACCGAAGCTTTTCAGGAAAATGGACGTGCATATTGTTCGTGGGAGTAACAGTAGTAGTAGCAGTATCTTTGGTGGCATTGGTGTTTGCATTGTTGTTGGGTTTGGTTGTTTCAAAGTGATTGGTGGGTACAGTGAGTTCTAGTTCAAAGAACGAGTCTTCTTCTTGCTCTTCATTGGACTGATGTGGATGATGATGCTGGTAGAATGTTGGATTATTGTGGCCGTGGTTGTAGTGGTTGTCCAAAACTTGAGGAAAGTGATGTTAATGTTGTTGTTTGCTGTTAATAGTTAACAAGGACAAAGTCCAAAATATGGATATATATAAACGCATAATAACATCTCATCCAATCGAAGAAGGTTCACGGGCCACAGGCACAGTCAATCCACATGTTGTGGCAAAAGCCCAAAGAGGGCCTTCTGGACACGCCGTATCATTTTCAACTCAGGGGCTCCTCTTATTGAAATTGAAAGGAAGAACTTACTATTTACTAATAAGAACGATCACAAGTCGGTTTGGCTCTATTTTTACTAAAATCAAATCAAATTATAATTTACAGTTTGACTTTTTTTTTTCATCTCAAACCAAACCCTTGATTAATGGTTTGGTTTGGATTAAAAATTTTCTAAATCATTGAATAACGGTTCTGTTCAGTTTGTATTACAAATTATATTAAAATTCTAACTAAAAATTTTCTTTAATCAATCATTATAAAAAAATTTATAATTACAGCTTACAAGTAAAATATTATTATATTTTTTTAAAAATGAATTGATTTGGTTTTATAAATTGGTTTGATTTACCTCTTCAGACCAAACATAAATTCATGGAATGGTTCGGATTGGAAAATTTTTATACCAAATTATTCAAAAAACCATATTTTTAGTCTGGTTTGGTTCGATTAAGGATTAGTTTAGTTCAATTGATTTTTTTGTCCATCCCTATGTACTATTAGTTGTCGGCAATGTGTAGGTGCAGCATTTAAAGCCAAATTCATAAAACAAACAATCAAAGATTGTAGAGATACAAGTTTGAGGAAAGCAATAATGTTCTTTTAGGATGAAAAGGTATTTCAAAACATCAAAATGACCACCACGACAATTAGAAGAAAATTATAACCCGTTTCCACCAAATGGCTCCTTAGATAAGAGAACCTGCAGGAGCACATCCAATCCAACAATGATACTTTCCCTCTTTATTTCTTTTAGTGAGACTACTAATGTCACAATAGACATGTCTTGTCTTCGGTTACTCATCTGAGCCTAAGGAATCAAAAGTAAACACAACCAAATTTCCATCAATTTGATATTTTTTTATATAAAAAAATTCCATTTTTAATTGTTAGAATAGATCTTTTTGGATACATAGATCACCTTTTTGCTTTATATTTATTTTGTCTTTCTTTCTTAATATGATTATTGATTTCTTTTAACCTTTTAATGAGTTCATAAAAATTGATCCGGATTTCCTACTTTTGAATGCTTATATGCTAAAGCTAATGCAATAAAAGACATCATCCTTCATTATTAGAGTTTATTAAAAAACATATAATATAAATTACAATGTGCTAATTCTTAAAGTTGCAAGTTAAAATAAATTGGCAAGACTTACCATAGCATTGTTAAAGTCTTAAATAAGGAGCAAGGAATTATAAGAATGCAGAATTTTAGTGGATAACTATTTCATGGCTATAAAGGAGTAAATTAATTATATTAAAATATTTAAATTTTACTTTTTAGACTAGGTTAAGGGTCTAAGGTGTCCAGTCCATATTTGTTTATAGTTAAGGAAAAATTAGTGTTGCAGGTACTAAATTAGACAGTAGAGATTCACCACAGGCCTTCCTTCCTAGAGAAGGGAAGTTGAGCTGGACGATACACTCGGGAACCTGCGCACATAGAGAACTCAGTTAGCACTACACTAGGGGATTGTCCAGCATGGTCACTCGAATGCTTACATCGGTATGCGGGTTCACTTAAAGAGACGGATATCCTTTCTTTTTTTTTTCTTTTAAGAGAGAGAGAGAGAGAGTCTCTTGTTTTTACCTTTTTTGTTGCTTCCCTTAATCTTAGGAAGTTGAACCTGGTTTAAGGTGGCTATGGCAATCTCTTAAGAGGATTGAGGAAACACTCTTTACACGTAGTAGGCCCTTGTTAAGTCTCCAGTTGGCCAGAGCTATCGAGTGCTACAATACCAGGCGCAGATCGTGCCTACTCTTGTGGCATAGCAAAAAGATGTTAGATATAGAGTACAACCAGATAGGTACAAGATGTTAGGAAGATCTTCGTGTCAAGTTGATGTGGTCCCCCTCCTATTGAGGTGTGAAGTCGTGACTTGTTCAAGTTCGTGACCTTAACCTTTAGAAGTTAAGATCAAGGTCATGAGGTCCCCCTCCCCTTTCCCTGGATGATAGAGTAGTCATTTTAGTGAGCTCCTTGTGGGGTGAGATTCCTATTGAAGTTGGGATATGGATCCCTTTACCTATTAGGCCTTGGCCTAGTAAGAACTTGTATAAAATTCATCATCAACACTGACCTCTTGCACTCCCATTGTGGGTACGTGAGCGGAGTGATGATGTCTTGTTTCCTCCTTACCATGTCCATGAGGAAATTTGGAGTTGGAATTGGAGTTAGAGTTATGTCTCACATAGCTGGAGCTGTCTGTTGCAAGTGGCTTAGGATCTAAGCTGTAACCCAAAGATAACTTGAGGCCCTAAGGATAAAGAGTTCTCCTTAGCCGTATTTCAGTCCAGTGTTGTCCGAGGTCTCTAACAAGGTCACAAGCTCATGTGAAGGCATATAACATGACTTATCGGACTTGGCATAGTAACCAAGCAGTTTTGAAATCGAAAAGATGTGCATGCTCCTTCTGCGCAGTCTTTCCTAAAAGAGTATCCAACTGTTGAAACCAGAAGATTGATTGAAAGGTTTTCACTATTTCCAAAGGTAACTTGTCCAAAGGGATCGTCTCTCTCCAATTGTCATCCACTGCGACCTCTGCTCGGTTGGGCTGTTCTTTTCTTTACGGTTAATTTATGGCTCTAAGTCAACAAAACAGACCTAATCATCCTCAAAGGCCTTTAGGTATAGTTTCCTTGACTGCTATTGATCCCCTTTACATACTCAGTTTTAGTAGGTGTCAAGAATTTTGCCTTCAAATGCAGTTGGGAGACCACCATTCCTAAGGTTAATTGTGTCGTTCTCCTTAAGATTGCATTATATGGAGATCAACAGTCGACAACGAGGAAATCAACCTAGTTGGTGGCAAAGCATTCCTCGTCTCCAAGCTTGAAGGGGAATGTAATGATCCTTCTAAGCCTAACTAGTTTGTTGTCAAAGCCATAGTCAATTTTGCCCTAAGTTGATGCTTTATGTTCTCATAGATGTGGTTGAACAGTATGTTAGCACTGTTGCCCATATCTACCATCACCCTTTTAACCTTCTAACCCAAAATGCAAGTTAGTATCACTAAGGCATCTTAATGTGGAGACCAAATGTCACCAAGGTCTACACCTGAGAATGATATCACACTATCGACCTATCTTTTCTTTGGTTCATGGCTCATTACTTTTCTCCCCATTTACGAGGTCGAAGCTGGAGGTTCAATTGGTGAACTTGAGAAGGTTAGTCCTCTAACAATAGTATTTATCTCCCCAAGGCATTGTCCATCTCTGGGAAATGGTTGCTGGCCCTACTAGGTTGTGACTAGAGGTTTGTAGGCACTATTCATCCGTCTTCTCCATGCAAGCTTGCCACTTGATGACCTCCATCACTAACATATTATTTGAGGTACCTTCGCCATACGACATCCTTAATTGCGTTTCTGAGCTGCCAATAGTCCCTGTTTTCGTGCTTGTATTCCCTATGGTACTTGCAATATTCCTTCGAATTATTTTTCCTTGCCTTCATTAAGGTGGTAGGGGTATAATCCCTTAACCTTTGACCTTTAGAAATACATCATGATGGGGTCTTGTCCAGCGGAGTGGGTAGGGTTTAACTCGTTGTATAAGGGATAGAGTCATCTTGGTTCATGACTTCGATCTTGATGGAGGTTGTGTGGCTTCTATTTGAGTTGCATCTATCCTTGGGATGCCCTTCGCCCTTTGTCGACTCAGGTTACTGAAGTTGGGTTCCTAGTTGACATTTAGAGAGGGAGCTGAAGAAGGGGCTCTCAGCGAGTACATCCTCCTTGATGGCCTCCAAGGCCACTCCTTAATGGAGGCCCTAGATTTCCATACGTACATTGTTGAATGTAGAGAAGTAATCACTTAAAGGTTCATTGGCCCCTTGCTTCACCATGTACAAGTATGAAGCATTCTTTTTAGCGCCTTACTGGTCATAAAGTGTGTCGTAAACATCTCACTGAACTCTCTGAGGGATGATGGGGAAAGTTTTGCACCATATGGCATTGGAGAAGCTATGTAGTGTCATGGTGGACTGGAACTATTCACATGGTCCTCAGGGTCTATAGCCCCATCGTATGTTTCCAAGTAAGGGTGTGCAAAAAAACCAATGAAACCGAAAAACTAAACCGAAACCAGAAAACCAATCTGAAAAATATAGTTAACCGATCTATTGGTTTCGATTCAAGATTATGGTTTTTATTTTTTCTAGTTTTCGGGTTGTGACCACAAAAAAAACGATGGTTAATTGCTTCAATATTAATAAATATATTATCTATCTAATTTATGTATATATAATTATTTTTTAAAAAAACATATATATATACATACGATTTATATATATATATATAATTTACACATTTTAATGTTCCTTAGATTTTGATTAAAGTCCTATGTTATGTCCTATGTTTAACGGGAGTTAATGTGGTAATTGAATTGGTTTGATTTTATGCATGATGAGGGTTATTTTCTCCTTTTCCTTAATTTGACTTTCCTTCTTTTAGCTATAGTAATATATATATATATATATATAATAATAATATAAATAAAAACTCTATGATAAAAGCTAAAAAATAAGGTTTATTGAAATTATTCATTAAATGGATAAAAACCAAAAACAAAAAAAGTCAAATGAAAAAAATGGTTAACTTTTAAGGTAGTTAACCATTTATAATGGACTGGTTAAGGATCAGGATATTAAAAAATCGATCATTATGATTAAGTTCAAAAAATAGGGCCATGGACTGGTTAATTGAATCGTGAACAACCTTATTTCTAAGTGTGGGATTTAGGTGCTGGAGTAGAATTACGGACTATACCGTCGTGATGAATAGGGACTTTATTGTTGCACTTAGGTGCATGGATGGGCCCTACAAACTATCCTTCAAGTTGGTGAGATTTTGTGTGGCTAGGGTTGATGGAGTCTTCATGTTGTCAATCAGGAAATGATCACGCGTTGTGCCTTCATGAACTCTAAGTGATCTAGGACATGCACACAAGGGACTATAGCTGTCCCTAACTTGGTGGTTACGTATGAGGGCTTCTAATCCCGGGAGTTAGGGGGCTAGGGGCCTCCTTAAGGCTAAAGAGTTGGCTTATGTCCGATTTGGTGAGCCAGTAGCCCTTCGGCGATCGCTAAGGATACACCAAGAAGTGATGGAATGCTCACTGTATGATATTTCTGTTTGTGGCAGGGTTTAAGGCTACCTATTGTCCCAATTAGGTGACTCCTTTTGTCTCTTAATGATTAAGGGCTCAGCTGGCAACCATTTCTCTTGTGATAATGGACTTCCTAGCTTCTTCAAGATTGAGTATTCTTTTATGGAGTTGCGCATTTGTGTGTTTGCATTCCATGTTCCTGTGCGTTAGTTGGCGACATAGGTCTTCAGCTCCAAGATACAACCGAAGTCGATGGGCTCAACCACTACAAGGGTTTATATAGCTAGTGTTCGTTCTTCGAGATGAAGGTTAGAGCTATCATTATGGGTTACAAGTAGTTGGTTTCTACCTTCTTATTGTTCCTTTCCTCGAGGTAGTCTAGCCATATGTTAGATAAAAATGGTAGTAGAAATGATGTTAGAGTTTCTTTTTAGGCAAGGTTTCACTTGGATAGCGCCAAGTGTTACAGGTATCGAATTAACCAATAGAGATTCATGATAAGCCTTCCTTTCCAAAAGGAGGAAGTTAGGTCAAATGATATACTTGGGAAACCGCATACACAGAAAACTCAGTTAGCTTTTATACAGGGGTGATAGTTAACGTAGCCACTCTGATGCTTGAGTCAATCTATTGGTTCACCCAAAAAGACAAATATCCTTTCTTCTTCTTGTTTTTTTTTTCTTTTGAGAGGAGAGAGAGAGAGAGAGTCTCTTATTTTTACCTTTTTTGTTATCTTCCCTTAATGTCAAAATGTTGAACCCAATTTAATGCGGCCATGGTGAGCTCCCAATAGGATTGAGGAAACATCCTTTACACGTGGTAAGCCCTATTAGGTCGCCAGCTAGCTAAAGTCACTAGGTGCTACATAGCAGGGCAAATCACGCCTGCTCCAATGGTATGATAGCAAGATGTTGGATGTAGAGTGCAGGTGGATAGGTATAGGTTCATTGTAGTCCCTCTCCTGTTGAGGTAAGAGGTCGTGACTTGGTTGGGTTCATGACATCAACCTTTACCATGTCAAGACTGAGGTCGTAGGGTGAGTCTTCCCACCAGGGTGATGGAGTAGTCAGTTTAGTGAGCTTTAAAGCTGGGATATGGATCCCTTTTCTTATTGGGCCTTAGCTTAGTAAGTACTTGCCGAAAATTCACCATCAACAATTAGCATGATGGACTTGGAGTAGGGACCGTTAAACTAATCTATCTACTCTCAACCTTTTTAAAGAAAACTCATATACTTAAAGATATTCTCCATGGTATTGGACTCATTAAAAGCTATTAGAATTTGTTGCTAACCTTTTCATGATTTGATGGACTTCATGGGGTTTCAAGCAGCATGGTTTTTTATTGTGATGTCTAGCTTTTGGACTATTTATAGAAGAAATTTTGGTACATATAAGGAACCAAATTACTTTCTAACACATGTCATCCTTGAATAGATGGACAAATTAAGGTAATCAATAAAACTTTATGAGCTGCTATGGGCAAGAATATGAAGGATTAGTACTTATGTCTTCCCATCATTGAGTTTGCATGTAATAGATCTATTCAGCATGCTATGGGATTTGTATTCTATGAAAGTGATGTCATGGATTCGATCCTAAAACACCACTAGATTTATTACCTATGCCTCCAACATGTGAAGATGCTCAAAGTGATATAGATAAAGCAAAACGAGTTTAGAAGTTTTTGTCTATAGAAGTAAGTTGAGAAGTACAAGTAGCAAGATGATAAGGGTAAGCAACATGAGATTTTCAAACCAAGTGATCTCGTATAGATCTATCTCATCAAAGACAGGTTTTGAAGTAGGAGAACTCAAAAGTTAGCACTAAAAGCAAATGGACCTGACATGGTGATGGAACAAGCCAATGATAACACTACAAGATTGAGCTTCCAAGTAATTATAGAGTATTTGTAACCTTTGATGCTATTGATTTATGTCCTTATGTTCTAGATGAGGTTAAACAAAAGTTATGGAAAATCTTCATGAGCCTTAGGGAGATGATCATGTTATTGTTGGTCTTATTACTAGATCTAAGGCTCAGGATTCAAAAACTTAGTCTAAGGGTTTGTAATTAGGAATTGTCTAGCTGATGAACAAGCTTATTTGAAGATTGATGTAATTCATATAGAATTGTATTTAGGTTGGACTTACATTTATTTGTAGCAAATATTGAAAATAGGGAGCAAAAGCTAGTAGGATGGATATTGTATGGCTTGCAAGGGTAACATAAAGATAAGGTTGGTGCTTAGCAGGTGGTGTTTTTCTCTTTATATGAAATTGCTTGGATTACACTGAGTCTTGTTAATTTTTAATAGTTTTTTTTTTTTTTTTATGTATAGCTATTGTTTAAATCATGATTGATGGGTATGCCCTTTTTTAACAATACTTTTTTTTTTTTTTTTTTTTTACCTTTCCACTAAAAAGCCATGAAATTATAAAAAAGATATCTAGATCAAAATAATGCATCCACTAATAACACATTCATTAAAACCTAAAAGTTCTTAGTTTCTTACATTCTTATCGATTTACTGCAAATTGTGGTGGACACCAATTTAATGAAGTTGTGCGCAATATCAATTTTGTTGGATCAAGATTAATAATCCCTTGGTGATTAATATCCTTGAGAGTGTTAATCACATGGACTTTTCCTTTCGAAACCCTAAATATACATAAACCCTTAAATTCACAAAAGCACTAAAAACAACAAAAGGAAAACATTCTTTAATTTTCTTGATATTCAAACCCGCATAAAAATAGCTGATAATCAGTGTCTATGCTACCACAGTTCTAAGATAGGTAGATTGTTAATATAGTAGGATTATACTTTATATAGCTAGTCCCCCCCCCCCCCCCCCCACCAATAGTGTATGGAATTGGTGTTGATTCTCGGATAGTCGAGAAAATTTTGCTTGTAAATTATATATATGTATTTGTCTGCATATGTGGAAATACACACGTGCGTGGTTATTAGGCAATGCTATCATTTATCGTAATTGGTAACTCACACTATGAAATTTATTTTAAAATATTTTAGGTATTAAAAGACTTTTATAAAGGACCTAGAAGGCTTGCATGTGCTAATCAAATGACAAGAATATGGTGAGTTGGCGCAGCTTATTTGGTCCGTAGCATGATAAATTGCCAGCGGACCAAAATTTAAAAGGGGGTATATTTATAATATGTCTTTTAGATATAATTTAATTGGTGACACACATGTTTAATAATCCTAGAAAAGATTATCTAAATAGAAATGACATAATTTTAATTATATAATTACCAACATAATCACATCTGCTAAATGCTATATGCGATTGAATTTTTAACTTCATGCGATTTATTTAGCAATGTACTCCAATATATAGAAAATCGCATGTCATCAATGTGAATTATGTGAAAGTACATAAATCGCATATATGTGCAAATACTAAAATTACATCTATGGTATTCTAATAATTATTTTTTTATAATTGATATTTGTGTAATTTTATTTTGGTTAGTGTTGATCTGACAATTTCCTCTAATTTAATTATGCTTTATCTATTTTAAAATATTCAATTGTGTCTTTCGACTGATTTTAAATGAAGTATTTTATTTATTATAACTTTTTTCATGTAGTAGAAGCCTAGGCAAACATTCTTCACAAAGCCAAAGATTTAACACTAAAAGCAAACGGTATTTAGATAGTTAAATAGGTTGTAAATTTCCGAAAGAAAATTTTGCCTCAAAAGTAATGACATATTGGAAACTAGATAAATGTCAATTGGAAGATCGTTGATGAAACTTTCAACGCTTACAAAGTTGAAAGAGTTTTATCTGAAAATAGAGATGATAATAAAAATAATTGAAAGAGAAGTGAGACAGCTTGTGAACTTACTATCAATTTATTATTATTTTTGAATGTATCCTATGTTAAGCTTATTCATCTATAATTCGTCCACTTCTACATTATTAAGACGAAAGTGGAGGAATACATTGTTCATGTCTGAAGAAATTTGTTGGATCGACCATGGTTTTAACACGGACCAACCTATCGAAATTATTTTGAAAATATTTCTTGCCCCAAATGCTTGCTTGTGTGAGATTGGTGTCTCCAATGTTGTTTGCTCCTATATCAAGATCTCTATAATTAATATATGCTTGCCTTGGAGAAGTTGAAGCATATCGACCCATGTATGCATAAAATCTTCGAATCCAACTTATATGCCTTTTTGAGACTTCCTCACCTCCTTGTTTCCATGAAGTTATGTACTGGATGCTGTATAGATTCCCTCCTCTGTGAGGAAAAGGAATTGCAGAATCAGAAATCTCACTCATTTTACCTCCATAAGGGGTGAAAATCAATTGTGCAGCACCCTGTTCTTCCTCAAAAAACCAGTTCCATATTTCTTCTAGTCCACTTTTAGGAATCGGTTTTTTAATGTAATCCAACTTTTTCTTATCGTAATTTTTGGTGTAGGAAGTCCTATTAAGCAACATTTCCAATGATGTTCCACTTGGAAACCCAGCAAAGTAGAGAATTGATTCAATCCAACTCATTTCAGTACAATCGTCTCGTGTTAAGCCGAGCTCAGGATAGCTAGAATTCATAATTTGGAGGAGATTATCAACACTCCCAAGATAGAGAGAGTTGAAGCGAGCTTGAACAGTTCGTTTTCCACTTGGTCCGTTACCATCTTGCAATACTACCCTGATGAATAAATCCTCGGGAAATTGTGCTGCAACTAGTTGCCACTTATGAACTAGTTCTGTTGCATTTTGCTCTAAGGTTCTGACTGGTGTAAAAATAGATACTGTGGATGGAACCGGAACCAACTCGATTTTCCAAGCAACAATTATTCCAAAGCAGCCCCCTCCACCACCTCGAATGGCCCAAAATAGATCCTCACCCATTGATTTTCTGTCCAGCAGTCTTCTTTTCGCATCAATCAACTCGGCATCAATTATATGGTCTGCTGCCAAGCCATACTTTCTTAACATCGCGCCATATCCTCCACCGCTGAACAAGCCACCAGTACCAACTGTTGGGCAAGTCCCACCTGGGAAGCCATAGTTTTGGCTTTTTTTGGCAATGCTATAGTAAAGTTCCCCAAGATTCGCACCAGATTGCACCCAGGCAGTCCTATTCTTGACGTCTACATCGATGGAACGAAGATTCATCATGTCAATAATGATAAAGGGAACTTCAGAAACATAAGACAAACCCTCGTAGTCATGACCACCGCTACGTATTCTTACGTTCAACCCATGTTTTACCGAACAATTTAAGGAAATCTGAATGTGGGAGGCTTGCAACGGTGTGATGATAACGGCAGGTTTTGAGGCATTTAAGAATCTGAGATCTTGGAGGGAACTATATAAGATAGAGTAATAGGATGGGTTTGATGGAGTGTGTATTACTTTTGTTATTGTACTTGAGTTCCCTAATTGGAGAGAAAAACATTGAACAAAATCTTGGTGAATTTGATTCGATGGTGTCACAAATGGAAGTAAAGATAGAATGTACAAAAACAACCACGTAAGTGAAGATTTTTCGTTGTTCATGGTACTTTCTTTTCCGATTTTCTTTTCTCTCTCTTTTTGGTTTTGTTGCCGATGTATGAGGTCGTCTTATTTATAGATGAAAATATGAAATTCGGTGTCTGACCTGTTTGGTGCAGGAACTTTAAAATGTTTAATTTAAAATCTAATTAAATTTTTCAAAACTATTTTTCTTAATTTACTAACATGATTTGCTATCTTTGTTGATGTGAAAGAAACAATCTATTAGTGATAAAAGGTGCTAAGAGAAGCAATAAATATTTAATAACAAATGATCTCTTTCACGTTAATAAATAAAAGAAATAGTATTAAAATGATAGTAATAATAATTATAAAAAGCTAAATATACTTAATTGTTGAAATACCAAATTAAAAGTTTCGTTCAAGTTGAGATGCCAAATTTCATATTTGCCCTACGTATAATTATGCTTACATTATATTATGTTTGTCCGTTCATACTCTCTCATCCAATCACTCTTGCACACACATCTTATGATTTTGTCTTACAATTTTTATGTGAATTAAATCAGCTATATAGGGTTTAGGTAGTTTTTGACTTCTACCTTAAAAAGGAAACATAAAGTAATAGGGTGAATTACACTAGTAGGTCCCAATATTTGGAGTTAAGTTCATTTTATGTTATAACATTTCGAAAAGTTCAAAAAAGGTCCTAACATTTGTGAGTAAGTTCATTTAAGATCCCAACGTTTGAAGAAGTAAGTCAATTTGGGTCCCCAATGACACATGTCAACAAGAGAGAATATTTAATCAAAACTCAGAAGACTTTTCTCTTGTTGATACGTGTCCTTGGGAACCTAAATTGACTCACTTCTTCAAATGTGAAGACCTTAAATGAACTTATCACAAAACGTTAGAACCTTTTTGAGCTTTTCGAAACATTGAGACATAAAATGAACTTATATCCAAACATTGAAACCTTTTAGTGTAATTTATCATAAAGTAATATAAGTAGAAATTGTATCAATGAAATCCCCATCCTCCCTTAGCAGCGTTTTTTTCATTGATGTAGGGCATATTATGATTAAGGCTTAGGAGGGATATCATGATTCATGAATTACGTTTCACTAATGGCTTGTTCAGTTTGTCATGTACAATAAGGTGGGCATTGAATTCCAATTCAATAGAAATACAATAGAATTATAATGACTATCACAATATTTACTTGGTGTAAAATATAAAACAAATAATTATTTAAGTAAAAGATAAAATATTTATAATATTCATTATCTTTATTATAGAGAGGATAATTGTATAGGGAGCTTTTACAGTCTTGTTGACGGGACTATCCCATCATTAATCTAACTGTTAAAATAAATATAGTAAATGAAATATTAACTATTTTAGTGATTTGATCAAGTATGGTATCAGCTGTTGAATGATGATGGGATAAGTCCCATTAAGATTAATAGTAGAATTATAGAATTTTCTGTACAAGTAATATTTTTAATATAAAGGTATTTATAATAAAGTTGGAAAATAAATCATTAAATAGTAATTCATGAGTGTAGAGATATAAATTATTATTTCTCAAGTAAATATCGTAATAGCAACTTTACATAGAACAATGAAGAAATGAATAGCTTTATGTCGTATGAACAAAGCTCTAAGGAAATTAAGTAAAAATAATTGGCATTAATATTCGTGATGACAAAAAGACTAATTATCGAAAAGGATAAATACGACCCTTACAATATAACATAATCTGATAGTTATTAATTAGTCACTTAAAATAAAAGAACCTCATAAAAATGTAGCTAATGATAAATCTAGTTAAATCCAACCAAATCTAATGGTATTATATCTAGCTGAAATGAAATAAAAGAAAACAAAACGTCCGAATAAAATAATTAATTATAAATTATTCCCCATGTGATATACGTTGAAGAGCATGACAACATGAATAACTCTTGTTCATGTATCAATAATCCTCACCAAATATCCAATCCATTAGTGAAATATAATAAATCAAATCTCTTTAATTGGACTCAGTAAAATGTAATTTTTTTTTAATTTCATTAATTAATTTGCTATGATTGTTAAAAGCTCCTAAAGGATGTTAATTTTTCAAATATTCACCAATTTTTTTTGTAATACTGACGAATGTACTCTAGATATTTACGATTGATTTCTACAATAAAAACTCTTAAACTTTTGTATTTTCTCATTAGTTAATAAAAATAACTCTTTTTTTTTTCCTGTGGCGAGCACTTACGGCCCGTTTACTTCAACTTTGGAAACAGGCAAGGAATAGAAAAGTTATTTCTTAGGAATGATATTACCGATAATAGAGTAGGACTATTTATTTCTATGTTTACTTTGTCTAAAGTTTGATTACGGGGAATACACATTCTATTGTTTACTTCAACTTATTAATTATAGCATTAAACTGCTAATAAAGCTAAAAATATCATTATACTCTTATTGTGGTATTAATTCTAGCATTTAATTAAAGGTAATTTGGACAGGGTATTTAATTTTTTATTACTTCTGGAGTAGGAATAGAAAATGAATAAAAAGTTCTACCTGTTAGATGGAACTTTTTATTCCCTCTATAGAAGGAATAAAAAGTGTATGGGAATATTTATTACTGCTCATTTAATACAAGTAAACAAAGTTATAGAGGCATTCCAGCAACAGAAATTCGATTCCTCCTCTATTACCTCCAAGTAAACGGGCTGTTAGAGTTACTGTAACTCTCTTATTATTCACAAGTCTATTAAAAAGGTTTGGAAACAGAAAAATATTCAAACAAATTTATTGAAGTTCGTAAACGAATCACTAGTCTCAATTTTACTGTATCACTTCCTAGCTCTGTAGAAGTTCATTATCATTTTCCATATTCTCAGAATTGCTATATATTATTTAACTTTACATGATAATAATCTTAGTACATAGCGTAAAAGCACTATAGCTTGTAAATTTGGTCATAAAGAATCAATTTCGCTATAATGTTGCCAAAATGGTTCCAACTTTTCCATTGTCCATTACATTTGCAGTGATTCTTGAAAAACCGGATGTTCTCAAATGTTCTTAATAAGTTAGTTACTCACGACCATTGGCGCTATCTTACTGGGGGAAAAAAGGAAAGAAAAAGAAAAAAGAAAGTGTCATGAAATCTCATCAATAATCCTCTTAAATTCCCTTTAATGTGTTAAATTACTCTCATTTCGCAAGACCATTCAAAATCAAATTATTTGTCATTTTATTTTAAATTTTGTTATTACAAAAAATTAATTAAAAAAAGAGTAAAGTTCGAGGAATGAAAGTTAAAAGGCTCTTTCACTTGACATGAATAGTTATCCATTTCATTCTCGTTATTATATCCCATAAATGTTTTCAATAATTTATTTTCTAACTTTGTCATAAATACCCCTATTTTAAAGTATCATACATACAATTATCTTCTTCCTATAATAAATACAAGAGGCATTATGGGTATTTTACCTTTTATTTTTTGCATCAAGTAAACATTATAATAGCAATTACAATCCTATTACATTCCTGTTAAATTGGAGTTCAATTTCTCCCTTATTCCATGCCGTAAAGTGAACAGGTCATAATTGTTTATATATATAGTAGCCAATCTTTAGTATGTCTGTAAAATGATGATACAGTAATAATATTACCTATTTGAATCATATATTATATATGTGGGTACATTGCTAAAGCAATTGACTCTTAAGACTTAAGTGATAGGGGTTAGTGGTTAACCCTGTTGTATAAGGTACCCACTCGTACCTTACTCAATTGAGTATAATCAAATGAGTATTGAGGGTCATAGAATAGAATACAGGTAGAGTTTTTCTAGAACCTCCTCTCACAGGGTAGGATACATATATAAAGTTTTTATAAGCTAATTAATAAGGAAGTGTCTCCAAAATTTTTATTTTAAACTTTTCTAAATATTTTATAATTATATTGAATTCACACAATAAGATTCTATAGGTGGTTGTTACAAATTTTAACTTTAAGACATAAATGAATTATGCATATTGTAGAACTTGTAATGTTTAAAATATATATATTTTTTAAATCTTTTGATTTGTCATATATGATGAAGATATAAAAATAAGGTAGTTGTATATATTACATAAACTATATATATATATATATATATATTATAATAAAGTTGAAATTTGATAAAGAAAACAACTTTATATGTTTTTCGTCTCATGAAACATTACCTAGATTCAACAAAACAAATAAAGAGAAAAACAAATTTGAAGTTCGATAGTGTATCCTATACCCAGTGAGTTTTATGAGGTAAAAAATAGATATTAAATGAGTATAACGTGTCACAAGTTAGGTCTAATATAAATCTTATACCTTATACCTTATTGGATAGCTAACAAGTAAGACTTCATTCCTTACTTACCCTAGACCTATATACCCATATTAAGTGATAATCTTATTCTCTGTATTTTTCATTAAACATAGTAAACCTTTATTTCAAGAAATTAATTTCCATCCCACTAATTTGTTATCCTTTCTTCTTCTCAGCCAACTTGCTCCTATTACCTTACTAATACAATTATATATAAAGAATGTAGATTTCATGTATCATATCTCTATTTATATCTCTATTTATATCCTATCTTATTCTATTATTAATCAATATTGGGGTTCTGGACTCCAACTTTTCTCATCCTTTAAACTTGCTTCAATTTCATTAACACTACACAATAAAAATTTATTGTAACTAACTAATAAAGAATTTATTAATGATACTTTTGGAGTTTAACAGGTGCAGCTTATATCTATAAACTTGAATGCTCTTCATAAATGCAATCAAGAAGGATTTTAAATGATTATAATAGTATATAAAATCATTATTATCTTAATGTATAATTTAAAAAAGAAATGCATGATCCATTATCCTACATCTACATTACTGTTAATATTTTTTGTTTAATTCTTATATGATATTATGGTGCATAAATGTGTGTTGCGTCTACTGGAAGGCAATACTTTTTATTTTGTTCTTTCCTTTTCTTACATGCATCACAAATGGGTAGCTACTAATATATATGTGTGTGTATGTATATTACTATATATACACTTTCTACAAATGTTTATATGCTATTTGGAGTATATACCAAAACATTACTTCTTTATTATTCAACTGATCTAAAACAATAGTCACGGACTCACAAATACACTTCACACAATGTCTTCTCTGTTCATTTCATATAAAAATACCTAATTAAGCACTTGCCACCACACATTTCTATGCCACATAACGACGAAGATTACATAAGGACAATTATTATTATTATTTTCCTTTTAAGGACGGCAGCAAGGCTTGAAATGACACACAAAAACGTATGCTCTGATGAAGAAATGAATCATGACGAAATGGAAATTGTAAATAACTGCTAATTTTACTCCTGATGTGATATACTTCCAGAATTTTTAAATTTTATGAAAATACTTCTTCCAATTTGATAAATTAACAGTACAAAATATTTTTATTTACTTTATATATATGTAAGTACATGCATGCACGCAAATTTAATTAAGTTGTTCTTACTTTAACCCTTGATATTGATATACATATACCTACTTAATATCTATCAGCGTTAAACCTTCATCACCCGAATGTTGGAATTTCCCGATATTTTTGGGATATTTTTTGAGATTTCTATTAAATTGGATTTCGGTTGAGATCTTTGCTATTTTAACGGGAAATTAGTTTTCAATTGTGGTCCATTTCCAGCAAAAGTTTAACTCATATTTTCAGCAACTAAATCGCGAGAGAATCTACTGAACACGCCTTGAAAACATCCAATAAAATATGTGATGGGCAGAGATCTATTTATAGAATGTGATACTCTCTAATTTGGGTGACTAAGCCTACTTCTTCTTTAGAAAAATTACACCATTGAATTGTGAGGGAGTGAGAGTTTAAAAAAACCAAAACAAAAAAATAAAACTCCATAACGTGTGAGCTTTCAACATGAGCGATTTACAATTAAAATGGCTAGAGTTGTTCTTCTCAATCCATTTCGCTTCCGCTATTTGATCTGAATATGTTTATTTAGATTTTCAAAAAACCATGTTTAGGTCTATTCTTGAATTCAAATTTGGTATCAAAGCTATATATTGCCTCTATCTTGCATTTCGGTTTATCTTTGTTTTGGATTTTTGGTTTTATGCCTTGTTGTAATGAGAATCGTTTTCCTTCCTCTTGAATGTTTGGAACTCGTTCATCTATAGTTTCAAATTTTTAATTAATTGGACATTAAGATTTTGATGTTTATTAATCCCAATAAGGTTAGGATTTGATAGGAAAAAATGATTTCTATGTATTCTGGGATTTAAAACATTGGATTTAGCGTTAGAATTGGCCGAAAAACTATCAGGTTTTCCATTCCGATCCTTGAGTCAAAACCGGATAACAAGTGACCTGAATGAAGGTTGAAGATGACTTATTCATAAAAAAATAAAAAAAATAAAAAAAATTAAGGAAGAAATCAAATGGTCGTAGGACGTTGTGTATTAAAGTTGGCATGTCTTGATGTCTCCAGCTTTAGCTTTGTATGGAAAGGGCTCCATATATATATATATATATATATATATATTATGTGATCCTAGAAGCATCAAAATTAAAGTTGACCAAATACGAGGATAATAAGTCATTTCAAGGAATTAGAGACTCAATGTTTGGAGTTCCATTGATTAAAACACAAGTCAAGTGAGCTAAGCAAGTCTGTAAAGTGTTTTGAGACACAAAAGACTGAATAATTTCAAGTTTTTGGGATGCTGTACCTACACACCACCGGGCTAGAAGTATACACTGCCAGCCTAGATTTAAAATGAATCAGAATTTTGAAAATTTCACGTACTTGCACATACGCTGGCACCAAGGCCGCTGGCACACCCTTCTGCATCGCCAACCTTCTTCTCTTGGAAATTAATTTTCATTTTCTTGTTTTGTGTTTAAGCTGTCCAATGTGTACTATAGGCCACTAGCTTTCTTTTGGACGTTAGTTTTATTTTTTTATGCCTTTTTGTATTTCCAGTTTTAATCTATATATATCCTTTGGGTTGTAAATATAGATATATCTTTTAGCCACTAGCTTTCTTTTAGACTTTAGTTTTATATTTTATGTCTTTTTGTATTTCTTTTTTTTAGTGTGTGTATATATTATATATATATCCTTTAGGTTGTAAACATAGATATATCTTTTGATCAATGAAATTTGAGAGTTTTCTCTTTTGAATTCCTGTGTGAACTCATTTTGAACTTATCGATTAATCTATGGTGTTCAATCTTTGCCTTATCAATCGGATCTTCATCACTAGTTATGGCATCTACACTATACTAAGGTTTTTGCTTACATATAAGCAACAGGCCAAGGTTTTCATTCGATCCTGAACGATCTTGGGATCAATAGCCAAATTTAGGTATCGGGTTTCGTCATAGGGTGGCTGAGTTCGTATCATATTTGGCAATAATTATACATATATTAAATAACTAAATTAAATTATTTAGCATAAATAATTGCTTAACTTAATTATGAGTTCTTTAGTGAATTTTAATGCGTTTGAATTATTTATTTATTTTGATGAATTGTACGTTTAATTATGGTATTTATTTAAGCATGCAATACTAGGTTGAATAATTTATGCACATTAAAATTAGTGATTAAAGAGCATATATGATTTAACTATTGAATAATTGTACGCACATATTGTTTGTTTATTTCTTGAAATTTGTATGTATGATAATAACTATGCATGGTTATTCAATTCATTTGCATTATTTAGGAATTTATGTAACCATTGAGTTCTTTATGAAGAATTAATATTAGGTGATTAATATAATTTTATTTAATTGGGAGTAGCTACAACATCCTTAATTAATTAGGATGTTTTGGTTTTAACATCACATTAAAAAATTAATTGTGATTAATCATATGTGGTACAATAAAATCTACTCGTACGAATTTTGTTATATTTGTATGATTAAATAGGATGAAATATCGGATTATATCTCTTAATCTACCCACAAGAATTAATAAAAGGAACATAATTCTATAGTTTTATCACAAGGCTAGAGATGAATCTCATTGAGTAGGACTTTAGCCTACAGGCAAGTTTTATGTCACTAAATTCATGGACTAAAACATGATTTACATTGGTAAAGCATGAATTATTATTGGTTTCAAATTATTAATAATAAGCATATATTTTTAAACTTTACAACTATTCAAACTGCGAACATTTCTAATATTAAATGTGAAATTCGCAAATTAAGGGGTGAAAACTACAAAGTGTGGTAGCAAATAATTCTCCTCCGTTTATGCTGGATGGATA
Organism: Combretum micranthum; assembly: GCA_024138025.1. Lineage (NCBI taxonomy): Eukaryota > Viridiplantae > Streptophyta > Magnoliopsida > Myrtales > Combretaceae > Combretum > Combretum micranthum. The sequence goes on along the minus strand of JAMXBD010000013.1, from coordinate 1,830,879 downwards.
TAGATTATGCTATTAGAAAAGATGAGCCACAAGGTATTACTGAAACCAACACTCAAGATGCTATTGCTCTTTATGAAAAATGGGAGAGATCTAATCGCTTCTCCATGATGTTCATAAAGACAAAAATATCTACTGGTATCCATGGTTTTGTCGAACAACATGATAAGATCAAGGATCCTTTGAAAGCCATTGATAAGTAATTTGCTACATCTGACAAGGCCCTTACGAGCACCTTGATTACTCAGTTGTCATCCGTGAGGCTTACCGAGATAAGAGGTGTGACTAACCATATCATGCGCATGAGGGAAATAGTGGCTTAGTTGAAAGCTTGGAGGTTACCATATCAAAATCTTTCCTAGTGTACTACATTATATAAACTTTACCCCCCAACAATATGGTCCTTTCAAAATCTCTTATAAAACACATAAGTATAAAGTGGTTGATTAATGAACTGTTGTCCATGTGTTTGCAAGAAAAGGAAAGGTTGATGATGAAAGAAGGTAAAAGGGTAAACTTAATTGTTCCTAGAAAGAAAAGGTAGAATGATGCCAAGAATAAGGTAAAAGGTAAAATTCCTCCTCAGCCAGTCATAAAGAAAGAGTCAAAGTGTTTCTTCTATAAGAAGAAAGGGGATATGAAGAAAGACTGTTCTAAGTTTAAGAACTGGCTCGACAAGAAAGGTACTTCATTTTCATTTGTTTTTTATGAATCTAATATGGTCCATGTTAATCATGACACTTAGTGGATTGATTTTGGTTCTACAATCCATGTTTCTAATACCTTGCAAGGTATGCAAAACCTAAGGAAGCCGATGGGAAGTGACCAATACATCTATTCAGGAAGCAAGATGAGTTCACATGTGGAAGCCATTAGCACTTGCAGTTTAGTTTTAAGCAATGGTTTTATTTGCATTTGAAAAAGACCTTTCATGTTCCAGATTTCTCTAGGAATTTGATTTCTGTTTCAAGACTAGTACCTTTGGGTTTTTCCTTTAAATTTTCATATTCTGGTTTTAGTTTATCTAATAAATATGAAATTAATGGTTATGGTACAATGTCTAATGATCTTTACTCGATTCAATTACAAAATAATGCTACTTATAATTATATGCATGTTACTATTGAGTTAAAACGATGTGTTAGGAATGAGGAATCCCCTATGTTATGGCACGGAGATTGGGACATATATCCATTGAGAGAATTAAAAGTTTGGTAAATGAAGGGATACTTAGTACTTAGGATTTTGTTGATTTTGAGACTTATGTGGATTGCATTAAAGGTAAGCAAATTAACAGGTTTAAAAAGGGTGCAAAGAGGAGCATAAACCTATTAGAAATCATATGCACAGATATTTGTTGTCTAAACATGGACACAAATGCTCCAAAATACTTCATCACCTTCATAAACAATTGTTCATGATGTATGTATCTCTACTTACTTCATTCCAAAGATAAAGCCATGGGTGCCTTTAAAGTTTTTAAGGCTGAAGTAGAGAATCAGTGTAGAAAACAAATTAAGATCATGAGATCAGATAGAGATGGAGAATACTACGATAGATACATAGAGATCGGACAAGCACCTGATCCATTTATGAAGTTTATTCAGGAACATGGGATTGTTTCCCAATACACTATGCTTGGTTTTTCGGACCAGAATGGTGTGGCAGAAAGAAGAAACCAAACTTTAATGGACATGGTGATAAGTATAAGGAGTAACACAAAACTGCCTTGGTTCTTATGGACTGAAGCACTCAAGATGATTGTGTATATATTAAACCGAATTCCAACCAAGGCTATCGTAAAGACCCCTTTTATGTTTTCAAGGGTTGGAACCCGAGTTTGAGGCATATATACGTTTGGGGATGCTTGTCTAAAGTGAGAATTTACAACCCACAAGATAAGAAGCTAGACCCAAGGACCATTTGTGGGTATTTCATTGGACATGCTGATTGGTCTAAAGGGTATAGATTCTATTGCCCATCTCATAGCACTAGGATTGTGGAATCGAGAAATGCAAAATTTCTTGAGAATGACTTGGTCAGTAGGAGTTGTCAATTTCAAGACATAGTTTTTGAAAGGGACCATTATGAAGCTTAACCCTCAGTTCAAGTGATAGATTTGTTATCATTCACACCCCTTAATATGGAATGGGGGTTAGATAACCAGCTACTAAAGTTGCAAAAGCTACTGATATCGATCCAATGGATCAAGTTGTAAATGAGGAACAACAAGAAATTATTGAACAATAGGTTAAGCAACAAGTTCCTCAAGAGGATGATGGTACAACATTAAGGAGATCTACTGGAATTAGAAAATTAGCAATTACTAGTGATTATGCAGTGTATCTACAATAATTGAACTATAACATTGGAGCAAAAAATGATCTTAAAATGTTTTTGCAAGCCATGGGTTCTAAGGAATCGACCTTATGGTACAATGCCATGAAAGATGAGAAGAATTCTATGGTATCCAACTAAGAGTGGGATCTCGTTGAGTTGCCTAATGGTGTAAAAACCATTGGATGCAAATGGGTCTTTAAGACAGAGAAAGATTCACAAGGCAACATTGAGAGACATAAGGCAAAACTCATTACTAAAGGGTTCACTCAGAGGGAAGGAATCGACTACACGGAGACATTTTGTCCTATGTCTAAGAAAGATTCTCTTCGTGTGATTATGGCATTGGTAACCTATTTTGATTTTGAGTTACATCAAATGGATGTGAAAACGCATTCCTTAATGGTGATCTAGAGGAAGAGGTTTATATGAAACAACCTGAGGGATTCTCCTCTAGTGATGGTGAGTATTTAGTCTACAAGCTTAATAAATCTATATATGGTTTAAAACAAGACTCTCGGCAGTGGTATTTAAAATTCCATGAAGTCATCACTTCATTCAATTTTGGAGAGAACGTCATGGATCAATGTATATATCAAAAGGTCAGTAGGAGTAAGACTTGTTTTCTTACGTTATACGTAGATGATATTTTGCTTGCAACTAATAATAAGGTCTTCCTATATGAAGTGAAGTAATTTCTCTCAAAGAACTTTGATATGAAAGATATGGGTAAGGCATCTTATGTCATTGGCATTAAGATCCATAGAGAAAGATCTCGAGGCATTTTGGGTTTATCTCAAGAGACCTAAATCAGCAAGGTTTTAGAGAGATTTTGCATGAAGGATTGTTCACTAAGTGTAGCACTCATTGTGAAGGGTAACAGATTCTATTTGAGTCAGTACTTGAAAAATGATTTCAAACGGGAACAAATGAAAAACATTCCATATGCTTCAGCAACTGGAAGCCTTATGCATGCTCAAGTTTGCACCAGACCTTACATCACGTATGTTATTGGAATGTTAGGCAGATATCAAAGTAACCCAGGTGTTGATCACTAGAAAGCTACAAAAAAGGTTATGAGATATCTTTAGGGGACAAAAGACTACATGCTCATATACAAACAAACCGATGATTTGGAGGTAATTGGCTACTCTGATTCAAACTACGTTGGCTGCATTGATTCACGAAAATCAACTTCTGGTTAAGTTTTCATGCTAGCAAGTGGAGCTGCATCTTGGAGAAGTGCAAAGTAGACCATGACTGCTACTTCCACTATGAAGGCTAAATTCATTTACTGTTTTGAGGACATCTCGCATGGTGTATGAAGAGTTTCATTCATGGGCTTAGAGTTATGGATTCCATTTCTAAGCCATTAAGTATGTACTACAACAACTCAACTGCAGTATTTTTGGCTAATAACAACAAGAGTGGGAGTCAAAGTTAGCACATCGAAAGCAAATATTTAGCCATAAGAGAGCATGTTAAGGAAAAGAAAGTGGTCATTGAGCATGTTAGCACTGAGTTAATGATAAGCAGTCCTTTGCCTAAAGGCATGCCACCAAGGAATTTTAAGGATCATGCAGTCGAACATGACTTAGTTCCATGATGTGATTTTCACTATACGTTTATTGTCTCAATGGAACTGTTATTCAGTTTGATGTTTTCTCATATGGTCTTTTATGCATATATTTAATTGTTTATTTCAAGAAATATCATTTAGTTCGGACCTAGAAATGTTTATTCATTAAGTGTAAGGGCTAGTATTGAGAGACTTGATATATTGTAATACATGAAAAGTAATACTCACTATAAGAGGACCTATTGCCTTGACTCATATATTTTGTTTCTTGTTATGTTTGATATTGGGTTAAATGAACCAAGTGGGAGAATGTTGAAATTTTCCAATATTCTTGGGATATTTTTTTATATGTTTGTTAAACTAGATTTCGGTTGAGATCTTTGCTATTTTATCAGGAAATCAGTTTCCAATCATGGTCCATTTTCAGCAAAAGATCAACCCATATCTTCAGCAACTAAATCGTGAGAAAATCTCACGAACATGCCCTGCACAATGCACACATCCAATGAAATCTGTGATAGGCACAGATTTATATATAGGATGTGATACTCTCTGATTTGGGTCACTGAGCCTACTCCTCCTTTAGAAAAATTACACCATCAAATTGTGAGCGAGTAAGGGCTTAGAAAAACCAAAACAGGAAAATAAAACTCCATAACATATAAGCTTTCAACTCGAGCAATTTATAATTACAATGGCTGGAGGTATTGTTCCCGATTCATTTCGATTCCGCTATTTGATCTAAATATGTTTATTTAGATTTTCAAAAAACATGTTTACATCAATTCCTGAATTCACACTGGATGGTCAAACGACTATCAAGTTAGTCCTTTGATGAATTGGGAAAATAAAATGATGTGACAAGTTCGCAAGTGAAATGGGACTTTATATGGAAAAACCCTACAAAAATCCTGAAGATCTAAATATTTATCCGGCGAGCATTGCATGATAGAGTCCCTACATGAGTTAATTTTCAAGAGGGATCGCCAAGGAATCCTTGTTATAACCTTTTGCCTTTTTTGGAGGAATGACCTAGAAAGTAGGGAGCACATTTTAAAACATTAGCCTATGATCAAAGGTTGTTGGCTTGTTTTAATCAATCCAAAAAGTTTCTACAATCATTTAACCTCGCATTACCGAATAGATCACAAAAATGGCAAAATGGGGAGGTTTGAAAGTCTTCTTATAGAAGGCACTGCCGCTTGCACGATTTTACTTATGATAAAGGGCATGTAGTGTAAACGAAACTGAAAAATTTTGAAGCCGGCTGGGGTGAATCGTAAATGGATAGACCATGTATAAATCTTTACGACAGGTTGGAGTGTGTTAAATGATTTTGGTAAGAGTTATTCATGCTGAATTAAATCAAACTGATGGATTAAATCATAAAATATAGTTCTTTTGTATTTTAAATTTTAATTCAATTCACGGTTTAGTTCCAAAGAGCCTAAACTGTTGTGGCTCCACTTGGGAGTCAAAGCGACCTAAACCAATTTGCTTCCTATTTGAAAATAAAAAATGCAATATTTTTTCCTCCTTATTTTCATACTGCCTAAAGTGTTTTTATATTTGAACTTGAATAATGACTATGATTAAAATTGATTAATGAGCATGATTGAAGCCAAACACACTTGTTCGGCCAGAAAAAAAAAAAAAAAAAAAGAAGCCAAACACTTGAAGATCAATTCAGACTATAGATTCAACAGTTGTTTGAACTATTTCATCTGTGGATTTGAAGCTTTATTTTATTGCTTTTTTTAATTAAAAACCTTTTGTGGTCGAGTTTTGTAATAAAATATTGATATTTTATATTATAGGTTGGCTTCATATTAAATGCCCATTCACTTCACTATAATAATAATTTAAATACAGTCTTATTCTTCATTAAGAGTTATTAAGATAATTAGTTGATCGTAATTACAATTCGATAAGAATTTTTATTTTAAAAAATATTGAATGGTTATTTATTAGAGGAAATTGTATGTTTATCAACTTATATAAGAAAAATTACATAAATACAAACTGGATGAAAATAATTACCAAAATACCAACATTAAATCATCATCTAGTAGATGCAATTTAGCATTAGTAGACATGAATTGCACCACTAATTAGATGCAATTCATGCATAATAGATATGAATTGCGCCATATTTATATTCATCCTAGCGTATTTTATTGACCAAAGCTATGGTATGAAAGAAAATGGTTAAAAAACTTGCTGTATATATACCACCTTAGCGCAATGGGCACGGGCAAACTAGAAAGCCATAAGTGTAAGTGTGGGGCCCAGTTCCTAGAGGTGAAAGGGATGGTGGTATAGTAAGTTCGTGCCTTGCAAGGATGTTGATATCCCATCCATCTCCCAATGATTTGACCGCCATGAGTTGTCTATTTCTAATAACCCTAATTTTTCACTCTAATTGCCAATTGATGCAACTCACATTGAAGACTTGTCTCCATATTTCATTTGTCTCAACTTTTCCACTTCCTATTATTTACCCATGTACCAATTCACTTGAACCAAAGTTGCAAAAAATATTACCGAACATGAATCGCACCTATTAAATGCATTTCATGATTAGCATAAAGGAATCATTGTTCATCCATGTGATTCAGCAACTATGAGTTTTCCTTAATCGGTTGTTCTTTATGCGACTTTTTAATTAAATTATGAATCGCATGACCTACATACGACTCAACATTCCAAATTACGTAATTAAATTTTATTAATTTGTATTTATGTTACTTTTTTTCTTTTTCTTTTTTTTTTTATGCTTGTAGACATGTGCTCTACCACATTCATTACTTAAACTTATGAATAGCTAATACAATCCACATCTTTTAATATATTTTAAAATCTATTAATTCAAAAGAATATCTTTTGACTATCTTTTAATATGTATTAATAGGATTTTTAGATTTTATTAAGATAGAATATGTTTGGTAGGATTTTTTAATATCTTTTTATTTAGTTTATGATAGGACTTTATGATCTTTTTCTCTTTTTGTAAATTTTAGGTAGTATTATTATATGCCTAAGGGTGAATTGATGGATTATCCGGTTGATTAGAAACTGAATTACAAAGCTACACATTGCTCTTTTCCCTTGAAATTTCAAATTTACCTTACGAATTTTGAATTTTGGATACCTATATCATTTGGGTATTCATTTAATCAATAAGCGTATAGAAGATCACAATCCAATAATTGTGTGTGATTCAATGGATATCAATTTTGCTTTTAGTTCTTGTGTAGTTCCTACTGTATTGGTTGAAATCAGAGCCTTGAAGGACACACATATCTATTAAAGATGGGGAACAAATTTTATATACCCTAGTGATGATTGGAAGTTACCGCTATCTCGTAATCATTCATGTGTTATCATGTAATATGATTTGTAAATATGTTGTTGAGAAATTGGGTTTAAGCATAGTAGACCATCCATGTCCATATGACGTGGTTCGTAACAATCAAGCAATTCGAGTAACAAAACAAGTACATATTTCTTTTTCTTTTTTTGGGAACCAATTATAAAGATTCACATTGTCACATACACTTGGACCAACCATGGAAAACTTACCATAATGTGAGTCGCGATCCTATTAAGAATTACTATCATTTTACTATGGGAAGAAAATTTGTCTTAAACGAAGAATTGGTTGGATGAGAAAATGAAATAGCCATGAATTCCTTAAATTACATATTAATGTGTCATCGGAATGATATATATATATGTGTGTGTGTGTGTGTGTGTGTGTGTGTGTGTGTGTGTGTGTGTGTGTGTGTGTGTGTGTGTGTGTGTGCTTATTTAATATAATTAGTGAATGTGTTATTTTATATGTGAATAGTATTATGAAATTAATATTATTGTTTGATATGTATAAATGTGTGTATAGTGTAATGAATATGTGTGTCTTTTTCAAATTAATATGCATGTGTCATGTTTAGAATTTAATCAAATTACTTTTGAATAGCTTAGGATTTGTGACAGAATTTTTCAAATTTTAAGCCCACTTTTTAAGCTTAAATCCAATTCAAATGCATTTGAAATTTGCCTAAATTAATTGTAGGACAAATATACCCCTAATGGCTAAGTTTGGATGACAATTGACTTTGTTTATACATGTTTTTGACCTCTTTTTGGCAGCCCTATTTCCCCATACGAATTTTCACTTCTTTACTTTCTTTCTTTCTTTCTTTCTTCCTTTCTCATCCCAAAATCTTAAACCCTAAGCCAAGATTTATTACAAGCTTTAGGATTTGAACATCATTCCAAGCCAAGATTTAGTCATGTGAGTTTAATGCAAACTTTATCTTTTATTTTATGTTCTATATTGTGTTTGTTTGTAAATGTTAGATAAAAATGATTTTGATGTGATAATTGGTGTGGGATTGATTTGATGCATTGATGATAGTTTGAATGAGATTATGTGGCTAATGGAGTGGTAGTTTATATCCTATATGAGTGCTGATGTGTGGGGATGAGTATTTTGGAAGATTAAAGATTGAGTAGTTGAGATGTGAATTTGAAGTGTGATTAGAGTTTTGATGATTAGAAGTAGAATTCATGTTGTTAGGATAGTATTTGGAATATATAACAAGCTTTAGAAAGTTTGGATTAAGTTTGGGGAATTTTTAAAAAATGAACAAAGTTGTAATAAAACAGGGGAAATCAAAAACATTTTCGTATAGGCTAAAATTTGAACGTATGCCGGCATCTGGGGCTTCTACGCCGCCGGCTTATAGGCAGTGTTGGAAGCCAATAGAATCAAATTTCTTAAGGCTGATCGAACGCCACCGGCTTTCACTGGAAAAGTCAGCCGGCGTTCATTCTTTCACATTGTACGCCGGCTACTGGGATTCCAAAGCTGCAGGCGTAGAGTGAGAAGCTGACAACGTACATGGATACACTGCCGGTTTCTACCTCTCTGTAAACTTTTGGAAATTTGGATTTTGCATTCTACACTGGCTCAAAGCCGCCGGCGTAGAATCAAGGTAGCCGGCGTACCCTTGAACGCTGCCAGCATTGGCAGTGTTGATTTTCAGAGTATCGAACACCGGCTCAAAGCCACCGGCTTTGAGTGCCGGCGTATCCCCTGTGCTTTTGAATTTTAAAAACTTTCTTTAAAATTTTTCGAAGTTTGATATATGATCAATTAAGTATTTGTTAAGCAATCTAAGATATAATAGGATGTTAAATACTTTATTATGACTTTGTATTAATTTATTTAGATTTCTTTAATTTATTTTTATTTTCAACTAGTTAATTAGTGCTTAAGCTAAGTGTGAAATTCAATATTGATTTAAACAGTAATAGATCCTTGCCCAGTCAACCCCATTAATTCCTGAGCTATCTCAGGTATGCAGTAACTTACTCGTCTCTTTGCTAGGATAGGCATCAAAATCAAACTAGTATAAAATAAGAAAATCCTATTGATATATGAGTGTTGATTGTCTTTGTTTGCCGTTGAATCTGGTTCGAAGAGCGGCACCCTGCTCAGATTGGGGGCAGGGTACTTTCTCGTTAATGGATAGAATTGTTTAGGAGATGTGAGTATCCGAGCTGCTTATATCAACCCCCTGAGCGTCGTGATGCATTACTCAGGATCCTCTAGTATTACGGGTTACGCCGGAAGGTGGGGCTACCTAGTCTGTATGAATAGTAAGGACCACTCAGGGAGGCGGACGTAATACTAGATCCTTGTTGTTCGGAGTTTGAATACTCCTGTGTTGTTTTACTAACTAAAGACTTAATAATAAACAAGTGATTGTTCCATAATGCATTTAGCCTAAGAATATGTGATCCACTTCACATTTTGTATTCGTTACTTGTGTACTAGGCCTTTGGCTCATATTTTATCCATTTCAGGTGATGACTCCGATGAGTTCTATACGAGCATGGGGTGCGGAACCGACTTTGAAGATTTTCTTGATGGTTTGAAGGATTAAAGCTAACCCTGGACTCAATGGAACCCTATGACCTGTAATAGATTAGAAGAGATTCCTTTTGATTAATGATGTAATTATAGTATTAGTTGAGTTGTGATTTGAGGATTTTGTTAAGGCTTGTAAGAAGCCTTTGAATGTAATATATATATATATATAATATGCATGTGTTTAGCTATTTAGAAGTTAAGTTGTACCCCTTTGCAAAATGTGTTGGTAGTGTAGTAGTATAGTTTTGTTTAAGATTAGAAAAAAAAAAAAAATCTATGTATCCTATTGTATATTATTTTTATGGAATTAGATAAACAATTACTCAAACAATTCTTTCAGGCAACCTTACATATAATCTTATAGGTTATATGTGGTTGGGGAACCGTTATCTCCTATTTCGAATATAAGGTGATATCGAGTCCTTACAGAAAAACAAGATTGATGTTATAGAAAAAGTTGAGAATTTCAAGGATGAAGATGAAAATGTTTTTGAGGTTGAGGTTGAACTAGTCTTTGATACTTATGTTGATGAAGAGGAGGATGCTTTTGAGGTTGTAGATGATAGCGAACCAATTTTTTATACTAATTATGTTGAACAAAAGTGTGTAACTGGAGATGGCCAGCTGAGGAATAATATTTTCTAGTCTATCTACACCATTCCGAGAAAGGTGAGAAGAGGTTCAAGGAGACATACTAAACCGAAACAGTAGTTAATAGGCATGGGTCGACTGACCAAGGTTAAATCAATTTGTTTGAGGCTTGTGTAGTTAATTTTAGTTCTTGGGTGACATGGACATAATTCAAGGGTGAATGAAATCAATATCTTTTAAATATCTTTAAGTAGGATTTTCAGATTTTATCAAGATGAAATATATTTTAGTAGGATTTTTTATATCTTTTTATTTAGTTTATGATAAGACTTTTTAATCTTTTTTTTTTCCTTTTTAGTAAATTTTAGGTTTTTAGTATTTATTGCACACATTAAGGTGAATTGACATGTTATTTTCTTGATCATTAACTAAATTACAAAGTTGCACTCTTGCTCTTTTCCCCCAAAATTTTAAATTACCTTGCTAATTTCAAATTTTGGATGCTTACATCATTTGGTTATACTTAGAATCAATAAGCGTATAGGAGATCGTTTCTCTAGTAATCATGCATGATTCAACAAATTTAGAATTTATATTTAATTTTCATGATCTTTCATTGTAAACTATACAAGAATAAAAAAAGAAGTTGAAATCCATCGAATCAAACATGATTATCGAATAACGATCTTCTGCATATCTATTGATTCCAAGAATACTGAAAAGATATAAGCATCCAAAAATAAAAAATTGTAAGTTAATTCGAAATTCTTGTAAAAGAGCAATAATGCAATTCTAAATAATATTATTGATCATTTGAATAATCTATCACTTCACCCAAAGATGTACAATAAATACTAAAACCCTAAAATTGACCAAAAAGGTAAAAAGATATAAAATGCTATCATAAACTAAATAGAAATTTGAAAAAAAATCCTACTAAAAGATATTTTATCTTAATAAAATATGAAAAATTTACTAAAAGATATTAAAAAAATATTCTTTTGAATTAACATATTTAAAATATATTAAAAGATGTTGAAAAGATATTAACTAGTTTATTCCCCCTATGCCAAACAAAACGCCCCCTCAAATTTTCACCATTTCACACAAGAACGATTGGAATTAACTATACAAGCTTCAAACAAATCAATCCAACCTTAGCGAGTTGACCCATGCCAACTAATTGCTAGTTCGGTTTTGGTCGGTCTCCTTGAACCTCTTCTCACCTTTCCTAGAATGGTGTAGGTAGACTGGAAAATGTTATTCTTCAGCTAATCATCTTAAAGAGCCCATGGAGTCATAGAAGACCTCCTAACAACCAAATTCTCCCCACCATCTCCAATCACATACTCTTGTTCATATTAAAATTTGGTTCATCGTCATCAACAACCTAAAAAACATCCCCTCTTCATCAATATAAGTATCGATTCACCATTAGCCTTGAAAACATCTTCATCTTCATTCTTCTTGAAATTTTCTGTAACATCAACCTTGGATCTCTCAGCTAACCAATTATTCACTTGACCCTTTCATGCTCCCACCACCTGTTGCACATATTCTTGTGCCATGGGTACTAAGATAAATTTTCTTCCTATAGTAAAATGATAGTAAATCTTAATAGGATTGTGACCCACATCACGTGTAAATTTTTCATGGTTAGTCCAAGTGCATGTGACAATCATCCATGTGAGGGTTATCACTTAAAATTGAATCTTTATAATTAGTTTTCAAATAAAAAGAAACATGTGCTTGTTTTGTCACTCGAATTGGTTGATTGTTACAAACCATGCCATATGGACATGGATAATCTACTACTATTAAGCCCAATTTCTCAATAGCATATTTAGAAATTATATTGTAGGAGAGCTCATCAATGATCACAAGACATCCATAACTTCCAATTGTCAATTGGGTATAAAGTTCTCCATCTCTATTGGATAAGTGTGTCCTTCAATGCTCCGATACCAAAAGACGTAAGGGAACTTGAACAAAAAGAATGATAGATATCACGATCCATTGAATTAGAAAGTTGTACCATTGCCCTTTTCCTTCAAAATTTCAAATTTTGGATGTTTGTATCATATGGTATATTTTGAATCAATGGAGATATAGAATATTGCTATCTGGTAACATGTGTAATTCAAAAGACTTCAATTTTATCTTTAATTTTTATGTAGTTACGTTGCAATAATAACAATTTAATATGAAGTAGCTATTTTTCCATAAAATTCTCATTTAAATAAAAAATTAACAAATGAAAATTTTATTGTAGCTCTATTCTAAAATAGTAGTTCCATTATAATTTTATTCATTTAGTAAAGTAAACGAATCGTAAGCAAGAAGGAACAACCAAGCAAGTTTATCAGTATTTTTTTTTCTTTAATTTAGCTTTCTCTTAACTTGCCTATTTTGTAACATAAATTATCAAAAGCGAAATTTACATAATAAGCTTGAGTGGCAAGTTGACCTTGTTTCAAAAGAATATTATTCATAATTTTTTTAGGTAAATTACATCAAAAGATATCAACATTTTTGGATAAGTTCATTTAAAATATCCACCTCTCAATTGGTTAAAAATGAAAATCAATATTTAGCGGTAAATTCATTTACGGTATCAATATTTCAGATGGTTAAAAAAATGAATTAACGTTTCGTAAAGTGAGTTAAATAAGGTATCAATAGTTGAACATTGAGAAAAATTAAGTAAAATTAATTAAAAACTAATCTAAACATTGATATTTTAAATGAACTTTACAAAAAAAATTGATATCTTATTTGATTTATTTTGTGAAACATTGATTCCTCTTTTTAACCACTCAAAACATTAATACCTTAAATGAACTTATCTTCAAATATTGATACCTTATGGTATAATTTATTCATTTTTTTTCTTCCTATGTGTATAAGCAGTCATAGTCTGCCTGTTACCTTTTTTGAGTTAAAATATTTCATTGAATTATAGGAGTAAGATTAATAGTGAAAGATGTAAAATGTGTTGTGTGTATTTAAATGTAATCAAAACAACTGAGTATTATTTTTTTTAAGTGGTATAAACTCTAAACTAGGTTGAATTGACTTGCACTTGAAACAATTTGATTTCAAAACCGCAAATCTTTATAGCAATGAACCAAATCATTGTAAATGCGGATTAGTTCGTTTCGGCTTCCAACCTCAAGAATTAGGTTATATTTAATCGTAATTGACAGTTAGAGGATAGACCAAAAGTAGGTACAGGGAGTATCTATAGTTGAAAGGTGTGATAGATTTTTATTCAATGATGAGACACCAATTAAAAAACCTTTAAAACCATTATAGGTCATCTTTTAGGAATTTGTTTTTGGTTAACTGCGTTACTTTCACCATATTTCCAATTTTGGAACCCTTCCTCCACATTTTCAACAGTTGTTCAAGAATTTCATCATATGAACTCCGTTTTTAACAAAGCTATTCTAGTAGTGTGATCAGTTCATGTTTAAGAAACTCTTAGGATGAAAGGATATAGTGATGATATAGGTAACGGTTATAGTTTAGTGATGGATAAACTTTTACATAATCCAATAATGGATGTTTTCATTTGACACTGCTATATCTATATTGATTGTGAGGCATAGATCAGTGTTTGCTTTGCGGCTTTAGTCCATATTAGTTTTTAGGCTTCGGTCTATATCTGTTGTGAAATAAGTGCCATGTTTGTTGCAGGTTTTGACCCATATTTGTCTTAAGGTTTTGGCTTGTATGTGCTTTGAGACCTTGGCTCGAATTAGTAAATGTCTTGAGTTTTGATTTTTAGAGAATGATTATGAGGTCAGTTTTTAGTACTGGTTATAGCATTGACTCTTCCTTTATTTTTCAGGTTATATTGATTATGATGAGGTCACTATAATTATATATGAACTATAATCATTATCTTGGTGTTTGACCTACGGTAGTTGTAGGAGAGCTGATAACCTAATTGATTACTTAGGATTGAGATTTTTCAACATACTAGTGAAATGTCATGTATAATTCTTAAAGTATTACATGCATAAACTTCCTTAAAATGATATATTTATCGTGAACATTTGCTTTTGAAATCATTTAATTAGACTATGGAAACAACTGAATTTATAACAAAAAAAATAAGCTTTATAAAAATCATAATTCTACTCACACGAGTAGATCAACTTTGATTAAACAAAACTTTAAAAGCTTATTACAAAACACATGGGCTCCACCAGCCTTTAAAGAAAAAAATACAGCTTCAAAAGATAAATCCAGCTCTTTAAAACAAAATAACTGAAATAAAATCCACGGTCCTAGCTCACTTCACTCATCCACAAGTCCCCCTTAATTCATCCCATATTCCCAAATCAAACATCATCATCAAATCAACATCATCAAATTATCATCGTCATCAAAATCGCCATCACGTGGAAAGAAAACAATAATAAGCCGAAGCTCAATACACAGCAAGACAAACACACACAATATGCCACACATGCTTAAGCTAATGCAATGCAATAATGACAGTTTATTATCTTCAAATTAAGATAAACAAATCAATACTAGAGCACTGCTCTGGAGCATTTTTTGGAAACTTGGGGGTCTTAAGTAACAGTAGTTGTTTAGAGGGTTAATATAAGCAGTACAAATACTTATATCTCATATATCTAATCAAAAAAGAGATAATAGCCTTATCTAAGATTCACAGCCATTATATAGCTTCACTTATCGTAGTTCACAACATCATTTAGTTCAATCGGTCCCATAAACGTGAACTAAACTATGTTACTTCAACGAAGCCTAAGTAATTATTATACCAATACTATTTGCCCTATCAGCTACCCATTAAGCCACTTATGAGTCGTCATTGCATCATGACATACTATTGCATCATGATATTTGTCATTGCATCATGATATGAAGGTGGCCTAAGTGCTTAACTACGGTACCCAACTCCAAACAAGGTTGTCGCTCCCCATATCAAATTAAACAACACAAGCACAAGCATCACTCGTTAATTATTAAGTCGTCTTTAAATTTTAGTTCATTTGGAATGCTTATCCTAACAAACAACAAGCACATCACTGCGTGCCTTATACATTCAAGATGCAGACATAAAATAGAGGGTAGGCCAAAGCTATCTCAAAAGATAAATTAGGTATCCATATTCTATTCAAGAATTAAACTCATATAAGCAATTTAATTAATGATCCATTTACATCAAACTTTTTATTAAAATCCTATTTGATCATACACCAAGTATGAACCCACCATGGCTGGAAAGATCGCCCTACTAAGATACGAACAGTTCTCCATTACCTGCCAAATTATATCTTTTTTCTCTGTTTATAGTCATTTATTATAAAGACATTATCAAAACATTCATTTATCTTAGCAACAACATTTGAAGCAACATGTTCTCCATGTTATTTATGATTTATCCTAACATTTTGTCTAATCAAATTTTAACTTAATCTTAACCAAATTGATTAAACATAATCATTTCATTCAATTACTTAGCCAAGTTAATTAAACTTTACTAATCTAATTCATTGTAGCTCATTACAGTTCATTAAGCCATGTTGAACTTAAGATTATTAACTAAGTTCGTTTTATGTCTAACTCCTATGTTTAATCAAATTATTTATTAAATCTATAAATTCACTAAAATCATTCTTAATTATATCATTTAATCAATATATTATATTAACTATCATTTATCTTTTTCCTTTTTATTTTATTTTTATACAATTTCGCATCTTTAGGAAAAACATGGGAAGGTACACGAGCCGTGCTTCACCCCATGTATATGCATAAGAAGAAGCACGGTCAAATACATTCTACCGTGTTTCCATCATTTTTTTTTTTTTTTTTTATAGTTCAAAAACCATTGAGAAGTACGACCCGATACAACTAATCATGTTCCTACCATGTTTCACTTAACATTTTAATTTTCAAAGATCAAAGATGAACACTGTGGAATACAATAACCCATGTTTCAGTTGTATTTCACTTTAAATAAAATATAAATTACATGTATACGTGTTTCATCAATATGTATGATGCTCATGGGTTAGAGAGAAGCACAACAAGATATTTCTAGTTGTGTTCTAGCTGTGTTTCCTTTTCGCATATAAAACACGTGAGAAATAGATAGGAACACGAGGAGATAGATCATCCTGTGTTTTAGCTACGCTGTTCTAGGAATTGAAATTGTTTTTGTTAAAATGAATAAGAGAGAAGCATAGCGTGATACGCAAGATCATGTTCCAGCCATGTTTCCTCTCTAATGAGTAAACTTCGAAAATTTTCAAGAAAAAGTAAGTAACATAACTTAATTTGGCTCTTCAGGTTTCCTCCGTGCTCTTTGCTCTTTTTTATATCTCGAAAACACAACCTATTTCCTATTTGTTTTGCATCATTTTCCAGCTTTTAACATCCTATATTCATCATACAAACTTAGAATTATCATCTATAACATCTACATACATGTTTTCACTTCATATGCCATCATAGTCTTAGTTTTAATAAACATGAACCCACTTGTGTTTTAACTTGTAACTTCAAATGTTACAAACTTACAAGTTCTATCTTAAATTCTACTTATATCTTGCACATACATGAAATAACAACAATCAAAACAAACAAAGACAATAACTTACTTGTTCATCAACCATAAGTTACTTGATCTACTCTATCACCACCACTTGTAAGATGTTGAAGCTACTACTAGCATGATTCTCACTTCCTATCTTTTTCCTAAATTTGATTTCATCTAGGATCTCTTTGAAATTGAGATTTGATTTGAGAATTCGAAGAAAGAAAAGAGAAAATAAGGAAAGAAGAAGAAAAAAGGGAACCGAATAGGAAAGGAAAAGAATAAAGGCATGTGGGAAAAGAGGAAAAAGAATGAAAAAGATAAAGGCTAAAGACATTTTTAAGATAAGGTATTCGGTTTAAAACTATCTTATAATTATATTAAGTATAAGAAGTAATTAAAGAATAGTTTGAGAATCTATATATATAAATTAATAACTTGATTTAGAAACATACTTAAAAAGTTTAGTTTATAAAAATTAATATTTAATTTGAGTTTAGATTTAAAAATTGGAATTTTTAAACAAGTAATTGATTTCAAAATTTATAAAGATTTAAGAAAATGAAACTTAAACTAAAATTCAAGGTTTAGAAGTTTAAATAAAACATTTAAATTGAATGTTTAAGAATTTATGATTTGAAATTGGGTTATATGAATGATATTTGAAATATAGAAAAGATCATGAAACTCAATTTGCCAAAACTAATAGATAAAACAATTAAACAATTTTTAAAAGGGATATTTGAAATCTCAAATCTCAATTTAACCCATTTACTAATTTTATTATCTCAAATTATCTATTCTTTTTCTATCATTTAGTTATTTTATTCATTTAACCTATCCTAAATAGATTTCTAACTTATGTGAGGATTTAAGGTATTTCAAATAAATGCCCTCTCTATCTTTTTCTCACTTCTCAAATTTCATACTTGGTGATGAAATTATAAATCAGACTAAGCACAAACTTCCTAATGTGCCTATAATTTCTTATACCGAAATGATTGGTGAATTGCAGTGGATTTGATTTTTAAAATTTAGAGGCAATTAAAAATAAAGGATATGATTAGCGTTATTGATAGATATAACGCACCAAAAATAACCCGAACTACACTCTTTCTCTCTTGATATGATGAACAAGAAAGATTGAATGGTATGTACACCACAATCACAATGATTGATAAGAACATATTGTTTGCCACGATCACAAAGATCAATAAGAACTCAATGAATTCGCTCTCAATGATGAAAGACAAACACAAAGAAAGGAATTTAATTAAATGTCTCAAAACTGTCTATCATAACAAGAATAAAGACCTACAAAAACTAACACAAAGTAAAACCCAAAAGGAAAAAAACAAAGAAACTAAAGCTTTTTTAAAATAAAGGCCAAGTACTCAAAAGATAAAGGCTAGCGACTTTGCTAGTGTCGCTAAAAAATTCGAATGTGTGCTTGTTGAAGGCCGACCAAAGGCCTGTAGCTTAAGTCAGGAAGGTCAGCGACATAGAGCCGGCGTTTCCCTCCAAACCAAGATCAGCCAAAAGTTCTGCTATCTTCAATTTTAGATCTTGTAATCCTTTAGGTTGATTCCCCTCATCTCAATAGGCATGTGGAAGGTTTGCCCTCAATCTTGATCTATTATAATTTGATGCTCATCATCCTCCCAGGCTTATTGGAGATTTGCCCTCAAATCTTGATGAAAAATATATCCACCCAGATAAAAAATAAACTTGCAAAACTCAACAATAGTTAAATAAAATTTTCCAGCGATGCTCAATTGACGTTCTTTTTCCAATGCTTGATCTAAAAATCTTCTCTTGAATAGTAATTCTCGATCAACACACCATCCTGGATCCCTTGTATAATCTTCTTATAAAGAATTACATGAATTCTCCCTTCTAACATATGACATAAAGATCTACCATATATGTAGTATTCATCCTTGGTAACACAAATATGAGAATCATCCCCAACAGAGGAAACACACATGACAACAGGGGGCAGATTTATCAACACCAAGCTACCAGCTACTCTAAGACAAATAGTATGTGGTAAGGTTTCAAGGCTCACTGGTGCATCTGCATACCTTTTCTCATGAGTAAACTCAGTAGTTTGTCACTTGTATACAAATATTCTTTCCATAACACTTCCATACCAAATCACAACACTCCTCCAATATATGTAATCATCATAAAGACTCCAATGAATATCCACAAACAGTGCATATAAATTTACAGGAACAATGAAATTGCAATATTCTTCAATTCTTAGCAATTGCACTAGTGCATCAACATATAATGGATGAACTATAGGAAAATCAATATAAAAATACTTGAAATTATCATAAGTTCCTATCACAACTGGAAGTGTTATTATCTCAGGTACACATATAGCTATTTCAACCTATAGGCAATAGTGTACATCTCCTATAACATCAAATATCTCCTCCACGCTAGTATCCTTAGTACCTTTGTATTCAACATCACAATAAACACTATTGGTAATTTCCACTTGCATCACATGGTTACCTTCTAAACTCCTTTTAAGAATTCCACTATTATTTTCCTCAAAAATTACAAAAAATTCCTTTTTTCCACTTTTCATAATCTCATCCTCTATAATAAATATAGGAATTCCATTAATAAGTTTCACTGCATATTGATTTGGACATCGATGTTCAAGTTGTCCATAACCTGAGCATCTTTTACATTTTAATTATCAACGATCATCATCATCTATCTCAATGGATTTAGATTCCTTTACCTCGACAATATCATTAGACTGGGGTGAATACCACTTATTGACTATGGATTGAAATTTTTGCAATTAATAAGCAATAGAATCTTCACACTTTCTCATCTCCATCATTAACATAAAATCCAAATTTTTTTTTATCACACCAACCAAACCCTAAACACACAAATCAGGCACAATAAGGATGAAAATCTTAAATTTGATCATCACATAAATCGTAGATTTCATTCACAATACCAACACGTAACAATCACACATGAACAACACAAACCCTAATTTGAAACCTTCACTCTATGCATAATAACACAAAAAAATTAGATCTTGCATTTACGAAATATCCTATTGTCGCAATTGTGCTCTGATACCAAAAGATGATGTGCCTATAATTTTTTATACCGAGATGATTGGTGAACCATAGCGAATTTAATTTTTATAATTTGGACATAATAAAAAATAAAGGATATGAGCGACGTTATTGATGGATATGACGCACCAAAAATACTCGAACTACAGTCTTTCTCTCTTGATGTGACACACAAGAAAGATTGAATGGTTTGTTCATCATAATCACAATGATTGACAAGAATAGGTTGCTTGCCACGATCACAAAGTTGATAAGAACTCAATGAATTTGTTCTCAATGATGAAAGACAAACACAAAGAAAGGAATTTTATCAAATGTCTCAAAACTTTCTTCAATAACAAGAACAAAGACTTATCAAAGCTATCACGCCTCAAAAGGGGGGCCTAGTAGGATTAATCTAAAGCTATCATACCACATGTGCACCCGTAATATGAGAGCCATCTTATAAGTCAAAGTGTACAAGATTCTATTTATTTATCAATATATAAATGATATATTATATTATTAGATTTCAACTATGGAATCCAATTTTTCACTTTCTACCAAGTTCGCAAAGAATCGGTATCCCCTACTAAATAATGAAAATAGGTTTGAAATTTACAACTTACAAATTTCAATTGTCATGCAATTTATCTAATTTACACTCAAAGTTTATCATAACCTAGATATCGGCACGGGACTGTTCTGAATCGCGAACCGCCCCAAACTGTCTCCAGTGGTTCCATCCTCGGGAACCGCCTCGTCAGGGATGATTATGAACCGCCAGAGGACCCGCTGGAACCAGTAGGTCCTAGCGGTTCGTCCAAAATGAATCGACGATTCTACTGAGTCGGAAACCGCTATTCCAGTCTCGGAACCGATGGTTCCGACCTGGCTTCTCGAGAAATTAAAAAAAAAACAACAACAAAAAATATACGATTAGTTATTTGTTGTTGTACTAGTTAGTATGTTCATGTTGTTGTGGAGGTAATATGTAATGTCTGGCGCAATGAAATTTACTCGTCATCATTTGCCTGTAAGTTAATCAACTACTATGTATTCCGTAATTGTGTTTATTATTTGCTAACCATTATATTTTATTTGGAAAATTTTTAAATGTTTATTTTGGGCATAAATAAGTTGTAATTGCTTTTGTTGATTTTAGGGTTTTTTTTAATTAATTTTAAAAAAAACTGGTTCACTGTTCCCATGGAACCAGAACCGGAACTACCAGAACCGGCTGTTCTGTGGAATCATGAATCGCCCTAGCTCTGGCGATTCTGGTTCCGGTTCCACGAAATGAGGAACTGTGAACCGATGGTTCCGGTACCAAGCTCTATCATAACCTATTTTTCTATCTTCCATAGTTTTTGTTGGAGAAGCTCTCTTCACACATTCCTAGCTAGCCCAATTCCAGCTAGTATTAGTTTTGCACAAAAACTGTTAGGGAGTGAGCAAACCACTGGCTCAGTGAGATAACCTGACCAGACTACACATCAAACAATAACAAACAAGTATAATAACACTCACAGTGCTATGGCCTACCTACCCAGGAGAGACTAAGCATACAGGAATACAATAACACTCACTTTAATTATCTCTTTAAATTAACCATATCTTAAATCTCTCATTTCCTATTTTTAGCCTTAAAAACTCCACTAAGTGTTAGTCCTTTCAAACCGATACCATAAGCGACGTCCTTCGTTTACCATTTAGTTTCTATAGCATTGATAGCTCAAAGGTAATCATATGTTGATCCAATAGCTTTTAGCCTAGGTCAACCAAGCATTATCAGAGGGTCGAAATACTAACACGTAGTAGGCTGCCACTTACTCATATGTTGTTTATGCAAATCGTGTAATGCATGATCATTTGCTTTTATGGTGTCATTAGTTTTTAGTCAGGTTTAAGGTGATCATGCAATTTACAAACAATATCAACATGCTTCATACAGTAATTATCATACAATAAACTTATCACTTATAATAGGATAATTTTAGCAATCAAGCATACACCAAACATCATGCAATATACCCAAACCCCACATGCATATTAGTTTGATATATTATTATTATAAATGCAGCTATACTACAAGCACAAACAGTATGATAAGGTCAAAGTAACTCACCTGTGGTCCTAGCTTAACTATCGAAATATGCTGTTGGAAATCCAAGAATTGATCTATTTTTCCTATGAAAATGAAATAACAGATATTTATTATTGTTTTGTTATTTATATAACGATATTGACGGTATTCTTTCAGGTCCTAGTTATCAATTCTGGTATACTCTCTACTTATTTAACTAGGAATTTTATCTTTATATATATATATATTATTTTCTCATGATTAAAGTTATGGAATTTATAAGAGAAGTCTTCCAATTTGTAATGGTTATCCAATTTTATTAATTAATCAATTTATTCTTTTATTAGTTCCGAAAATAAGATATTTGAAACAATATATTCACCATATTAATTATGGTATAACTTATACTATTATTTACACTAATTCTAAATTAGACGTATTTTAGAAATTATGTAGTACTTTCTTTTTATGGTTTTACCTAGTATATTAATCTAAACCAAGTTGATTGAAACTAATCACCTAATTCAATTACTAAATCTACTTTAATTGAACTCAAGTTTAAATTTCAAGCTCAATAAACTTGATAAAAAGCTCGGCTTGAGCTTAATTTGTAAATGAGTTGAGTTCAAGTTCTAAACAAATCTCATTTGGCTAAACAAGCTGAGCTTGAGTCTCAATTTCAAGTTTAATAAGAAAACTCGACTCAAGCTTAAACTCAATAATTTTTAAACGAGTTAAACCTGAGTCTTCTAAGGTTCGTTTCATTTACAGCCCTAGATAAAATCATCAATGGTAGATATATAAATATTATTGCAAGATGTGTTATGTGACAATAAACAACAATAAAACTGACAAAAACAACATCACATTTCACTTAAATATGACATCTAACTTATTTATGCACCTTTTAGAAGCTCCATGTATGGATTGCTTTCTTCTATGAGGAAAGCGATGAAATACTTTGGTCATGTATAAAAAAGTTTCTTGGATCAACCATGGTTTTAACACTTACCAATCTATTAAAATTATTTTTAAAATATTTTGCCCCCAAAATACTAGCTTGTTCATAGTGTTGACATATATTTTATGTATGTAGGACTTGTATAGCTGTCTGTCATGTGATTCTTGTTTACACGTGCATATATATATATATATATATATGTATGTATGTATTGTTTCTATAGATAGGTTCTATAACAAAAATACAATACACTCTTCAACTTTATTTCACTCTATCTCATGGAACCTTGGTTTACATCGCTCTTCTATCAGTAAGAAATCAATCAATCTTCATTGTTCTTTGATTAGTTTTCATGGTATTAGGCCAAGGTTCATTGATCGATTTGATTGGTATTGCTATTCTTTTTTGCATCTTGTTTTGATATATTTTCATAATGTCAAAATTTGCAAATTCTTCGACTGAGAATTCCAATAGCAATCCATATTATCTTTCAGGATCTGATAATCCTGGAGTTCTTCTTACTAATGTAGTGTTGAATTGTTTGAATTTCCAAGGATGGAGTAGATCTATACGTTTAGCCCTAGGAATGAAAGCAAAATTAGGTTTTATAGATGGCAAATATGTTAAACGTGATGACAATGGTTTTGAACTTGAAAAACGGACTAGGAATGATTGTATGATACGATGCTGACTTTTGAATACTATGACTAAAGATTTAGCAGAGGCTTTCATGTATGCTCAATCTTCAAAAGAACTATAGAATGATTTAATTGATCATTTTAGAGTATCAAGTGGGCCACGGGTTTATCAGTTGCAATTTGAAATTTCAAATATCAAATAAGGAGGATTTTCTATTATAGAATATTTTCACAAATTGAAGAAAATTTGGGATGAACACAATAGTCTTGGGGAATATCCTATATGTAATTGTGGAGCCTTTAATCGTTGTGAATGTGATTTTAAATCAAAATTACAGACACTTGAAAATAGAAATTGTCTGATGCAATTTTTGATGGGTTTAAATGATGTTTTTAAGCATGTAAGAAGTCAAATTCTTTCAATGGATCCACTTCCCTCTATTAGTAGAGCTTATTACTTGATTTGTCAAGTAGAACAACAAAAGAAAATGTCACAAGTTATAAATGGATCAGAGGTTTTAAGTGCAACTTTTCTGACAAAGAATGTATCTAAGTCTTCTATTTTTTATAGGAAAGAAAGAAAGGGAAGGTATTATTGTGTTCATTGCAAAAAGACAGGACATACAAAGGATAGATGCTTTGGGATTGTAGGTTTTCCATATTGGTATAAGGGGGCTAAACAGAGCAAAACAAATGTTCCTCAAATGCAGCCACAGTTGAAACGTTGGACACTCAACTTGATTTTATTATAGATTCTTTTGTTCATGAAAATGCAGGAACATCATCAGGAAACAATACCAATACAAAATTGATGTCCAAGATATGTCAAGAAGTTTTTAAGGCTTTGAAAGAAACATCAACAGCCGGTACATGTCATGTGAATTTTGCAGGTAATACTCTTTCCTTAGCATCTAATTTAGATAGATTGGTTGATAAATGGTAGTAGATTCAAGAGCATCAGACCACATTACACCTTATTCATCACTTCTTCTCTATCAATACAAATTACCTTCTTATGTTTAAATAAAAATGCCAAATGGACGAGAGAAACTTGTTAACATCGTTGGAGATATTAAAATTAATGATCGCATAACCTTATGTCATTTCCTGTTTGTACCTAAATTTTCTTTTAATCTCTTGTCTATCAGTAGTCTTCTTTCTAAACAGCCATTGACTATCTCTTTTGAATCAAACTTTTATTTTTTCTAGGACCATTTTACTAAAGAAATCATTGTTTCAGCAGAAGGTTGTTCTGGTCTATATGTTCTTCATTCCAAGAGTCTAAATGAAGATTTTAATTCTTGTATTTCTGTTCCTAATGTCAGTACTATAAACACTGATGAAGTTTCTCACAAGAAGTCTACTTCTATGTCTTTTGAACTTTTGCATAAAAGACTTAGACATATTTCTTTGAATTCTTTGTCTCATCTTGTTGAAATTCCCAGTTATAATAAATCCAATTTTGTTTGTGATGCTTGCTTGTTAGCTAAGTTTCATAAACTTCCTTTTGTTTCAATTACTAGTTGTACGTTTGTACCCTTTGAACTGTTACATATGGATATATGGGGTCCTTTTAATATACTTGACCATAGTAGATGATCATACAAGATGTTCTTGGACATATTTGAAGAAACATAAGAGTGAAACATACACTTATATATTTTAGTTTGTTCAGTTTGTTCGGAGTCATTTTAAACAAATTCCCAAAACTATTAGAACAGATAATGGTTCAGAGTTTATTTCCATTGAATGTCAAGCTTTGTTTCGTAATTTGGGAAGTTTACATCAGAGGAGTATCAATTATACTCCTCAACAAAATGGGGTTATTGAGAGAAAACATAGACACATTCTTGACATAGCAAGAGCTTTGAGATTTCATGCTCAATTACCAAAATCCTTTTGGGGAGAATGTATCTTGGCTGCTGCTCATCTTGTAAATAAAATGCCTCTTCAAGATCTTCATTGGAAGTCACCATATGAAATGTTATAGAAGAAACCCCCATCTTGTCATAATCTGAGAGTTATAGGTTGTCTTTGTTATGCTTCTACTATAAGTCATAAACGAGATAAATTTGATCCATAAAGTAGAAGATGTGTATTCCTATGATATCCTTATGGACAAAAGGGGTATAAACTCTATGATCTTCAATCTCATTAAATTTTTGTAAGTCGAGATGTTCAATTTCATGAGGACATCTTTCCTTTTTCTTTATCTTCATCTGGTTCAATTTCCCCTTCAACAAATTCTCATTTGTTTTTAAAGACGATATCTTTTCCTTCTGATCTTGACACACCTTCACCTTCTGTTTTACCTACACCATCTTCTTCTATACCAGATATGTCATGTCTTAATCCTTCTCCTGATCCTCCTGTTCATACACGTCAATCAACAAGAATTAAGAAAACTCCACAATGGCTTAAGGATTTTGTTCATATGGTTCAGTCCAATGTTTCTGCTGAAATAAATCCTTCTCATCCTTCTGTTTATCCTTTGTTTCAACCAAACACTTTTGCCCAATATCCCTCTTATTACGTGGCTTCTTTAGCGAATTTTTTTACTATACATGAACTAACTAACTATCATGATGCTAAGCAAGATCCAAAGTGGGTTGAAGCTATGCAAAAGGAGCTTTTAGCTCTTGAGTCTAATAATACATGGGTGGTTTTAGATTTGTCACCAGGAAAACAAGCAATAGGTAGTAAATGGATTTACAAAGTTAAGTATATGGCTAATGGTAGAATTGAAAGATATAAAGCATGCTTGGTTGCTAAGGGGTATAATCAAATCGAAGGCATAGATTATACATATACTTTTGCTCTTGTTGCTAAACTCTCTACTATTCACTTGATTTTAGCTCTTGCATCAGTTAAAGGATGGTATGTACATCAGTTCGACATCAACAATGCTTTTCTACATGGGCATATCACTAAGGATATCAATATGAAACCATCTGACAGATCAGATGTTCTAGCTGGACGCGTTTGCAAATTACTTAGGTCTTTATATGGGCTTAAGCAAGCATCGCGTCAATGGAATAAGGAGCTCATAAGGCGTTTACTTGGTCAAGGTTTTGGTCAATCTCATACTGATTATTCCTTGTTTACCAAACATACTGTTCGTGGTTTTCTTTCTATTTTAGTTTATGTTGATGATGTGTTAGTAGCGGGTGATTCTTTGGACGATATTGCAGATTTGAAAAATTCTTTACATACTGCATTCTCTATCAAGGATCTTGGGGATGTCAGGTTTTTCCTTGGCTTGGAAATTTGTAGAACTCACAATGGTTTTCATCTTAATCAGAGGAAATTTGCCTTATATATTTTAAAAGATGTTGGTCTTACTAGTGCCAAGCCCATGCATATTCCCTTTCCTTCTAACTGTCATCTGGATGATTCTACTAGTGAATTTCTTTCTGATCCCAACTTGTATAGCAGAATTGTTGGACGGCTTTTATATTTGACAATAACACGTCCTAATTTTTCATATTCGGTTCAACAACTTAGCCAGTATGTTTCTCAACCAAGAGTCTGTCATTTCCAAGTTGCTATTCATGTTCTCAAATATTTGAAGGGTTCTATTGATTTGGGGTTATTTTATTCTTCAACATCTCTACTGACGTTGAGAGCCTTTTCTGATGCTGATTGGGCATCTTCTTGGGTTGATCGGAAATCTTTAACAGGTTTTCTTTTTCTTAGGTTCCTCTCTTATTTCATGGAAGACGAAGAAGCAATCAATAGTTTCCACCTCATCGGCTGAGGCTGAGTATAGAAGTATTGCATCTACATCAAAAGAATTATTATGGTTGTCATATTTGTTCAAAGATTTCCACATTCCATTGTCTCTATCAGTGCCTTTAATGACAGACAATAAATATGCTATGAAAATTGCTGAAAATCCTTATTTTCATGCAAGAACTAAACACATTGAAATTGATGTGAACTTCACCCATGATCATATTGAGTCTGGTCTTCTTTCCATCATTCATGTCCCTTCTGCCCAACAATTGGCAAATTTTTTGACAAAACCAGTCAGTGTTGCTCTTCTTCGTTCATCTTGTGTCAAGTTGGGACTTTTACAAAGTCCCACTTAAGGGAGGGATGTTGACATATATTTTATGTATGTGGGACTTGTATAGCTATCTGTCACGTGATTCTTGTTTACACGTGCATATATATATTGTTTCTGTAGATAAGTTCTGTAACAAAAATACAATACATTCTTCAACTTTATTCCGCTTTGTCTCATGGAACCTCGGTTTACATCGCTCTTCTCTTAGTAAGAAATCAATCAATCTTCATTGTTCGTTGATTAGTTTTCACATAGGCTGTGTTATTAAAATTATTTATTCCAATGTCAATATCCCTATAATTAAGGTATGCTTCCCGCGGAGAACGGGATACATATTCAGCCACATATGTATAAAACCTTCGGATCCAACTTATGTGCCTTTCCGAAACCTCCCCTCCTTCTTGCGCCCACGAAGTTATGTACTGGATATTATACAGATTTCCGGCTGTATGAGGAAAAGTAATTGCAGACACCAAAATCTCATTCATTATTCCTCCATAAGGGCTCCAAATCATTGGCGCAGCGGCACCGTGGTCTTCCTGTAAAAGCCACTCCCATAATTTTCCTAGTCCACTTTTAGGAATTGGCTTTTTAACATAATCCGATTTGTTTTTGAAGTAGTTCTTGGTGTTGGATGTCCTGTTGAACAATACTTCTAACGATGTTTGATTAGAGAACCCTGCAAAGTGGAGGGTTGACCCGATCCAACTCGTTTAGGTACAACCATCTCGTGTCAGGTTGAGCTCGGGAAAGCTCTCATTCATAATTTGCAAAAGATCACCAACCTTCCCAAGATAGAGAGATTCGAAGATAGCCAGGATAGTTCGATTTCCACTTGGTCCATTATTAGAACCTTGCACGAATATTCTCATGAATAAATCCTTAGGAAGACTATTTGCTGCCACTTGTTGCCACTTATAAACTAGTTCTGTCGCATTCTGCTCTAAGGTTCGAACAGGACTAAAAAATGTGACAGTGAATGGAACAACAACTAGCTCAATTTTCTAAGAAACGACTATGCCAAAGCTGCCTTCGCCACCGCCCCGAATAGCCCAAAATAGGCCCTCACCCATTGGTCTTCTATCAAGCAGTCTGCCGTTAACATCGATTAGTTGGGCATCAAGTATATGGTCGGCTGCCAGGCCAAATTTTCTCGATATCGTGCTACATCCTCCACCGCTTAAGTGGCCACCAATACCAGCCGTAGGTCATGTTTCGGCTGGAAAGCCAAGTGTTCGACTTTTCTTAGCAATTCTATAATAAAGTTCTCCGACAAGTGCTCCTGATTGAACCCATGCAGCCCGTTCTCAACGTCAACATCAATAGACCGAAGATTTACCATGTCAATAATGACAAATGGAGTCTCGGAAACATAAGATAGACCCTCGTAGTCATGACCACCACTTCTTATTCTTATTTGCAATCCGTATTTCTGAGAACAACATACGGATGCCTGAATGTGGGAAACTTGTAGTGGGGTTACGATGACCGCAGGTTTTGAGGCGTTCAAGAATCTGAGGTTTTGAAGGGAAACGTCTAGGACTGAAGAGAGAGACGAGTTGAAAGAAGTTTATATTACTTTTGTCATTGAACTTGAATTTTCTGAACGGAGCGAAAGACATTGAAGAAAATCTTGGTGAGTTTGATAACATAACATCACCAATGGAAGTGAAAGAAGAAGGCAGAAAAATAAGGACATCAATATAGATTTTTCTATGGTCATTGTAAAGTTGCTTTCTTTATTTTGCCCTGTTTATAGTTATGTTCATTTTGCATGTTGGAGGTGGTCCTATTTATAGTGCAAGAAGGACAGAGATAGGTTATCTTTTTCAAGGATAGAACTAGGAAGCCGCCTTATCATAAATGTTCTCTTTTTCTCCTGCTAGTTTGGCAGGAATCACCGGAATCGAATCGCGATCTTCCAATATTTGAAAACATTTCTAAAAGTTAGAATTATAATTCCTTAAAATCAACTATCACAACTTCTAGAAGGAGTTCGATTTCGCTTTTATAAAAGTAGAATCGTGATTTCATTCTATTTCTATTAATTATTATTATTTTAATTATATTTTTATTCTATACATATTTATTATCTACATTTATTATGAATGATACTTTTTAAAAAATCATATTATATAATCATTCAATTCCGTGAATGTGTCCATAAGAATGGAGTTGTCATTCTCTTGTTCAATCCATTTCATTCCATTTCTTTCAATTCTTTTTATTTCAATCCATTCCATTCGAGACGACATGACCATTTCTTTTCAATTTTCTTTCAAACATTAATTATTTATCCTGATATAAATATCCTTTATAAAATTAAATTTCAAATAATAAAAAATTTGTTGAATTGATTCATATGGAGAGAAAAATCAATAATGTTGTTTTATAAGTGAGACCATTTAACATTTATAGATACTTGCAGAGGTTCATTAACGACGTGGACAAGAATTAAATGCAATAATATACTCAATAAAATAATTATTAATTAACCTGTATGCTCTGATTGGTTTATATATATATAGTTTAAGATGCATTTGCTTAGAAAGGATTATAAAAATACTTAACAAGTTTGTTCTTACCTAAAAATAAAGATAGTCTGATGGAAGTTATAAATCAATGGAATAAAAAATAAGTTAATATTGTTGATAGGTTTATATGGAGGATGTGGCAGTTTAAATAGGGAATTAGTAATAGCAAATGATATATTTGGGTAATTAATGAAAAATTCTGGTAAAAAATTGTGGGGTGAAATGGATGTATTGATATAATATAATATAATGTAATATAATATAATATAATGTTTTAAAAAGGATTATAATCATTATTTTTTAAAAAAATAACTGTCCATAGTTACTGTAATTTTCACTAGTTTTTAGAGAAAAGTCTTCCCACTAAGTGTTTATTAGCTTGTTTAAGTTAATTTAGATAAAATATTATAAAGTATATAAGTAATTTTAAACTTTAAAGGATAAAAAAGAGTGTGGAGTTGAAAAGTAGGGAATACCGGCTTAGTAACAAAGAATAGATAGAATATATATAGATAGTCTCGTAAGATATTTAATAGCTTAGGCTCTTAGACAACCGTGATAGCATCATTGAAAAATATATCGATTTTTCTATTTAGTTTGATAGTTAAATTATTAACATATCAATTTTTTTATTTAGTTTGATAGTTAAATTATTGACTTTACAATCCCACGAATGGAATGTAAAAATTTGCCGATTGACAAAAACGTTATTGCTGGTTACTCAAAAAATTTAATGCATTTTTATCTAAAAATCTATTTTTTATTATTGTATAGACTAAATTTTATTACTTACAATAATAATTATGGAAGAAATTTCACGATTATAATAGACCAATCAAAATGATATTGGACATATTAATACTTGATTATGCATTTTTAGCTAAAATTATCTTTAGTAAATTTAAACAATAAATGTTTAATTGCCTACAATAATAATAATAATAATTATAGAAAGAAATTCCATGATTTATTATGGCCAATCAACATGATATTAGAGATATTAACATTTATGCCGAATAGTGTATGGTTTTTTGCTAAAATCCATGACAATCTGATTTTCATTGTTTGATAGAGTAAATATTTTATTACATACATTAATAATTATGGTAGGAAATTGCATGATATATGTTCGTCAATTGAAATGATAGCGGTATAGGAAGAAATCTTAAAATAGGGCCAACTGAAAAAGAAACGAAAAGAAAACTACCAACAGCTATATATTCAGCTTTAGTAGTTGAAAGTGCAATAGAGTTTTGCTTCTTTGAGTGCTAAGATATTAAAGAATTTCCAAGAAAGTGACATGTGTCGCTTGTGCTTTTTCGATCTACTTTACACCCAACAAAGTCAGCATTAGAGTATCTAATTAGATTAAAAGAGGTGAACTTTGGATAACACAAGCCAATTTCAATCGTGCATGCAAGATACTTGAAAATACGTTTTACTACACTCAAGTATAATTCTTTTAGGTAAGATTGAAATAAGATTGAAATCGTGCAAATACACACACTGAGAACATGATATCAATTCTAAAAGCTGTTAAATATAATAAATTAACTACTTATCATGCCTCTATAAAGCTTTTCACACATATTTTGTTCCTTTTCATCTTTATCAAGTTTTATATTTATGCTTTTAAGTGTGGGTCTCGTTTTACAATTATCCATTTTAAACCTTTTCAACAGATCTCTTGTATGTTTTGATTGATTGATTAATGTTCCATTTTCATATTGTTTTATTTGAAGGCCTAGAAAATAATTGAGTTCTCAAACCATGCTCTTTCAAAACTCACTCTTCATGGATTTTATAAATTCATTTATAAGACTCATATTAGTAGCTTCAAACACAATGTCATCTACATAGATTTGCACAATCAATATATCTGACTTGTGGTTTTTAATAAACAGAGTTGTATCAATTTTTCCTCTAGAAAATCCATTGTTTAAAAGGAAGCTACTAAGTCTTTCATAACAAGCTCTAAGAGCTTGCTTTAGTCTATAAAGAGCTTTATTTAATTTAAAAACATGATCAAGGAATTCATTATTTTCAAAACCCGGTGGTTACTCTACATAAACTTTGTCTTTTATAAAACCATTTAAGAAAGCACTTTTGACATCCATTTGAAAAAGAATAAAATTCTTAAGTGCAGCAACTGCTAAAAGCATTCTTATAGATTCTAGTCTAGCAAACAAGGCAAAGGTTTCATCAAAATCTATTCATTCTTCTTAATTATAACATTTAGCAACTAATCTAGCCTTGTTTCTTGTTATTATACTAGATTCATCAAGCTTGTTTCTATATATCCATTTGGTTCTAATAACAGGTCTACTTTTAGGTCTAGGAACCAATTTCCAAACATCATTTATTGTATACTGGTTTAATTCTTTTTGCATAGCATCTATCCAAAATTCATCTTTTAAGGCTTCTTCAATATTTTTAGGCTCGATTTATGATAGAAAAAAAAAGATTACTCATGTTCCCTAAAGATGACCTTTTTTTTATTTAATTAGAAGGTTCTCCAATAATTAGATGTTTTGGATGTGATTTTGCATATTTCCATTCTTAAGGAAGATCATGATTATCATATTCACATCATCCATTTTATGTTCATTATCATCTTTATTATTATTTTCAAGAGAAAATCTATTCAAACCAGCACAAACAGCATCCACATCACCATTTGAGCATAAATTAGAAAAAAAATATCAAAAGCAACATTTATAGATTCTTCAACAACTAATGTTCTTTTATCACACTCTATATGCCTTACTTGTTAAAGAATAACCTAAAAAGATTTCTTCATCACTTTTAGTATCAAATTTTGCCAATTGTTCTTTTTCATTGTTTAGAATGTAACATTTAGTGCCAAATGGATGAAAATAAGATATGTAAGGTATTTTTCCTTTTCAAAGCTCATAGGGTGTTTTCTTGAAAATTGGTCTTATAAAAACTCTATTTGATATATAACGGGCAGTACTTACAGCTCCAGCCTAAAAATATTTTGGTAAATTGTTTTCACATGACATAGCTCTAGCCATTTCAATTAAAGTTTAGTTTTTCCTTTCGGTTACACCATTTTATTGTAGAGTTCTAGGTGTTGAAAAATTATGTCTAAGGTCATGTTTAATGCAAAAATCATCCATTTCATAATTTTCAAAATTCTTCCACATGATCACTTCGAATAGATGCAATATTAAAACCTTTTCCATTTTGGACTTTCTTGTAATATCTAAAAAAGACATGATTTGTTTTGTCTTTAAATGCAAGGAAAAAGGTCCATGTAAATCTATTAAAGTCATCAACAATAACGAAGGTGTATTTCTTGCCTTCTAAACTTAAAGTTTGAGTAGAACCAAATAAGTCCATATACAATAGCTCTAATGGCTTAAAAGTAGAAATAGCATCCCTCAACTTAAAATAAGTCTTAGTTTACTTTCCTTGTTGACATGTTTAACAAATCTTATCCTTTTGAAAATTAATCTTTGGTAAGCCTTTGACAAAATTCTTTTTAACAAGTTTTGAAATAACATCCATGCTAACATGTCCCATTTTTTTATGCCATAGCCAACTATTGTCATTTTGGGAATATAAACAAGTTTCATTTAATGATTTAAAATCATCTAAATTGACTCTGTAAATATTTCTTTGTCTATATCTTTCGAAATGCACTTAGTTATTGTCAATTCTTTAAATAGAGCATTTATGGGTAAGAAATGTTACATTAAAACCATTGTCACGCAATTTACTAACGCTAAGCAAATTATGTTTCAAGTCATCAACAAGCAACACATTTTTAATAATTAAATATTTGTTTACGAGAATGTTACCTTCACCAAAAATGGTTGATTTTCGATTTTCTCCAAAGGTAACACTCTCTTGATCTTTCAAGTCTAGGGGTGTAAACTCAAATGCATTTCCTATCATGTGTCTAGAGCAGTCGCTATTCAAGTATCATTCATTGTTACCACTTAAAGATCCCTACATAATATATTATTATTTCTTTGGCATACATTTGAGTTTGGGTCTTTTTTATTAGGTGGAACAAGAACCTCTCTCTTGGGAACGCAAACCAGCTTGCTTCGATGATTCAAATGCATGATTTTTCTTATTGCACAATTATGTGCAATATGACATGATTTCCCACAATAATTGTATGTCCCATAAGTGGCTTTTATAAAATGAGTTTTGTAGGACTTGCAACTACCCTCTCCACTATAGTCAATTCCATATTTATTTGACTCACATCTTTGATTTCCAAGAGGTATGCTCAAGTTCTTCTTACCATTTTTAAACCTAGCTATAGCGACCTTTGAATCATCTAAGCTAGCTTTCAATAAAATATTTTCATTTTTTTAGTTATTCTGGCTCTTTTAGAATTTCATTACTACTGGTAGCATATTCAACATTATCATATTTATTTAATGTTTTAACTTCAATATCCAGCAGATCATTTTCAATTATTAGTTTTTCATTAATTTCCTTCAATTCATTATTTTTGCTTTTCAACTTTTTACACTTATTGTTCATCTTTTCATTTTTCTAATTTCAATATATTTATTTCATCATGTAGCTTATTAATTCTGATTTAATCTCCTCATGCTTAGTTTGAAAATTTTCTAGTTCTTCTTCTACTTCCATCATTAAAGATTTAAGCATCATGTTCTTTTTCTTTACTTTAGCTAACTTATAGCATACCTTATCATATATATCATACAACTCAACATTAGAAAGAGAAGAGGGGGGATTTACCTCATTATCTAGTGCCATGAAGCACACAACCTCATCCGAATCACTTGAGTCGTCATCACGTCAAGTGGCGATGAGTGCTTCTTTTATAGATCTCTTCGAAGCCTTCTTAAGCAAAGGACAGTATTGATGGATGTGTCATGGCTTTTGACATTTGTAGCATGTTATCACATCCTTCTTTTATATCTAGATTAGCTACTGTCATCTTCCACTCTCTCTAACTTATTATTGGGTCTCATGAACTTTTTAAGCTTCTTAGCCATCAAGACAGGTTCCTCATTTTCATCATCATCATTAGAATCTTGACTTATGGCTTTTAAGGCAATAACCTTCTTGTTAGATTCCTCTCCTTGCTTTTTGATGAGCTCATGTGTTTGAGTGCTCCAAGAAGTTTTTCCTTGCTCATAGCACTTAAAGTCTCATGCTTCTTCTATTGCAATTCTTTTAGCTTTCCAATACTTGGATAGTGACCTGATAAGTTTAGAATTTATTTCTAAGCTAGAAAAATTCTTTCTAAGTACACTCAAGGGGTTTATGATATTAATGAATCTGTTATGCATTTCATCTATAGATTCATTACGAAGCATTTTGAAATTTTCAAATTAACCACATAAAAGGCTTATTTTTGTATCTCAAACTTTAGAAATTCCTTCATAAATCTTTTCCATTTCACCCCATATTTCTTTAATAGAATTATATGTACATATTCTATTGAAATCACTTTCATTCATACCACAATGCAAAATATTCATAGCAATTTCATTTGAATCTAATTTCTTCCTATCTTCTTCATTGTAATTTTTTTCTTTTTTTCCTTCAATTTTTAAAGACCCATTTTCTATGAAATTTTAGATTAATCTATTTTTAGTTTTAAGAAAATTTTCATTCTACACTTCCAGTATGGATAGTTACCCTTACTTAGAAGCGGTAGTCCATTTATAGCATGCCCCTCTAGAAACCTTAATACATTAAATACCATAAGCTTTACTCTATTATGCGATTATGCACTAAAGTGATAGAGACTGGCTCTGAGACCAAATGAAAACATAAAAATGCACTATAAAATACATAAGGAAGAGAGGCGAGGGTGGTTGAATTGAGTATTTGCCCTGAAAATTTAAACAATTTATTTTAATGGGCAGATTAAATAAAATCTTAATTTGCAGTGAATAATATAATAACAAATGCAATATGAAATATAAAAGAGATAGGGATAGAAAAAATTAGTCCAGGTATAACTTAAAGTTCAATACACTTCTTACTCTCCACGATCCACCAATGCCTCCAATCAAGAACTTCACCACTACTTTTATTAATCACAAAAGTACACTCAGGCTAAGCAATTACAATTCTCTACAACACACAAGAAATAAAATATTTCTTTTCTCTCTATATATGCTCTTTAAGAGATTACAGGTGTAAGAACAGAGCATTATAATTTTTTTCTCTCTTTTTGCAAATATTGCAAATTTAATGAATAAACGAAAAGAAAATAAATAATTTGTTATATCGCAAATAAAAGCTCTTTTTGCACTTTTTTAACTCTCCTTTTCAATTTCCCAAAGATAGAGTGTGTGTGTGTGTGTATATAACTTTCAAAAATTCAAATGTCTGCTAGAGCCAGCATCTTTATGTTGCTAAGCATTTCACTACATCAAA
This sequence comes from Combretum micranthum, assembly GCA_024138025.1. Taxonomy (NCBI): domain Eukaryota; kingdom Viridiplantae; phylum Streptophyta; class Magnoliopsida; order Myrtales; family Combretaceae; genus Combretum; species Combretum micranthum. The sequence goes on along the minus strand of JAMXBD010000013.1, from coordinate 1,794,072 downwards.
AAATTTCCATTAATGAAAGATGGAAATCCATTGGAAATGCACTTCAACAGCTATTTCTTACTACATCGGCTCCAATATTTTAGCTATTGCACCCTAAAGACTCGTCACGCTTCAAAGTGTTGCGCCTCAAATTTGTCCTTGACAAGTCTTTATTCCATCGAGCCTTAGAAATCAAACTGTTGTGCCCTAAGCTTTAACACATTGAGCTCTTGACATGACCCTCAACCAAGACTATGCATTTTTAAGCTTTGTCGAGTCTCAGTCTTGAACTTGTCATGCCCTGACCAGTGGACTTGTCGAGCCTTCGACCATCCCCTTGACCAAGGTTGTGCATTTCTTGAACTCATCAAGCTTTGGTCTTAACTTTTTCATGCCTTGACTAATTGATTTGTTAACCCCTCAACATGACCTTAGACAAATTCCTCTGCATTTTTGGCTTGTCGAGATTTAGTCTTGAGTTTGTCGCACCTGAAATTGTCTAGCTCTCAGCTGATACTATTCTTACTAAAAACTTATATAAACTTCATAAAGGCACACCACATACACATATATAATTGACTAATTAAGTGCAGTTTATAGTAATCAAATAGTTAATTATACATTATATTACCTCATCAAAATCCACATTGAATATACAAGCTCAACACTTTAGTTCCCCATCAATGCACCCATTCTTTTTGTCAATCGATCAACAACCCCTGCCAACTTACGTTCCAGTACTGCATCCAATCGCTCATAAATCATCTGCTTGATCCTTTGATCTAGATCATTATGATCGTAGATTTAATCCATTACAGCATGACGTTGATTAAATTGTCCATAGGGTGTCACCGTTACAAATAGTGAACATAGCTCTCATACCAATTTGACACAGCGGTAAATTAGGATGTATAACAAACTATTCATTCGCACGCAAATACCGACTTGAGATCTTCAAAAGCCTATTGATTCTAGGAATACATAGGCTAATGGCATTAAAAATCGAAATTCTATGATGAATTCAAAATTTGGGAAACTAATAATGACAGCTCTAAATTTTTATTTGAAAAATGATAAGTAACTGTCTATTTACCCTAGGGCATACAATATATAGGTTAGCTTAAAAGCTGCTAAAAATAGAACTGAAGCTATCAAAAAATAAAAAGATCTTAAAAAAAAGTACATGAAAAGACAAAACTAATGCCACAGATGGCGTGTAAAACCGACATTCCTATAAAAAGTTATAAGAAAAATAAAACCGGCTAAAAATGCTAAAAATGATCTTTTGAGGTCCGAAGGAATTTGACTAAAAACCAACTCAGCACAGCACCTAAGGTGCTCACTTCTTCAAGTTTACTCATTTCCTTCAAGTTAAGGTCTTTAGAGCACCCAATGGTAACAGACGAGTTTTTGTCCCAATTCTGTAGATATCCATTCATCATTATCTCCACTTCATCAAAAAGCTTCAAAGAATGTGAGGCTTCTATAGTCGAATCTTACATTAAATTTCAACTAGCCTTTGTGAAAACATGACCCGAGTAATATATTGCATGCTAGTGAATTTCATGATTAGGAAAAATTATATATTTTCAATTAATGAAAAGCGTTCTATATTATAAAAGATTTGAAAGATTATATTGATCTTAGGTCATTCTCACAAATGAAAGACCTTATCTTAGAATATAGACATAGCTCAAATCATGGAGTGATTGGACATGACCTTCATACACTAATATAGGGGACCTAGGAAGAAATGACTAGGAAGGAGAGAAAATGGGAATGATTAAATTTTATTCCCTTGTATGTTTTGAAAGAAAAAGATCACGGAAGGGAAAATGGATGTAATTTTTTTTTTTTAGTCCCATCATTTTTTATCCCCTCCAAAATAGAAAGAATAGGGAGGGAAAAGAAAAAAAATTAAAATTACTTATGCACCCTTCTTTTTTAAATACTAATCGACCCTTATATCTTATTTTGTTTTATATAATAATTAAGGGTCAATTCATTTTGCTCCTTTTCATTATCCAAAGACATAAACAATTCAAATTCTATAATTATTCATTTCCTCCGCTTTCCTTCCTTCCTAATTTATTCTATCATGCCAAATATAGTTTTAACTAAATTCCACTTCAGCATTATCATCATCAACCACTTGTTTCTGATGTATCTACATAATTTTAAAATTTGAAGTCCTCAATTATGCTGCATCTCATGCTTTGACGTTCGCAAACGCAATTCTTTGGCCTGTCACAATTAATAAATTTGGGAGGATCTGCATTTAATAGGTATTGGAGGATTTTGCTCACCATTGATAAATTTGGGGGACGTTACCTTTAATTCCATCCTTAATTTCTCGATCTACTAAAAAATGAAAAATTGAAAAACTTGGAAATAAAAGAAGCACTACCAAAGAGCATAATTATTTTATAATATTGCAAATTATAATAAAGATACAAATTTACTGCATCACATGGGATGAATAATTCTTTCATTTTCCCCTTAGTTGCACTTTAAAAACTCAATACCAATTTTATGCAAAATAATAAATAACAATTCCTACTCTAATTATTTAATATTCAATATCAAATTTATTCCTATAATTTTAAGCCCTGCTATTATGCAGTAATACTACTGCCACCGTACTATGTCTATCTGTCATAAAGTAATGAATATTTTGCCCAACATAGGACATAATACAAATTAATTTTATTCAAACATAACCCTTCAATTTTTTTTTTTTTTCTCCATATCAACTAAATAATTTAATAGCTGGCCAAAAAAAAGCACTAAATGATGTAATAGATACCTAATAACAATTATAACATATAACTTTTCTATTGAGTTACAATAAAATTCCCTCTTTATTCTATATGGTAAGTGAATGGGATCAACTGTAAAAGATATAAGCATATGTGTTGTATGACAACAATTACAATAAACTAATAAAAACAAAATCATGTCATCCATGAACATAACATCAACTTATTTATCTCCTAGGAACTCGTATCAATAAATTGCTTTCTTCTACCATGAGGAAAGCGATGGAATACTTTGTTCATGTCTGAAGAAGTTTCCTGGATCAACCATTGTTTTAACACGTACCAATCTATCAAAATTATTCTTAAAATACTTTTTCCCCCATATGCTAGCCTTTGTATAGCTCGTGTTTCCAATATCATTTACTCCAATGTCAAGATCCCTATAGTTAATGTATGCTTGCCTTGGAGAGGCGGAAACAAATTGAGCCATATATGCATAAAACCTCCGAATCCAACTTATGTGCGCCTCTGAGATCTCCTCTCCTTCTTGGGTCCATGAAGTTATGTACTGGATTAAGTATAAATATCCAGCTCTATGGGGAAAAGGAATTGCAGACTCCGAAATCTCATTCATAATCCCTCCATAAGGACACCAAATCATTTGTGCAGCACCTTCGTCTTGCTCATAAAACCAATCCCATATTTGCTCAAGTCTGCCTTTAGGAATTGGCTTTTTAACATAATCCGATTTGTTTTTGAAGTAGATCTTGGTATTGGATGTCCTATTCAACAATATTTCTAAAGATGTTTCATTAGAGAACCCCGCAAAGGAGAGGACGGACTCGATCCAACTCATTTCAGTACAATCATCTCGTGTTAAATTGAGTTCGGGAAAGCTTTCATTCATAATTTTCAGAAGATCATCAACACCCCCAAGATAGAGAGAATTGAAGACAGCCTGAATTGTTCGATTTCCACTCGGTCCATTATAACTTTGCAAGACTATCCTGATGAATAATTCTTCAGGAAGTTTATCAGCTGCCACTAGTTGCCACTTATAAACGAGTTCTGTTGCATTCTGCTCCAAGATTCTAAGTGGACTAAAAACCGTGACGGTGGAGGGAACAACAACTAACTCAATTTTCCAAGAAACAACTATACCAAAACTGCCTCCACCACCACCTCGAATGGCCCAAAATAGATCCTCGCCCATTGATTTTCTATCAAGCAGCCTGCCATTAACATCAATCAACTGGGCATCAATTATATGGTCAGCTGCTAGGCCATATTTTCTCATCATCATGCCATATCCTCCACCACTCAAGTGACCACCAATACCGACTGTAGGGCATGATGCGGCTGGAAAGCCGAGCGTTTGGCTTTTCTCAGCAATTCTATAATAAAGTTCTCCAACAAGTGCTCCTGATTGGACCCATGCAGTCCTATTTTCAACATCTACATCAATAGACCGAAGATTTACCATGTCAATAATGACAAAGGGAACTTCGGAGACATAAGATAGACCCTCGTAGTCATGACCACCACTGCGTGTTCTTGTTTGCAATCCGTATTTCTGGGAACAGTACACTGATGCCTGAATGTGGGAAACTTGCAGTGGGGTTACGATGACCGCAGGTTTTGAAGCGTTCAAGAATCTGAGGTTTTGAAGGGAGACGTCTAAGACAGAGGTATAGGATGTGTTTGAAGGAGTGTATATCACTTTTGTTATTGAACTAGAATTTTCTGAACGGAGAGAAAGACATTGAAGAAAATCTTGGTGAGTTTGATCACATAATGTCATCAATGGAAGCGAAAGAAGAAGGCAGAAGAATAAGGACATAAACGAGGACTTTTCTGAGTTCATCGTAACGTTTGTTTTCTTGGTTTTGCCCTCTTTTTAGTTACGTTGTCTGCAGGTATAAGGGGCCAGTGGTCGTATTTAAAGTACGAGAAGCAGGCAAAAGATAGAAGCAACCACGATGCATCCGTTCGTATTACGTATGGGAAACTTGACTTTTCTCTTGGTGTGCTTATTAGAAAATGGAGGAGAAATATTGACTAGGATATCACTTGAACTAATTGTACTTTGATAAATTTAGGAGATGGTAAATAGTTTTTAAAATAATTATTATTTGTAATTTATAAAAAAAAAATTATATTTACTCATTATCTAACATTTAGAGTCAATTAAGAGAACATCTTCTAAAATCTTTTAAAATTATATAAACTTTTATCTTTCAAAAAGTCAAGCACCTAAACCCACTAAAACCTATTTTTGAGGAGATTGAAATGGGGAATCTCTATGCAATTTACTTTAAATAATAAATTTAGATTTTAAGGATTCAAGTGTCCCCTATTTAAATAAAAATTAAAAGTTTATATAATTTTACTAGATTTAAAGGTATTCGTCCAATTTAAAATAACATTTGTTATGCACCGAAGCTTTTCAGGAAAATGGACGAGCACACTGACCATATGCATGGTATTTGCTTCTCGATTTATCCAGACGTTGAATTTTCTTACGTTATGCAATTCCACGAAAATGGTGCTCGTCTAGAAGTTGAATAAGTTGCCTATAATATTTTATTTTCAATTGTTTTGTTCTTATCTAATAATTTTTGCCCTGCAAGAAGATAAAACTAAAGAATTGCGCTGTATTATTGTAGGCATGGTTTTTAATTAAATTGTCACGGTTGATAATTTATGTGCAAATTTTATCTTACTAAATGTCAATGCTATTATAGTTCAATGGCATCTCTTTAATTTTTTATGTGAGAAGTCATAGATTCGAACCTCCCTTCCTCCATTATAATTGCAAAAAAAAGAAAAAAAAATTAATGTCACTGTGTGATAATTGTTTGACTAATAATTAAAGGTTTTGTACTCAAGCCGAACTTCCTTTTTTATATTTTATTTTTTCAATCGTATTTAGGCTGCCAACAAGGGAGACTTCTTCTCTTAGCTATTTTCCTTTTCCATTAAGACTTTCTTCATTTTTTTTAATTTATTTTTTATTTCCTTCTGAATATCAATCATTTATGCAGTAATTAAATTAAATTAAATCATCTTGGTCAAATTAAAATCCATGCATAGAATTGGATGCTGTATTGATTTACACTTGAGTGTAAATTAATATTGTTGTTGAATTTAGTGGGACAATTTTACATTTATAGATATGCTCACATAATACTATTATTTGTCCTCATTGCATTAATGGAAAATTGTCAAATAAGTAATCTAACCATTAAAATAAATATAATAATTTGTATATTACTATTTTATTAATACTATCATTGTTGGTATGAACTAAGGTATTAAATAATCAGTGCAACCACTCCTATTAAAATGATTGGCTAAAACCATACAAATTTCCTTATATTCCTATATATCAAATTTATTTTCACACCTTTTTGGTATGTGTACCAGTACTTTTATATTTTACACTTTAAATACCTATGTTATGAGGGAAAAACAAAACTTATCCCTTTGTTAGAAAATCTTACAAAATAAGAAAAAAGAGATCCCATCCTTCAAGAAACCTATTTCCCTTTTCAAATCCAATATCTCTAGATCCCATTGTCTAGACAAATTGAATCATATGTTTGTTATATTATGATTTTTTTTTTTAATTTGAGCGACTAATTTTCTCATTTTATTTCAAAGGAACATTTCTTCAAACACGTCTATCCACTTCCTTTACCTTTACGTACTGGAATTAACCCATAGGAAATTAGAATTGTGGGTATGCTTATGATCTTTCATTAAGTCTGACTTGTAATCTTGCTAGACTCTTAGCTGGCATGGCATTTTGAATTGTCGGTGATGCAAGAGTAAGAGCTCATACGTAGCAATCTAGAACTTTTTGTTGGATTGATCTTCATTCTCGTTTTTCGCTGAAGCCCCTAGTATATTACCTTATTGTTGAAATCATCTTGTTTCATTGGACAAGCCGGTCACTATCAAATCGACATATTAGTTGCATGATGTCGATTTTGTTCATTTTACCCAGGGAGTTATTTATTTGCTCATAAGTTACCTTCACGTCGTGTGTACTTAGATATACGCAACCACAGTAAAGGGTTGAATTGTCCATAGTATCGATTAAATGAAATTATGGAGAAAGTAAATGAGTCCATTGCTTTTGTCTTACTTTCTCGTAATATACAAATTTACAAATACACACACCATCAAAATCATTTTTATGATTTAGAGAACTTCCAATTCAAAATGATCTTTTATTTGTCATTGACCTTATCATCTAGTGGCATCTTTCTTGATCTCTCATATGAGAGGTCTCATATTTGATTTCCCTCTTCCCTTATGTAATGGCAAAAAAAGAAAAAAAAATTGTATTTTTAAGTTTATACCATACTAATCACTAACCTTTCGTTTTAACCACTTAACTTTGCAAAATGTCCAATTATATCACTCCAATGACTTTTTGATTATATGACAACCAAAAATCCATCATACTATATTGTAGTAGATTTATATTATGGATCCCTTTAATGGAGCCATAAAAATTGATTCAAATTTCCTACTTTTGAATGCTTATGCGCTAAAGATAATGCAACCAAAAAAATTGTCCATCATTATTAGAGTTTATTAAAAAAAAACATATAATATAAATTACAACATGCCAATTCTTACAATTACAAGTTAAAATAAATTGGAAGACTTGCCATAGCAATGTTAAAGTCTTAAATAAGAAGTGAAGAATTATAAGAATTGTACAATTTAAGTGGATAAATGTTTTGTGGCTATAAAGTGCAAATTAATTATATTAAAATATTTAAATTTGACTTCTTGGATTAAGTTAAGGGTCAAAGGTGTCCAATCCATATTTTTTAATGGTTAAAGAAGAATAACCATTAAACTAGTCTATCTGCTCTTAACTTTTTTAAGGAAAATTCATACACTTAAACTCTCTTCATGGTATTGGACCCTATATAAGCTATTAGAATTTGTTGCTAACCTTTACATGAAAGAATTTGATGGACTTCATGGTGTTTCATGCACAATAGTTTTTTATTGTGGCGTCTAGTTCTTGGACCATTTTTAGAAGACACCTTGCTGATAAGGAACCAAGTTACTTTTTAACACAACATGTCATCTTTAAACAAATAGTCAAATTAAAGTGATCAATAGAACTTTTATGAGCTACTATGGGTAAGAATATGAAGGATAGCACTACTAGAAAACTAGCCTTTAGAGACAGAAAATTTGCGATGGAAAATTTCTGTCTCTAAAAAAATGAATTAGAGACAGATTTGCGACGGATTTGTGATGACATAAATTATGAATAATCTTCTAATTTTTATTTGCTTTTGCGACGGAATTTGCGACAGATTACACATTGATTTGCGATGAAAATTTTTCCGTTGCAAATTTGTCTCTGATTTTAGAGGGAAATAAATTATTTTAGGGCCAATTTCTATTTTTTTTAAATTCTGTTGCAAATTTGTCTCTAAATTAAATTATTACATATATGAATATATAAATAATTATGTTTGAAATTTAGTTTTAATTATACATATTTAATATAATATATATAAATGTGCATTATATAATAAGGACATATATTATATTTGTAAATTAATTTTATTATATAATAACTATAATATGCATAATCATATGTTATTTACAACTAATTATATATTTTTTATTTATAATATTTATTATTACATTACATATTTATATATTATAAAGCATAAGTTAAAAATAGTACTTAAAATATAAATATTATATTTATATCTTATTATATATTCTTTTGCATAATAACTTTATAAAAAATCAAATTATACAACTTAATAAAATAGTGTATAACAATAATATAATATGTTATATACAAGTAATATCATAAAATACTACTTAAAAATAAAGTATATTTCAATAATAAAATATGTAAAATAAAATAATTAATATAAAATGTAAACTTAGTATATTTAAACATATACAAATATATAAATAATATATTATATTTTAATAATATATTAATAAAAAATATATATTCATATTATTTATTTTTTTATTATATATTATTATGACTATTTATATGTTTTTTTAATATAAAAAAAATTTATTATATATATCTTACATTTATATTTACATACTATATTTTATTTAAAATATAATAACATATTTGGGTAAAAAATAATATACTATGTAAAAATATAGTATAATTAAGTAATAAAATATATAATATATAATAATTATTTAAATATATTTAAATTGGTATTATATATTATTTATTAATATATTAATGAAAAATATATTTTTATATTGTTTATATTATATTATAATTTATTAAGTGTAACAAAAATGAAATAAAAAATAAAAACATTAATTAAAAATATGCAATTTATTAAGTTAATATAAAATACTAAATAAGTAATGTAAAAAGTATAATTGTATATATATCATTAAATATATATAAATTTATATGTATAACATTATTTATATTTACATAATATATAATATTTTTAAATAATAATATCATATTTGAAAAAAAAAATATAATATGCTACTGAAAATATTATACATTTATAATAATAATATAATTTAAGATAATTATTATAAAATGTAAACATTGTATATATTAATATTATATATTATTTTAATAAAATATTAATGAAAAATCCTTAATAAATAGGTAAAGTGAAATTATAAAATAAAAATAAATTATAAAAGATATGTAAAATGTTTTATAATTATAATATTGTAAATTGTGATATCTCTTAAATAAACAGTAGTGGAACTTTACTCATGAAGATATGAATTAGTTTATCGGTTTAGTGCTTGTGAAAATTTCAACGTTAAGTGTGCTTAGTATGTAGCATCCTATGATGGGTGACCTCCTGGGAAGAATAAATAAGAGGTAAATGTGTATTTTCTTTAATAATTTGTCTTAGAATCAGAGACAGATTTGCAACGGAATAATTTTATTTAATATTTACTAATTGGATATTTAAAAATATCTAATTATAAAACAGGGACAAATTTGCGACAGAAATTTCGTAGCAAATTTGCGACGGAAAATGAATCTGTCTCTAAAAGAATTAGCGACGATGATTTTTGAAACAGAAATTTGCGACGGAAAATTTGTCTCTGAAAGTCTTTAGAGACAGATTTTTCACTTTCAAAGACAGAATTTTTTGTCTCTAAAGCCAAAATTTCTTGTAGTGGATTAGTACTTATGTCTTCCAATGCATTGATTATGTACATAATAGATCCATTCACGGTGCTACTAGGTAGTATCGTATAGAAGTGGTGTGTGGATTCGATCCTAAAATGTCACTAGATTTACTACCTATGCCTCCAACATGTGAAGATGCTTAAAGTGATATAAATAAAGCAAAATGAGTTTGAAGGTTTTTGTCTATAGAAGCAAGTTGAGAAGTACAAGTAGCAACATGGTGACACTACAATATTGAGCTTCTAAGAAATTATAGAGTATTTGCAACCTTTGATGCTATTGATTTATGCCTTATGCTCTAGATGAGGTTGGCCAATAGTTAAGGAAAATCTTCATGAGCTTTAGGGAGGTGATAAGGATCATGTTATTGTTGGTCTTATTACTAGATCTAAGGCCAGGGGTTAAAAAACTTAGACTAATGATTTAGTATAGGGGATTGTTTGGAGGATGAAGAAGCTTATTTAAAGATTTGTGTAATTCATATAGAATTGTATTTATGTTGGACTTGCACTTATTTGTAGCAAATATTGAAGATAGGGAGCGAAAGGTAATAGGTTGAATATTGCAAACTAAAATAAAGTTAGGGTCAATGTGTAGTAGGTGGTGCTTTTTATCTTACATGAATAGCTTAGATTACATAGAGAAATGTTAATTTTTAATAGTTTTTTTATGTATTAGCTATTCTTTAAGACTTTATGATTGATGGATATGCCTTTTTTCATCAGTACTTTTTTGTTTTTACCTTTTCACTAAAAATCTATTAAAATTATAAGAAGACACTATATCAAAATAATGCATCCACAAAGACATTCACTAAAACCCTAAAAAAAATTTAATTTCTTACTTTTTATCAATTTATTGCGAATTATGTTTAACACCAATTTATTTAAGTTCTGCGTAATATTAATTTTGCTTGATCAAGATTAATAATCCCCCAGTGCATAATTCCCTTAAAAGTGGTAATCATATAAACTTTTCTTTCGAAACCTAAATATACATAAACCTTTAAAATTACAAAAGCACCAAAAACAAGAAATTGAAAACATCCTTAATTTTCTTGATACCTAGCAAAAGCACGAGAACAACCCATATAAAAGTAGTTGATAACTAGTGTCAATGCTACCATAGTTCTAGCTAGGAAGGTTTTTAATATAGTAGGATTATGCTTTATATAGGTTGGGATTTTCATAGAGATGCCGTAAAAGGATCATAGAAATAGTATGGGATACAACTGTATTAGAAGATAGATGAGTAAATGATGGTTGATAGAGGCAATACATTTGTATAAGACCACAAATATGATTTTAGATATCTGAGATTACAAGGAAAAGAGCAACTACATGTGTAAATAGTGGCTACTAATGAATATTGCAAGTTGACAATTTATAATAATAATTATTATATCTTCAATAAATATTTATTACAATATTTCTCTTTCATTTTAGGGTCTATCTAGATTATATGTTTCCATCTGTAGTAGTATCTATATCTACATCTAATATGTGTCTATTTGAAATCACGTGTTTGAAAAACTATCTAATATGTATCTACTCGATTATTGTTTCTATCATGGTGATTGGATTAACTATCTAATCTGTATTTGATTTGTTTTTATCATGCTGTTGTTGTTGTTGAAACTCGCTATGACATAATTAAACCCAAAGCAAGAAAGAAAATAAAAATAAATAAATAAAACTCAACCGCACCACTTCAATAGTAAGTTGTAATTGAAAAACAAACTTTGTTTCTCCATCGCCTTGATCGCCTACACATTTCCTAAATCACCACTAGCACCACTGCCGTTAAGCCCCCAATGTCTCATGAAATGTATGTTTTTGAAACTAGATCTACATAATTTATCAAGCAACTGAGTTCTACTCTAGGAAAACAAATCGAAAAAAAGAAAAAGGAAGTAACATGTTCCAATATACCTCAACCCACAACCAAAAGGGAGATTGTGTGACCTTCAATTTTAGAAGGCAACAAAACTTGAAGATAAGATGGCCACCCAACACGAAAAGAATTTGCATTAGTGAACGTTGCACGATGAAGAAAAATTTGTTGAAAAGATTATGGAGTATAGGTTACATAATGTAGATGTTGACTGATTGTGTAGGTATGAGAAAGAGAAGGGTATTGTCAGCTACTTCACAAAGGGTATGAATGGAATTCTACTTTATTATTGAGGGTGCTTTTGTCCTTTGGTCCTCCTTTGTTTTCTAGAAGTTTGGTGCCAAACAGCAAATGTCCTATCGACTTAAAACTGATGCCTAAACGAGCTCCAACCAACACCCCAAACAAGCCCTTATAGTTTTAATTGGTATGTTAGGAACACTTCTAAAATTTGCAAGGTAGAAAGCTGCCACAAAATGTACCATTACTATTATCCTATAAGGTTAATATCGCAAATGGTACCTAAACTATTGCAAAATATGCAATTAAGTACTAGAACTTCGAAATTGATCAATTTAATACCCAAAAAAACATTTCATGGATACCAATAGTACCTCTATGATATTAGTTAACATACACACAAACTTCTTTAATGTATTAAATTGATCAATTTTAAAGTTCAAGCACCTAATTACATATTTTACCAAATTTAAAGTATCATTCGCAACATTTACCTTATCATATACATAGCACTTTTAAGTAACTAGTGACGATTAAAAGTTATGATAAGTATTATAGTAGCAATGATAGTTCTATAATGATTTTTTTTTTAATATATATTGGGTGAATGTCTTGATTGATAACTGAATTTTGGTAAAATATACAACTAGAAATATGAACATTGAAATCAATTAATTTATTACATAAAAAAAAATTTCGTGCACTCCAACAATACCCTCATCTTATTGGTTAAAAACGCCATGTCGAATTACAGTGTTAGCCAACTTTATGAAGATACTATTGGCATATACAAAAAGGTTCTTTTAGGTAATAAACTGATCAATTTCAAGATTCAGATACCGTTTGTAACCTCTCTCTCTCTCTCTCCATATATATACATATATATAAAGTGTTTTATTAGTTACTTATACAAATATGCAATCGTTGATATAAATAGTTAAGTAAAGCAATTGTTTATAAATCGTGGCTAATTTATAGTTCCAATTATTCATTTTTTTTTCCTTGTGGTGTATTAATATTGTTATTGATTCTTAAATACTCAAAAAAAAAAAAGCAAAATAATTGTTTGTGTGTTATATATGTATCTGTATGCATGTAGAATGATCCATATGAAGTTCATGGATAAGCTATCACTTATTGTGTTTCATAACTTACCCTATGACATTTATTTGGAGAAATGACACAAAGGGTACCCGAAAATAGGAAATTCTATGGTCTCGTTATTAATTTTAACTGAACGGTCCCATCACTATCTAACGATTTACACCATACTCAACCATAATTGAACCACTAAAATAATAAATATCCCAATTACTATATTTATTTTAATTATTAGATGGTTAATTGGACGATCCCATCGACGGGATCATAGAAGCTCCCCTTAAACTTTGGCAAAATATGCAATTAGATACTTGAACTTTGAAATTGATTATTTTAATACTTGAAAAACTTTAAAATTGATTAATTTAATACCTGAAAGAACTTGTTGAAAGTACTATAGGTATGCACGAAAAGTTTTTTCAAGTACTAAATTGATCAATTTCAAAGTTTAAATACTAAATAAATCAATTTCAATGTTCGACTACCTAATTACATATTTTGTTAAAGTCAAAGTACCATGCAAGATATTAACCCAATTTATTTTGAACAGTTTTAGGTACTAGAAGATTTTTATAAACGACATACAAGTCATGCATGTGCTTATTAAATGACAAGAATATAATGATTTGGTACAACTTCTTGGGTCCATGTCATGACAAATTGCATGTGGACCAAAAGATTAATAGCCCATTCACGTAGGGCAATAAAGTTTCTCTTGTAGTGTTTACTTGATAAGAATGATAATTTATAATGAATATGAATTACTATTATGTAAAATAATAAATAGCAATTCATATCTCTATACACATGAAATATTTTCAATATTAGTTATAAACACCCTTGTCTTGAAAATATTACATATAGAAATATCATATTTCTATAATAAAGATAAAAGGTATTATAGATGTTGTACTTTTTATTCTAATAATTACTTGTTTTATTTTTTTATACCAAGTGCACATTGGCATAGTCATTACACCTCCATTACATTCATATTGGATTAGAATCTAATTCCCTCCTTATTTTATACGATGAAGTGAATGGGGCATAAAGGAGTATATTGATAATATACCTTATAAAATTTAATTATATTTTCTTTTTCAAAATATTCAGTTATGTCTTCCAACTTATTTAAAATGTAGTATTCTATTTACTTTACTTTTTTCATGTAGTAGAAGCCTAGACAAACATACATACGAAAGACAAAGATTTAACACTAAAAGCAAACAGTATTTAGATAGTTAAATAGGTTAAATTTCCCAAAAAATAATGCCTGAAAAGTAATGACATATTGAGAACTAGATAAATATCAATCGAAAAATCTTTGATGAAACTTTCAACGCCTACATTGCTAGAGTTTTATTTAATAATAATAATAGTTGAAAGAGAAAAGAGACAGCTTGTGAATTTATTATCAATTTATTATTCTTTTTGAATGTATCCTATATTAAGCTTATTCATCTATAATTCGTCCACTCCTATTAAGACGAAAGTGGAGCAATACATTGTTCATGTCTGAAGAAATTTGTTGGATCGACCATGGCTTTAACACGGACCAACCAATCGAAATTGTTTTGAAAATATTTCTTGCCCCAAATGCTTGCTTGTGTGAGATTGGTGTCTCCGATGTCGTTTACTCCTATATCAAGATCTCTATAATTAATATATGCTTGCCTTGGCGAAGTAGAAGCATATCGACCCATGTATGCATAAAATCTTTCAATCCAACTTGTATGCCTTTTTGAAACTTCCTCACCTCTTTGTTTCCACGAAGTTATGTACTAGATGCTGTATAGATTCCCTCCTCTGTGAGGAAAGGAATTGCAGAATCAGAAATCTCACTCATTTTACCTCCACAAGGGGTGAAAATCAATTGTGCAGCACCGTGTTCTTCGTCAAAAAACCAGTTCCATATTTCTTCTAGTCCACTTTTAGGAATCGTTTTTTAATGTAATCCAACTTTTTCTCAGCGTAATTTTTGGTTTGGAAAGTCCTATTAAGCAACATTTCCAATGATATTCCACTTGGAAACCCAGCAAAGTAGAGAATTGATTCAATCCAACTCATTTCAGTACAATCATCTAGTGTTAAGCCGGGCTCAGGAAAGCTAGAATTCGTAATTTGAAGGAGCTTATCAACACCCCCAAGATAGAGAGAGTTGAAGCGAGCTTGAACAGTTCGTTTTCCATTTGGTCCGTTACCACTTTGCAACACTACCCTGATGAATAAATCCTCAGGAAATTGTGCTGCAACTAGTTGCCACTTATGAACTAGTTCTGTTGTATTTTGCTCTGAGGTTCTGACTGGTGTAAAAAAAGATACTGTGGATGGGACCGGAACCAACTCGATTTTCCAAGCAACAATTATTCCAAAGCAGCCTTCTCCACCACCTCGAATGGCCTAAAATAAATCCTCGCCCATTGATTTTCTGTCAAGCAGTCTTCCATTGGCATCAATCAACTTGGCATCAATTATATGGTCTGCTGCCAAGCCATACTTTCTTCACATGGCGCCGTATCCTCCATCGCTGAACAAGCCACCAGCACCAACTGTTGGGCAAGTCCCACCTAGGAAGCCAAGGGTTTGGCTTTTTTTGGCAATGCTATAGTAAAGTTGTTAGGAAATAATGCAAAAATCTAATAGGTAGGTTCTGCTTTCCTATTTTTCAGTTTGATATTTTGTTTGGTCAAGTGTCAGTTAGCAAGAGTCCTAATCTTTTGGGTTTGTTGTTGTCACGCCCCAATAGTACCCTAGTATTAATATATATATATATTGATATAGCCTGATAATCCAGACGATATCAAATACACATATTCATACTAGAACTACTTTGGAAAGTGACGTGTTTTTAACAAAACAGGATCTTTTTGGTTACGTGATAAGAAACGATGAAAGTAAATAAAATCACAATACCATAATTAAATGCTACAGTCTGAATAATAACTATTACAAACCATAAAACTATCTAAGTTCTCAGATAATAAAATTGATGCACTAACATCAATTAATACATATAAATAAAGAAACTATTTTCCCTGTTTCCAAAACTCTTCAAGCTTTAGAATCATACCGGCTCTAAGCTCCTAGAAGCCACCAACCAAGCTTAAGTGTCATCCTGTAAGGACTGTAGGAGTGTGAGCATAACCACGGGCTCAGTGAATAACCAGACTTATCACAACAAGCAAGTTATTATCAATCATATGTAATGCATCAATCAACACATGAACAATTACAAGCTTGGACAAACCGGAATCCAAACAGGATGGAGATTTACGCCCTCTCATCGGGGTTGAAGGAACCGATCTCTGAATCACCTACCCAGGAGAAACTAAGCACACAGGAAATCCACAATCTTCACAATTATTATCTCTTTATGTTAATGATGTTTTAAACACCCATTTCCTGTTTTGCGCCTTAGAAACTCCACTAAGTGTTAGACATTTCACAGCGATACCATGGGCGGCGTCCTTCGTTACCAGTTAGTTCCCATGGAACCGACAGAACAAAGGTAAACTTGCGTAGAACTAATAGCCTCTGCCTAGAAAAACCAAGTATTACCAGAGAACCGAAATTCTAACACGTAGTAGGCATTCGTAAAAACATAATGCAGTATATGCAAATCATGCTATGCATGCACCAATTTACTTATGAGTTCGATAATTTTTAGTCAGATTATAAGTGATCAACTTCATTCAAACACTCAACATGCTTTACATACAGTAATTTCACAAGCCATTCATTATCACTTTTGATTAGTAGTATTTATCAAACAAGTAATTTCAAACAACAAGCAAGTCCCATAATCCCATACACACGAGAGTTCATTATTATCTTTGTATTTTAATGCAACTAAACTACAATCACAAACAATGTAACAAGTCTAAGTTACTCACCTGCTCATACTGATCAATCGTAGTAATCGACCGGGAAATCCTCGACGGAGTCGAAATTACCTATTAAAATAAAGTACTTGTCAATGATATCTATAAATAGAAAATTAAATTCCTATGAGTGACTAAGTGTCCTAGATCGGTATTTGGTATTATTCCTATGGTTTATAGCGATTCATTAAAGTAAATAAATTTTTATTGTCTAATTCTTTCAAGTTTCTTTTGAGTATATATATTATGGAGGATCTTATTTAACTTCCATTACATCTTAAATTCCGTTATATTCGTAGAAGTCTTGGCATGTATAACTTTCATGAATTTGTTTGTACCCTTTTCTTGTAGTGTAGGTCTTCTAATCATGCTTGTAAAGCTTGTTTTATCAAGCTTTATGTTCATATAAGGTCTTAGAAGCTTTAAATATGCATTTAGACTAGATTAAATGAAGTTTGAGTCTTGTTTTGTTCACTTTGTCCTTCAATCCGAATTTACTATTACCACAATTTTAAGACTTCTAAGTTGTTGTTTTTCTCTTCCAACCATATCTATGCATTCTCAACACATCAACTATCTTTCTTCTTGAATTCATCAATAGATTACAACCTTTATGAACCACAAAACTTTCTTCAAAAGCTCAATAATTCATCCTAAGGTCTATTCATAAATTTATCAAGGATAGGTTGTAGTTGGAGCTTACCTTGGAATGGAATGGAAGGAGGAGGTCCAACTTCCTCTTAAAGCATGAATTTAACCTAAATCAATTATTAGATGATGAGTTTCTAACAAAACACATTAACTATAATAAAAGTTTATTAAGGTAATCTAAGTTTCTAACCTTGACAAGCTAAACTCCTCCTCTTGAACCTTAAGGTGACTTAGGATTTTTGATTCGGTTTTGGTGGTTATTGATGAGCTTAGTGTGTGTATATAAGGTATGGAAGTAGGCTAGGGTTTATGGTTGTTCACACAATGTTTCTAAGCTTCTATGTTGAAGGTGGAAATGGAAAAAGGAAATGAAAAAGTGCTGGACGCACTTGGGTTTGCAGCTGGAATTTGAGAGTGTTTTTGTGGGGTTTATGAGCTTAAAGTATGTCTAACTTAGGCTTATATACTTATACTAGGATTAGACTAAGTTTTAGAGGCTTTGGAATTGGTTTTGGACTTGAAAAATGTCCACAAATGCAGCTGGTTTTTCTACACGAATTTGCAAAGTTGGATGCAAAATTTGACTTGTTTTACAAATTCTTGTGGCTAGCTTTGAGGGTCTTAATTATCTTTGTTTGGTAGCTAATTAATGCTATTTATGTGTGTAAAAATAAGAGCTTAAATTGGATAAAAATCGGGTCAAAATCAGTTCAAGTTTGAAGTGTGAAAACTGAAATTTCTGGAACAATTTTCACCTTGATTTTTGGACGAATTTGGGATCCGAATTTCTCATTAATTTTTGGTGTATGAAGTGTCCATTTGAAGGATTCTTATTGGTGTTTAATTGGTCAAAATATCAGCTCATTTAATCCTAAGAATGTGGAAAAAATCGGAGTTGGATTTGGAGAAGTGTGCTACTGTAATTGTTGAATTTTCTCCTCTGCTGCAGCTGTTCTCCTCCGATTTTTGCATGGATCTTTGAAGTGGTTATGGTTGTTTTTGTGCTGTAATTCTCCTCATTATTGTTATTACATGTGGAGTGTTTTGTTGGCTTTTGGGTCAATTTTGTTTGAATTAGAGGCTCAATTATCGGATCAAACTTGGTCAGCAAAATCGGGTCTCTGCAGCAGGGGATGTTTTTGGACTGCTGCATCACGATTTTCCATCCGATTTTGGAGCTGTATTCCTCTCCCAATTGGTTTGTAATTCTTGTACATTAATTGTGGGGTATAGGTGTAGCTTTTAGATTGGTTTGGGTGTCCTTTTCGGGTTGAAATCTATTCTAAAAATCGGATCAAGTTAGGCCAAAAGTCAGCTGGTTGCACTGCCCTGTTTTCTTCCAGCTGCTCTGTTTTTCCAGGTGCTTGTTCTAGGTGCTTGTGCGTGCGTGTGTGTAGCTGCTGGTGTGAACTGCAGCTGTTTTTCGGTTGCTGCTGCTGCTTGTTGCTGAAGCTGCTGCTGTGCCTGTTGCTGAAGCTGCTGCTGTCCTCTGCTGTTCAGTTGCTGCTGCTGCTTGTTGCTGAAGCTGCTGCTGTGGGTGTTGCTGAAGCTGCTGCTGTCCACTGCTGTTCAGTTGCTGCTGCTGCTTGTTGCTGAAGCTGCTGCTGTGGGTGTTGCTGAAGCTGCTGCTGTCCACTGCTGTTCACGTTCCAGCCTCCATTCAAGCAGCGGTTGAGAGAAATTCGATTTTCTCTCTTTTTTTTTATTATATATAATAGTTATTAGCCAAAAATATTTTTACTAAGAAAATAAATTATTCGTGTATATCTATACTCGTTATATTTACGTTTTATCGAGTTAGAATTATTTAAGTTACTAAAACACTTCAAATTATTTGTATTTTCAAATTTTTAGTCAAAACTTCACACTATTAATTATTTTTAATATTTTTAACTTACGTGATTAAATTTTCAAACTCGATTAATTAAATTAGGAACCAAGTCCTAATAAGCTGGAATTTCCTAACAATTAAAACAGCGGGTTCAAAATTTTCTTTTTAGTTCTAAGTTGATATTATTGTTCAGTATTAGTGTTTGTTTGTATTTATAATCTATTATTTTATACCGATAAGCTCTATAAATAGACTGCATCTTATCGGTTTCGAAATTTTAAAACTATCTCTAGCTATATCTTGAATTATCAGTTCAAGATACGAAATCTCGTTTTTGGTATCTATTAAGGTCGAGAAAATTTTTTATTCGGGTCTTTTAAACTAGGAATGAGTTTATCACAACTCATAAGTCAATTCTAGGACTTCTATCAGTTTCTAAATTCACTATCTAATTTTCGTTTTCTATTTTACTACTGTATACTATTGTGAAAATTTCCGGGGTTTACAGTTGTTATGTTATCTTATTGCTAGGAGCACTTTCAAAATGTGAGATTATGCTCTCGTATTTTCTGCTATTCGGTTATTTGTTTTACATGTATTTAAAGAGTTCTCAAGTGAATGGATTGTATGAACAACTCCTCTGCTTTTTGTTGCCTACTACTTGTTTGTTAAAAATCATGAACCACATTTTCTACTGTATTCTTGCATTTCCTACTTGTAACATTTGGTACCAAGGCTTCTTTTGAGGCTTGTGAAAACTATCCTTGATGGTTAATAGTAATGCAATAAGCATCTCACAACCGGCAATTCCAATATTTCAGGGTAGTAACTATGATGTTTGGAGTACGAAAATGAGAACTCTCTTCATCTCTCAAGATTTATGGGAGTTGGTAGAGAAAGGCTATACCGAAGAAGGTGTAGCAGCTAGAACTTTGAAGGATGTGTGAAAGAGGGATGCCAAAGCCCTTTTCTTCATTCAACAAGCCGTGGAAGATGGAATTTTTGCTTCTTGGCTTTTCGCAGCAACAAAAGCAAAGGAAGCATGGGATAGACTCAAAATGGATACCAAGGCAAAGCAAAACTGCTTACAGTCAAGCTCCAAACACTTCGTAGAAAGTTTGAAAGCTCCTTCATGAAAGATGGAGAGTCTATGCAGGATTATTTCAATAATCTCATGGAAACTGTGAATCAAATGAGGAAACTTGATGAGTAGGTATCTGATCAAAAAGTTGTGGAGAAAATATTGCAAAGTTTACCATGGAAATATGAGTCTGCTGTTGCTGCCATTGAAGAATCAAAAGACCTCAGTGTCTTAACAGTTGATGAATTATTGGGCTCTTTACAATCTCATGAAGATAGGCATAAAAGCTATGAAGAGAGTTCTACTGAAAAGGCATTCCACGCTAAGTTACAAATTTCCAAGGAGAAGGAAGTTGTGCATGGTAACAACAACAGTAGCCATGGAGGTCATTCTTCTCGAGGAAGGAGAGGAGGCAGAGGAAACAAAGGAGGCATTCCAGGCCAAGTTACAAATTTCCAAGGAGAAGGAAGTTGTGCATGGTAACAACAACAATAGCCGTGGCGGTCATTCTTCTCAAGGAAGGAGAGGAAGTAGAGGAAACAGAGGAGGTGGGCAATCAAGTGACAAGAATCTAAATTCAAATATCTTCTACAACAAAGGTGAAAGCCAAAATCATAAGTTCAAATGCTATTACTGTAATAGACCTGGTCATATAGAGAAATATCATCAATTGAAAGAAAAACACGGAAAACAACCAAATTTTGTTGAAGAAAAAGATAAAGATGACTCTGAATATCTCTTTCTTGCTTGTTATGGAGACAAAACCATTAATTTAGATGTGTGGTATATGGATAGTGGTAGTAGCAATCACATAACTTTGAAATTAGATGCTTTTCTTAGTTTAGATAGGTCTATTACAACAACAGTGAGGTTGGCTGATGGGACCCTTTGTTATACACAAAGGAAAGGAGTTGTAAAGCTGAATTCATTTGGAACCAGTTGTTGCATTAATGATGTTCTTTATGTGCCCAATTTAGACTCGAATTTATTGAGTATTGGGCAGCTTCTGAGAGAAGGCTACACATTGCTTTTTGAAGACTTCTCGTGTGTTGTTTTTTCTTATAAAAATAAAAGTAACCTATTATTTAAGTTTCCCATGGCTAGAAACAAAATGTTCCCACTTGCTTCTAATGATGATAAGAAAGCAGTTGCAGTCTCATTAGAGAATGACAACTGGTTGTGGCATTATAGGTATGGGCATATGAACTTTAAGAGTCTGAGCTTGCTATCTAATCAAAATTTGGTGGATGGTTTGCCAATGATAAAAGATGTTAATGCGATTTGTGAAAGTTGTATGGTTGGGAAGCAACATAGAGACTCTTTTCCAAAGAGTAATAGAATGAGGGCTTCAAGACTAGCTAAATTGGTTCATGGAGATGTTTGTGGACCCATGCACACTCTTTCTCTCAACAATAACAGATACTTTGTAGTATTTGTTGATGATTTTATCCGAATGACTTGGGTTTATTTTATTAAGGAAAAATCAGAAGTGTTCTCGGTTTTTAAGAAATTCAAGTCTTCCATTGAGAAGCAAAGTAGGAATGTAGTAAATGTCTTGAGATCAGATCGTGGTGGTGAGTTCGTCTCCACAAAATTAAACAACTTCTGTCAGAAAATGGGCATTCAAAGGCAATTGATAGCTAGCTACACTCCTCAACAGAATAAAGTAGCCAAGAGAGAGAATCAAAGTCTTGTTGAGACGGCTAAAAGCATGCTTAAAACCAAGTGTCTTCCAAAGTGTTTTTGGGCAGAAGCAATTCATATCGCAGCTTACATCCTCAATCGCAGTCCGACAGCAACTTTGGCCAATCAAACAACATTTGAAGCCTTTCATGGGAGAAAGCTAAAGATAACTCATTTTAAATTTTTTAAGCGTGTAGCTTATGTTCTTGTGCCATCTCAAAAGAGAGATAAACTTGATGATAATAGTGAAAAATGCATATTTGTGGGTTATAGCTTGGAAACTAAAGGCTATCGGCTTTATAATCCCATTTCAAAAAGGTTGCTAATAAGTCAGGATGTAGTGTTTGATGAAAAGGGTATGTGGAGTGGGCAGCAATGCAGAAATATCTAATTGTTGATCAGGAAGATGATGAGCCAGCAGGTGGAGAAAACTATGATCGTGGTAATTCAAATCCCTCCACACCTCACTCCACTCCTAGTTCCTTAATTCCAGCATCACCTAGCTCTTCTTCCTTCAGTACACCTCCAAGAAAGTGGAGATCATTAAAGGAAATTTATGAGCAAACTAAGAGGTGCCAACTCGCACAAGTTGAAGATCCAAACTCATTTGAGGAAGCTGTGAAGAGTGGTGCTTGGCGTAACGCACTAGATGAAGAAATAAAGCCTTTAGAGAGGAATAAGACATGGGTGCTGGTTAACTTACCTACAAATAAGGAAGCTATAGGCCTGAAATGGGTATACAAGCTGAAATTCAAAGCTAAAGTTAAAAGGGAAGAGATGAAGGTCTACAAAATAATTAAAGCACTATATGGCCTCAAGCAAGCCCTAAGGACCTGGTATGAGAGGATAGATGCTCACTTAAGCAAAAATGGCTTCCAAAAGAGTGCAAGTTGATGCAATGCAGTAGAAAGCAATTGAAATATGTGGAAACATGGCCTGGGATGAGACAGAAAAGGAAGAAAAGGCTTCAAGGAGCAAGATTGGAAGGACGAAAGGATGGACAGCCGGCCTTTGGCTATAAGCCAGCCCTATACCACCAGCTTAGGAGGGTAATGCTGCCAGCGTTGATGGATAAGCCACCGGCCTTTATGCCGACGTAGATTTTTTTTTTTTTTTTAGTTTTCCTTGTTTCTTTTTCTTGTTTCAATGAAAGGTCGCCAGCTTATGTCTAGTCGAAGGTTTGATTAGTTGTTTTATGTTTTTAAGGTTTTATTATGTAAGGCTATATATAATCCTTAGCTTTAGTTTTGAAAGGATGATTTTTTATGATCTATTGAATGAATTTTGAGAGCTCTTGTTGCTCCTTTCCAAATTGCGGTTGTTTCTTGTGTTGAAACCCAAGTTTGATGCCTTTTAACCGGTATTGCTTGCAGTCAATGGTTAATTGAAGATCACAATTCGATATTTGTGCATGAATCAATAGTTTGCGATAAACCCTAGTTATTCAATCGCTTTTAATCTGTGTCAGTTGGTATCAGAGCTGCGTTCGTTTTTAGATTAATGATGTTGCCTAGTAGACAACCAAACCAACGACGTGTGGATCAAATCTATGATCATGATGACCTACATCGATGGATCGGACAGATCATTGAGGAACGAGTGCATGTAATGGAATGCCGATGTCAGAAAGGATGGAGGCACTTTTGGTGAATCAGAATAAAGGTAGAAATCCTAACCCTGATCTAATGCCTAATGTAGATTTTGGAGAAGTAGATTATGATTCCTCTTCTATTGATGGGGCTACTATGATGAAGAACCTATCTTTGATACTTATCAGGATGACTCTTCTTCTGTTGAGGAGGATGAAGATTATGATGATGTCTTTGAGGCTAGAGGGGATGGAGAACTATATTTGATACAGAACATGTGGAAGAAGAACTTGTGACAAGAAATGCTATTTTTGAGGCTGATGATGAACCGATCTTTGATAGGTACATTAAGCCCGTTGATGCTGATGAACCTATTTTTTATTTTTATGTTGTTGAACGCGAAATTATGCTAGGAGATGATAGAACATGAAATTATGCTAGGAGATGATAGGCTGAATCTACTGGTTGAGAATTCATGTATGACTCCTGGGACAGTCATGGAGGAGATTTGTGATTCTAATATCATGTTTGCTTCAATAGGTGAAGAAGGGTCATATGCAGATTTACCACGTAAGCATCATAGGGTTCATGTCGTGGAGGAGTTAAGGAGCTTCGTGGGTGAACATGTGAAAAGTTTGGATCAAAAGGTGAATTTAGTTTAATTTATACGCAAACGTGACGTCATCCAAAGTATTGGATCAAGCCCTTTCTAGGTAGTTTATTTTGTTAATCCCAAATGGATCTTACTTGACACAATTAAAATTCAAGAGCGATCTTTGTCCAATCGAGGGAGTATGATGCAGTACAGTAGATGGCAATTGAAATATGTGGAAACATGGTCTGGGACAAGACGGAAAAGGAAGAAAATGTTTCAAGGAGCAAGATTGGAAGGACGGAAGAATGGACAGTCGGCCTTTGGCTGTAAGCCAGCCCTATACCGGCAGCTTAGGAGAACAACGCCAGTGGCATTGATGGATAGGCCGCCAACCTTTATGCCAGCATAAGTTGTTTTTTTTTTTTTCAGTTTTCCTTATTTCATTTTCTTGTTTCAATTAAAGGCCGCCAGCTTATGTCTAGTCGAAAGTTTGATTAGCTGTTTTATGTTTTTAGGGTTTTTTTATGTAAGGCTATATATAGTCCTTAGCTTTGGTTTTGAAAGGACAGTTTTTTTATAATCTACTAAATGAATTTTGAGAGCTCATGCTGCTCCTTTTCCAAATTGCGGTTGTTTCTTGTGTTGAAACCCAAGTTTGATGACCTTTAACTGATATTTCTTCCAATCAACGGTTAATAGAAAATCACAATCTAGTATTCATGCATGAATCAACAGTTTGCGATAAACCCTAGTTATTCATTCGTTTTTATGCTGCATCACAAGTGAACCCACATTATATGTCAAAACTAAAGGAGCTAATTAGGTATTTCTTGTATGCCTCTATGTGGATGATTTGATTTACATTGGAAATAGTATTGCTTTGATCATGATTTTAAGAAAATTATGGTGTTGAATTTGAAATGACTGATCTGAGTCCTATGAGTTATTTTTTGGGCCTAGAAGTGCAGTAATGTGAAGATGAAATTTTTATTTCACAGCCGAATATGTGAAAGATCTTTTAGAGGAATTTAACTTAACACTTTGCAATCCAGTTAAAACTCCAATGATCACAAATCAAAAATTTAGTTTGAATGATGGAGATGCAAGAGTTAAAGGTCAAATGTATCTGAGTTTAGTTGGAAGTTTACTCTATCTCACAAATAGTCGTCCTAATATCTTACATGCTACTTGTCTCTTATCTCGGTTCATGCGAAATCCAAGCAAAGTGCATTATGGTGCAGCAAAAAGGATCCTCGGATATTTGAAAGGAACATGGCATTATGGATTGTTGTACTCTAACTCTGACAATTTCAAGTTGTTTGGCTTTTCGGATAGTGATAGGGAAGGTTCTCTTGATGACCACAAGAGCACAACTGGATATTTATTCAAGCATGGATCAAATGCCATCTCTTGGTGTTCAAAGAAGCAATCATCTATTACATTATCATCCTCGAAAGTTGAATACATGGTTGTTACTTCAACAACACGTGAAGTCGTATGGTTGAGAAGAATTTTAGGAGACATGAAGCAACATCGAAAGGAGGCTACAACAATTCTTTGTGATAATCGGTCTACTACTGCCATGACAAAAATCCCGTTCATCATAATCGTACAAGGCATATTGATACTTGACATCATTTTGCAAGAGAATTGGTGGATAAAGAAAGTATCAAGGTGGAACATTGCAATTCTCAAGAGCAAGTTGCTGATTTGTTCACAAAGTCACTGTCATTAGAGAAGTTCATCTATCTTAGAGATAAATTAGGTGTTGTAGATTTTTGCAATAAGGGAAGTATGTTAGGAAATAATGCAAAAATCTGATAGGTTGGTTCTACTTTCTTATTTTTCAGTTTGATATTTTGTTTGGTCAAGTGTCAGTTAGCAAGAGTCCTAATCTTTTGGGTTTGTTATTATGTTATCTTATTGTTAGGAGAACTTTCAAATGTAGGATTATGCTCCTGTATTTTTTGCTATTCTGTTATTTGTTTTACATGTATTTAAGGAGTTCTCAAGTGAATGGATCGTATGAAAAACTCCTCTGTTTTTTGTTGCCTACTACTTGTTTGTTAAAAATCCTGAACCACATTTTCTCCTTTATTCTTGCATTTCCTATTTGTAACAAAAGTTTCCCAAGATTCGCACCAGATTGCACCCAGGCAGTCCTACTTTTAACATCTACGTCGATAGAACGAAGATTCATCATGTCAATAATGATAAAGGGAACTTCAGAAACATAAGACAAACCCACGTAGTCATGACCACCGCCACGTATTCGTACGTTCAAACCATGTCTTCCTGAACAATTTAAGGAAATCTGAATGTGGGAGAGTTGCAACGGTGTGATGATAACAGCAGGTTTTGAGGCATTTAAGAATCTGAGATTTCGGAGGGAACTATATGTAATAGGATGGGTTTGATGGAGTGCGTATTAACTTTCGTTATTGTACTAGAGTCCCCTAATTGGAAAGAAAAACATTGAACAAAATCTTGGTGAATTTGATTTGATGGTGTCACAAAAGGAAGTAAAGATAGAATGTACAAAAATAACCACGTAAGTGAAGATTTTTCGTTGTTCGTGGTGCTTTCTTTTCCCATTTTCTTTTGTCTCTCTCTTTGGTTATGTTGCTGATGTATGAAGTCGTCTTATTTATAGAGGAAAATATAAAATTCGGTGCCTGAGCTGTTGGATCCGATTTTCAATTTGGTAGGTGAATTTTAAAATATTCAATTTAAAATTTAATTAAATTTTTTATGATTATTTTTATTAATTTGTTAGCATAGTTTGCTGCCTTTATTGACAAGAAATGGACAACCTATCAGTGATAAAAGGTGCCAAGCGAAGCAGTAAAAATTCAATAATAAATTATCTCTTCCACGTCAATAAATAAAATAAATAATATTAAAATAGTAATAAAAATAATTATAAAAAATTATATATACTTAATGTTTGAAATACCAAATTAAAATTTTGGTTCAAGTTGAGATGCCAAATTTCATATTTGCCTTATCTATAATTATACTTGCATTATATTATGTTTGTCCGTTCACACTCTCTCATCCAATCGCTCTCACACACACGTCTTATGATTTCGTCTTGCAACTTTTATGTGAATTAAATCAGCTATATAGGATACAGGTAGTTTTTTACTTCTACATTAAAAAAGAGACATGAAGCAATATAAGTAGAAATTGTATCAATGAGATGTAGGGAATGTTATGATTAAGGCTTAGGTGGTATATCATGATTCATGAATTTCATTTCATTAATGCCTTATTCATTTTACTATATGCAATAAGGGGAGAATTAAATTCCAATACAATAGAAATATAATAGGATTGTAATAACTATTATGATATTCATTTGGTGTAAAAAATAAAACAAATAATTATTAGAATAAAAGATAAAATATTTATAATATTCATTGTCTTTATTACAAAGAAAGAATAATTGTATAAGTAATATTTTTAAGATAGGAGCATTTATAATAAAGTTAAAAAATAAATCATGAAATAGCAATTCACGAGTATGAAGATATGAGTGTGGAGATATGAATTGTTATTTATCATTCTACATAATAGTAATTCATTATATTGAGTGAATACCATAATAGCAGCTTTATGTACAAAGATGAGAGAATGAATAGCTACTTATATTGAGTAAACAAGCTCTAAGGAAATTAAGTAAAAATAATTAGCATTAATATTCGTGATGACAAAAAGACTAACTATTGAAAAGTAAGAATAAATACAACCCTTAGAATATAACTTAATCTGATAGTTATTAATTAGTCACCTAAAATAAAAGAGCCTAATAAAAATGTAACTAATGATAAATCTAGTTAAATCCAACCAAATCTAATCGCATTATATCTGGCTTAAATAAAATAAAAGAAAACAAAATGTCCGAATAAAATAATTAGTTATGAATTTTTCTCCATGTGATATGCGTTTATGACAACATGAATAACTCTTATTCGTGTATCAATAATCCTCACCAAATATCCAATCCATTACTTAAATATAATAAATCAAATCTCTTTAAATGGAATCACTAAAATGTAATGAATTTTTTTAAGTTGATTAATTAATTTGCTGTGATTGTTAAAAGCTCTTAAAGGATGTTAATTTTTCAAATATTCATCAATTTATTTGTAATATTGATGAGTGTACTCTAGATATTTACGATTGATTTCTATAATAAAAACTCTTAAACTTTTGTATTTTCTCATTACAAAATAAAATTACTCTTTTGTTTTTCATTTCTTTTTCTGTGGCGAGAGCTATTGTAACTCTCTTGTTATGCACAAGTCTATTAAAAAGGTTTGGAAACAAGAAAATATTCAAACAAATTTATTGAAGTGCGTAAACGAATCACTAGTTTCAATGTTACTGTATCACTTCCTAACTCTACATAAGTTCATTATCATTATCTATATTCTCAGAATTGCTATATATTATTTAACTTTACATGATAATTTTATGATTTGTCACATTTCGTACATTTACTATGGATTTTTTTTTTTAAATAATCATAATACATAGCGTTAAAGCACTATAGCTTGTAAATTTGCTCATAAAGAATCAATTTCGCTGTAATGTTGCCAAAATGGTTCCAAACCGGAGATTCTCAAATGTTCTTAATAAGTTAGTTAGTCACGACCATTGGCGCTATCTTACTTGGGGGGGAGGGGGGAAGAAGAAAGAAAGTGTCATGAAAGCCACAGAATAGAATACAGGTAGAGTTTTTTTAGAATCTGCTCTCACAAGGTAAGATACGTATATACAGTCTTTATAAGCTAATTAATAAGGAAGTTTCTCCAAAATTTTTATTTAAAACTTTTTTAAATATTTTATGATTATATTGAAATCACATAATAAGATTCTATAGGTGTTTGTTACAAATTTTAACTTTAAGACATAAATGAATTATGCATATTATAGAGCTTGTAATGTTAAAAAATATATTTTAAAAAATTCTTTTGATTTGTTATATATGATGAAGATATCAAAATAAGGTAGTTATATATATTACATAAAATATATATATTATAACAAACTTGAAATTTGATAAAGGAAACAATTTTATATGTTTTTGGTCGCATGAAACATTACCTAGGTTCAACAAAACAAATAAAAAGAAAAAAAATTAGAAGCTCCATAGTGTATCCTATAACCAGTGAGTTTTATAAGGTAAAAGATAGATATTAGATGGGCATAATGTGTCACAAGTTAGGTCTAATATAAATCTCATACTTTATACCTTACAGGATAGCTAACAAGTAAGACTCCATACCTTGTTTACCTTAGACCTATACACCCATATTAAATGATAATCTTATTCTCTGTATTTTTCATGAAACATAGTAAACCTTTATTTCAAGAAATTAATTTACGTCCCACTAATTTCTTACCCTTTCTTCGTCTTAGCCAACTTGCTCCTATTACCTTTCTAGTACAATTATATATAAAGAATGTAGATTTCATATATCATGTCTCTATTTATATACTATCTTCTTCTATTATTAATCAATATTGGGGTGCTGGACTCCAAATTTTCTCATCCTTTAAACTTGGTTCAATGTCATTAACACTACATAATAAAAATTTATTGTAACTAACTAATAAAGAATTTATCAATGATACTTTTGGAATTTAAGTAACAGGTGCAGCTTATATCTAAAAAACTGAATGCTCTTCATAAATGCAATCAAGAAGGATTTTAAATGATTATAATAGTATATAAAATCATTATTATCTTAATGTATAATTTAAAAAAAAATGCATGATCCATTATCCTACATCTACATTACTATTAATATTTTTTGTTTAATCCTTATATGATATTATGGTGCATAAATGTGTGTTGCGTCTACTGGAAGGCAATACATTGTATTTTGTTGTTTCTTTTTCTTACATTCATCACAAACAAATGGGTAGCTACTAATATATATGTGTGTATGTAAATTACTATATATACACTTTCTACAAATGTTTATATGCTATATGGAGTATATACCAAAACATTACCTCTTTATTATTCAACTGATCTAAAGCAATGGTCACGGACTCACAAATACACATCACACAATGTCTTCTCTGTTCATTTTATATAAAAATACCTAATTAAGCACTTGCCACCACACATTTCTATGCCACAGAACGACGAAGATTACATAAGGACAATTTTTTTTTTTTCCCCTTTTAAGGACAGCAACAAGGCTTGAAATGACACACAAAAACGTGTGCTCTGATGAAGAAATGAATCATGACGAAATGGAAATTGTAAATAACTGCTAAATTTTACTCCTGATGTGATATACTTCCAGAATTTTAAAATTTTATGAAAATACTTCTTCAAATTTGATAAATTAATCAACAGTATAAAATATTTTTATTTAGTGTATATATATACAAGTACATGCATGCACACAAATTTAATTAAGTTGTTGTTACTTTAACCCTTGATATTGACATACATATACTTGCTTAACATCCATCAACGTTAAACCTTCATGACCTGAATGTTGGAATTTTCCGATATTTTTGGGATATTTTTTTTATATCTTTGTAAAATTGGACTTCGGTTGAGATCTTTGCTGTTTTTAACGAGAAATTAGTTTTCAATTGTGGTCCATTTTCAGCAAAAGATCAACCCATATCTTCAGCAACTAAATCGTGAGAAAATCTCACAAACACGCCCTGCACACATCCAATGAAATATGTGATGAGTAGAGATCTATTTATAGGATGTGATACTCTCTAATTTGGGTGACTAAGCCTACTCCTCCTTTAGAAAAATTACAGTATTGAATTATGAGCGAGTGAGATTTTAGAAAAACCAAAACAGAAAAATAGAACTCTATAACGTGTGAGCTTTCAACACAAGCGATTTACAATTAAAATGGCTGGAGGTATTCTTCTCGATTCATTTCATTTCCGCTATTTGATCTAAATATGTTTATTTAGATTTTCAAAAAACATGTTTAGATCTATTCTTGAATTCAAATTTGGTATCAAAGCTATATACTGCCTCTATCTTGCATATCGGTTTGTTTTAGATTTTTGGTTTATGCCTTGTTAATTGAAAATCATTAAGTTAATAGATTCCAAACATCAATGTGTTTAACATGTAATGAGAATCGCTTTGCTTCCTCTTGAATGTTTGGAACTCGTTCATCTATTGTTTAGAATTTTTAATTAATTGGGCATTAAGATTTTGATGTTTATAAATCCCAATAAGATTAGAAATTGACAGGAAAAAATGATTTCTATACATTTTGGGATTTAAAACATTGGATTTAGTGTTAGAATTGGCCAAAAAACTATCAGGTTTTCCATTCGGATCCTTAGGTCAAAACCGAGTCGTAAGTGACCCAAATGGAGGTTGAAGACAACTCATTCATAAATAAAAATAAAAAAAAATTAAGGAAGAAATCAAATGGTCTTAGGACGTTATGTATAAAAGCTGGCATGTTTGATGTCTCCAGCTTTAGCTTTGTATGGAAAGGGCTTGATATATATGTGTGTGTGTATATATATATATATATATATATTCTTCACTTCTAGGTCCTTTCAAATGTTTTGTTTCCAGCTTTAGCTTCGTATGTATATGATATATATATATATATATATATATTTTTTTTTTTTTTTTATGTGATCCTAGAAGCATCAAAATTAAAGTCGACCAAGTACAAAGACAATAAGTAGGGGTGGGCAAAAAAACCAACCGAACCAAACCAATCCGTAACCGAATCAATCCAAACCGAAAATATGGTTTTTTTCATGGTTTGGTTTGAAAATTTTCAAATCCGAACCAATCCGTAAATTTATGGTTTGGTTTGGAAGGTAAACCAAACCAATCCGTAAAACCGAACCAAACCGTTTTAGAAAAATATAATAATATTTTACTATATGTTTATATGATTTTATTTTATATTTATTATTTGATGAATATTAATTAAAATCAACTTGTCCTTTTTTTAATTTTTTTTAAGCTCATGATATGTAATTTTTTATTGATGATGAACTATTGTTTTTTTAATAGCTTTTAACTTTGTAAAGTATGAAATTTATTTATTTAGTTATAAACTTTCATTATGTATTAGTTGTTTAATATATTTTGTCAGCTGATCATTTTATTCATTGATGAATTTGGTTTATAGATGATTTTTTATTTTAGCTAAATTATTGGTAGATAATTGACAATGATGGTTATATTAAAAATAATAAATTATGACTTACTATATAATAGTTAGTGAATGTATTTTATTCGTGGATAATTGATTTTATAGAGAACTATAGATTAAAAGTATGATAAATTTATAAAGAATTTTGTCATGGTTTATAATATCAACTTTGTAAAATGATATAAATATTTAAGAATCTACAAAAACATAAAAAAACTAGATTTTTAGTTAGAATTTTGATTTAAACCGTAATCCAAACCGAACCAAACCGTTATTTAATGGTATAAAAATCTATAATCCGAACCAAACCGTTATTTAATGGTTTGGTTTTGGGATGAAAAAAAAACCAAACCAATCCGTGTCCACCCCTAACAATAAATCATTTCAAGGAATTGGAGACTCAATGTTTGGAGTTCCAATGATTAAAACACAAGTCAAGTGTGCTAAGCAAGTCTCTAAAATGGTTTAGGACACAAAAGATTGAAGAATTTCAAGTTTTGGGGCTGTTGTACCTATACACTGTTGGCCTAGAAGTATACACTGCCAGCCTAGATTTAAAATGAATCAGACTTGTGAAAATTTCACGTACTTGCACGTACGCCGGCACCAAGGCCGTCGGCATACCCCTCTACACGCCGGTCTTCTCCTCTTAGAAATTAATTTTCGTTTTCTTGTTTTGTATTTAGGTTGTCCAATGTGTAAGGTAAGCCACCAGCTTTCTTTTGGATGCTAATTTTATTTTTTGTCTTTTTGTATTTCCTGTTTTAGTCTCTATATATCCTTTGGGTTGTAAATATAGCTATATCTTTTAGCCACTAGCTTTCTTTTAGACGTCAGTTTTATTTTTTATGTCTTTTCATATTTCTTGTTTTAGTCTATATATATATATATATAATATCCTTTGGGTTGTAAACAAAGATATATCTTTTGATAAATGACATTTGAGAGTTTTCTCTTTTGAATTCCTAAGTGAATTCATTTTGAACTTATCGGTTAATCTACGATGTTCAAACTTCGACTTATCAATCGGATCTTCATCACTAGTTGTGGCATCTATACTATACCAAGGTTCTTGCTTACATATAAGCAATGGGTCAAGGTTTTCATTCGATCTTGAATGATCTTGGGATCAATAGCCAAATTTAGATATTGGGTTTCGTCATAGGTTGGCCAGGTTCATATCATATTTGGTAATAATTATACATATATTAAATAACTAAATTATGTTATTTAGCATAAATAATTGCTTAAGATTAATTATGAGTTCTTTAATTAATTGTAATGTGTTTGAATTATTTATTTATTTTGATGAATTGTATGTTTAATTTTGGTATTTATTTAAGCATGCAATACTAAGTTGAATAATTTATGCACATTAAAATTAGTGATTAAAGAGCATATATGATTTAACTATTGAATAATTGTATGCATATATTATTTGTTTATTTCTCGAAATTTGTATGTATGAATAAACGATTGTTGTACATGCAATATTATGTGAAATAATAACTATGCGTAATTATTCAATTCATTTGCATTATTTAGGAATTTATTCAACCATTTAGTTCTTTATGAAGAATTAATATTAGGTGATCAACATAATTTAATTTAATTGGGAGTAGCTACGGCATCCCTAATTAATTAGGATTATTTAGTTTTAAGATCACATTAAAACATTAATTGTAGTTAATCATAATAGAATCTACCCATAGGAATTTTGTTATATTTGTATGGTTAAATAGGATGAAATATAGGATTATATTTCTTAATCTACCCATGGGAATTAAGAAAAGGAACATAATTCGATAGTTTTATCATAAAGCTAGAGATGAATCTTATTGAGTAGGATTTTAGCCCACAGGTAAGTTTTATGTCACTAGATTCATGGACTAAAACATGATTTACATTGGTAAAGCATGAATTATTATTGATCCCAAATTATTAATAATAAGAATATACGTTTAAACTTTACAACTATTGAAACTGCAAACATTTCTGATATTAAATGTGAAATTCTTGAATTAAAGAGTGACAACTACAAGGTGTGGAAGGAAAGAATTCTCCTCCATTTAGGCTGGATGGATATAGATTATGCTATTAGGGAATATGAGCCACCAAGTATTATTGAAACTAGCACTCAAGATGCTATTGCTCTTTATGAAAAATGGGAGAGATTTGATCGCCTCTCCATGATGTTCATAAAGACCAAAATACCTACTGGTATTCGTGGTTCTGTTGAACAGCATGATCAGATCAAGGATCTTTTGAAAGCCATTAATAAGCAATTTGCTACATATGACAAGGCCCTTGCCAGCACCTTGATTATTCAGTTATCATCCATGAAGCTTACCAAGATAAGAGGTGTGCGTGATCATATCATGCGCATGAAGGACATAGCGGCTTAGCTAAAAGTCTTAGAGGTTACCATGTCAGAATCTTTCCTGGTGGACTACATTCTATGCATATACCCCAACAATATGATCCTTTCAAAATCTCTTATAAAAACACATAAGGACAAGTGGCTGATTAATGAACTGTTGACCATGTATGTGCAAGAAGAGGAAAGGTTGATGATGGAAGAGGGTAAAAGGATAAACTTAATGTTCCTAGAAACTAAAGGCAGAATGATGCCAAGAATAAGGTAAAAAGCAAAATTCCTCCTCAGCCAGTCATAAAGAAAGAGTCAAAGTGTTTCTTCTATAAGAAGAAAGGGCATATGAAGAAAGACTGTTCTAAGTTTAAGAACTGGCTCGACAAGAAAGGTACTTCATTTTCATTTGTTTTTTATGAATCTAATATGGTCAATGTTAATCATAACACTTAGTGGATTGATTCTAGTTCTACAATCCATGTTTCTAATACCTTGCAAGGTATGCAAAACCTAAGGAAGCCGATGGGAAGTGAACAATACATCTATTCAGGAAGCAAGATGAGTTCACATGTGGAAGCCATTGGCACTTGCAGTTTAGTTTTAAGCAGCGGTTTTATTTTGCATTTGGAAAAGACCTTTTATGTTCCAAATTTCTCTAGGAATTTGAAATCTATTTCAAGACTAGTACCTTTGGGTTTTTCCTTTAATTTTTCAGATTCTGGTTTTAGTTTATCTAATAAATCTGAAATTATTGGTTATGGTATGATGTCTAATGGTCTTTACTTGATTCAATTACAAAATAATGCTGCTTATAATTGTATGCATGTTACTATTGAGTAACCTACACAAATAGGAGCACCACATATTCGAAGTAATGTGTTCTTCATATCCCAATCACCATTATTTACACTTTCGCCTCCATTTTGATTAGGGTAGGGCCATTTTGATCGGTATACTTAATGTGTTCCTCCTTTAAGAGATATCATTGTTGAAGCATGTGTGTGCTTAAAAGATTAGTCTAATGTCTTTAGCAGGAAGCAAATAGATCCATACTTTTGGTGGCCCAGAGACAACGGCTTGAGATCTAGGGAGTCATTATCATCACCAAATTTGTAGCAACAAACATAGATAGAACAGTGGGGCAAGACTAAAGGATGTTCCTCGGAGGGTGTACAATTGATAACCTTTTTTTTGTAGTAGTATTCTTCTAATATTTTTGTAGTTAAAAAATGTCACTAATAAAATTTAATTTTCCACCCATCCCAATGCATTTATTAATTTAATTTATTTAATAATTTATTATTACAGTAAATAAATTAATTAAGCAAGTTTAACATTTAATATAAATCAATTGCTATTATAATATTATTTGATAATTTCATCTTTTTATTTCCTAAAAAAATTGAAGTTAATATGTTAATAGTAATACAATTGAAATCATTTTTAAAAAAAAAATAAAATATACTAAATATATTTTATTTTTAAGAAGATATATTTAGTTAAATAATAAAAAATAATTTATTTAAATACAATTTATAGTAAATTAAAAAAAATAAATCATTATTTTTATATTATTTTTTTTAAAAAGGCCAACGTGCTGGTTCACATGCCTTGTATGTCGTGCTATGTTGCGCCAGCCCACTTATTTCACGTGCCTCTCGTGCCGCATTCCAACCCACAAATGCTCGTGCTTTTATCTTTATTCTTCGTGTGTCGTACATGCTGCGCTAGGTTCGCAACTCACGTCCCGGCCCACACGTGTCGCTGTCCATTTACCATGTCTATGAATACGGTATACAAACTTCATATCCCATCTTACAAACGAGATATACGAGATTTTAGTAATTATTTTCATTTTATTTATATTTTAATAACTTTTTTAAGTGCTATTTTGGCATGAAGCAAGATTCCTGGATATCGAATTCCAGCATGCTGATACGGCCTTTAGAGAAAGGAGCAATGTGGCATAACCCATGCTATTAAAAATATAAAGCATAACCCATGTTATTAGCCCCATGTCTTCGGGGTGTTCTCATGTCGGGCATGATCAATCTAGTCATACTTCTGATTCCTTCCTCCGGTCCAATCGAAATCAGTGGTCACTTTATCTAAGAAGATATAGGTCATCATTTTTCCTATATAAAATTCAACTGAAAGGTCGTTTTCGGCTTTGCCTGTGGCCTGTGAGGACTTTAGATTGCTGGTCACAGAATGAGGCGGGCGGTCCATGATGGAAGGCCAAAATTCAAAACAAAATTAGATTCCCCGTTCAAAGCATGGAAATGTTATTTTTTAGGATTCTGAATAGCCTTTGAAGCCAATCCCGTTGAGCCTAAAGTATTGATTTTATCATATTTATAGTAGATGTTATGACGCATTTATTGCTAATTTTTATCTACATTGTATCAATAATATTTTTTATTTGTTAGATCCAATCCATCCCACCTAGAATAGCACTATTCATGCCACTGTAAGATTATTGGCCATACATATCTCACTGAAATTGGCAGTTTTCAAAACTATTATCATCATAATTTAATTTAAACATGATATATATATATATATATATTATAATTTTATTAGTATTTATACATTATACGTATATATAACATATAATATTCATTGAATTTTTCTCACAAGAGAAGGGCTCCCTAATTTATATATAGTCTGATGTCTTTTGAGGTTTAAGTTTTTTGCGACTTACTTATCAAAGATTTAAAACATATACATCTCATTTCTAATTCAATAAAAATATAATAAAGTTGTAATACGTATTAAAATATTCACTTGAAATAAAAAATAAAATAAATAACTATTAGAGTAAAAATAAAATATCTATAATATTTATTTATCTTTATTATAAAGAGATGATAATTGTACATGTAATATTTTCAAGATAAGACTATTTATAACAAAAATTGAAGATAAATTATTGAATGGCAACTTATATGTATAAGGACATGAATTTTAATTCACACAAATTGTGATTCATTAGCTTTACTTAAAAGGGAAATGAGCTAATAATTAATTGTCAAAATTTTCATTTACCAGAAAATACTTACTTATATATGTATATACACACACATAAGTGTGAATAGGAGAGAAAAATCAAGAGAAGAAAAGGAGAAAATAAGAAAAAGAAAGAGACACGATGAGACGGAGAGAGAAGAAAAAAAGGCAAAAACATTATTTAAAAAGGATTAAAAAAAAAGAAATGTGACATCACAGAAATAAGACAGGAATGCTCGTTGGGAGACTAGGCTTTTAATGGGCGAAAATGGAAACAATTTAACGGAAATAGAAGGAAATTGTGTTTGTGACAGTTTAAGTATAATATGGAATTGGGAAGGGAAAGACAAACAGAATATGGGTGAAAATATTTTCATATTATGACATTTATACTTAAGTATATCAACTTTTAGTTGTAAAATTAGCAATGTAAGACTACAAAATACTCAAAATACAAAGAAGTTTCACATTGCAAAGAAACAAGAGTTCATATTAGGTCCCACATTAAATACCGTGTTAGGTGTTTTGATATGGATTTTCCATTTCCCCCTTCCCCCCTTCAATCTTTGATAGGGAAAAAAAAAAAAAAAACAGCTCGACGTGGTTACTCACTCGGAAACTATGTAGGAGCACTTAGCGCATAGTAGAGATCCCGATTGTAGGGTTCTTAGTCTCACATCAGTAGTGAGTGTGTGAGTATATGTGTTGAAAGGTTGAAGGATGAAAGTCCCACGTTAAACATACACGTTAAATGTTTTGACGTATATTCCCTTTTTCCTTTTCTCCCTTTCAGTCTTTGATCATAAAAAAAAAAAAAAAAGAGAGTTCATATTAATTAGGATTCTATATAAATCCAATAAGACATATTTTCAAAATTATTTATCACTTAAATGTTGTAAATAAGTAATAAATTTTTACTATTCACATAAAAATACTTAATATATTTATTTCTTAGTTACATTTTTTTTTTCCTTTATCATTTTTTTTGTTCAATTTTCTATGCAAAATCGACTATGATCTACTAAGTCACCAATTACATGAATCGGTTCTTGACCCAATGTGTTGGCTAGTTTTCAAGGACAAAGCTGTCAAACCAGCCAAAATTGGTTGTTCTTTAACCGGTTCCTACCATCACTCGCAGTCTGGTTCCCAATGCGGAAACCACTAGTTGTGGGTCAAGTTGACTCTCTAGTAAAACCAACCCATTATATGTAGTTCACTTTTTATCTCTCTCTCCAAAATTGAAGAGAAATTAGTGAAAGCAAGAGGCAATTTGTTACAAAATTACTCTTTTAATAGTATTTATCAAAAAAAAGTGAGATAAATTTGCACACTATTAATTCCATTTCTTTTCATTTCCTTTCTACAGATAAACCCAATTATAGAAATAGAAATATCTTCTTATCTGTGGCAAAAAAAAAAAGGAAATATCTTCTTATCAAATCTAGAATAAAAATTATATTTCATTCCTTTTTACAAAAAAACATTCATTTCATTTTCATTCTTTTCACTTTTTCACCCATTTCCTTCATTCCCATCTTTGGAAAATTGACCAAACACAGACATGGGAAGAGGTAAATGGTCCAAATAATGTTTATAGAAACTATCTTAAGGACAAAGTTTTCATACCTATGAAGTACTAAATACAGCCATATGAAGATTTTCTTTTCATCCGAGTTCTTTGTTTACTGCTAGGACCAGCAATGTCAATTTCGTTATCATACTTCGTCGTTTCAACCAAAGACCAAATAGAATTGTCTCTAGAAGGCCTAAAGAACAATGAATTTGTTATCAGAACTTTCAATTTTTTTTTCTCTTTTTTTTTTTTTTAAGATTTCATAGCTATAACTGGAGCTTTGAGTGAGAATAATAAAAATGGATCTTTCTATTTATTTTTTCCTTATTTGTCTCATAGATGCTACCATGTGTAATAAAAATGGATCATTATATTTATTTTCTTCCAATTTTTCTCGATTTATTCATTTAGGATGTTACTAGGTGTATTCAATGGTTAAAATTATAAGAAAAAAAAACAGCATCATGATGATGACATAAGATATCTTAAAAATTGAGATAATCTCAACAATTGATCCATATATTAAGGAAAAGTAAATGAATATGATCCATATTCCAAAATAATTATGTCCTTTATCTCCATTAGCTTATATAGAAATGAGGAAAAAAAATATTGGGTGTTATGAGCTAATTCATGACACATGACATGGAAATACCTATTAGATTTCAACACCCATATTGGTTTAATGGAAGCTTTCAGAAAATAATTACTATTAGTGATTTACATATTATATATATGTATATATATTAGAATTTACACATTAGCAAAAAACTTGGGTCAAGTCGTGTAAAACGACTTCTAAGGAAAATACAAAATCCACCGTTGGATCTTACATAAAAGTTGTAGGTTAATTTAAAAAGTGATAGGTGTGGTAGATCGAAAAAAACGATAAATGCGGTAGGTTATGTAGCAAAGTTATAGGTTGTAGGTCGAAAAAAGTAGTAGGTATGGTAGGTCGGCGACTTGATCCTAGTAGATCCCATTAGTATATGGAACCCATGGAGCCTTTTTTTATCCTTTTAGTTTCAACATCCAGCCGAACTTTTAGCCAACAAAAGCTCATCAACTTAATAAAAAAATAAATCGAAATACAACAATAACATGACATCACCATTATGCATCTTGCTTGTGTTTTTTTTTTTTTTTTAATATTATTATTCAATATTCCTAGAACGTTCAAGTCATCTAAAGCATTAAAATAACAGTTATTACTAGCATCAAACAACAAAATATTAAAAAGAGAAGATGAGAGTTCCTATCTCAGTCCAATGGATGCACTTTCTATCTAGTACTAGCAGCTTGGTTAGCACTAGCACTTCTTACTAGCTTGTAGGACACTGGCTCTAGTTGCTCTTCAAGACTTCAAGTCTTCGTGGTTAGTGTCCTATAAATCATTGCATTGTTCATCTCCACTTCCACAAAACTCTTTAACCCTTACTGCTAACTGCAAGGCATCCAATATCGCAGAAAGCACAACTTCCTCTACCAATAAAATTAGAATAATCTTGTTACGACACGTTTGGTACATGAATCATTTGAAATAGAATATTTGATGGAAGATATTGAAATGAAATGTGTATAAAATGATATTTATCAAAAAAATTTTAACAAAAAATATAGATAATAAATAGGTGATAGGATAAAAAATAATTAAAATTAATAATCTTAATGATGGCTTTTTATAGACAAGTTTGAATCCCCTTTAAAGTAAAAATTACCCATAATAAACCATCATCATTTTAACTTCTTAAAACCTTTACAATTATGGAAAAGAGAATAAAACTAATAATCACAATTACATTCTAGATCCATTCCCGCATATTACACATCTCTGAGGATAATTACAATTGCATCAAATTGCCCATTATAAATCATCATCATTTTTTCTTCTTAAAACCTTATCAAACATGGAAAAGAGAATAAAAACTATGACCACAATTACATTCTAGATCCATTCCTGCATACTACACGTCTCTGTAGGCATCTGCAATTGCATCTCTAGCCGCTACCCTAGCATCTGCACATTTAGTCACAGTCATAGGGCCAAGAGAGGAGGCCTTCGATGTTGAATGTGGACGCTTATTATAGGTATGTCATAAAAAACAAGGGAAACTTAAGTGGGGAAACGCATCATCCCAAGAATATAATAAAATGGCTCACCATGGCATTTTCCGGTTTTATCATATCCTGGCACAAGCTATTCCAAGCTTCCAACAATACAATCGCCATATTACAAGGCCATAAATTTATGTGCAATCTACCATTTAACATGTTCTTGTGACCATGCTTACAAGCAGTTTGGTGGAAGAAAAAAATGCCATTAAATAAAAGAAAAGATCTTTCCTTCTTTTTGGCACTCAACCGGATGACCAGTTTGCAAAATTTTTCTCGATATATTGCATGTCATCTCCCAAGGTTATCAATGAACCCAAACTAATTGAATTCAGTTCAATATTTACAAGATTTCCACCGATAACAGTTTGAGCTGAACTTGAACCAGTCGAGTAGTTGAAGCTCAGCCCTCATAATCTTTAGCTCGACCAACCCGCGAATCTAATTGAGTTGATCCGTAATTTTCAGTCACATTTTAGCTGAATTGGATTGCTAATGCAAAAAATAAATAAATTCAAATTTAATCAGGTTGAGCTCAAAATTCTTAGTACAGGCTTTAACATTAAAATTTTAACTTGAGGTCGAAATCAGCACTATAATTCCCTGGATCAACTTGTTTACAGCCCTAACACTACCTCAAGTATTTTCTATTCCCCTTCTTTTTATAGGGAAACGCAATGTTACGAGCAACTATGAGATAATTGTACATCAGAATTATATACAAGTACACAATACAAAAACAAGAAAGCCGCTTGCCCTGTCAGAAGACATTGACCTATTAATTACCATACATTCAAAGCAGCAACAAGAATCCACCAGCCAAAAAAGCAGCACAAATGCATGCCATAATCAAGGGAATTTCCCTCAAATTTTACATTAGGATCTTCTCTAGCATCAACATATGAAACTAAAATCTATCACTGCTTCATCTTCTTCAAAACTTCTGAAGCAAATTGCTAGTGCCTTGTCTACTTGCGATGTCTCCGTTTCTGTTCAGCTCTTTGCCTCTTTTCATCATCCCATTCTCGCTCATATATACTTCTCAGGTTAAGGAAAAGAATCACATAGGAAAGTTCAGACAATTTAACAGATTACAAACAAAAGAAGAAAGTGCTCTACCACGGATTATGTGAGAAAATACATATAAAGACACAAGCAGTTGTGAAACAAAGATGCACTAATTATATGTGAGGTTTAAGTATGGACACAAATGCCTTCCTGCATATCATACATGATAGTATTTGCATGTGCGTGTAATTATGGAAGACATTAATGAATGTCGACTTAAAACTTTAACTTTTGAGGATACGGATCAGCATCTCGCCGGGTCAACTTGTTTGCTATGTCTTTCCCATGCATCCTTGGACCTGGTTCATCCATGTAACCAGGACGCTGGCTCATACCCCCCTTCCGCTCTATCCTCTCCCTCCCATCATAGGATTGTGACATGCTAATAGTCAGTGGGGGAGGTGGGGCGACTGGTGAGTATTCACCTGGCTCTGAAGGCAGATGCTCCCTTTTCAATTTCCTCCTTTTAGCTGCATTTGGATCCATGTCATCTTTCAAAAGGGCTGCTTTCTCCCTTTCCCTATCCCTTTCATCTATCTTCATTTAGAAAGTCATATTGAATTAGCAATTCCTTCCACAGGATTAGGTAAGGACTCGTTATAACTGTAGGAATATAAACAAAAGACAACAGAAATACTAGATGCCACTAACACATTACCTAATTTTATTAATTTAACAAAACATAAATTATACATTAATGTGATTCCATCATGGAAACAGAGAACTAGAGTTGTGATAGCAAAGTTCCAAGATACTATACTAGAGATACGCACAAGACGATAGCTTATATGCATGGCTGTATAACATGAAATAAAGCTTGAGCACAGAACATAGACTAATATTTGTTTATATACTTGACAGCCAACAGCTTTATGAAGAGGCAAACTCAGTTATTTCAGCTCTGAAACATGCAATATCGATGCTCATGCCTACAGGAAAGACCAACACATTCAAATAAGCACTCATTTAGCTAGATCTGACCATATCTATATGCTCGTATACCTTCAAAGGAAGTCCCTCTCGTTCTTCTCTTTTTCTCTCGCGAAAATCATCCTCCCTTCTTCGTTTTGCATCCTCTTGAGCAACTATAGCCTCTTCAGATCGTCGTTCGCTCTCTGTCTTCATGTCTTGGAGAAAGCCTCTGA
Source organism: Combretum micranthum (assembly GCA_024138025.1). Lineage (NCBI taxonomy): Eukaryota > Viridiplantae > Streptophyta > Magnoliopsida > Myrtales > Combretaceae > Combretum > Combretum micranthum. The sequence goes on along the minus strand of JAMXBD010000013.1, from coordinate 1,750,127 downwards.
GAATGCCTAGCTGTCCCAAACCTTCTGTCAGCGTCTTCTTCTCTCCTTCCTGCATTAAGAGACTGTGGAACCATGTGAGGTGGTAAAGGTGGAGGGGGGGGCAGATTTTGCCCATGGAACCGGTCCCTGTCATCCACATGAGATTTTTCACCAACTGTGTCGCTGTATCGCAGTTTACTTCTGTCATCTTTGCTCCTTTCATCCCTGGCTTTCTCTCCAGGCCTATCAAAACCCCTATCACTGCTTCTCTCTTGCACTCTTTCAACAGAACGTTCTCTGCCATATCTTTCCAAGGACCTATCCCTTGACTTCTCAGGCAACACATCATCCCCATGAGTTCGATCCGGCCTATCCCTGTAGTCACGATCAAATCTATCATTCCCCCTATCTTTTGATCTATCCATAGCTTTATCTGTAGCTCGATGGAAACTTTGTTCATCAGTTCGTATTCTTTCTACATCCATCAGTCGACCATCCATGGACCTTTCCCGATCAGAGAATCGAATGTCACTATCTGCATCTCTCAATTCAACATCCCCTTTCCTACGTTTATTTAGCCTGTCAGGCTCATCAGATGGGCTGCTTCTTTTCTGGATCTTGTCAGTAGTCTTAGAAGCAGATGCAGCAACATCGTGTCTGGGGGAATGAGCAAGCCGAGAAGTAGAGTTCCTTGTGCCATCAAAATTATCATTGCCATCATCTTTAGATGCAGAAACCCTAACATCATATGACTTGGCAGTTCCACTCTCTGGCTTAGATTCCAGACCAGATGAAAGATTTGAACCTTTAGCAGAAGCACCATTACCAGAAACAGTTGATGAAACACCAGCAACCCCAACTTGCCTACTATCTGTTGCATGAGTGGACAAATTTCTGTCATTTGCAGAAGTGGAGGTTTTGCTGTCTCTCTTTCCAGATTTTCCTTCATCTTTAGATAGATCCTGTTTGTGAGGCTTAGTGAGCAATCCAGAAGACACTGCCCGTTTTCCAGAAGCCTTCAGCTGTCATCAAGTAACGATAAGAAAACTAGGACAGAGATGTTATCTTTTTCTTCGAATTTTAAGATCATTGTGACAAGAGGATTAAAGGCCAAATGAAGGCTATGGATTTGCATTTCAGCAACAGAATCATCGATTAGCATGTTCCAAGAACTAAATTAATACCACTCAACAGAAATTACATTCCAGAATGTAACCGCAGAGAAATCAATCCAGCTTCTTCACAGATTCATATATTAATGAAAAATGAAAGGTTCTCAAGCCAAAATCATTCACCCACAGTTCCCACAGCTAATTGGAATGGACAGTTAACATCAGCATGTGATGTTAACTATTAAAATTGGACATTATGCATTTTTCAACACTCTCAGGGTACATATAATCAGCATAATTCTAAATATATATTTATGGCACATATTGTTCACAGGGATGGATCATAATGTAATCGCAATTCCGGATTCCATTCCCTATCCCATGTTTGGAAGCACCCTTAGAATTCGGAAGAGCGAAATCAATGATTACAACTTTAAGGGAAATATATAATTATGTCTTTGAGAAAGCAGAATTGTGGTTTCATTCCATTTTACTTGAATGATCTTTAATTTAATTACTTTTTCATCCTACTTATTATCTATATTAATAGTTAAGGGTACTTTGATTAAATTTCATCATATACTTATTTTATTCCATCCATTCCTTAATGTATTCAAACATAGATATAGACACTCTCATTCTCTAATTCATTCCATTCCTTTCAATGCATTGCATTTCAGACAATTCCTAATAACATCATAGCATAGGTCACAAGCTATTCCTCTAGCAACCACAATAGTAAATTAGATCATTATCTAGACCCATCTTATTAGCAAAGAAATGTCATAAAAATTTAATAGCCAAATTAAAAAAGAAAGAGAGAGATGAGACAAATCATTATCCAATCAAAACATAAATAGAAGGATGTTGCTGAAAAGAGAAGTAACATGGCATGAGTTCTATCAAAGATCACAAGCAGGCAAGGAAGTTTTGGCCAATATGGAGTCATATGAGAACCATCATATCATACAAAAGAGCAAAAAGATCAACAGTATGTGTCCTTGAGTTCAATGGAAGAAGCCAAACAGATAGAGAGGACCATTCATCATCCACTGAAAGCCAGAAATACAAACACAAGAAGCTGTCCAGTGAGGCACACATTAGAATATGAAGGCCAAGGCAAGAGTAATTATACCTCAGCTTCTGCAGACTCTTTAGGAGTAGATTTTGCCACATTTTCATCAAACATTCTGACAGAAGATTCTTCTCCATGCCTCTGATCTGATGCCGTAGCTTGGGTAGACTGTAGCAGCACGACGGTCTGAGCCTCAGAGCCATTTGCTAATTGCCCACCTTTATTCTTCTGATGTCCCTGGTCAGATTTGGGAAGTGACACATTATCAGCTCTCTCTGATCTTCCATCTGCAGGTTTTGACCTCAGTGACTGGTCTTTCACTAAGTTCCCTGAATCAGTCTGTTGGCTCATTGCTCCCATTCTTCCCCCAGCAGGCTCAACTTGAGAGAGAGCAATTCCAGAGCCATTTTGTGTAGCTGATGCAATACCAGCCATAGACTTGGAAGCAACTGAGGGAGCAGTCTTAAGTTCTAAATAGCCCATGCCAAATTCTTCATCCGTGACCCAGGAAGGCTGCAAATTACCATGAACAACTTATCACTGTCCACTGAGCTTTATATACATAACACCACAAACCTAGAACATACCTTTCTAGCAGCTAAAGCAGCTGCAACACCTGTTGCCAAGACCTTCAGATCTTCCCTTTCATCACCCTTTATTTTAGCAACCTGGAAAAAATTGGAGCAAGCAATTTTCAACTGTTAAAAATTTTGTTAATAGCATAATATAAGGACAGTTTAGACATATCTTACCCGTTTCTCAAGGTTAATCCCACTCTTTCTAGTAACAGGGAATACACCAGAAATTTTAGTCAGCATGATAAGCGCATTACGGATCTCCATATACTCTGCAGATTCTAAGCATTGTATCAACAATCTGGTGATCCTTTGACTCCACTTCCAGTGCACCTACATACAATAATTAATAGGTTCACAATAATGATGTTGAGCCTTCTTTTTTGTACTAGATTGTGTATATAGCCACTGACAAAATGAAAATAGTTAATCCAAGTACAATACTAAAGGAACCACTAGGTTCCCATTACAAAATGCATGTACAGAAATTCCATGCGTTTGCGTAACTAAATTATCCAGGATTATTGAAAACAAAGCAGTCCAAGTCATCTATCCACCAAGGCAGCACAGATTGAACACAAAAATAGTCCAGACAGTACTATCATAAGAAAAACTCCGATTTCCAAAGTGACTTGCATCCTTTCTCAGCAGTGACGTAAATGCAAGCTTCCATTGGTACTATTTCTTGGCTTCTAAGCTGTGACTTGCACAGAAAATTCCATCTGTGTGGATAACCAAATGATCCAGGATTAAAAAAAGAGACAAAGCACTCCAAGACATGCATCCACCTAGGAAGCATGGATCAAGTGCTAGATCAGACAATACTACCACGAGTAAAACTCCGTTTTTCCAATAGGCTTGCACTCCTCTCGCCAGTGAGGCAAATGCAAACATCCACTGATATCTCATACAATGGAATCACTAGTGGAAACAACTCTTGAGGACATCCGACCTCTACAATCTGATTAGAATAAGTCCATGAAAACAGAGGTGAAAGGTGAATATGTCATAGATAGCTAAAGTTGCAGTTGGTGGTATCCAAAACCATCAGTTCGTCCAAATTGAGGAAACTCGTTCTGAATGTTCATCTATCGAATCAAGGCATGTCTTAAAAAATACCCTTTGCAACCAAAACCAGTTTCGTCTGTTGTACCTTTTGAACAACTAGCATACAATGATCTTAGCAAAAATTTTTCCCAAAAACATTCACTATGTTTCAACATCTATGGCATTTTCATTCTCGTATACTCATCCTCAAAACAAATGTAGGCGACCAATTCCAGCATTACAGTTTCCAACTGTAATCCATCGACCTAACAAGTAAATGATGTGGGCAGAAAGCAATCTACAAATCAAGCAATATTAACCCTCCCAGTTATAATTAAGTGTACATTGTGGCCAGACAAGAAGCGTGTGAAGAAATTAAAGAAAGGACTAGCATAACATGAAAACAACTAAAATTTGACACACTGCTCTTGATAAAATGCCAGTTAAAAGAACGAGAAGAGAAAACAAAATACTGGTCATTCCTCAACCAATCCCAACAAAAAAATAATGTGGGCAACTATCTTTGGTAACTGACAACTTGTACTCCATAGCATCAAAGACAATCATATGTTTCCAAACAAACCACCTAGAAGACAGATGAATAATCAAGACAGCCTTCTCTATCTGTACATCTATCCACAGCATCTCAATTCCAGCTCAAAAATTATTGATCCTCCCTCTATTGTGTGGACTTGCTCTTTCCCCCTATCATACCCAGTTGACATGACATGACAAAGGTGTGAATATGGTAAACTGGTCCAACACCCCAAAATGAGCATGAACACCGCATTAACCGATGAACAATTTTGATATGAGATGGTTATAAGTGTGTTACAGTTTTAAACCAGTTGGTGAAGTTTATGTCCTAGGCACCAGAATTTGGGAGGGTGGTTGTGGGGACACAGAGGAAATTGCTTGCCTTGATCATGGAAGCCAAGGCGGTAGCTAGTCTAGCAAGAAGGGCATCAAGCATCTTTTCTCTTTCAACTTTAGGGTTTTCTTTGGGCTCTTTAAATTTATGCAGGGTTTTGGGCTTTGCTTTAGGTACTTGATCAGTCGTATAGACAATTCAAGTTTCTAACAAAACAAGAATAACTTGAGATTTTATACTTGCAACTATTTCAAAATATTAACAATCATCGTTATCCCCGTATCCTCCTCCAAGCAGTAGGACTTATGTCCTCATTACCAATGAACATAGCTTCCAGGTAAAGTATTTAACTATGAGAATATCATGTAATCACCATAGCTAACCTTGCTCCTATTCATCCACTGTCTAGGAGATGAAATATGAGCCAAGGCAACAAACTCATGCTTGTCGACAAACCCTTACAACCCTGACTCCATCATCAGACCCACCCTCCTTTAATATCTCATAACTTCTTCACACCAAATTCATCCCTCTAAAAGAAAAGTGGAGTTTTTCGCCTCACCTCCCTCAAATATATGATCAAAATGCTAATTCTACAATATTGCATTGTGCATATGAAGTATCACTCTCTGTTCATTAGGTTTAGGACTCAGTTGCACCATGTGATTTCAAGCACATGAACCACCCCATAAAACTGACAACAATTTAGTATCACATGCACTATGTTGGAAGCCCCTTAAAGATGTATTTAGTCGACATGAGTCCTGAGATTATCAGTATTGCTCTTTGGTCTTAACCACTAGACCAGCCACTTAATGTTGAGGGAGGCTTAGTTCAAGCTCCAGTTCTACAATTCAATCCTACCCTGCAGCCCTATCAATATCAGTCCATTCTATCACCAAAGCCATCTATGTTAGCTCGAAGGATTGTTCCACATAGCTTGTTTGGTTTATTATAGTTTCTAATAGTTCAATAATCTAAAGCCCAACCAAACCACCACCCATCCTCCTCCACAAACACCCCCCCCCCCCCCCCCCCCCCCCCCCCCCCCCTTTCTCCCTCTCTAAATTGTTATGTTTAGGAATGAAGTGCCTCCTGCACATAGCAAATTGTTTTTTAAGGGTTGTCAGCAGATGCTATGGCAATTGTAAAGGCCCAAAACAGCAACTTCATACGTATTTTCACAAAATGCACATGCATAACAAGGTGCATATTGTCTTTATCTTGCTTGATAATAATTGCACTGGTGGTACTCATTTAACATTTTCCTATATTACATTCATGAAAATCAAATGAATTATCCCCAGGGAAAAAAAAAAATACAATGATCAATGTAAATTAGGCATAGAATCACTCTGAAAAGAGGTACCTGCAAAGTTGAGATTTTGACCATGTTACATTTCAACAAACAATTACTAGATTACTTGCTAATCAGCATTTTTTTAACCATTGATGATTTGAAAACATACCTTTATAAATTGACCATATGTAACCCGCTGACTGTTTGGATATCTATAGTACACAGCAAAGCCAGGCATGTTACCACATTCACGTTCATATATGGATTCATCACTCTGGAAAAAGAAATTAAGGTTATCAAAAAGACATTCTAATTTGTTTCATTGAAATGGGAATATTGTTTCATCAACAGGCAAAGCCAAATGGACATCTTTTTTCCCCCCTTTTTTTTAAATAAACAATGGTAAAACAATTAGAAAGTTATAACAAAAATGGAGGACTTTTACAGATGAGAGAAATATAAACTTGATCCTGCATCTGTAAAACCACAAATTTTGAGATTACCTTCCAATAGTAGGCTGTCTTTAGTGTCTCATACAGAAACCTTCCCAGTCTTCCCACTTCATACTCAGTGCAGCAGCATATCATAGGTTGTAAGGTTTTACATATCAGCACATCAATGTGATTCACAGTGTTAAAAAAGGGAGTTCCAAGAGAATGAAGTGTATTCACAAACATTGCACAGTAAACAGCATCAGGCATGCTAAAAGTACAGCGCGGAAATATACAGCGTTGAAGGAACTCCATGTTTATCTTCAGAGTATCAGGGCAGGAACTTAGCCACTTGTCCTTTTCACATGAAAGACGTCTCCTAACAGAAGCAACATTTTCTTCATGCTTCTGAAGCTCACTAGTAAGACGATCAAGAGACTCTTGAATTCTCTCCTTCTCTTTTTTTCTTTTGGTAATTGCTGAACTTGAATTGTCAGGAAGTTCCTCGAGAGCTTTGAGTGCAGCATGTTGTTTGGCAATTTCAGATTCATAGCGACTTTTTGGAACATATAGATCATACAATGTTAGCCCCCAAAATGTAGCATAGAGATCCGGTGAGAGGCTATTCCAAGCTTTTGCAGGTAACATAGTTTTAACTGTACCAAGAAGATCAGACCACCTGCAATGAATTGCTTAAGTATGTCAAACAATAAGGACGACATAGTTAGGAAAATGAGACACAGTTGGATGTTAGAAACACAAATTTAGACAATAATGCACTCTTTGGTAGATACAGCCCATGAATTGTCATGCTTAGTAGCAAAAACTGTATGCTTGCAGACAATGACAAATATTAAAATTTTATTGTACATTATTGGCTTCCTAGATGAGCCGAGATCAAGAACCAAGGCACGTGAATCATCTGCATGCTCATTATCAGAGCTAATAGCTTCATTGTTGTTCAAAGGCCAACATACTTCAAAATTCCCACAACACTTGAATAATCGCATCACTGGACGATAGATCAAAAAGGCAACCTGCGAACAACAAGAACAAAGATTAATTTGTGAAACAGCTCTTGCATTAGCCAACCCCATTTACTGAGAAGGCTCTTGCATAATTGTTCATGAGAGGGGTGTATATGTGTATGCTTGAACAGAGGGGAAAGAGCACGAGAGACCTCAGGATCTAGATGATACGTGTGAACAAGTTCGTCAAGAGAAGGAATCAGCTGGGCATAAGCTGTTGCTGGTGTGATGGAACAATAAAGAAATTCCACATACTGAAGAAGGGTTCCATGGCATCTATCAAACTGTTCGCTGACCATCTTAATATATGGTGCTTCTGCATTGATGACAACCCTAAAACAAAGTACATATCACAGCTTCGGTAATTAGGCTGCTCTACATGAGTTAAATTGAATATAGCAATAAACTAAAGTTTGCATCTGCATATTCCCAATCTACAAATGCACATCTAATTAAATAGTTTAATTATATTATGTACATACTCATAAAAGGATCCAACCATGGCCTTAGTACCATCTAAGAGAAAAAGGGAAGGGGAGGGGGAAGACCTAGCGTTGAGCCATTAAATTGTGCAAGAGCTTGTGAACTACGATAATGATAATATATCCAGAATTTTTCCCAGATGGCATTTCTAAAGATCAGGCAAAAGACATGCCAGTTACATAGTAATTATAGAATAATGTTACTAGGCATCATTGCTTTCACTAAATGCATAAGTCTTGAGATGTAAAGATGTTTGAGAAATGTACACATCCATTTCAAAGGTACAAAGGGAATACCACTGGTGGCAATACAATTATTTACAGCTGAATTCATCAAAAGTGCACGGGATGACCCAAAAGCTCATAAAAGCTTGTCCTGGATACCACTTGTATATACTAGTTTAATAGTAGAAATTTGTGCTTCTATACCATCAAAACTTCCAATTTCTACTCACTCCATGTAATCCCAAAAACATAGAAAATGAATAAGAGAAGTCGATCAGTAGCATACAGTGTGAGCTTTTTATAACTAAAGTATACCCACTGTCTGTCAACCCATGCTAGACATACCACCATTCCAGTATAAATAATATGCTTATATGAATTTTTTTTTTTTTTTTTTTTTGGGGGCTCATTGATTCGCTTTAGGGTAACTACACCTTGTGCATGTCATATAACTATAGTACTCTCTATGATGGTATCATTCAGTTGTTCACATGGGCAGCTGTTACAACTACAATGCACCCCAGCTCATGACAATATATGGTGTAAAATTTACCAAAAAAAACATTTGATGTAAAATAAATATTTATGAAAGGGAGGGGTAATGCATTCCCATTCTAGAAAATGGTATCCTCATTGCCCTTCAACAAACAGAAAAAAGCATTCTCCCTACACAAACATACCATTATGTTTGGGAAAAAAAAAAAAAAAAAACCATTATGTATTTTCAATTATAATAAATTTCACCTTGGCTAACATGCTATAATAGTCATGGTAGGGTTAAGAAACGACTGACTGGAAGAGCATCCATAAAGCAAAAACTTACACAGATCGGTGTTGAGCGATAAGTAATAGAAGAGGAATAGCCAGTTTGGGCTCATCCTTTGGAAGCAATGAATCTCTCAATCTATTGGTGGATTTAACCAATGCCTGCATCAAACATTTAAAATTGTAACTATTAGAATTGTGGAAGGAAATAATCAGACCTCTGTTTGCAAATTCTATTAATAACAAGGCTTACAAGCTAGACAAAATACAATAAGGAAGCTTCACCATCCAAAGATTTGCCATAAAATATTAAACTGTTAGGCCTTCGTCATAGAGATAACAATACAAATTTTCAAAACTAAATTTGCAACTTGAAGGATGATTCCCGGCTCAACTATCATTATGTTCCTTCTGTAAATAGTAAGCTGCACCATCCAAAGATTTGCCGTAAAACATCAAACTATTAGACCATAGTCAGAGATAACATTATAACTTTCAAAACTAAATTTGCAACATTTGAAAAGTGATTTCCAACTCGTCTATCATCTTCCATATATTGCAAACAGAGATAGAAACTGAGAGCTTCCAAAGAGGACATCCATGGAAGTCGATGGTTTTCAGAGGAAGTTCACTAAGTTGATCAACTCCCTAAAGTACTGATGAAGCTGATACTTCTCCATGACTTCAATCCAAACTTACCTCATTAGCATAAAGACATTTGAAGAAGAAATGTTCATGCGACTTTGGTTCTAGACAAAATAAATAAATAAAAATTAAAAAAAAAAAAAAAAACTAAGATCTCTAAAGTTGTTTTGTCCCTTTGCTTGTAATTATGTATTGATGCCAATACCCTTGCTCGAGATATTGTACAATTCAAAACAGGAAGAAAATATGATTTTGCAAATTCGATAATACTAGTGATACCAATAACCAATAGTATTATCCTACTTTAACAAATCAAAGTACTGATGCTGAAGGGATACCTTATTGTTACGAGTAACTCCAAAAGATGTCGCTTGAAAACGTAGAGTTTCGCTCCCAGCCATGGCATCCAATTGCTCCTCAGTCAGGTTTTCCGTGTATTGCACATTTGCCATTTGCTGAATGAGCTCCTGATGGTAATTAGAAATCTCATTACTAATTGTCACAAGTAAAACACAACATGCATCGTCAACAAATAGCATGGTATTCAGCTTTACAAACCACCTGCAAAAGAACAAGCTCGATTCCCTGGCCCCTTTTCAATTGGTTGACAAGATATTGGAAGAGACCCCTCAATTCCATTGAAGGATATTTCTTGCACCTGAATTTAATAGTAAATAAAGATGCCCAAATCAAAAATGGCAGCCCTAAATCCTGTAGGGAATTTCCTAGCTCAATGAAAAACAATAAATTGCATAATGAAAGAGAATTCAACAGAAGAACAGGAAAGCATCCAGGTTTGGACCATAAAACAACTTCATTTCCAGAAAATGGGCACAACACGGCAGCAATAAGCAGGCTAAAGAATTTAGATGGCCACCAACAAATAAGAAAGTACATAAAACTTACATCACAACTTAGTAGTAGTTGATTGAGATTTCAACCCTTCTCATTAATATCGTCAACCCAAAAAGGTAAATAATTATAAAATATAAAGAAGGAGAAGATGATGACATTTGAAGGAAGAGTGACAAGGTGACATGACTGTCTCGAGGGAACAGTCTGTGCAGAGATGAACTTGAAGCAATTCTCCTGTTTAAATTACTAAGGACAACATATAACAATAGAAGGCCCCAGAGATCACGATGAGGAAATCATCACTTTCTGCCAATCAACCTTTTTTTAGTAGTTTAACTATCAAATATCATTCTGAAGTCTCAAAACGCATGATACCTTAAGAGGCAAAACACGAATACATCTGTCTGCTGGATAAAACATAAAAGGAGAAATACACATAAAAGTGGGCAATGCTAAACAATCCAATGGCTAGGACAATAACTATGATGCTAAACAAAATGTGAATGATGATGCTTTGACCAGGAAAAAAATAATAAATAATGATAAAAATACTAATGGTGAAGATGATGATGGTGGTGGTGAGGATGCACGTTCAGAATTTTGAGATGCATTTTGGGACTTCCACAGCCATAAGTATCATTATCTTTGTTTTGCAAGCAAAAAGAGCAGCCCCTGAAATAGCCAGGACTAACTCTTAAGAGGCCAGGACTAACTCTTAAGAGGCCATAAGCACTTATACCTGGACAAGAATCATGGCAACATCAGAAATCTGAAGACATGGTATGGATGATTTGCCGTATTGAAACTAAATTAGACCTATGCCTATCCTACACGAAACCTTCCAAGCAAACTAAAATTACGGAAGTATCTTGTCAGAAAGCAAATTCATAAATGAAAAGACAGGGTATGGACAATACGTGGCCAAAGAATGCATGTTGAACAGCATGTGCCACTTGCAGATTTCACAAAACAAATCAATGCTACAGACACACACACAAATACCATACAGAACACATGCATTCCTGTGCGCAGTCCTCAGTATGTTCCAAAAATATAGTTAACCACACATTAAATCGGTAGATACAGGCTACAGCGCAAGAGAGAGAGAGAGAGAGAGAGAGAGAGAGAGAGAGAGGAGGGGGTGGAGTAGAGTTTTAAAATCAATTTATTCATCAGTAAAGTTTTAGAACTTGACCAGTCAACTAAAAGTGTAGAAAATGGCTGAGACGCACGGATTATTGATTCAAAACATATCTGAACTTACTGGAAATTGCAGGATCCTCCCTTTCTATAGCTCAGAAAAGTAGATCGAGAATGATGTTGCTTCTTTTTTGATCCAAATGTAGAAAACTAATTCTATTCATCATAAGATCCCCCATGATATGGAGAGCGTTATTTCTCTCAAAAGTGCTATTTAGGTAGATACCATCAAACCCCTTGACACTGCAGCGGTTTTTTGGGAATCCTCTATGCAAGATTTGCTGTAAAGCTTCAAAAACAGTTGGTTGACCAATTGGTGTACTCCCTCTCTGATTATTTCCCAGCAACAATTGTCAGACAAGCCACTATAAGCTAGAAAATGCATGGGAAAGGATTAATGAATTTGAACACCAGGTAGGAACCCGAACTTTGGGAAAAGCTCTTTCTTGGAAAAGCTCATCTCTTGGGAAAGATGCGACTTCATTTTCTCTTGATAAGACAGGGAATGAAACCAGAAACTCCTTAAAGATTCAGATGCCACTTAAACTATCCAGTTGTAGAGTTGTTGAAATATCAGCAGTCAGACAAAAGCCCCGTCATTTTCTTTTCAAGAAAAAACCACCAAAACTTCCATTTTTCTTATCTTCAACTTCAATCATATGCTTAACAGTTCATTGAAAAAGAAAATAATTAAGGTAACAGCAACAATCTCAAGCATGAAGATTGCAAAGATATCGAAAACATCCTTCAAAATGTTCTCATCTCATTGGACAAATCTCCTCCATGTATAATATCTGCTGACACCACCTTTGACCTTAAGACCCGATTAAATAGAGTAGAGTGAAGCAATTGCACCATGTCACTGTTTTACACCAAATGTCAGCTTATTTCAACCATCTACTTTTATCACGAATTCCTCACGTTCATCTTTATAATGAAGTCGGAGCTGGGAAACGACCGATGTTAGTGCATCATGGCCCATCCTTCTATGAAATTTATGTATGCAAATCAGATGATCTCTTCACACACTAAGAATTCTCAGACAATTTAATGAAGACTGGCCTTCCTACGTGAAAATTCACAATGAGAATGTTTTATCTCATTGATGGATAGTACCGCTGGATCCGCAAAAACCTCCACTAATATGGATAATCTGAGGTCAATCCACAACGAAGAAATTTAGATGACACCTTCACCAATGGAGGACATGTATGAACTACCTTTGCTAGTTTGTATTCCCAAAAAGCATAGAATCAACCCTTACTTTAACAAGGGCAGATAATGATAACATAGCATTGATCAAAAATTGAGGACAAGATTCTTTTTTATTGTACAATTCTCACTTTTTTTTTCCTCCTTACCCCAACAGGATTATGATAAAAAACAAAAGATGATGAATAAGGAGCACAACTGGCAAACAAACATCACAGAGCTTAAATCACATGAAATTTAGGCAACATCGTACCAAGGAGCAGCTACTTCCCAGTGAAAACCCACTGCTACAATATTTTTCCTACTCGCAAACATCAATTCATATAGTTGAGAAAAAAATTTTTTACTATACTGAACATTGATAAAGCAAGGAAGACAATCAACTATTCACTACTACTCGAAAAATAGGAAGTCTACATGTAAGATGAACCTGAAATTAAAGAAATTAATACATACAAGTGACCCCAAAATGAAGCCAGCGACTGCAACCAATCAGACAAATTAAGGCCATCATCTTTTAGCTTCTCACGCCCCCCTTGTGCCAGACGCTCAATCACCACATATTCTAGAATGTCATACTCCAGCTGCATGAAAAGCAATGATTTAAAAGAGAGGATGAGAAAACAACAAACATACTTCGACAACTGATGTGGCATCTTATTTTCATCAATTTTACCAGAAAGTTGTCTAAAAGCTCTATGATGAACCATGATGCAACAAGTGGCCGAGACACATATCAGTGCAGTCAAAGCACACTCCTACAGGCAAAGTACAGCTCTTGAGACCCGCTAACCTTGAGCCTAATTAGCTCGAGGGTCACTAGCCTCCATGTAACGTTTTGTAGAAGTGCTAGACACATGCTCATCAAAAGACTCAAAAAAATTTAGTTTTTTATGCCTTCAGATAGAATCATTCAAGACACTTTTTGATGTAGTAAGTTTCTTGCTTCAGTCATGGCATATGTTTAATTGTATAGAGATGCCCTAGTGCGACACATGACTTTCGAAAAATACATACTCATTCCATCTGCCCCGCATTGTTGAGGTGTGTGCATTTTTCCGCAACTTGCACCATGAGAAATTTTTAGATAGGCCTAGCACCTCAAGTGTGATTTTGACCTTCAACTACCTTGCTAAATACATGATACTATATGCCAGTCCAAGGCTAACCATAGTATAATAAACTTTCATGAGATGGATTGTATAACTTTATCAAGGCCACTGCATAATATACAAAAAAGTAATAGAACTGCCAAAAATGAAATATTCCAAAACGAAAAATAATTTATAATTATAGAAATATCAAACCAAAAGTACCCACCATATTCACAGAACACTAAGATGCTAAAAGACTAACTATATTAAATGTTCTACACCTTCCAAGGGGATCTTCAACTATTTGCCCAAACAACCAAAAACTATTTATCTCCCGTAATCTAACCCCACTTACCTGATAACAGACACATGAAACACCTCATTTTGAGCTCAGATTTCGTGTGCCATTAGTAAATACAATTTCTTTTCATAGGAAAAGATGTTGTATTAAAAGATATGAAGGATGATGAAGGATATTCATCCTTCTACAACATAAAATCTTTACTAACTTCAAAACAGCTGGAAAATTTAGAGTAAAGTGGTAAAATGGCATTACAAATGTAAACAAGCCACTACACTCTATGTCGAGGCCAATACTAAATAACGATTTCTTCCCTATGTTGTTTAATTGATAATAAGAAAAATACCTAGTAAGAGAGAAAATTATGAAAGAAACGATGATATAGGTACATTAAACCAGGATGGATATTTTATCTCCACATAAACCTTATAGTTTTTGAAGCTAACTCTGAAATATGATACCTTCCACAGAATTAAATTAGCAAGTTCCTTACAAATTAAAATTAGCTTCCAAGAGAGGGGAAATTTCTTGAAATGGGAAACCTCAACCTACTATATAACTTAGTCAGGATTGTTCCCATTGAATTATGTAGGTTTATTTGGAAAGTCAGGATTGTTCCCTTTAAATTATGTAGGTTTATTTGGAAAGATTGTATAAGATTGTGTAGATATAGAAAATCGTATATATATTTCAGTTTTAGGAATTAGAGTTAAGTACAGTTTTTCTTTCCTATTTTTTAGGGAGCTTATTTCTATTTTTAAGCTAAATAATTGAGTATATAAGCCAAGGATGTATGTAACCTAGTTTTCATATGATAGAAAACCATTATTCTCTTACGTCCTTTTTGTCATGGAGTCAGAGATGTTGGCTCTTTCCTAATAAGCTCTGATTTTTTTCTTTTTGGCCATACCCAACCGAGCTCCATCTTCTTTGTTCCTCTCAATCGTCTTAGCCTTCTCTCACATATTCCCCTACTTGTATCTTTTTCCATTCAATCAATCATGTCAGAATATTCTGCCGAAATCACCAGCCCTGCACTAGAGAACATTGCCACTTCTACAACCGGAGACTGGCAGAACATTCAAGCCGCATATCGATTGAATGGGAAGAATTACTTGAAGTGGTCACAATTGGTCCGCACTTTCCTAAATGGCAGAGGGAAATTAAGCCATTTAATGGGCACGGGTCCTTTGCAAGACAATCCCAAATTTGCGGCGTGGAATGAACAAGATTCCATGGTGATGTCATCGTTATGGAACTCAATGCTGCCAGTGATTGGTGATACATGTATGTTTCTCAGAACTGCCAAGGAGGTTTGGGAAGTTGTCCAACAGACATAATCCAAGGTTAATGATGCTGCACAAAGATACGAAATTAAGATGAAAATTTCAGCAACCAAACAAGGGACTCGAACTGTCACTGAATATTCAAGTCTCTTACAAGGTTTGTGGCAAGATATGGACCATTATCAATGCATCCAAACGCATTACAGTGAAGATGCAGCAATTCTGAAGCGGTTCAAGAAGAGAAAGATCGTATTTATGATTTTGTTGCAAGACTAAAGGTTGAATTTGATGCTATTAAAGTGCAAATTTTGAGAGAACCGGACCTGCTGTCTCTAAATGAGACAATCTCTATCATAAGTGCTGAAGAGGGACGTCGAAGTGTTATGCTTGAACCTCAAGGGGGAGATGGTTCTGCACCTGTTACCAGAGCCACAGGATTGAAAGTGGCAAACACTCCTTTGTTAGTTACTCGAGGGGACTCAACTAAACCATTCAACCGAGACTCTATTTTGCAAATACTGCAAGAAGCATCGCCACACCAAGGAAAGATGCTGGAAACTTCTTGGTAGGCCCAGTGAAAGGTCCAATCAAAGTGTGAACGACCAAAATCAGGCACATATGGTGAGTACTTCATCGATCAGTAAGATAAGTCCAAGAAATCTGCGCCAGAATTTAGCAACGAAGAAATTGAGAAAGTAAAGACTTTCTCGGACCTTTTGAGAAGCCAACTTCAACAGGTACTTGTTCATTGGTGTTTTCTGGTTATTTCTTCTTCCTCTTGTACTAATGTCTCAAAGAGAAATTCTCCTCACATTTGGGTGATTGATTGCAAAGCCACTGACCATATATGACCATTCCTCCAATCATTTTATCTCTTATACTCCCAGCTGTAGCCATAGAAAGATCACAATAGCTAATGGATCTATCACCAGAGTAGGTGGCCAAAGGGGATATTTACATAAACAAGGACCTCATACTAAGAAATGTCCTCCATGTTCCAAAGCTATTTGCAAGCCTTGTTTCCATTCACAAATTAACTAAAGACTTAAATTGCAAAGTAACATTTTTCCCCTTACATTATGTTTTTCAGGCACTAGAAACAAAGAAGATGATTGAACGTGCTAGTCAGACAAACGGTCTCTATTTCCTAGAAAAACAAAGTAGTATAATAAGAGTTGAAAATTCCATATCTACATCTTTTTTCCTTAGATTGTCATGTCAAACCAAAATAAAATTTGGTTGAAAATTCCATATCTACATCTTTTTTTCCTTAGATTGTCATGTCAAACCAAAATAAAATTTGGCTTTATCATCGTCATTTAGGTCATCCATCTTTCAAAGTGCTCAAGTTGATGTTTCCTTCTTTATTTAAGGGTCTTGCTTTTGAAGCCCTTCATTGTAAGATTGTAAACTTGCTAAGCACAAACGTGCTTCCTTTCCAATAAGCTATAAAAAAACCTCTATTCCTTTTTCTCTCATTCATAGTTATATATGGAGCGTTCTACCATTGAAAATATTTCTAGTGCTAGATGGTTTGTTTCATTTATTGATGATTGTACCCGTGTCACATGGCTTTACCTCTTGAAAAATAAATTGGATGTGAGCACTGTTTTTCCAAATTTTTACAACATGATCAATACTCAATTGGATGTAAAAATTAAGAGATTTTGATCAAACAATGCCAAGGATTATTTCAATCAAATCTTTACTCCATTCTTTTAGAAAACAAGGATCATTCATGAATCCTTATGTGTTACCACTCCACAGCAAAACGGAGTGGCTGAGTGAAAAAATCACCATCTCTTAAAGATCACTAGAGCATTGCTATTTCACAAGAATGTTCCTAAATAATACCGGGGTGAAGCTGCTTTAACCGGAGCCTATCTTATTAATAGGCTCCCGACACGTGTCCTTAGGTTCAAAAGTCCTATTGATATTCTCACAAAATTTTTCCCTAACTTGTCCACTTCAAACAATCTTATTCTTCGAAACTTTTGGTGTGTTGCATTTGTTCATGTTCATTCTCACGATAAGAGCAAATTGGATCCACGTGCCCTTTGATGCATTTTTATCGGATATTCCTCCACACAAAAGGGTTATAAATGTTTTCATCCACCACTAAAAAATTTTTTGTCTCAGCTGATGTTGCTTTTTTCAAAGATGAATCCTTTTTCCAATACACTTATCTTCAGGGGGAGATTTTGAATGAAGATAAAGCAAAGGACATGTTTCTTCTTGATCCTAGTTTTGTTCAAGATGTTCAATCTGAGTCTATCCCCATAACCATCTCTAAGCCCACTTCGTTACAATAAGAACCATTTGTAAAATCTAAATATGTTCCTAGTGAGTCCACTTCTCCATAAATTGAGCCAAATTACTCAACCAAATCAGTTGAAATGATGAAAGATAAGGGAAATCAAGATAACATTCCACCACTGCAAATTTATTCCAGGAGGAAACTACTGGTTTCTCGACCAGTACAGTTACAATCTCCCATTCGTGACACTGCCCAAATTCTCAAAATCAATTCCAAACCAACCAACGGTGTCACACTAAGTGTTGAGCCAACTCAACCAATAGATGAAAATGAAAAACCAAGTACTGAAGACCTACCAATTGCACTTAGGAAAGGAACAAGAACTTGCACGAAACATCCACTGTATCTTTTCATGTCCTATCACAATCTATTCCCAAAACATAGAGCCTTCCTAAGCAATCTCCATACAATTCCCACATCAAGGAATCTAACTGAGGCATTAGAAGACAAGAAATGGGAGGATGCTAAGAAAACCGAGATGGAAGCTCTTGAAAGGGACAAGTGATGGGGGTTAGTTGAATTGCCAAAAGGAATGAAACTGGTCAGATGTAGGTGGTTTTCACTATAAAATACAAGGATGACAGCTTGGTAGAAAGATACAAGGCAAGATTAGTGGCCAAAGGGTATACTCAAACCTATGGCATCAATTATCTTGAGACATTTGCCCCTGTTGTGAAAATGAACACAGTACGGATACTTCGGTCTTTAGCTGCTGATTTAGAGTGGGATCTACAACAGTTTGATATTAAGAATGTGTTCCTCTATGATGATCTAGAAGAGGAAATTTACATTGAAGTTCCTCTTCGATTTGAATCTAAAGGGGGAATGGTGTGCAAGCTAAAGAAAGCTCTTTATGGGCTCAAACAATCACCTTAAGCTTGGTAAGGTTTGCTATGGTGATGCTTTCGCTATTAAAGTTAAGGAGATCATACTTTGTTTGTTAGACACTCGGATTCTGGGAGTGCCACCGCATTGTTAGTTTATGTAGATGATATCATTGTAACGGGTAATGATGTAGAAGAGATGAACAATTTGAAGCAATGTCTCTTGAAGGAGTTTTGACATCAAAGAGCTTAGAAGATTAAAATACTTCCTAGGCATTGAAGTAGCGCATTCAAGACAAAGAATTTTCATCTCCCAACAAAAGTACATACTCAACTTATTGAAAGAAACAAGGAAGATGGGTTGTAAACCCATTGAGACCCCAATCGAATTCAACCATGGGTTATGGGATGCTCCAAAAGATCCCATGGTGCATAGAGGATCCTATCAAAGGCTTGTTGGGAGGTTGATACATCTGGCACACACAAGACTAGATATAGCATCTGCAATCAGCGTGACCAGCCAATTCATGCACAATCCTAAAGAATTACACCTCAAAGCAATGAATAGGATATAACAATACTTGAAATGCAACCCAAGAAAAGGACTTTTATTTAAGTGAAAAATAGGCACAGGCATGATGTTAGCAACTTAAGCGAAGAATCACACCTCAAAGCAGTGAATAGGATTTACAATACTTGAAATGCAACCCAAGAAAAGGAATTTTATTTAAGCGAGAAACAAGCACAAGCATGATGTTAGGAGCTTATACTGATGCCAATTATGTAACATCTTTGGTCGATAGGAGATCAACATCTAGTTACTGTACTTTCCTAAGCAGGAATCTTGTAACATGGAGAAGTAAGAAGCAGAACGTGCTAGCAAAATCAAATGTGGAGCCAAAGTTTAGATCAATGGCATTGGGAATATGTGAGTTACTCTGGTTGAAGATCATCCTAGATGACTTAAGCATAAAAAGGAAGGATTGATGAGGTTGTACTGTGATAATAAATCAACCATCAGTATTGCTCATAACTCTATTCAACACAATCAAACAAAGCATATTGAAGTTGATAGACATTTTATCAAGGAGAAACTAAACATAGGTCTGATATGCACTGCATTTGTTTCAACCAAGGATCAGTTAACAAACGTACTCACAAAGGGACTACAAAGCACTGTGTTTCATGACATTATTAGCAAAGCTTAGAATGGAGCATATCCATTCACCAGCTTGAGAGAGAATGGCAAATTATGTAGCTTTATTTGGAAAGATTGTATAAGATTGTGTAGATATAGGAAATCATATATATTTTTCTGTTTTAGGATTGGAGTTGAGTACAATTTTTCTTTCCTACTTTTTAGGGAGCTTATTTCTATTTTTAAGATAGATAATTATGTCTATAAACAAAGGATGTAACCTAGTTTTCATATGATAGAAATTCATTATTCTCTTACGTCCTTTTTGTCAGTTCCAAAGAGCTTAAATGGAAAAATAGAAGATGGGGGAAAAACATTCATGCATTTACTAATGGAGCAAAAAACATTCATGTATTTATTATGTTAAATATCACTCTCTTTTCTCAAGTTGAAATTGCAATCCTAACTCAACCCAAATCATATATTAAAAAAATTAATTCAAAGTGAGCACTATATATTTCATGGCAAGGCTATTACTTCCCCACAATCTCAAAAGATTCTTTCAAATAATCTAAGACATGTAAGAAGACAATTGTCTTAACTCTGACACAACATAACAAGCACAAATTGCTGTCCAATTCCAAAATGTTCTTCTTGATCCATGATGTTTAAGAAGATGGTAATCTTAACAGTGACACTACATAACAAGCACAATAATATGCGACAGTGGGCACCAACATGGCATATCAAGAGGTTAATCACTTTTCGTCCTAAGTTAAAGTTTTGTCACAGTACAATTTACCTATGTTACAGAGATCAAGATGAGATTGATCAAAATTTGAGGACAAATCTACAAGAGGCCAGAGGAAATAATAGGAATCAAGTTCTAAAGGAGATCACGGTCCTAATCCCGCCCATGATCCGGCCATGATCATCATCATGCCCCCCCTTAACAATCATTACCAAAGGCGTTATCACGTCATCATCGAAGGAATTGAGGATCAAAGGAGATCGCAAGCTTCATCACACCCGTGATGGTGATCGTTATCAGCCATATCACACTCGTGATCATTCAAAACTTGGTAAAGAATTTTGCGTGTCACGACCACGATCAATAAAGGGATCACCTATCTGTTTTACGTGTTTTTAAAATGCTAGTTTCCTTTTCTACTTGTTTGTTTTGTGTTTTCGCTTGTTTGCTCTTGCCCTACTTATGGGAGTATTTAAGGGTCATTAGGATTGTGTTAGAACTTTTTGAACATTTCTTTTATCATTGATTGAGATCAATTACCTTACTGGCTTTCTTGGAATTGTTTCCAAAATCTGTGAGTAATATTGAGATTTTCCCCAAGATTATTCTTTATTGTTTCTTTTGATCGTGCCTCACATCAATTGAGTGAAATACGTAGTTCGATTTTTTCATGGTTCGTCACATCTAAGGATAGATTGTTCATATCCTTTTACTTCCCCCATTTTACATAAATCAAAAATCCAAATACACGTATTAAATCTTGTTAATTCCGCTGTGTAATTCTGACAAGGATCCCATCAGTATCACTATGTTACATAATCGACAAAAGCTCAGGACTATATTTACATGATTCTCCCATTATGAAAGGTCATACGATGTTTTCATATATTAAAAGTTGAACGAGAAAAGAAAGCCAATTGACATCTTATCTAAAATTACCAGAAAGACTTGATGAAATACCAATCATATGGGAGGAGATGTACTTGGTAAAAGAAGAAAGGCAGTGATGTAGCCAAAAAATTATGATGATGAGAGCAAGAGCAGACCTGAGTAAGGTACTTGAATGCATCAACAACAGGAGTAATCATATCCTTGTATGCCTCAATCTAGACAACCATTTGAAACACAATGTTTAAAACTAGAAGATTCAAAAAATATTCCAAGATAAAAATGCTTTGTCCACATAAAATACCTGATGCACAATAGTCCGAAGTACAGTCATTGGATTGGCATGAGCTAGTTTGGCAACCATCCGACCTAGCTGCTTGAGATTTTCCTTTGCAAGCCTTTTTAAGATCCTTCTAGTATCCAACTGCAAATTTGTAATTAGAAAATCAACTTGTTTAAAAAGAGAGAGAGAATACAAAAGAAAAAAAGAAGAGAAAGAAGATGAAGTAAAAGTGAAAGGCAAGTATCATCCATGTTTACACACCTTGGCCGTTTGTCTTGCTGCCAAGATCATAGGAATCCTTTCATCATCCTTTTCCCACTCACCATACAAACGATACCGCGCCTATGTAGATAAGCCAAGAGATTGATGAACAACCGCAAAAATAGTCAAATCAATCAATTTCATGAACTGAGATATCAAATTGACCTCATAAGGAAGGAGATTCATGACTTCCCAGATTTCTTGCCCAACTGCAGGATTTGCAGGTACCAGCTGCAAAGAAGGAAGTAAACATGCCCCTAAAGCTTCCTCTACCCTCAGCCTGGCCTCCTTAAGGTGCAGGCGAGGAGCTTTCTTTTCACCATTGACAAATTCCAGATTCAAGATTCCATCCCCATGGTTCACTAGTTCAAGCGCAGAGATGTAATAGCCTCTCAAAACCCTACATACCTGCTCATTATGGAGTATCACAATATTATTCTTAAAAGATCTTTAATCCAAAACTTCAATGATTAAAGAATCATAAAAAGATAAATGGACCTTCTGGAGTAGGATAGTATCACGATAAAGATAAGGCCCTGCACAGGTAAGCATCTGAAAAAGGTCTTTTGGAATATCAACAAAAGAACCACTGTCCAATGTATCTGTAGAATCCATTGGATCCCCGGCATGACTTGTGCTAGATCCAAACCCAGCTTGATGTACAATACTATAAGCCGGGGAAATTGTTTTCTCAATAAGCCTGCAAAAGGTTAATGATGGATAAGTTCAAGATGCATGCCCACACAGTAAAATAATAATCAACCAGAATGGGCCTATCTCAGCAACAGCTTTCTTCTCCAATAAAGTCAAATGGATATGTTTTGTAGGATCCCTGCCGATAATTAAAGATGGAATGAATTTACTAGACTGAATTATTTACCTGAACAAGCCATCGGATATTTGATCATGTGCCACTGGATTAAGAGTTGACAGCCGATCAAATAGCATGTAGGCATGATACCTAATTCAAAAAATAAAGAAATAATTAATTCCTACTATCATGCAAGAAATATACAATGTCTCTGATTCATCATATTCATGTCTACATCTTGAAAACATTGCTGGAAGCCAATTCAGGTCACAGGGATGGATGCATCTGAGCATATCCAGCAGTCTATTGATTTTGAAGAATTAACATTTTATAGGAATATTAAATTCATTACCCAAGCCATATGCCTTACTTATCCAACAAATGTATAAGATCATGGCAATGGCCCATTATTTATTGATTCAAATAGAGAGAGATATGATAACTTGGGTCTAAGGGAAACAAAGTAAAATCCATCAGCAAAAGCACAATAAATTAACAAGCCACAATAATTATGCAACAAAAGATACAAAACAACCAATGAGCTAAAAGTAGGTGTCCTGCACATCTATGTGATCTTTGAACAGAGCATCATAGTCAAATTATAGCCTAATGGTCAGAAACTGTCATATCATTACATTTCTAGATAATGTCAGATTTTCGTTAATATAAGAATAATCATTCTAAAGGATGAAAATACGAAGAACAAGAGGCAAACTGTCAACACAAAACTAAAACAAAGGCCTTTATAGATAGGACTCACTAAAGACCTAAAACCTCGAGAAAAACACCATACAAAATACAACAAAAGGTGCTAAGCCCGAGATCTTGGCAAGACACATAACAGAAGGTACTATCCCAGCAAATGAAAGTAATGCAAGATTTTTTCATTCCTCTCTCCATGCACCTTATCACTGCATTTCTATAATAACAAAATCTCTATGCAGCTACATCCATTATTAATGACCATTTAAGTTGCAATAGTGAAGACCTGAAAAACGCTAGAAGGATCTTTTGACAGCTTCCTTTCACAAGTGACAAGATATGGTAAAATGGATTGATGGCTATTAGATTGTGTTAAATAAACCAGCCATATTTAATGCAACCCTGATTTCTTGCCACATTCATCTGTTTAACATACTTACCAGTCATCTACAGAGAGGAAACCATTAAGCAAGCCCAAGCACTGATTGTTCTCTAACTCTGTAGATCGCTCTGCTACAGCTTCAGATTCCATGTCCAGTGCTGCAAAAAGGTCTATAGTCACATCTCCTTGTTTCTCATCCTCCATGAGATCCTTGCCAGTGGCAGCAAGATTTATTCTCCCAATTTTGTTAGCCTGAAGACATTAGGAAAGCACTGGCATGGTTAAAATATCATAAAATCTCAGAAGTACACTCAAGAATATGGTTTTATGCAGCATGAATATAAATTCTAAAACTGCTTAGTGTTGGGTGTCCACCCATCTATTCCATGCAATATGAGAAAAGATAGTTTCTTATCAAGGAAGAACCTGTTAGAGAATGTAAATATTAGTCTTGTAAATTGTTATCGTATTTAATGATGTGATAGATAGGTAGGTAGGTAGACGTATCTCTCTCTATATATTTTTACATTGTATACAACCTTTAGTAACTCAATACAATAACTTTATATCAATCTTCAACATGGTATCAGAGCGGGTTGAAAAAATTCGAAATTTATATACTCCAAAATTTCGGATTTATCTAAGCAATTTTTGAGAAAATTTTTAATCGTCTTTTTCGTACTACTCTTTTTTCAATACAGCCAAGCTAGGATGAACGGGCTTCGAAAGATTAGGGGATTTGGAGATTGCAGCCGTCAACGGATCCGCGCGTGAGCTACACGCGCCGCCACGGAGGACGCACGTACATTCACGCGCAGGCACGTGAGGGCGCATTCAACAGCCGTTGCACATCGGATTGGTGTCGTTCGAATTGTCGTGACTTATACGGTTTAGGTTTGTGGTTTCTTTCATCTTTACGTGTTTGGGTGTTGGACTTTGTTTGAAATTTAGGGTTTTGACGAAAGTTTTGCTTGATACCTTGATTGGTTTGGCACGTTAGGGTTTGACGTGTTTGGTCTCCCTCTAATTTGACGTATTTCTGTTCTGTTGAACCCCGATTTGAATTTGGTTCGAGGTTAGGTCGTGATTTTTTTCTTAATTTGTTGTCTAAAAACATCTATTTTACAATAATGAGTGAAACAAAGAATTCTATTGTTGTATCGGATGTAGTTCCAGCAATGTCAAAGATAATGGAAAATAAACTTGATGGATCCAATTATTTGGATTGGAGTAAAACAGTGAGGCTTTATTTGCAAAGTATTGATAAAGATGATCATTTGACTAATGATCCACCAACTTATGAGAATTTGAAGCAAACTTGGTTAAGAGAGGATGCTCGATTATTCTTACAAATAAGATATTCCATTAGTAGTGAGATAATTGGGTTAATTAATCATTGTGAATTTGTTAAAGAACTAATGGAATACCTAGAGTTTTTGTATTCACGAAGAAGGAATGTTTCTCGTATTTATGAAGTTTGTAAGGCTTTCTATCGAGCTGAGAAACATGATAGGTCCTTGACAAGGTACTTCATGGACTTCAAGAAAGTTTATGAGGAGCTAAATATGTTGTTACTTTTTATTCCTGATGTGAAAGTTCAACAAGCTCAAAGGGAGAAGATGGCTGTTATGAGTGTCTTAGCTGGTCTTCCACCTGAATTTAAAACTACCAAATCTCATATTCTTTTTGGCTCTTCGATCTCATCCTTATAGGATACTTTCAGTAGAATTCTTCGTACAGAGAATCCTCAGCCTGTTCAGTCTAGTAGTGCTCTTGTGAGTCATCATTATGAATAGGAATATGGAAGACAGCAAATTAGGAATACTGGTAGAGGAGGAACTGATAACCGGGGACAAACTTCTGGAATGGTGGTATGTCACTATTGTCATAAACCAAGGCATATGAAGCGTGATTGTAGAAAATTGCAATATAAGAATCAGGGATTTCGATCAGCGCATATTGCCTCTTCAAATGATGCTTCTGAAAAATCCATTATGATTTCTGTAGATGAATTTGCCAAGTTTACCAAGTATCAAGAATCATTAAAATCTTCATCTACTCCTGTTACTGCCATCACTGAATCAGGTAAACCAAACACATGTCTTGTCTCTTCATCGTCCAAATGGGTCATTGATTCTGGTACCACAGATTATATGACAGGTAATTCCAGTCTATTATCTTCTTTTCAATCTCAAACCTCATACTCTCCAGTTACTTTAGCTAATGGGTCAACATCTCATGCTCTCGGTTCTGGCACTGCTAATCCAACACCATCAGTTCATTTGACATCTGTTTTAAATTTACCTGATTTGTCTTTCAAATTAATTTCTGTCAGTAAACTCACCCGATCACTTAACTGTTGTATTTCATTTTTTCCTGACTATTGTCTTTTTCAGGATCTTATGACGAGGAAGACTATTGGTAAAGGACATGAATCAGGGGGTCTCTACATTTTAGACACAAAGGTACCAAAGTCCATCGCTTATTTTGGAATTGTAACCCCATTTGAAGCTTATTGTCGCTTGGGCCATCCATCTCTCTCTTTGTTGAAGAAACTTTGTCCTCAGTTTCATAGTTTAGAGACTTTACATTGTGAGTCTTGTCAATATGCGAAACATCATCGCATTAGTTTGAAACCTAGAGTTAATAAACGAGCAACTGTTCCTTTTCAGTTAGTTCATTCAGATGTCCGGGGTCCTTGTCCAGTAACATCTAAAACTGGATTTAAATATTTTGTCATTTTTGTTGATGATTGCTCTCGTATGACCTGGTTATATTTAATGAAAAATCATACGGAGTTGTTCACTCATTTTTGTTCTTTTTGTGCTGAAGTTAAAACGCAATTTAATGCCTCAATTCAAATTTTGCGAAGTGATAATGCCAAAGAATACTTATCTGAATCCTTTCAATCTTACATGGTTCAAAATGGTATTATCCACCAAACTTCATGTGTATATACACCATCTCAAAATGGGATTGCTGAGAGAAAGAATAAGCATCTCCTTGAAACTGCTAAGGCTCTGTTATTTCAAATGCACATCCCCAAACACTTTTGGGCTGATGCAGTATCTACTACTTGTTTTTTAATTAATTGTATGCCTTTAGTTGTATTGGATGGTGAGACTCCGTATCATACACTTTTCCCAAATAAAACTTTGTTTCCCATTGAACCAAAAATATTTTATTGTACTTATTTTGTTCAGGATGTGCATCCTTAGATTACTAAGCTTGATCTTAAGTCATTAAAGTGTATTTTCCTTAGGTATTCTCGTGTTCAAAAAGGGTACAAGTGTTATTGTCCTAGCCTTGAACAGTATCTTGTATCTATTTATGTCACTTTTCTTGAAGATACCCCCTTTTCTCCGTCTTCTAGTAATCCAGGTCAGGGGGAGAAGGATGATGTGTTCATTTACAGGGTTACATCTACTATTCCTGCTGCTAAACCTCCCCTTCAGGTTTATTCTCGCCTACCTCGTACTTCTGAGTTCGCCCCTGAAGCATGTCCCGAACTAGCTTCTTTGTCATCAGATCCAATCTCTAAGGACGATCTTCCCATTGCTCTTCGTAAAGGTAAACATCAATGTACTTATCCTATTTCATCATTTGTGTCCTATGAACGTTTGTCACCCTCTTCTTATTCCTTTATAGCCTCTCTTGACCCTATCTCCATTCCCAAGACTGTTCATGAAGCTTTATCTCATTCCGGATGGCGTAATGCAATGATAGAAGAAATAAATGCTTTAGATAAGAATGATACTTGGGATTTGATAACCTTACCTGCAGGGAAGAAGGTTATTGGTTGTAAATGGGTTTTCACCATTAAAGTAAATCCTGATAGATCGATTGAAGGCACGACTTGTTGCTAAAGGATATGCTCAGACTTATGAAATAGATTATTCTAACACTTTTTCTCCTGTTGCTAAGGTTACATCTGTCAGATTATGTATTTCCATGGCAACAGTGCACAACTGGCCTCTCCATCAACTAGATATCAAAAATGCTTTTCTATATGGAGATTTGCAAGAGGAAGTTTATATGGAGCAACCTCCTAGATTTGTTGCTCAAGGGGAGTCAGGCAAAGTTTGTCATCTTCGAAAATCGTTGTATGGCTTGAAGCAGAGTCTCCGTGCTTGGTTTGGAAAATTTAGCCAAGCAATTGAGAAGTTTGGGATGCAGAAAAGCAAATCTGATCATTCAGTTTTCTACAGACACTTTTTCTCCTGTTGCTAAGCTTACATCTGTCAGATTATGTATTTCCATGGCAGTAGTGCACAACTGGCCTCTCCATCAACTAGATATCAAAAATGCTTTTCTACATGGAGATTTGCAAGAGGAAGTTTATATGGAGCAACCTCCTGGATTTGTTGCTCAGGAGGAGTCCAGCAAGGTTTGTCATCTTCAAAAATCGTTGTATGGCTTGAAGCAGAGTCCCCGTGCTTGGTTTGGAAAATTTAGCCAAGCAATTGAGAAGTTTGGGATGCAGAAAAGAAAACCTGATCATTCAGTTTTCTACAGACGGTCTGCAATTGGTAGTATTATCTTGGTAGTATATGTGGATGACATTGTCATTAATGGTGATGATGCTATAGAGATTTCAGCTCTCAAATCCTTTCTTCACAGCCAATTTCAAACAAAGGATTTGGGAATGTTAAATATTTTTTGGGTGTTGAGGTAATGAGAAGTAAGAAAGGAATTTTTCTATCCCAAAGAAAGTATGTGCTTGACTTATTACCTGAAACAGGAAAATTGGGTGCTAAACCATGTAGTACATCAATGATTCCTAATTTACAATTAACAAAAGAAGGTGAGTTGTTTGAAGATCCTGAAAGATATAGAACGTTAGTTGGAAAATTAAATTATCTTACAGTGACTCATCCAGATATTGCATATTCAATTAGTATGATGAGTCAATATATGTCATCTCCAACAGTTGATCATTAGGTTGCTATAACGCAAATTTTGTGCTATTTAAAGGAAAAACCAGGGCGTGGTATTCTGTATACCAATCATGGTCATACTAATATTGAGTGTTTTTCAAATACTGATTAGGCAGGATCCAAGGAAGACAGGAGATCCACTTCTGGTCATTGTGTTTTTGTAGGTGGAAATTTGATTTCATGGAAGAGCAATAAGCAAAGTGTTGTGTCTCGATCAAGTACAGAATCAGAATATAGAGCTATGGCACAGTCGGTATGTGAAGTAATGTGGATATACCAACTCTTGAATGAAATAGGTCTCAACACTTTTCTACCTATAAAATTATGGTGTGATAACCAAACCGCTCTTCATATTGCATCAAATCCAGTATTTCATGAGCGAACTAAACACATTGAGATCGATTGTCATTTTGTTAATGAGAAAATCCAGCAAGGGTTAATTTCTACAGGATTTGTGAAGTCTGGAGAACAATTAGAAGATCTCTTTACAAAAGCTCTAAATAGGGTTCGAATTGAATATCTTTGTAACAAACTAGGCATGATTAATATCTATGCTCTAGCTTGAGGGGGAGTGTTAGAGAATGTAAATATTAGTCTTGTAAATTGTTATTGTATTTAATGATGTGGTTGGTAGGTAGGTAGGTAGGTAGACGTATCTCTCTATATATATTTTTACATTGTATACAACATTTAGTAACTCAATCCAATAACTTTATATCAATCTTCAACAGAACCCAACCAAAGTATTCCTCCAAATGCACTCATCTTTAGAGGACACCATTCTATCCCCCAATTGAAGAGGAAAAGAATTGACACTAACATCAATCTTGGGCATGTGGTAGAAAAAACAGCAGCCACTTGAGTAAAGGAGGGAGCTTTTTGCAGTGGCTCTTGGCTGGACACAAAAATTTACGAAACAATTTTTTTTTTTTTCAATTTCTTCAACCCTTATCATATTTACCATGGTAGAATCACTAGAAAAGAATCGCATAATCCAAAAAAAGCAGAAAAAAATTTTTTTTTTTTTAACTCTAGGTCTAAGGGGGAATTGTAGAGATAGGAGAGAACATTTTCCTTTTCAGGTCTATTTAGATTGTCTGATTTTTATCCGTATCATATCTATATCAAGTTTGCATCTATAACTTATTTATACCATATTTGTATCGTATCTGTTTAGTCAGTTTATAAATAAAATTATCAATATTTCATCGATATCTGTTTCTTGACAACCATTTATTTGAAAACGGCAAAAATATGATATCAAAATAACTAGAATATGATGAAACAAACAAACCCCTAATTGTAAGAAGAGAAAGAATTTCCTCATTCTATTATCCATATCCATAGCCATCTCTTTTTTAATGGCACATTCTCCTTAATATGTACTATTTTATGTGGCAATAGATTAAGAGTTTGTTTGGTTCTTCTTATTTTAATCGTTTTTGCATCTTATTTTTGTCATTTTCAAACAGACTATTTGTCGAGAAATAGATATTTAGATGGGTTTTTCATTTGTATCTGTATCGAAACAATATGTGTAAATATATTTGATTTACATTTATATTTTACCTATATTTGATCTATTTGATTTTTTTAATAGAAACTGCCAACTTTTGTTTTATCTATGTCTATTTCTTGATAAACAACTTGTTAAAAAAAAGTTTTAAAAAAGTATCTATATCTGTTAGAAAAAGCTAGCCAAACACACTCATAGTTGAAAAACAAACATTTTTACTCATAAACTAATCGAACAGACCAAATACAGATAAAATACAAATAAGGTATAAATAAGATACAAATGAAAATCAGACAATCCAAACAAGCCCAAGATCAACATCAAGCCTTATAGCTGCCTCATCCTCCTATTCACCATCTATCTTAAAATGAAAAGCAAGTCTTTCAACTTACACATATGGCATTAGAGAAACACCATTCATGTTGGTTTTCCTCCTCCCAATCTTATTTCCCTTACCAGCAGGATTTTATTTTACTCATCATTGTTCACTTTTGTTGGCCAACCTAGATTCTGTTAGCTCCAAGGTATACTTGTATTCCACAAGATATGCTTTGTTTCATCTATAGTTCCTTGTGACAAGTGCATTCTCTCTCTCTCTCCTCTCTCTCTCTCTCTCTCTCTCTCTCTTATTCTTTTTTAATTCTATAAAAGATGTAATAGTTTCCTTGAGACGAGTGCATTTTTTTGTTTTTTTTTTTTTTTTTTTGGGTTCATTGTGTAAAAGTTCTAACTGTTTTCTCATGCACCAATAAAATTAGTTACTAACCAATAGAAAAGAAAGGCCATCCAAGAAGAAGCTTTGTCGAAAGCATAATTACAATAAGCATTGAAAAACGAAGGTGCCAACATTCAAATTGGCAACCGTTTGGTGGGTAAGATCCGGCATTATCAGCTGAAAGAGCAGTAGATTAAAGAAATGGATAAAGGTTAGTATACCTCATCAAGACGTTTTGCAGAAAAGGAAGAATATTCCTCGAATGCATCATCCTCCTTTGGAAGCAAGTGTGCATACCTGTTACAGGTAAGTACCAGTCAGTACAGGTCAAGCATTGGTATGGAAACTAGGTCCTCCAAAACTAGAGCAGAAAGAAGCTACCTGATCAACAAATTTGGGAGTTCAAGGAAAGAAGGTAAATCTCTATTCTCTTTTCCTCTTTTGTTTTTTTTTGGGTGCAGTATTACATATATTTCTCTTTTATTCTTTTCTTCTTTTCATATAGCCCTCAAAAGCTTCCCTTATTGTCATTCTATGTTGATGTACATGCAAAGTTCTCTAAAAAGCATTATTCTTTACAGCATTACAGTTCAATCCACATAATTAAGCAGCTCATTCTGCTAAAGCTTATTTTGGAAAGGAAGATCCTAAATATCAAAAGCATATTAAGGACGCAGTTTAGGTAAAATGTTTATTAATAAACTATAATACTCTGACGATCATTGTTTTCTTTGAGAAATTGTCACGCAATAGGCCCCGCACAGCTATCTGTGGTAACCCCGCACCTGCTGTACTGAGAATGAGGTTTGAGACAACTGATTCAAAAGAAGGAAAGAAGGGCTAAAAGTCTCTAGGGATTTTGGATTTTTGTTTGTTTGGGGCTAAAAAATCATAATTTATGCACAAAGTATAATCCACTGGACAAACAAAAGAGTAGACTATAGTACCAATGAAACCCCCATGTCCATCGTTGAAATAGAGGAACTAGTGCAAACAACACAAAAACCATACTACTATCCTGTTTGTTGGGCAAATTTAAAGGAAAAAGAAGAAAATGGAACTGCTAGATATGATAACCCAACCATTAGCACATCAAGCATCCAAATTGGGATGTATAATCAACAAAATGTGCCACATCATAAACTTCTATTCTCTCCATGAAGTTGTATCATCTATGCAAGTTGGTTGATCTATGGATAAAACTCCATATTCAATTGCCACTTACACCAACAAAGCTACTAGTGTCCACAGATATAATGCAGAAAAAAATAATATTTCGCTGCAGTTCTTCTAAAAACCTCTCCTCATGACTCAACTGACCTTATGAGATGTCTCGAAGTTCCATTGGTTTCCAAGAAATTATTCAAATTTAATTGTGACGAGTTAAGAGAGAGAACTGCAAAGAAAGTATCTCATTGGACAAGTAAATTTTTGTCACATGCTGGCCATGCTCAACTCGTCAGATCTGTTTTTATTCTCCATGTAAGTTGATTAGGCTTCTCCCCTTGCCCTTCCTGAGTTTGTCCTAAAGGGGAAACACCAAAGATAAAGAAGTGTGTGTGGAATGGGAAGGATGAGGGATGAGTTAGCTGGTTGGGATAAACTGTGTCCCACAAGAAAGGAAGGGCAAAAGAGGCTTCACTGACTGATATCTTCACTTGGAACACAGTGGCATAGCTAACATGTATATGGAGCCTATGCAAGGACCAGAGAGAAATCCTATGCTCAAGTTGGGTTATTCAAATTACTGAAGGTCCAGAATTTTCATTGCAATAATACCAACAATTTACTCTTGAGCATGAAGGAAAATCCTTCCTTTAAATGCTAAGGAGAGACGGCAGTCTTATTTGACTGCCATATGATAACTGGCACTCTTCAGGCCCCCTAAATGAGCAAGTTACTACCTTTCACTTTGCTAAATAAATAAAGTTGCAATAGAATTTGTATTACTAATGAATGGAATAGAGCTTTAATAAAATCTTTATCTGTTAATTTTTTTATTTAAATGAGTGTATTTTAGGAAAAAATCAATTCCGGTAGTGAATTGTAATTCATAGTTTTGGATAATGAAAAGCTATTCAATGTTATTTGTCAAAAAGACTCCTTACAGAATCGCTATTACAATGAACTAAACATCATAAGAAATAAGGTTGTAACAAAATTACTATTACATCAAGATAAATGAGCAATTAAAGTCAAACCAATGAATGACTACAAATTACAACTTCAGCCAAGCTTTGCTCCTTCATTGGTGAGAATCTTCTCTTTAAAAGCTAAGGTATGCTACCTTTGGTGGGAAGTTAGGGACAGTCTCATTTAACTTCAATTTGATGATTGGCACCCTTTAGGCCCCCCTAAATGCGATAAGGTATGTCAAATCAACGAATGACAATGCTTTCCAACTCTAAACAAGCTTTGCTCCTTTATTGGTGAGAAACAATGGGTAGCTTTCAAAACCTTTTTGGAATGCTTTATAGGATGATAGTCCACAATTTCAGCCTTCACACTTAAAGCAAGTTAAATTGGAAGTCAAAGCACGAGAAAGATGCATCACCTATTCTACTCTTCAAAGATCCAATATGAGAGTGGTGAGGCAAAGTGTGATCCAAAATAAGAGTAGTGTGGCAAAGTGTGTATGGTTTCAGAGGCACATACCCCAACACTCCTTTATTCTTTGGTTAGCAGTCCAAAAATGAACTCCTAGCCGTGGACAAACTCCTTTGTTTGGTTTTTTTCTCATGTCCCCACCCCTTCCACAAACTCATGCTACTTCTGCAACATGGAAGAAAAAATAATTGCTATTTGTGGTTTTTTTTCTAATATTTTATCATGACTACTCTAATGAAGTATGAATGAAGAGTCCTCAAAAAGTGAAATGCCATGGCTCTCTCTTCCAATGGAATGAGGCTATGAGGGGTCTAATAACCCTAGTGATGATGCCAAAACCCTAAGAATGAAACTCAGCTTTTGCAACTACTGAACTGATTATTTTTCAGGGAGGGATTGCAAAAAGAGAAAAATCTCAAGAACTATGTCCCAATCTAATTTTCTTGCTATTAAAGGTGGTTAGGATAAATTGTCTCTCTCAAGCGAGGAAGGGAAAAGGAGGCTTGACCGACTGATACCTTCACTTGGAAGATGCTACCACCCTGCCCAAATCTAACACAACAAATCTTGAACATCAAGGTGGCAAGTTTTCAAATAAATTGGGAAGTTTCTCCGCCAACATGAGACTAAAAATCCATCCTAAAAATGGAAGTAACCCCCCTTATGTTAGACTAGTAATTGACAATCTCATAAAGGCAAGTAAGACAAAATATACACATTAACAAACTATAAAAAGAGCAAGTGCTCAGATCAAGAATTATGCAAATAGGTCTCTCTTCCCCTGGAAGCACCATATTGATGCCATCTTTGCCTCAAATGACTAGTTCATTTCACAAACTAGCACCCTAAGTTTTCTCTCCCATATACACCCATAAACACCCAAGTATATCATCACTAATTTGAAACAAGCAAAAACAAGATATCTCCCCATGTGAAGATCAACTAAATTCATTACTTCCTCTTCTTTGACCACCACCAAGCCTCATATGTGAACCATCAATAGGAATGAATCACCATCTAAAACCTCTTAATCCTTAAAGAGATCAAATCACCTCATTAATTATGCCAACCATGACAGTTTCTTGCACACCTAAGGTGGATTTGAAGATCAAATGAAACCTTTTACAACATTCCTTTTAGAAAAACTCATTTACTCCCCTTACTTTCAACATTACCATTTTTATTATAATGGAGAACAGTTCTAACCCCATTTCTCACTCCCTAACCAACATTTTAGAAAAGAGAGAGATAAGATCATCCCTTTGAACTATAATTAACTATGGACTCCAAATCCTCCTACACTACCCTACTTAGCATTCCTTTTCTTTTCATCTTCAAATTAGCATACCTAAAATTTTAACCCTTCAATCCATAAACACCTTCCAGCAACTCCACATCTTGATCTTCAAGCCTAGCTAATCTTGAAACCTAACTACAATTTCCATTACCCAATGACTCACCAAAAGAGTCCCTAGTTCATCTAAGCCACTCCTTAAATGAGAGAAGAAAGCTCCAGCCATCCACTACCAAAGCCACTATCCCTAGCTAAAGGAACCATTACCAAACAACTAAATCTTCCCATTAAGCTTTAGCTTCATTTTATCTTTCCAGATCCCAAGAGAACCTTCATTAGCCGGACAGAACATCCAACTCATGCAATGAACCAATAGGAACACCCTTCAGTTGGGGATACGAAATTACACTTTGCAATAGATAATGATGCTTAATCATAATTATACTCGAACTAAACTGTCCGCAACATGCAATTTATAAACAAAAGTTGGAATTTGAGGCCAAGTAATCACCAACTAAGAGGATAAAGAACTAGGCCTTGCGTGAGAAAAGAAAGAAAAGCAGCTATAGACAGCAAGGAAACATATTGAATTGGACCTTGGGCTATTGTTCTAGCCAAAACAAGCAAAATAAATGATAACTTTTATGCAGGTTACAAGTAGAATTACTTAAACAGCTAATTTAAACCAATTTGAGAAGAAATGCCTAGGGGCATAGCCTTTGCCTTAATGTAATCTATACAGAGAAAGCAATAAAGCCACTGCCCAAGCTGAATT
Source organism: Combretum micranthum (assembly GCA_024138025.1). Classification (NCBI taxonomy): domain Eukaryota; kingdom Viridiplantae; phylum Streptophyta; class Magnoliopsida; order Myrtales; family Combretaceae; genus Combretum; species Combretum micranthum. Next base: position 1,714,443 of record JAMXBD010000013.1, on the reverse strand, counting down.
TGCCTAGGAGGAGCAACAACAACACGTGCCTCCAAAACCAAGATCGATAGAGATTGAGAGAGAGGGTGCCGCTATTAAAAGCAATTTTTAAAAAAATTATTCAGCAATTACAACAAAGAGCAAACTAAGATTTCCATTTTCTGATGGTAATAGGGTCACCAACAGTAACATCCATAATGATGAATTTAACACAACCCCCCCAAACAAAAAAAAAAAAAAAAAAAAAAGAAAACCATAACAATGCGATTTCTTGATTCCCCTATCTATGAATTTGTTCTTATCAAATATCAAGAAGAAAATATCTGCACTTACATTTAGGGGAAATTCACTCTTACACATTTTGGGAAATTTCCCACAAGGGCAATAGAAGAAGTTGTATAGAGATGCCCTAGTGTGACACATGACTTCAGAAATATACATAGTCATTTATTCGCTCCGCATTGCTGAGGTTTAATTAGGAAAGAAATGATGTACTAATAACCAAAAGAAAACGTCAAGGAAGAAAACTCACACACTATCAAGATGAATAAAGTCTTTCTTCACCAGTAATGCAGTTAGCTTGTAGAGCCCAAATGGCACTGGACCATTTACTTCTGCCCTCTGATAAAATTGAAACTTAAAACCAAGGATCTGTGAAGCATGTGACTGCAAAACAAGGAAAAAATTGGGAGAAAGAAAAGGTAGTGTATTAGTTCACATGTCAATCGAAATAAAACGGTTATCAACTCTTTAAAAATATAATACATTTTTACCTTTGGGAAACTGGGGATCAGTTCCAGAAATATCTTAGCATCTGGCTGAAGTTCGAAGCACTCCAAGACCTCCATCAATCAAAAAGAAAATCAGCAAAGAAGCTCATATATTGGTTTGTGGGAATATTCAAACACATGCAAAAGGACTCAAGACTAAAAATAAGGTCAATAAAGGAGACTTACAATATCAAAAACCCGGTTTGGATCGAGATCAAAGTGCCCAATTAGTGACTGCATAATTTATTTAAACAAAAATGATGACATCACTAAAAACATAAAGACGGAAATCAAGACTTAAAGTCAGTTGCAAACCTTTAAAATGCCTATTGTGGCTGCCCTTGAGTTCTGAGAGGAAGCATCATAGCTTTGACAGAGTAAGGTAACCTAAAATTTCATATAACAAAGAGCCAAAGATAAGGTTATCAAATATCTACAAACAATTCTTCATCTCTTATCATTGGTTTTGGTTTTCTAGAAAGGAATGATGCTTAGAGAAAAATAAAAAGGGACCAGAAACGAATAGCATTTAGCAATTTGTTTCACAATCAAGGACATTTTTTAAATTAAACTTATATTCGGTAAGGAATAGCTATCCTACCAATGAAGTGAAGAAACCGAAATTCCTTTATTTATTACATTATATATGAAATAACATTACTTATGAAATATTTTCTTACAGAGCAAATAAACAAATAGCTATCCAACAAGTAATAAAAGAGCAAATTAGTGATTCCGTTCAATCCAACCAAACACGATATCATTGCGCAGATTTGTATGTGTTGGGATGAACAATTGGATGTTGCAAGGCACCCAGCAAGACTTCTATATTAACAAAGGTGCTTCACTCAAATATAAATCAGAACATTTAATCCAAGCAAGAGGAAACAATATGAGTAGCAATTCTACAACCATCATTTAACAGAATACATAAAGTTCCTCTGCTTAGCCCAGCAGAAAAATACAAAATGAAAGAGAATAAAAGCAAACAAGGGGAGCAAATAGAAGCATTGAGAATGAAACAAAGCTATGGCTAAAACTTCACTTTGTCAACAAACACATCCTGCAGTTGAGGGAGGACACAAAAGCGAAGAGTGGCAAGCACATGACAAATATTATGAGACATATATCTCTCTTTAAAACAGGGTAAATTAAAACGGCACCCTCTCAAAACTATCAAAATTTAACCCCACAATTCTAAAATACTGTACGTATACCCTTCAAAAGACAGTGACGGCCGACAATTTTTCCCCAATGGAATACTAACTCAATCTTTTACACCAAACCCAACTGTAGTTAAACAAAACATGTCTAACTAAACAAAGTTGGTGTGATAATCAAAGGGAAAGAGAAGTTGTCCCAAAAGGCTGTTAACAGTAAGGCTCCATGCACTTCCAAGGATGAGGAGTTGACTTGTATTCAAGGGTAGGATTGAAAGTGCTATCTCCCCAGCGCTAAAGATCTGATCTAGTGAACCACATGGAAGCCATAAGTCAGCCCAAAGTGAGATGGATAAACCATCCCTCACAATCCATGTGAACAAAGGTCTTGCAAGGGATCACAATCTCATCAACCCCTCAAAAGTCCAGGAGGATACAATAGGGACTCTAATGTTCTAAAGGCTCCACGCATAAATGCCAAATATGCTTAAGTTAGGCTGCTTTATTCCATTGGCGGCAATCTAAAAATGTTGAGTCCTTCCACACTATTCTCAATTAACATTGGTTTTTGACAATATATTGGGATGTCCACTCCAAAAGAAGTTCTTCATTTTTGGCTCAATTTTATTGACAACATATTTAGGAGGAAGAAAAGAGGCCCCATACACTTGCATAGGAAAAAATGACAAACTTTATAGGCTGAAGCTAAGATAGAAATCTGGATGTCCAAAAATTAAGCTTAGAAGTCATCCTCTCAATCCTAAAATCACAATCCTTCCTTCTGAGCTTAATTGAAATGATTAGAACCCACAGATGCGTAACTGGGAGTTGGCTATCTTGGAACCTCATGACATTAAGCATAGATGTTTTATCGTGAACCAAGACATTTCCAACGAAGATGAGGCTCTCAAACTCATTTGCTTTAAGCTTGGACAAGATCTAAAAAGATTCAAAATAGTATGCACCTCCTTTATAGAGATGATTTTTTGCTTTGCAAAACATCAGCAAAACCTATATGAGTGATTGTTTCACCTTTGCATCTTCAGTGCAATGAAAAAAGAGAATTTACTAGCTTTCTAACTAGAGAGGAGGGGATCTTCATACCAATAACTAAAAAATGGGTAGCAATATGACCCATGATGCATATTATAATAGTTTATTTTGATAGGGGATGTTGCTAGAGTATCAATAAATTAGATGTTGGCAAATTCTTATATTATATGTTATGTAGTGGTCAGGGGAGTGGTCAGATGCCTAACAGGGTTAAAGAGGATATATAGGGCAGTAGAATAAAGAAAAAGAGGAGCCAGGTATTCTTTTTCTAGTATAGAGAGGGAGTAAATGAGAGAGAAATAGTAGATAAGCACCAGCTCATGTTCCCTACTTCCTTGGAACCCCACTCCTATACCCGTGAGCATCATCTTCTTCACCATCGCATTCCCTAGCCCTTGAACAGACCCATACACTAAGCCACACATATTTCAGCTCAAAATACTATACACTTATACATAGTTAGTATGTAACACTATATATACATTACATTGCTCTCTCAAGTCAAAGCAAATTACATACGCAGTGTTATCCTACATGCACTACTTTTGGCTGCTTTGAATCTCTTACTGTAATTATTACAACAGACATTATCAATGATACTCCTCTTTCCAGTTAATTTATTTGTGTTTCTGCTTGTTGGGTTATATTATGTACACAAACGTGCCCTTGTTTAAGCCTTCTTTCACTAAAAAATAAACCCACTAATATACATTCAGATTAATTCAAAACTTCAGGGTTTTGAGGCATTGAGAAATCAACTAGCGCTAGCGATCAAACTACATACATACATTTAAGGATTACTAAAAGAAAATCCCAATTTATAGTGTCATGGGTCTTCTGTAACTCCACTTTGATAGTACACACAGGAAGGGCTCTATTCAAGGGATACCCACGCATAAGCTCTTGAATCAAAAAGATAGTATATGTAATGTGTCTACCAAGAATGAAGACTGTTTGCTATTTACAGATGAGAGACCGAATTGTCACAAGGCTAACAGCTGCAAATCACCTTATACACCAGATCAGAACAAGCAATTGAACAAAGTCCGACATACTTAAGGGATTTGCCACATTGGGGATAGTATGAGGATGGTGTGGTTGGATTGCTTCAAGATATGCCCCTACCCCAACGAATCCCCCACTTAATCAGATCCTCAACCATTATATTCCATGCAGACTATAAGATTTTGGCTGTATATCCATCAACCCAGGCACCTTGTCATTTTCTTGAGAGAAGAAAGTAAATTTGGTTTCATCATCAATAAATCAGATTTTATAAACTTCACCGAATTTTCATTAGTATCCGCAGTACAAGGTCTTCCACTAGATGCAAATCTGGACTCAAGTGCTGAGGGTAAAGGTTTTTGAAAAAAGACTGTGCATCCTGCAAAAACTACCAAAGCTTCTTGCTTCAAATCATACGCTCGAAGGAGGAACATATTACATATGAAGTATGTCTTGATTTCAGGGATTACTGAAGGAAAGAAGTGCTCTCGTCACCAGGTTAGAGCCACTTTACCCTTAGTTTTGCCTCAAGAAGCACTTCTCAACCCCTCTCAATAGATAATAGTCCTTAAAGGCTGCTTGCTCTTCTTCAAATTCATCTGTACCCCTGATGTTAAATTGAATTCTCTTTTGAAAGAGACAATATAGGCAAGATGTATGAAAACTGGTTGCATTCAACCCCATTAACTCCTGCTAGAAGAGCTTTAGTTTGGTCCCAACGGGGAAAAAATTAGGTGCACCAAATTATTTTCAATAAAAGTAGAAACTACGCATCATCACACCAAAGTTGAGTATTTCAAAAAGCAGTTTTCATTAGGTTATCCCAACATTCACATAGACCAACCAAGAGAGTGATTCAATGATGAAGGAAGGAGGAATCTTGCATGTGTTCCAGGAAGTCAACTAGCCAGGCGTAGTTAAGTAGCATATGATCCAGCTTCCACAATTTCAGGTTAAAGGGTAGTTTGTTTCAACAACTGAGGGAAAAAGAATTTCAAAATTATAAATAAATAAATAATCATCCATCAAAACTAAGATCATCTAGTTTAGCATATTCCAAAAACTACATATATAGCTTCTCTTATTCTAGAGCTCACCCCTTTCCTTTCAACCACTTCCCTTATGACATTGAAGTTCCTAGCATTGGCCAACAATAATTAGCCCGAGTAGATACAAGCTAGCTAACTCGAAAGAGTCTTTCTAATCAAGTCAGGGTTTGCAACAAACATCATTGTGACATCCATGGACGGAATATATTCCAGAATTTAAACTCTGGAGATAGAAGGTGGCCTATGGGGCATAAGCATCAGCAAACTACTTTATTAGAAGTGAAGGCACTGGTTTAGAGTGGTGAGTTTTGTGTCATTAAGTTGGTCCAAACTAAGATTCCTATAATTGGAAGTACTACCAGGAACCAATTTTTGGAATAGTTACGAAAAGAATTGTCCAAAACCAAGTCTTCTTTTCAGTCAAATACAGAGGTCCTGACTTCTTTTCAATACACTGCTCCAGATGTGCTTTACTAACTTGGCCAAACTCCTCAAAAGGAGGAGCAAAAAAAGAGATATTAGCACTATTACCTAATGGGAATCAAAGTCTAACACATACCGGATGCAGGACTCAATCCATGATAGAAGGCATGAATAATTTGGTTCAGAGGATTCCAACTGGTTTTATGCTACAGGATGAGCAAATATTCCAAGAAGGTTTCATAGTTCATAATGCTATAATAAGAAGAAGCATGCTGCTATCAGAAGCAACTTCAGCACTAGATTCAAGCACTGCCAAAACAAATAATGCTCCTGCTCATGATTCTGTTTCCAATATTGCACATGATTCTGACATTGCCAAAGGTTGTGCTTCTAAAAATCTTCTTTGGATCTTTTTTGCACGACCATACAAGCAAGGCTTCAGCTTGAATAGGCAATATATCATTGATCCCGATATGGAAGTTACTGATGCATGCCCAAATAATATAGTTGTGGTAGACAGTTATTTTATTTTATCTCCTTGCTTTCTTAAACATTCCTTACAAACAGTTATTCCATATTAGTAATTGTCAAAATATATATAGCTGCATGTAACCCTACGAGGAGATAATTATTATTGATGATATCCTCATTTCTATTGATTGAGAATCTCTCTTTCAATTTGCTACGTTTTTATTTGTGCATCACATCTAAAAGGCCAGACGTAATTCAATTTTCCTTGGTATATCCATGGGAAAGCCATTCATATCCTTATTTACCTTATAATATTCAGAAAACCCATAAAAATGCTTGTGTTTACTTAGTTCTAGTGATTTTTCTCCTAGACTCATTGGTTAATCAGGAATTAAATTGGTGTGGTGATCTTTCTCCTAAGAACATCATACTTTGGTACCAAAGCATTTTAAGCTAGCGCTTGGATTCCATTGAGGATTCCACATACATCATAATGCTAAGAGATAATGCCAGAAATGCCTTTAGGGTTTGAATTTTGTCCATCCCTAACCTAGTTTTGCAAATACCCAAGAGAAGGGGGGAAAAAAGGCATGGAGAATGTAAGCCCTGGCAATGAATATCACCCCTCTTTTAGTGACAAGACTAGGATGAAACAGAGGAAAGAGGTTGACAGTTTTCTAGAGTGCCACTGTAATTTTACCTTTTAAAATTAACTTCTGATAAAATATTCTGATTATAATAAACACATCATGAATAAAATGTACGTTTTTCCTTAAGATTTTGACTGCCAGAGAGGAAATCTTTTAGCTTGCTTGTTCATGAAGTAAACAAGTAGTGTTCCACAGGAAGATCAAACATAATAAGACACACCCTCTTATACAAAAATATAAAAAATAAATCACACACAAGTATATGCATATGTGTATAAAATTAGATACAAGAACTTCATAGAACGTATCCTGATTATAATGAACACTATAAATAAAATTTACATTTTTCCATCCGTCGGAATTTGGCATCTAATTGCTTTTATTAAAGATAATATTCATTGCACAAATTATTACTTATAAATGTGCCATAAAAATAGATGGGAAAGAAAAGGTGGATCATATTTATAGGTGGTGGGTGTACATGTGAGATTTCCTACTGCAACTTGTCCAATTTAGGAACATGTAAAATGCTCCGCACATATTTCAAAGCTATAACTATTTCCAGCATTAACAAACTTAGCTGAGATAAAGTAATTTCAAATGAAACATCATGCAATCTAGAACATACCAGTTTGGCATAACCCTCACTTTCTTCTCGGAGAAGATTAAACTTTGTTTGCTGGTAAAGTAGACGTGTATTTACTCTGACCTGCAACAACCATGATTAAAAAAGTGAGTACCACCAATAGGCAGTAAACCTCAACTATAATCGTGCAGTACATACTGAAGAGACTGGAACTCTTGTATAAACCATAGTCGAACTTATGCTCATACATTCATCAGTCAAGCATAGAGTCAAGGAAGTTACTTAAAGAAATACAACACAACAGCTTCCAATAGGTAGAGGTGAATAACCAATTTCAGTATTACATCTGTTCAATATGATTCAAGCTGATTAAATCATGAGAAACTAAAAAGTGTTAAGTTACTGTCACTATGGAAATTTTCTGTGGCAACTAATGACGATCAAAACCCTTTTTGGGCAATGAAAAATGAATATAACAGGACAAAGTGCGAGAGGTGGGATGGGAAATATTGGAACGCCCCAAACACCATTGAGTCATACCACCACTGACAGCATCATGCTTTGTGGCACAGGGCAAGATCGAAAAATGCTTCATGCATGGCCTTAAATTGTGCTCCATGAACAAAAATACTGCTGCACACTGTACTTTAGACTTCAAATTTTCGGGAAAGTGTCAACAGACACTTAAGTAGTTCTCTACACTTCAAGTGTCAAAAATCAATGTTAATTTGATTCTAATGCTAACAATCAATTTCGTCATGCCAATTGTCATTTATATGAGGAATTGACCGGTAATTCTTAGACTCCAACTGTTAATAGTCACCTTACTCATCTACAAATTCAGAACAGGCAATTCATATCCCACACATGTTCAGAGAAGCGAGTAGTGGGTCAACCCAACCTCACATTTTCCTGCTCTACGTTTGAATAACAAACCTCACATTGTAGCAAACTAGTCATTAAAGATGTCTTTAGGTGCTCTAGCCCTGGTAGTGGACAAATGAAGCCTTCACAAGGTTCGCAGTTCACTATATCATTCACCCAGTTAACAAATTCAGAAGTACATCAGAGATTATTAACATAATGATCAGAAAACAATTATACCAACACCATGCAGCTTGAAATTCTCTGCACTGTCCCAAAATGAAGAGAGAGAGTGAATTACAGTCACTTACCTCTTTATTCTTTAGTTCCTGAGCTTTTATCTTGATCAATTCAGCTTCCCACAAGAATTCTTCCTGCATCCATACATGTGACTTATTACACCAACTAAGGAAAAAATATTCATGAGTAGTTATGACAGCACAACCTAGAAATATTTACCTCACAGCGCTCCTGGAATAGCCTCAATGGAACCAATGCAGAATCTACAAGCCACTTAGCCTTAAAAAATGAGAGGAGAAGAATGAGCATCAACAACTCAGGAGAAGCTACAAATTTAGGAAAAAACAGAGAGAGAAAGAAAAGAAAAGAAAAGAAGCAAACAGAAAAGTTGCATTCCAGTAACACTAATAGGCACCTACCTATTCTATGCTGGCCAAAATATAAAAAAACATTTCTTCTTTTTTTTTTTTTTTTTTGGTGTTGGTGGGTTGGGGGGGGGGGGGCGCGCTGTTTTGGGGTAAGTAATTGTATTTATAATCAAGGGGTAAAAGATAAGGCGTAGACCCAATAACACAGTCCCAGCACCAACACTGCAGTAGAATAATAAGCAAATGAGCCTAAATAAGCAAACCAGCTTAAGATGCTGATCAAGACAAAGTCTAACAATTACATAAACAGTAAAAGAAGAAAGGCTAAAAAAATCCAATACCGTAATCATTAAGTAGAGACTCTTCAAAGCTCACATCCCAACAATACTATCAGACATTTACATGAATTTCTCAATCCTGCAACTATTCCTATTACATATGACATACAGTAGATAAGAGTGCTATCTTTTATCTAACAAACACTGGTGGCTCCATCCAGTCCAAAAAATGAGTCCTTCCAACAGTTTCTTTTAGTGAGAGAGTCGGGGAACATTTAGTAAGTGATAACTTGCTAAAGGATTGAACTAACAGTCCATTCACTTAAGAGGAATGGCCATTCATTCCCTCCATGTTCTGCATAAAACGCCACTGTTACAGTGTTCACTTCAAGGGAATGACAATTCATAATGAATTCCTATTATATAAAATGATGAATAACAATCCACATAATTTGCCATTCAATGGTTTATTTATCAATTTATGTCATAAATACCTCTAGCTTAAAAATGTCACATATACAATTATCTTCTTTTTGTAATAAAGATAAGGGACATTACAAATATTTTATATTTGCTTCAATAATTACTTATTTTATCTTTTATGCCCAAATAAACATTATAATAGTAATTACGGCTCTATTATATTCCTACTGAATTAGAATTTCTTTCCTTTTTTACTCTATACAATAAAGTGAACAAGCCATGAAATATGGACAGTATAAGTGTTTTTGGGCAATAAAATCAAATATAGAGGGAGCCCAAGGAGCCAAATTACCAAGCATGTATAATTATCTTGAATAGTAACCAAAGCATCAACATACATCTCTTGCCTGCCATGGAATCAGCAGCAACTCTAAAGTTTACCAATTTAGGAATTTCTGAATCTATGCTTATTTTCAACTCCAAGAAGCTTTTTGTCACTTACCATGCCCTTCGTGGGCCCTAGATATTAATTAAGGCATACACCATAAGCCACAGCTTTGCTAAACCACACTACTTTCTACTTAATTACTTTCCCCTCATTGCATGCAAGCTTATTCATTTTCTCATTCTCCTATCTGAAAACTGAAGATTATTTTACTATTAGTCATACAATTTGAAGAAGCAATGACACATCTAAACCCCAAGCAAACTAAATAATTAAAATAAAACCAATCACATTCATGCCCTGTACAGATAGCCTTTTATCTATATCTTAAGAATCAAAGTCCATCAACATGTCATTGATCCAACCAAAGTGACATTCTATTTTAAATACCTTCCAAAAACATAAATGTCTAGCAAATAGTCTATCTTGAATTAATCTCCTTTAGCACCACAAGCCTGGAACTTTTTTTTTTTTTGGGTGGGGGGAGGGAGAGGGGGGTGGGGGGATAAATCAAAAAAATTCATTCTTGGAACTTTAACATGTCAAAACTCAAAACTAAGCTCTCCATTGGATAGATCTCACCACATTTTTTTTTTTTTTATTTAGTGTGTCTACTAAATTGACCAATAGACTCCGGAAATACTTGGGTCAAGTCACATACGGAAACTTTTAGGGAAGATTCAAGATCCATTATTCAAAGTGGTAAGTTATGGCATATCAAAAAAGCAATAGGTATGGTAGGTTATATAACAAGGTAGTAGGTTGCAACTTGACCCAAGTAGGTCTCCCCAATAGAGTCCCTTTAACTAACCAAAATTACTAATAATATGGAAGAAACCAGAAGGAAACAAAATTACTAAAGACATTCAAACACAAAGCAAAAAACCAGATGCAGCAACATCATATGGAAGCAACCACTTCAACTAACCACATATTTTCAACAGGTAAACCTCATAAATTCAAGAAACATGAAAAGATATTGAAAATAAATCCATAATGAATTGCAAGAAAAAAGCTTGTCGAGAGGAACCACTAACCAATTTAATGAGGCGTGTGCGGGACTCTCCAGGCAACGTAAGCTGCAAAAAGCACTTTCACATCATATCTCAAGTTTCCACCAAACAGAAAATAGTTAAATAATAACCATCAACAAAAAATTATTGCATAATGATCTGCAAAAAGAATATTACTACCTCAACACAGCTAGCCACACGCACTCAAAAGAAAGATGCATGTTCTTGAATCACAAAGGTTCATGTCAATGGTGACTTCAGAATTAGACACAACTAGAATGACCATGTTATTCATGTTTGTCAAGCAAAAGAAAAATAAAAGAGGAAACAGTTTATGCCGTTTAGAATGGATAACCTGCAGAAACTACCAACTCAAGAAAAATGATTACCATCATCCTATATTGTACAGATTTACTCTACGTGAATTTCCAGATATTTCACAAGGCCTCATAAAACTAAAATAGTGATTAGATTACATGCTCCCAACCAATAATGTTTCCTTAAACCCACTAGACTACAAAAAATTTGAAAACCATCTAATGGATATCTCTACATTTCTACAACAATTTTCTCCACATTCCACCCTTTTAACAATAGAACAACAGGTAGCAAAATTAAGACCATATTAAGTGTTCCAACTCCTGTACAAAATGTCAACAAAAGGTTAAAATGCAATATTATCCTTCAGGTCCCCGTCTTGCCCAGGATGGGTTGGAGGCCAGGCGAAGAGAAGAGAGAGAGTGGGGTGGGGAACCCGTTCTCTTAATTAAGTTTGAATACCAGTAGTATAATTGGCACAGACACTTAATTTTGCTCAACAACACATAAGCAATAAATATGAATAGGTTTAAGAAAAACAGGAAAATAGATAAAGTCAATAAAAGAGCCCCACAGTATCTTAAAATTTCTAAAAATTGCCACCAAAAGGATTGTTCCACCCAAGACAGGAAGTTTGCCCAAAGTCACACTAGCCAAGAACTCAAGAGTTCTCTGTCTCAAAGAGGCTCACGATATCCTAAAATCCCTAAAAATTGTCACCAAAAGGATTTTTCCTCCCTGGACAATAAGCCTGCCCAAAGTCACATTGGCCAAGAACTCAAGAGTTCTCTGTCTCGTATTCCCTGTCAAAATTATCACCACCAACTCCAGCCGAAAGAGCCTGTTGCAATGGTACACCGTAAGCAAAAATCTGTTGAATTTAAGAGACAATCCTTTGGCTTGGCAATTCATCATCATCATCCTTTGCTCTAAAGCACTCTGGTTTTAACATCTATTGAAGAAGCCACAACTTGTATTCTAGTCACTTCTAATGGACTCCTGCCTCCCACTAGCATTGCAACTCGTCAGGGTTTCTATGTGTTTCCTTGTACATCTTTGGATTTCTATCTAATGATCCAAAACTTAACCCTGGATGCAAATTGAAGAAAGGTTTATTTAACTCATTTTGCCTAATTACTCAAAGCCCTTAGAGAATAAAAAACTTTAATGAGGCTAAGCTTCTTTCCTTTGGTTGAGACAACCTCTCGAGTCCAGTATTTTTAAGAGCTTGGACTATGGATGGGATCGTCAGTGAAGGGGGCAGGAGGGAGGAGTTAAATATTAGCATAGCTTCCCTTTTTTTTTTTTGCTATCAATTGTAACTTGGGAGACAAATTACCTTCCATCATAAAATCAATAATTCTTAAGACCAATACATACAATTTAGTTCCAAGCATGAATACATAGTAATGGCTCAAATTAAAGGGTCTTCTCCAGCATTGCCTAGTAAGACCCAATTGAAGTGCCTTCTCCGTTTTTATCAATTCACGTCATTTACTCATCCATACATCAGAGAGTAATATCGAAGCTAGCTTGAAAAAACAACAGAGCAATGAACTAACGCCATTGAGCAATCAAGTAAGAAACTCACGTCAAGAGCCATTTGACTAACAACATCTGCAAAAGCTGAACCAAGCTCCTGCTTTGTAGGTTTATCTGCAAACTCAACAGCTTCTAATGCAAACTTACACTTGAGAAAGGGCAAATCTCCTCGAACCTGCGCAGAATAATCACGCCAAAACCAAAAACCAACGCTCAATCAAATAAAAAGGAAAAAGAAAGTGAAAACGAGGTATCTGGTTTAACACATACTAAGCTCCAGCAAAGCTCGTATAGGAAACGAAGCGTAGAAACAGGATGTGGAGGCCTGAGGCTGGGGTTTCCATTGCAGGTCTTCCATTCTCGAAGTATGTCCACGGTTAGATATGTACATTCTACCGGCGGTAGAGACATGTTTTAAATTGGAAAAGAAAAACCCTAATTTGTAGAGAATGATAAAATTAGGGATTGCTTATTCAAGGAGAAAGAGAACTTAACGGAAGAATTAGGGTTTTTATTCTTCTTCTTGTTACTGTCTTCGTTTTCCAGAGGTTAATTTTAATGGAGAGAGACAAGGTTGAGACTTCTTGGTTTAATAAGTTTTTTCCAAAACCCAAGTTAAATTGTAGAGAGTACCTGTTGTGGCAGTAAATAAAAGATGATGTTTGTATTCGGGTACAATTCGAGCATATAGGCCGTCTGTTTTAAGCTAAATTTTTCTTCTTTTTTTTTTTTTCGCCCAAACTAAGAAAAAGGAATAAAATATTAATATTTTTAAAATTGATTATGAAAATACTATAAAAAAAAATTATTTTCGATTTTATGTAACATGATCTCATATCTTGAAGAGGAGGTCATAAGTGACTAACCTTGTCTCTTCGGGAGACGAGGTCTCTTTCTGTAATGACCTCGTCTCTCGAAGAGACGAGGTTGCACCGCGTGTGACTTCGTCTCTTCAAGAGACGAGATTAAATCAACACGTTATATTCTCCGTGTGCGCTTCTTCTTCCCCATTTCCTCCTTTTGCTCGCCGAACCCTAATCGGAAATCCAATTTTCCTCCAATTTTTGCAGTCGAAATCCACAAATCGACCGTAGTTATTCCTTATAGCTTTGGTCGAGAGGCGGCGACCAGAGACACATACTTTCCACATGACCATGGGCGAGTGGTCTGTGACCTTACAGGATGTTTCTGTCCTTACGAGCCTCCCTGTAGATGGATTGGCAGTTACGGGCACGGCTAGGCTGGATTATCCTGATTTTATGCGAGGAGTTGCTAGGTCTCCGACCCCAGTCCGACGTTGACATGGATGGTGGTCGCCTAAAGATGTCGTGGTTGGATAGCCACTTCAGCGACCTACCTGATTTTGTTGACGATTTGATGATCAAACGCCACGCTTAGGCGTACATTTTACTATTGCTTGGGGGATTTATTGTCGCAGACAAGTCATTTAATTACGTCTACCTTATGTACCTTTAGCTACTCCGAGACTTTGCAATGTCGGGACAGCACGCGTGGGGAGCAGCCTGTTTGGCCTGGCTATACAGGCAGCTATGCTTAGCTTCCCACGTCGACACGGGGGACATGGCAGGGCTGTTAGTTGTCTTGCAGATATGGGCATGGGAGCACTTCCCCCATATTGCCCCAGTTCGTCGACTACACACGTCAGTTACTGCGAGCTGCCCACTCATTAGCCATTGGGGTGCGACTTTTGACGTGACCCGAGTATCGACACATCTGCTGATTGAGTACTACGCTTCTTTCGATCGACAGACGGCGCATCAGGTATGACATCCGTTCTCTCCTATACCTCTATTGATTTCCAATGACTTGTACTGTTAAATTGCTATAGTTCGATGGTTTGTTAACGCAATATTATACTTTTGCTACTGCATCAGGTGGTATGGGACCCATATAGTTCGATCTTGCCCTCTCTGCCTCCATATTGCCTTACGGGTAGCGATGTTTGCCGTGCACGAGTTCCACTGGTATGCTTCTACCTTGTCGAGCACTACTACCCTAACAGAGTGCTTAGACAGTTTAGTGGCTTCCAGGGGATCCCAGCCCCGCCCCCCGCTGCCTACATGAGACCCCTCCATGAGATTGACATGAGAGGACGTTCCGAGTGGAACTGGCAGGTCGAGCATGCCAGGTGGATAGCTGAGTGGGATACTCGGCGTGATTGCATAGTTGAGCTACCAGATTTGCCTGCTGGGACATCTAACGATTACTTCCAGTGGTATCATGCGATCACCCGACGCTGAATCGGTCGCACGGGAGCTATCATACGATACATGGTAAGATAACTGTCTCTATAAGCTTTATATAGACTTGTACTTACTTGGCAGCTACTCACCGATATAATGTTTTGCTATTACTCGCAGGCTGATTTTATTTATAGCATCCCAAACATGTACCCAGAGCTCACTCCATCCACTACACGAGATATATGTCGTGTGGTGGAAGAGTTTATGGGGTTGAATTTCAATGATCCAGTGCCACCAGCTCCACTATCAGCAGCAGCGCGGGGTGACCCACAGTCTCATACCGTACAGAGACGACAGCCTCCTAGAGAGAGGCGTGGGCCGGGACGGGGCAGGGGTCGGGGACGAGCTTGAGCACCAGGTATACGGATCAGAGATGAGCCTGAGCCGTCCGATCTACCTTCACTTGATGAGCCTGGTCCTTCCCAGCTCACTCAGGAAAAGGCTGGCCCGTCATCGACATCTTACTATATGAGGGACACCCCTATGCCAGACCCGTCATACTCTGAGTTCCATACCCCCTTGGCTCCACAAAAGAGATGACCATCGCTATCACATGATATGGGGGAGGGGCTCACATAGGTCAAGCCAAACCCTATCCCGTTCCATCAGTACAGTGCTGCTACTGCACATGAGGATGCTGCAGTTACAGATATTGTTCCATCTACACAGCATCCTCATCTGCGTACCCCGTTACCCAGGACGTACGTAAGGCGGGATAGAGGCCGAGGACGAGGGAGGAGGAACACACCTCAGCAACAGTAGTAGATGATAGATTTTCTTTATTTTAATTGTTGCATATAGCTTCTTACTTTTTGGTATTATTCTTGTATGTATATTATACTCCTTTTCTCTTATACATTTTAAGAGAACAATCAATCAGTATTTCGTTTCATATTATATGTTACAAGTCTACAAATTTCCATATTTTCATTGTACTGTGCTGACAAATAATCACAATACAGCTGTGATTGAATGATTCGGATTGGGATTTAGAACGTGTGTTTAGGCGGAATTGTATTATAGCCGTGTTGATTTTGGTTAATGGCTCGTATAGCTATTTATATTTCTACTTGACAGGTTTTATATGTAATTTTTTGGGTTTCTCAAGTAATAAATTGAATTTTGTGGAGGAAGACCTGACATCATCTCTTCAAGAGACGATGTCACATATAACTAACCTCGTCTCTCGAAGAGACAGATCAGCCACTTACGATCTCGTCTCTTCAAGAGACGAAGCCATATTGCCTAAAATCGGGAATAATTTTTTCTCGATGGCATTTTCGTAATTAATTTAAAAATATTAATATTTTATTCCTTTTCCCAATAAGCTAAATATTAAAAAAAAAAAGGCAAATCCTTTATTTTCTTTTATTTTCTTTCCTTGTTATGATTTACGAGGATATCTTAATTAGAAAGGCAAATCCTAATCTGAAAACACTTACACTCTTTTAAAATGGAAAGTTGTTTTTCAAATTAATCTTTGTAGGTTATAGGAATGCAATATTCCTTTAATTTTTATTGTAATTAATCGATAAAGTATATTTTAAATATGAACATAATTTATTAGAAGAAAATGAAAAATTATTATAAAATTATGTATGTGAACTGATGGTTTGTAAATAAATTTTGTAAAATAATATATATTTTACACTCTTATTTAAAATATTTAGCATAATGTACCAGTATAATAACATGCTAATAATAAATTATTTGCATACAACAACGTGTTACATAGTAGTGGTAGGTCAAACACCAAAAACTTTTTTCAACATATTTCTATAAATGTAACCAAACACATGAATATATTTTATTTTCAGGAAAACATTTTTACGTAAAACGTTTTTCTAAATATAAGATATTTTTCTTGAAACAAAGGGGATTTCAAAATAGAAGGAAATAGATATAATTAGGGGGAAAATAAGAAGAGATTAAAGAGTATCGGCAAGACACATGCAAATGGATATTACACTTTTCCCTTTTGTGAGTCTCGAAAGGTATTTAAGCAAATTAAGAGAAAAATGAAGCAGAGTAAGAGCAGAAAAGCTTACAAAGAGAGTTTCTTGAAGTATGTAGTATTATTTCCACAAAAGGATATGAGTATAAGAGAGGAAGTAATTCTTAAAAGTAATTCTAAGCTAGATTGTGAGTGATTTTGTGTATGTGTTTTTTTCATCTGAATTTTCGTGTCTACAAAGAATGAGCTTCCATCTATTTATAAAAGAATAGAGAAGCCTATTTCTATTTTTCCAGTTATCCTATCTTTCAGGGGTATAAGGGGTATACAAAATTTGTAAGAAAAAGGAAAAAAAGGAAAACAACTGTTTACAACTATTTGAGAACTATTCTGTAACTGTTCCTACATGTCTTATCTGTCAGTGTTTGTCCTCCTATATGTAACTGTTCTTGCAAGTCTTGTCATTAATTCTAGTCTTTTGATTTTTCATATTGATTTATTTCTTCCATGATTGAGGCGTCTTCTTCATAAACTTCAGCCTTCATAGAGTAGTTGGTGTTTATGTTTCTCCATATTATCATGTTATGAGAGGAAAAGATATTATAAATCTGTGATTGGTAAATCAAGTAATTTTCTTTGAATGGTAGTGTGGTTGTATGGGCAATTGCACAAGCTATCCAGTTTTTTATCTGTAATTCTATTGGTTTTTCACATGTCTTTATTTCTTAAGTAGGGTAAGTAAGTTCATATATACCATTTATTTTCATGTTGTGACTAGCAAGCCTAATGTCAAAAGTTAGCCATTCTGGTGGAATGCTCTTGATATTCATTTTTATTTTCAAGGTCTTGCTCTTCTCACAAGTGTCAATTTCTCCTTTTATTGTACATACAACCTCTTTTATTGATGTTCTAAATTCAAAGTCCAAGAATTTCTAAGGTTGTCCATAAACGTTTTCCAGTAATCCATAGTCCAGGAGAGTTTATTCAGTAAATCCATATCCTTCTATGTAGAGGGGGTCAGAGGTGTCAAGGCAGATGTTTATTTTGTAAATGATGTAATCAACTTCTCCTTTATGATTGTAGTAATAGTCACAAGTAAATATGTATTCATCTTTTGCATGATTTTTTGCATATTCTTGAAACATAAAAAAAGGCTTCCAAAATTTGTTGCAGGAATGGGAAGTAATAGCTGTTCTTGCTCTTTTTGGTAATTTTTCAACAAAATTCATTCTATTGAAGAAAATGCAACTCTTTGTTTTCTCGAAAGCCTCTTCTTTGTTTATATTAGATTGTAAACAGTGTCTATAGCTAAGTTGTCTATAAGTCAGCCATTTTTCAACTTTTTCATTTTTGACTTTTAGTAACTCAGTGTCTCTTTCTCTTTTGAATTCTGAAGCTAAACAAGGTTCAACTCCAAAATCACTGTATCTAAGTTCAGTTTCCGATAATTCTATTGCTTCTTGTAAAGAATGACATCCTCGCACAAACTGGTCAAATGTAATTTTCAACTTGAGCTTTTGCATAGATCCAATTTTTGTAAATTCCAAGATTGAATTCTTTTATAACAACATAACAGTAATACTTTTTGTTTTTTGTTATGTGTAAGCCAGTATGTAATCCAGTGTTGATATTGTTCATCTCCATGTAATTCAGTAATTCCAAGCACACTCTTACCTTGTTTTTATCCAAGTTTTGTAGTCCCTAAACAGCATCTATCAGTGTTTTTTGTTCAACTGTAATATTTGTTTCATTAATTTTAGGGTGTTTAAAGGCTTGTGTGTTTTTTGGATTTTGGCCTGGGATCAGTAACTCGATGTCCACAAACATCATTTTTTCGATCGGAGGAAAATAGTTTTTTACTAGCTCATTTCCAATAAGTCTGATTTTCTTTTGAAAAGGTGTAAGTAAAGTGAGAAAAGGTAGTCTGTAAGGGAATGAAAGGTTTTCTTATGAGTATTGAGAGGTTTGAGATAAGAATTGGGAAGATTGAGATTCCTGTAACTCTTTTTGTCGCTGTAAATCTCTAAGAATCCCGTACCTATTATCTATTGTTGATGTACCTGCTCAAGAGATCAGGCAAATCATTATCTTTTCCTTTTATGTGTTCAGATTCAACATTACATCATTTGTTTATCAGTAAATTTGACCCATCTTTTCTGTGATATACTTTTTTCATTTCTTTTCTTGTAAAACTTAACAATAGCTTCACAGTCTGTTCTGACTAATATCTCCTTTTTATTAATAAAAAATAAGCTCAAAGAGTTTAGTCCACATAGAACAACCATTAATTCCATGTCTATACTACTTTTCAGTCCTTTTTCTTTAAATTTGCCACTATTGTATCTACAAATCTCTTCTTATTTTTTCAAAGAATATTAATGGGGTTTTCTAATCAGTACAACTTCCCATCTATTTTCACAACCATCTGTTTCTACAATTAAAAAATCTGTATCTATGGGTAATCTTAATTCTGATAACTCTTTAGATAGAGATTTTACTTTTTCTATTAATTGTAATTCTATTTTATCTAATTTTGCAAAAGTGTGAGTCTTTTTATAAAGTAATTTAGTCTACTTTCCTAGATTCTTGATAAAAGGTCTAGCATAATTTATAAGTCCTAAAAATTGCTATAACTTCTTTTTGTCATTTATTTCTGTAAATTCCAAAAACTTTTTAGCTATGTGTTGCCGTAACCTTATTTTTCCATTTCCTATATCTACTCCTAGAAATTCTATATTTTTTTTGTAAAACTGTATTTTCTTTTGACTGACAATTACTCCATTATTTTGAAATTATGTAAGTACTTATTTCAAATGAGTAGTATGTTCTTTCTCATTTTTTGAAAAAATAAAAATATCATTTATATATACACAACAAAAGGATATACACAAACAAAAGGATATTTATCAAAAATAGCATCCATTTTTCTTTGGAAAATTGCTGGCCCATTTTTTAATCCAAAAGGCATAGCTAGCCATTCAAAATGTCTTAAGGGGCAAGTAAATGCAATCTAAGGTATAGATTCTTTTTTCATTTTAACTTGCTAAAATCCCGATTTACAATCAAATTTGCTAAAAACATGACAATTCTGTATTCTATTGAGTAAGTATGTTTTATCTGGTATATTGTATCCATTAGTTTCTGTATTGTTGTTTAATTTCCTGTAATCTATTACCATTCTACTTTTTCCTCTAACCATTTCACTATGTTTTCTAACTATATAAGCAAGGCTTCTATGTGGACCATCTGATCTTCTTATGACTCCTATTCTTAATAACTCATTAATATGTATTTTAAAATCATCTCTACCTATGTTATGGCAAACTATCTAGATTTATTATCTTTAATTCACATTCTATCTTATTTCTATTCCATAATTTTATTGAGTCATTACCAATTATTTCTTCCTTTTCTATTTTACTTAGTATCATGTCTATTTCTATTTTTCCTGTTTCTATTAAATTGTAAACAGAGTTACATTTTATATATTTTGTTTCTATTTCTAAATTATCAAAGTTTTCTAAAAATTATGTAAATAGCTCTCCATCTACTGAGTCTCCTTCCTCCTTTTTGTCTTTTGTTTTTGTTCTTTTTGTTTTACATTTTCCTATTTTATCACATTTACAATTATCCATAAGCCTAGGTGTTTCTCTTGTTAAAAAAGTAACTCCTCTTTTTATAATTATCATTCCTAATCTGTCATTTACAATAAATTGTAATCCTAAAATACATACATGCCTTTTAAAGTCATATATCTTACATAAGTTCTAGAGCTCTTAAATTTGTAAGTCCATCCTTCTTCAGTTTCTATTTCTATAAAATGATCAGTAAGTATCTCGCAATATTCAAAAAGCTTACCATCCATTTGTTCGGCTTTGATATAGTGTTTTCCTAATATCTCTATAATCCATTCTTTTGGTATTATCTTTTTGTCTATTAAGTTATTTGTGTGTCCTATGTCTATGAGTGCTTCTGTTTCTAAAACTTCAGTTCCTACTATAAATCTTACTTTTATCGTCATATTTGTAATTTGTAATCCTAATTTCTCATCTATTTCTCTGTTTATGCAAGTCTTGACCATTTTATTTTCTTCTAAAAAGATTTCGTCTTCTTGTATTAATGTGTTTTTACTTTTGTCTTCTTTTGTAATTCTTCCAGCCTATCTACCCTTTCTTCTATTATAAGTATTCTTGTTTCTATTAAGTCCGAATTCATGTTCCCTCTATTATAATTACTATTCTTATTAAGTAATTCATATTTTTCTCCTTGTAAGTCAAGACATTTTTTACAACTTTCTGTCTGACAGTTTTTACACCTAGATCTAATGTGATATGAGGGTATATAAGACAGTATTTACATGGATGATCATCTGATCCTGATTCGTGTACCTAATTATGTTCACAACTTGTTTATACCTCTACATATCCTCCTATTCCTTCATTTTTTGTAAGGTTTAATTTGTCCAACTCATTTATAACATCCAATATTTCTTTTGGGTTTCTGTACTTAGGGTTTTCTTTTCTTAGTAAATCCGTAACAAAAGGTTTTTCTTCTTTATCACTATTAATATTATTAACATTTTATTCTAATACATTTTATTCTACTGTTACTATACTATATACAGTCTCTGTTTCACTCATTTGGTCATATATTGCTATTAAGTCTTCTTCTAGGCAATTTACTACCATGACTCTTTTATCATGTAAATTATGTCTTTTAGAACAGTCTCTTGACAGATGTCCTTCTTCTCTACATGCAAACAAGTTAATTTATTTTTGTAAACTCTTCTTTTGCTATACTTTCTAACATGCTTTTCCTTATCTAGGAATGGTACTCTTGCATCACTTTGTCTTTTATAGTATTTCTTTATAGGTCTGTAAACTTGCTTGTCATTTTTATTTCTTTTATACCTATTATTCCTTCTTGTTCTTTGTCTTTCCCTTCTTAATCCATAAACCCGTGGTATTTAAATCTGTTCACAGTAACTATATTCTCCTTTAAGTTATCTTGTAATTTGTATGTTTGTACATTTTTCTACTAAAAATCTAATTATGTACTATATTATGGTTCCTAAATGGTTCAATATGGGAGTATTAACTAACTTTGGTTCTATTATCTCTTTAAAATTTTTGTACATCTCTTGTCTTAGGGCTCCTAGTAATTTTAAAAGTACTTTATCAGTAACAATTGGTTCATAATAACATCCTGCTAAATTACAATAGTAAAAGAAATCATTTAAATAAGGTTTTATGTATCTCCAGTTTCTAATATGTAATTGTTCCAAAAATCTCATTGCATCCATTTGGTCCCTTTGAGTATGATATGTGTTTGGTTGGGTGGATAGCAGTAAATATGTTACCTTATTAGTAAAATTGTAAGGGTTAGCTCCTAATTCTATATCAGCAACAAAATCTTGTGGTCATCTTCTCTTGTATTCTTTCCACATTGCTCTTATACTTTCTCCTAAAAATTTTCCAAATAATTGTACATTACAGTAGCTTCTCAGGGTATATTACTAGTTTCCCATTCTCTAGTAACCATCTGTTCCCAATATCTAATGATTTGTGGCCATCTTTGTATATCGTGTGCAGGTATATTCAATATTCTACCATGGTCTATCAAATCTTCTGGCTGTATTTCTAGTGGTAGTCTTCTTCCTAATGGTGTTCTTTCTATGCTTAACTCTCCGTAATTAAAGTATGGTTGTTTAAGAAGTTGTCCTATTACATTAGCATGTCTTTATGTAAAAATTTGTCCTTTATGTGGTTTAGATGCTGGTGATATTGGTGGTGTTGTTCCAAGCTGTGGTGCTGAAGGTGAAGGCATGGTTTCCATTAAGTCTGTAATTTGTTGTAATCTTCCACTTTCTTCCAATTTCCTTACTTCTTCTGTAATTTCTTCTGTGGTTTATGGTTCTTGAAAGTCTAAAGGTGGTAAATCTACTTGTGATTTAGTATCTAAATGTGTTCTGTTTGTAATTCAGTATTTAGGTTCTGATCCAGAATTGTAACTTCTTGTATTTCTTCTGGTACCGATTGTCCTTTTTCTACAAGGATCCTAATTATTCTGTACTGTTCTAATTTGTAATTTTTTGGGTTTTCTAGGCCTGTAATGTTGTATTTATCTATTTAATGTAAGTTATATGGGTGAGTAAGCATTCTTTATTTAACATAAACTTTTCCTAGCTTATTTGGTCTTTTTTCTAAAAACAATATTTTTCAAAGGCTCCTAAGAATCCTTATTCTCTTAAATGTAATATGTTTATGGTTTAATGGGAAGTTATTACCACAAGTCAAGGCCATGTAAAACACGATCTTATTTAATGATCTAAGTATCATATCCGATATGGGAATAAAGTATCACATGTAATGAAATGCTAAATACTGATGATATAGCAAATAGGGACGTAACTACTACGTATAAACTAAAGTTGGAACTTGTTTGAAGCAACACATATGGATCATATAAGAGATATAAATGAAAAGCATCAACTACAGATAAATGTTGATACTCGCTATAAGCATCATATATGAATGGAAGTATGAAATATGAACTAAAAGTATCAAATACAAATAGAAAAATACCGTATATGGACCAAAATACCATATATGGACGAAAAATTTGCCATATATGAACCAAAATACTAGATATTGACAAAATTTGGTACTTAATAATGTAAACCCCTGAAATTTTTTCTTTTCTTGAGAAACGATAATTAGATAAAACAAAAATCTTAAAATGAACCAACTCATTAATATTGTTTATCAAATAGTGAACAATAGCTTAAAGACAAATCACAAAGCATGTATTATACCCGACAGGACTTGATATTGAGCTAAAAACCTAAATATACGACTATTACTCATATCAGCCAAAAACTCTAGCATTACTCGTTCGCACAACATAAAACCGTACATATCAACTCAAAACTATAGACTTTGTCTTATATAAATTAAAACACCCTAACTACTAGTCGAATGAGAAAAATCCAACCATGATCAAGTGTTTTGACACCGGTTTTCAAGAATTTATTCACGATCCAAATTGCATCCTATTGTTGGGTAGAACCATTTAACAAGTACAAAGGCAAGTAAAAATAATAAATGCTACAAAGGAGTAATCTAAGGGGATTTATGACATGATCTTCCCTCTTAGCAAATTAAGTTACTTAAAACCAAAACAACACACTCCTTTATCCCCTTCTCTTTCCTATTACCGTCAGCCCTTAAGAACCGAGACACAAACACGTGTACACACATATTCAACATAATTTCTCCACAATATCCCACCAAGAATAACAAACCAAGATCATCAAGTGAGCAAACTTTTAAGATAAGATGCTAAGGTTCTATGCCTCACTAATTTAAGGTAAGGAAATTATCAATTCTCTAAAGGTTCTTGTGTGTAGATATTTCAAGGTATAACGAGTCATTTTTCTCCTTCTTTTCTTTCTAGGTTTAGTCCATCTACACAAAGGGAGAGGTGGTGTTAAACCACCTCATAAATTCAAGGTAAAACTCCCAAACACTCCTACAAATGTAAAAAATGAAAAAGAATGAAACAAACAATATGTATATATATGTACCAATAGCTCTAAGGTAGGGTGATCGTGCATTTTTCATCCTTAAACATGAGTTTAACAATAAGAAATGAGCAAGGGTAATAGTTTAGCAAAATGAAAAATACCTATATGACCAATAGTAGGTTACGACGTTGTTGGAAAATAAAGGTTAGGAGTTCTTTTTTCATTTTTTTGACATCACATGTTAATATATTGTCATACCCCCATAGGGCACCGTAGTAGTATTAACGCCCTCTTTGCAACAAATAAAAAATCACCATATTTAAATGAGCCAAACAGGGCCTTTCAAGAAAATTCTACGGGCATCAAACTAATAAGACACTCTGTGGCGTGGACAATTAAAATAGGATTACGAGGTTATCAAGATAAGAAATTTCACATACATATAAGTTGTTTATAGCATATTTCCTTACATAAAACTTAGGATAGGCTTCCAAACTTAACCTTACAACTTACACAAAAAGATCGACATGTATCAAATGATCCTATACAAAAGGAACGACATCTAGCTCTCATTCGAGCCCTAGTGTTTCCCTTGAAGTCTACTGCATCCATTCACCTCTAACATGGATAAACTCTATGGATTCTTGAAATCACATAAATCTGTAGGAGCGTAAGCACAC
This sequence comes from Combretum micranthum, assembly GCA_024138025.1. Lineage (NCBI taxonomy): Eukaryota > Viridiplantae > Streptophyta > Magnoliopsida > Myrtales > Combretaceae > Combretum > Combretum micranthum. The sequence continues at coordinate 1,689,383 of JAMXBD010000013.1, read as the reverse complement.
CACAGCTCAGTGAGATAACATGATTAGATCACACTTCAAACAAATGCCATAGAAGTTTTAGTTTCAACCATATGCGATGCCACACTCAATCATATGAAACGCACAATTCAAATGACTGGAATCCAAACCAATGGAGATTTATACCCTATCTTGGGGTTGAAGGACCAGCTTGAGTAGTCCATGCCCAGGAGAGACTGAAAACTAAGGATGGAGAATTTTTTTTCTTTTCCAAATTTACTTAGTATATACATGTGTGTGTGTGTCCTCAAAACCTCAAAAAACTCTATCAAGTATTAACACCCTGAAAGCCAACTCCAACACAAGCGACGTCCTTCGGTGTCTGCTTATTTCCCGTAGGGTTAACAACCTTATGATAACCCTAACTAAGCTCACCAGTGTGACAAGGCATTACCGTGGAATTGGAATATTAATATGAGACATGGGTACCGTGTTAATTTACTGTGCTATCGTGTAATGCACATCTATTTTAGATTAAGGGTCGGATAAGACTTAGATCAAGTCATTGGCGATCATACAATATTCAAACAATCATCAATATTCATTACACATCAACAACAAGAAGTTTGTTACCACTTCTAATATTAAAGCTTATCACACATTCAAGCACCATACATCACACATTTTTTCCATCCCCATACATAAGCAGTTACATTTACATAGAGGCAGGTGCAGCTACATTACAAGCACAATACCGTGATAAGATTCAAGTCACTCACTTGTGCATCCTACATAGAGATTATGGTAGTCTACTAGAAACTTTGGATCTTGGTTTATGGTTCCTATAGAACAACAAGCATATATTATCATACATATAAGAGAGAAAGAACTCTTATCAAAGCTTACGTGTCTTAGATTATCGTTATAAACTTTTTAACTTATGTGGTTCTTAAAGCTTACATGATAGTTTGAGTCGACGGTAGCTTAGGAAAGGGTCGTGGGGTACATCGCAACTAGAAAACTAAGTCGCACCTTAGCAAATTAGGGGTTCTGTGCTATTAAAAAGGCTTACGGTTTTTGTCGTGGGGTATGTCGAGGGCTCGGATTTAAGTCATGACAGAAGCTATGCCCTAAACACTTGATTTATTTTAGCTGCAACAACTCTCAGTGTCCATCGCAGGGTAAGTTGAGGGCTCAATTTTGGCCCTTGATAGATATTATGCCTTAAAATTTACCCATCAACACTTATGCAAAGCCTATCAATGATCCACCTTGAGGGCAAAACTAGGTTGCAATCACCAACAACATACAGAATATCCTCTAACTTACTCCACTTCACTGCTAACTCTTCCATAACAGATCTTAGCATCAAAACGCGTATAAAGATAACATATTAACCTATACAACTCACCGACTTAACATGAGTCTTGTCTTCTTATTCCTACCTCTAGATCCAACATAGGAGCTTCTAAGGTAGGTTCACTCTATTATATTACATGTTATGCCATATTTGTTCATATGAGCTAAGTTAGTTTTATTCAGAGCTTTTAACAGACATTTTACATTCTAAGCCTAAACAAACTCGCAAAGCAAACTTTTACTCATTTTATCATTTCTTAGCAAACAAGATTCCTTTTAGCTTTTTAACATATAACATCTATTAAAAACGACATTTCGTATGCGAATGGTGAAATGTGCATATGTACTAGTGTATTTGATAAAGATATTTTCTAAAACCTTTGAAAATAAAGCAAATGAAGATACCCATCGTGCTTTTTAAGATCACTTCACGTCCATCTTTCTAAAACACTGGTTGTAAAGCTTGTGAACACTTTCTTGGAGTTTTTAAGGTTAGGAAAGTGAAGGTTTGAAGAAATGATTTTGAGTATGTAACAGATATTATGTTAGAAAAAGTAGATTTCGAATATATGGTGCTCGTATTCTAAAAACAATGATGTTTAGTTGGTGTAACTTCCAAATCTCCTATTATTTTTCTTTTGTGTAAAAGAAAACAGGTATGGTGTGGAAATTGTCATTTTAGCATTTAATGAGAGAAAATTTATTAAAAGAAAGGGCAACATGACATGCTTTAAAACTTATAGTGGATAACTTGCAAAATAATTTATAATACTTTTGGAAAAAATTTAATTATAAGAAATGAAAATCAAAACCTTTATTGTATATAAAACAAATAGATTATGATATCTAATAAACATTAATTTATATATAACAAAAACATCTATTATTTCAAGACACAAAAATTAAAAACAAGATTTAGATTTCAAAACTTGCAGAAGCAAACTTTAAATTATTAACTAAAGCCTTGCCAGTTCTTGTATTATTTTTAAACCGTTTATATTTAATCGAAGCATTAAAGATTTTAATTCCTTAAAAAATATTTTTTACTCATGCTTTGGAAAAAAACCCAGGGATTACATTGTCCTCCTTTAAAACAAGCTTTGTCCTTAAAGCTTAAGACGTACATAGTGCAACAAACAACTATGAATAAACCTTTCTGATGTCCTCTCCGGATTCCCATGTAATCTCTTTAGTTTGCGGATCCCACAACACTTTAACGTATCTTATCTCTTTGTTCAAAAGAGTCTGTGCTTTAGAATCTAAGATTTGTAGTGGATGTTTCATATGTCAAGTTTTCCTTAAGTAGGATACTCCAGCGTAACCATCTCATCAAATTTAGGTACATATTTCCACAAAACTGATACATGGAAGATACTATATATATTAGCAAGGTTGGGTAGAAATGCCAATGGATATGCCAAATTTCCAACTCTTTACAATATCTTATAAAGGTCTAACATACCTTGGCTCAACTTCCCTTGTAATTGTCCTTTATACAAACTTTTGATTGGCCTGATCTTAAGACACACATGATCTCTTGCATTAAACTCAAGCTCCCTTTATTTCACATCGGCCTAACTCTTCTATCAATCTTATGCCTCTTTTATTTTTTATTTGATTACTGCCACTTTTATCATCTGCCTCTTATATTAACTCAAGTCCAATGGCTACACTTTCCAAATTATCATAAAACAAAGGTGACTTGCGCTTTTGTCCATATAAAGCTTGGTGGCATCTTAATACTGGAATGATAGCTATTGTTGCATGCAAACTCCACTAGCGGCAAATGTAGATCCCAACTTCCTTTAAACTTTAGCATACATGCTCATAACATATCCTCTAAAGTCTATATTGTTCTTTCTGTTTGACCATTTGCTTGAGGATGATACGCAGTGCTGAACTTTAGCTAAGTTCTCATGGCTCTTTATAAACTAGCCTAAAACCTTGAAAAAACCCTTAGGTCCTGATCTGAAATAATTCTTGTTGGCACACCACGCAATATAATAATTTTCTTGATGTATATTCGTGCCAATTTTTCCAAGGAACACATCATATTTATGGGTAGAAAATGAATAGATTTAGTAAGTTGATCCACAACTACCCATATTCCATCATAACCAACATTAGTCATTGGTAAAGAGCTCATAAAGTCCATTAAAATCTTATTCCACTTTCATTCGAGGATAAGTAAAGGTTGCAACAGCCCACATGGTCTTTGATGTTCAGGCTTCACCATTTGCAGATCTCACATTAAGCAACAAAAACCATTATATCTCTCTCCATTTCATTCCACCAATATGCACTTTTAAGCTCTTGATAGGTCTTAGTTTTATATGGATGTATTGTATATCCTAAATAATGTGCCTCATGCATAAGTTTCTTCTTCAAAGCTGTATCATTTGGCACATATAACATATTACTTATATTTAAGACTTCTTCTCCGTCTACATGAAACTCTTTAAAGTTTCCTTATGCAAGACCTTAAATGATCTTTTGACACTTTGAACCTTGTTTTTATGCTCCCTTAATCCTTTGTAACGAGGTTGGTTCTACAACTAGATTTGCAATCTCAACTTTTGGATCGTGCAAGATAAATTCTAGGTTCATCCTTTTAAACTCTCTGATAAGCTCTTTCAGTCCCGTTAGCATCGAGACTACCTCTCCATGGCTCTTACAACTCAAAGCATCCACAACTACGTTGACCTTCCCTAGATGATAGTTGATGCTTAAGTCATAATCCTTGATCAACTCTAGCCATTTATGTTGTCTCGTGTTCAACTCCTTTTGAGTGAAAAGGTATTTCAAACTTTTATGATCGGTATAGATTTCACACTTTTCTCTATACAAATTGTGTCGCCATATCTTCAAAGCAAAAAACAATAGTTGCTAGTTTCGAATCATACATCAAATAATTCTCCCCATGTGGCTTTAAATCTTAACGCATATGTAATCACTTTTCCACTTTGCATTAATGCGCATGGTTTTCAAACTCGCGAGTCTACTAGTACGTTTCTACGAGTTTATGAGTTGATAATGAGATTTCGATTCAACTCGCATTCAAAATCATTTTTTGAGTAAACTCGTAAATAGACTCGTAGAATCGTAAGTAGAATCGATAGAATCGGTGGTAGAATCGATAATAGAACCGTGAGTAGAATTGTAGTAAAATCGTAAAGTTGTAATTTTACACTTTTTTTTCTATTTGAACTTCAAAAATGCAATCAATTTAATATATTTAAATTTAGGGTTTTTAGGGCTGGTTCTTGATATTTATCTTAATGTAACTTAATTTTAGTTTTTTTAATTTTTTTCCTTTTATTTCCCTTTCTTTTGTATTTTTCAGAGAGTTATTTTCTTTTATATTATATACTCTGATATATTTTGAACAATTTGATTTTTTGTGCAAATATATAGTGAACATGAAAAACTGCACAAAACTAGCTACTCACACATGATAATTTAAATGATTTGCAATACATCTTAATAATTGTAGATTATGAATCTTCATTATATAAAAATAATTATTTTAATTATGAAATTGCACTAAATATATTAATAATAATTTTTGAATTATGATTGGTAAAACTTAAAGTTTGGTTGTATGTAACTAATTTAATCTAAATTCTTTATTTTCATAATTTATTTAAAGTTTTATTAGTTTAGTAAGTACATTGATGGTTTTTGCAAGTAAATTTATATTAGTTGTAGAATCTTACGATTATACGTTACGATTCTACGGACCACTTAGCGATTCTAGGTAAAAACTCTAATTTAACAACCATGCTAACACGTATCTTGACCCACACTTTGATGTGTCACCATAGATGGCAAAAGAATCCGCATCATTAGGTAGAATCAATATCAGTGCTAATATCAACCTTTTCTTTAGTTCTTGAAAACTCTGTTCTCTCCTTTCGTTCCATTCAAACTTTTCACCTTTCCTGGTTAACTAAGTCCAAGGCAAGGCTATCTGTTGAACTTGTATGTTCGATGTGGATTTTGATGAGACAATATGATGCATAATTAACTATTCAATTATGGTAAATTGCACTTAATTAGTCAAACATATAATGGATAATATGCGAGAATATGTATGTGTTACACATAAGAACCTGAGGACTAGAAGATTGCCTTATTGGCATAAAGATTACGAAACCAACATGCAAAATCTGCAAACAAAATAGCTATAAATATAGGATATTTTGTATAGAAATATAGTTTGACAGATCTATGCATGTAAACATAGGATAGTACAGTTGTAGTAACAGATTCATATAGATCTGTACATGCAAACATAGGACAATACGGTTGTGATAACAGATTTACACATGCAAACATCGAACAGCAAGCATAGGACAGCTGTAACACCAGATCTATGTATCTGGACAAAGGAGTAGATGATTGAATATAAATACAAAGCAAAATAGCAGAAAAGGGTATTAACCCCTGCTTATAGAAATAGTACTTCTTAGGAGCTGGAAACTCACTCGAAACAGTCTTATACTTTTCCCTTTATACCTGCAGATATCAAGTAGATCATTAGCCACACACGAGAGGAAGAAGAGAGTTAGCGTTTTCGAAATACAGAAAGGAAGAAACTTAGCTCTGTTTTAAAGCTGCGCGTCATTGAGAGAGTGAGATAGAGAGCTAAGGTTAAGCTTTAACTTTCCCTTTTAAATCATTTCTAAAACGCAGCGTTTAACATTGGTGCTCCCGTCCATGGCTACCCGTTCGCAAGAAGAAGTTGCTAAATTGCAATCTTTGGTTTATTCTATTGCTGAATTAGTCAAAGCTATGCAGATACAATTTCAAGAACAAGTGAATACCGATACTCAGTTACAAGACAACATGAATTCTCTTCAAAATTCATTAAATTCTTTATAAAGCAAGATGGACAAAGTTGATCCGAATCAGATTAATTCTGATAATAATTCTCCTATTCAGAATTCCTCATTTTCGGATCATTCTCTTTCTGATAATCTGTTGAAAGGAATGAAATTGGAAATTCCCAAATTCGATGGTGATGATCCATTAGGATGGATTTTCAAAACTCAGAAATTTTTTAATTTCCATCATATTCCTTATGCACAACGCTTAACCATTGCATCCTTTGCTCTGGAAGGCCAAGCATTGAAATGGTTTCGGTGGATGGATCAGAACAAACAGATTAGTACTCGGTCTCTTTTTCTTAAATCATTAGAGGCTCGTTTTGGTCCTTCTGAGTTGGATGGTGTTCAAGGTGCTTTATCTAAATTGGTCCAAAAGGGTTTTGTGGATGATTATCAAGCCAAATTTGAGTCTTTATCTACCAGAGTTTGTGGTTTACTTGAGAGTTTCCTTTTGAGTTGTTTTGTATCTGGTTTGAAACCTTATCTTCGCAAGGAAGTTTTAATTGCTAGACCCACTAATATCACTCATGCTATTTGGTTGGCTAAGATGTATGAGTCCGAGTTCCAGGATACACCCTCTTTTGGTAAAGGTTTGACTCCATTTAAACCTACTTCTCATTCTAATACTTTACAATTTTCTAAGCCTAGTTTGCCTGCTAATTCGCTTCAGACTAGTTCTTCTATTTCTCAATCTAAACCAACCTTAACTATTAGACGCTTATCTTTAGCTGAAATGAATGCTCGAAGGGAACAAGGATTATGTTATAATTGTGACAAAAAGTTTAGTAGATTTCACAAATGTAAAAATTTTTACTGTTGATGTGTGACGAGGCTGAGGATACTCCAGACTCGGATATTGACCAGGAGCAGAACTGTACAGCTTTGGAGGATGCTTATACCATCCGTTACCATGCTTTAGCAGGTAATCACTTACCTCAAACTATTCGTTTTACTGGACTTATTAATAAGAAGTCTGTAAGTATTCTAGTTGACTTTGGTAGTACGCACAATTTTATGCAGAGTCGTTTATTAAAGCATCTTAATCTTACAGTTACTTCTTCTCATACATTTAATGTTTTGATTGGTGATGGTACAAAAATGACTAGTCAAGGCAAGTGCGAGAATGTTTCATTTCAGATTCAGGGTCTTTCTTTTATAGATACTTTTATGTCTTGCCTTTGCAAGGGGCTGATTTGGTTTTGGGGGTACAGTGGTTGAGAGCTTTAGGACCTGTTACTATTGATTATATCCAATTGATTATGCAGTTTTATAAGCAAGGTGTTTTAGTGCAGTTATAGGGGGATAGGGCCTCTTTGACTCAGATTTCCCATCATCAGTTCAAACAGTTGATTAGGGTTAATGCTATGACTTCTTGCTTTCAATTTTTAGCTTAGGAGGTTATTGATAACACATCTGAGATTACCACCAACAACAAAGAATTGGATTCTTTATTAAGCAGATATTCTCACGTGTTTGAAGCACCTTCATCATTGCCACCCTATAGACAAATTCAACATCAGATTGACAACGAGGAGGCTCATGGACCAATTAATGTGAGAGCCTGTAAATATCCATACTTTTAGAAATCTGAGATTGAAAGGCAAATATCTGAGATGCTTCAACAAGGGGTTATACAACACAACACGACTCCTTATTCTTCCCCAGTTTTACTAGTTAAAAAGAAGGATGGTTCTTGGCGTTTTTGTGTGGACTATAGAGCCTTGAATCAAGTTACCATTAAAGATCAGTTTCCCATTCCTACCATTGATGAATTGCTTAATGAATTATATGGTGCTTCTATTTTTTCTAAGCTGGATTTGAGAGTTGGTTATCATCAAATTCTCATGCATCCTAGGGATATAGAGAAAATTGCTTTTCAAACTCATGAGGGACACTATGAGTTTCTTGTGATGCCGTTTGGCTCGAGTAATGCCCCTGCATTTTTCAAAGCATTATGAACAAAATATTCAGGCCATTCCTTAGAAAGTTTGTTATTGTATTTTTTATGACATTTGGTCTATAGCAGGTCTATATTGGAGCATATTTCTCATTTGGAACAGGTGCTTCAGGTGTTATTGGAACATACATTTTTTTTGAAGAAATCCAAGTGTAGTTTTGGGGTTTCTACTATTGATTATTTGGGCCACATTATGTCCCATGATGGAGTTCATCCAGAACCGGCCAAGATACAAGCTGTGAGTAATTGGCCTATTCCTTCTATAGTAAAACAGTTGCATGCTTTTTTGGGACTTTCTGGCTATTATCGAAGATTTATCAAAGGTTATGCCACTCTAGCCAGTCCTTTGACTGATTTATTACATAAAGATGCTTTTCACTAGACTACTGAAGCTTCTATAGCCTTTGAACAACATAAACAGGCTTTAATATTAGCTCCTATATTAGCTTTGCCTAATTTTCAGGGGCCTTTTATTGTGGAAATTGATGCTTCGGGGTTGGGAATTGGTACTGTGTTAATTCAATGTAATCATCCTATTGCTTTCTTTAGTAAGAAGATGCCTATTCATTTGCGTAAGGCTTCAGCTTATGTTCGAGAATTATATACTATTGTGGAAGCTGTTCGAAAATGGAGGCAATATTTGTTGGGAACACATTTTATCATTTGAACAGATCATAGGAGCTTAAAGGAAATTCTTACTCAGGTGATTTAAACTCCTGAGCAATAGAAGTATCTTTCGAAACTAATGGGTTATGATTACACCATTACTTACAAGGTTGGAGTGGATAATAAGGTAGCTGATGCTTTATCTAGACCATTTGTGGATGAAGCTACTTATTTTACTTGGTCATCTCCACATTTTCATTTTGTTGAAACTCTTAAGGAGGAATATCAGAAGTTACCCTGCATTTCAGGAAATTATTTCTGTCTTACAACAAGGGAATTCATTCAAGTATCCTCTGACATGGAAGAATGGGTTATTATATTTTGATACTTGTATATTTTTGGTGCCTCAATCTTCCCTTATTCCTCATATACTATCAGAATTTCATGATTCTCCTTGTTCAGGACATTTGAGCTGTTTGAAAACTTATAAGAGGATAACTTCAGAGTTCTTTTGGGAAGGAATGCAGACTCAAGTGGACAATTATGTTCATTGTTGTCAGATTTGCCAACAAATCAAATATTCCACTCGACATGTAGCTGGACTTTTGCATCCCTTACCTATTCCAGATTGCATTTGGGAAGATATAAGCATGGATTTTGTTACTTCTCTTCCTAAGTCCCAAGGCTATACTGTCATTTTAGTAGTTGTGGATTGACTCACTAAATATTGTCATTTAGGAGCTCTTGATACACACTACATAACTTCTAAGGTGGCTACTTTATTTGTTCATATGGTTATCAAGTTACATGGATTCCCTCGCTCTATTGTTTCTGATAGGGACAGTATTTTTATGAGCAAATTTTGGCAAGAGCTTTTCCGACATAATGGAACACAGCTTAATACTAGCACTGCTTATCATCCTCAAAGCGATGGTCAAACTGAAGTTATGAACCGAACTCTTCAACAATATTTGAGGAGTTACACTATGGATAATCCTCTCAAGTGGGTTTCCTATTTGCCTTGGGCAGAATTGGCTTATAACACTTCTTTCCATGATGGGTCTGGACATACTCCTTTCGAATTAGTTTATGGAAGACCTCCTCCTACATTGGCTTCTTATGTTAGAGGTGCTTCAAAATTGGATGCTATTGATAGAGAGTTATTAGCACGAGATGACCTACTTAAAGATCTTCGTGCTAATCTCTTAAAGGCCCATAATAGGATGAAACATTATGCTGATCAGCATAGAACAGAGGTGGTTTTTAATCCAGGGGAGCTTGTGTATGTGAAACTACAACCCCATCTCCAAATTTCTCTCTCTTTAGGAAGGACTCACAAACTTTCAAAGAGATACTATGGACCCTTTGAAATATTGCAGAAAATAAGGGTTTGTGCTTATAAACTTAAGTTACCAGACGGAGCTCGAATTCATAATGTTTTTCATGTGTATTGTTTAAAGAAAGCTTATGGTGCTTCTAGTCCATCTCTGGAGCTACTTCCAGAGGCTGTTGATAATAAGCTTCTTGTCACTCCATTCGTTCTATTAAATTTTTGGACTATTTTTCACTATGGCAAACCTATCTGACAGGTTTTGGTCCAGTGGACAGGTTTACCACCTGAAGAAACTTCTTGGGCAGACTGGGATTCATTTGTTCGACTATATCCTGAGTTTAATCTTGAGGACAAGGTTCATTTTCCAGATGGAGGAGACATCTGTTACACATAAGAACTCGAGGACTAGAAGATTGCCTTATTGGCACGAAACCAACATGCAAAATCCGTAAACAAAACAACTGTAAATATAGGATATTTTGTATAGAAATACAGTTGTTTGACAGATCTATGCATGTAAGCATAGGATAGTACTGTTGTAGTAACAAATTCATATAGATCTGTACATGTAAACATAGGACAGTACAATTGTGATAATAGATTTACACATGCAAACATGGAACTGCAAGCATAGGACAGCTGTAATACCATATCTATGTATCTGGACTAAGGAGTAGATGATTGAATATAAATACAAAACAAAATGGCAGAAAAGGGTATTAACCCCTGCTTACAGAAATAGTACTTCTTAGGAGTTGGAGACTTGCTCGAAACAGTCTGATCCTTTTCCCTTTATACCTGTAGATATCAAGTGGATCATTAGCCACACACAAGAGGAAGAAGAGAGTTAGGGTTTTCGAAATACAAAGAGGAAGAGACTTAGCTCTGTTTTGAAGCTGCGCGTCATTGAGAGAGTAACACAGAGAGCTAGGGTTAAGCTTTAACTTTCCCTTTTAAATCATTTCCAAAACGCAGCGTTTAACAGTATGTATATGTTGTGTGTTTTTGTGGAGTTTCTATAGGTCTTAACAGGAACAAATAAGTGATAAATAGCCCTAGTCAAAGGTCAAGTCAAGAGCTTGATTGCTATATTCACCAAGGCGCAACAAACTTAAGACCAAGCTCGACAACCCTAAAAATGCAAATTCATTAGAAGGTTAGGTCGAAGGCTAGACGAGTCCATTGGTCAAGACATGCTAAGTTTAAAGTCTAAAGCTCGACATGTTAAAAATTGCACAATCTTGATCAAGGTCACGTCAAGGGCTAGACGTGTTGATGAGTTAGGGTGCAACAAGCTCAAAACCAGCATTTGACACACTTAAAATATAAAGCACTGGTCGATGGTCAAAACTAAGACGCAATGAAAGTAAGGCGCAACAAGTCTGAAGGCGTGACAAGTTTGAATTCAAGGCTTGATGGAGTCTACATAAACTAAGATTGGCCAAGGGCTAAAATTAAGGCACAACACTTCAAGGCATGACAAAGCATTAGGGCGCGATAGTTTAAAGCAATGAGCCGATGTGGCAAAAAGAGCAGTTGAAGCGCATTTAATACTAGGCAACTTAAATACATTATGTTTAACAGACATTTCAATTTTTAAAGGCTATAAATACTCTATCCTTGGGAGATTCGATAAAAAAGAGAAGTGTGGAATTGAAAAAGTGCCTTTATTTATGAATAAACAAATCATTAATTTTCTTGTTCTCTTACTCATTAACTTGTAAATATTTAGAAAGAGAGAGAAAAATATTCTAATGCTCTATTCTTGTGTTTGTTATTTATCAATATGCATCTAGAGAGAGAAAGTAAATATTTTATTTTCTAAGTGTTATAAAAGCGATGTATTGCTCAACTTAAGCATGTTTTTGTGGTGATAAATAAAGTGATGGTGAAATCTTCGATTAGAGGCATTGGTGGATTGTGGAGAGTGAAAAGTGGGTCGAACTCCTCGTTAAATATGGACTTAAATTTTCTATTACCATCTCTTTAATATTTCATATTATAATTTACTGTGTATTATCCACTGCTATTGATGTAAAATTTGATCTACTGCATTAAAACTAATTGTTTGAGCATTTTAGGGCAAATACTCAATTTACTTCCCCCTCCCTGCTTTAGTATTTTCTTGCGCATTTCGCTTTTTCACTATCTTTGAGAAGTATTGAGCAAACTTTTTATAATGTCCTGCCAAACCCAAGAAACTTCTCGCTTTAGTTATGGTTCAGGACTTTTCCATGCAACAATAGCCTTAACTTTTTTAGGGTCCATAGAAGTCCCTTCTATGGATACTACGTGTCCAAGAAAGGATATTTGTTTTAACCAAAAGTTGCACTTTGACAACTTAGCATACAACTTATTTTCTCTCAAACGCAGCAACACCATGCGTAGATGCTCATCATGTTATTCATCGAAGTAGATTACACTAAGATGTTAACGATGAAAACTATCACACATATATCCAACAATAATTGAAAAATTATATTCATTAAATCCATCAAGATTATTGGTGCATTCGTCAACCCAAAAGACATCACCAAACACGTATAATGACCATACCGTATCCGAAAGCCTGTCTCAAGTATGTCATCAACTTTAATATGAATTTACTGGTATCCAAACCTTAGATAAATAAGAGAAAACACTTTTGCTCAATGCAACTGATCGAGCCGATCATCTATTCTTGGTAAAGGGTACTTATTCTTAACAGTAACCTTTGTTCAATCCTCTATACTCTATAAAAAGCCTCATAGATCCATTCCTTTTTTTTTTCACAAATAACATGGGTAAATAAACCCTTTGTCTAATAACTCTTGTAGCTGTGTTTTTAACTCTTTTAGTTCCATTGGTACCATCTTATAAGGCAGTTTTGATATTGACACCATTCCTGGCAGCAAGTCTATAGGAAACTCAACTTCTCTTTAGGGTGGTACCCCTGGTAGATCATCAGGAAAAACATCAAAGAATCCACACACTGTCCGAATACCCAGAACATCAGGCTTTCCTATCCCTACGTCCAAAGGATGCATTATACTTCTTTCCAACTCATCAACTCTTTCTCCTAACACTGTAACAGCTTTTATCTACATTTGATCACTCTTGAGCACTTCTCCTATGAACTCCACTCTTTCCTTCCCCTTTTTTTATAAACAAAATTGTCTTGCATCAACAATCTACTTTAACCTTAGCAGCAGTCATCCCTATAATGACGTCATACTTCTGCATATCTACCATTATAAGGTCAACAACATTTTCTTGGTCACTTATCCACAACAGACATCCCCTTATTACTTCTTGGGTAACAACCATACCTCTTGTAGGAGTTGATATTCCTAAACCCTTCTCCATCGTCTCAACACAAAAGCCGACTCTTTTTACTAAACCCAAGTTAATAAAGGAATGCGTAGCATCAATATTAAAGAGTGCACTCGCAAGGGTGTCTTTCACTTTTATTGTTCATAATTACCATTCATTTTCTTGTTACTAGCTTGATTAAGAAAGCTTTTATTCCAACTATCTAATATACATTAGTGTCAAAACTCAAAAGGTAAGGTTTAAGCACATACCTGCTACTAGACCAGAATCCTCTACTTCATCTCCATCATATTAATCTTCCCATTCTTCTACCACGGAAGTCCCATGCATAGCAAACATTCGAGCAACTGATGTGGACTTTTTAATCGCAATCGATCAAATTAAATTAAGACCCTATTCTTACTTTGCGACTAATCTTAGGCAAGCGTACCTATCAATTGTAGTATCAATGTAAGCACATGAGTTGTTCCACCAGGATTTGTAATTACTAGTTCTCATTTTAAGTCTACTATTTAACTAATCAAATTTGAGTGATAGAGATAGAACTAAGAACTAATTAGTTAAATTACCCCATAACGAAAGATTCCACGCCTTTATAAAAATATCAATCACAAAACATACCCCTAGCCTTGATTCAACTTTAACCTTATGGTTTATGCTTTATAATTTTTCATAGATCGTTTAGCTCTTTGAATTGCAGGAACTTGTTAATTAATTAACATCTCTTTCAAGGATATTAATTTTTAACCCTACAAGATTAATGGAAATGTCTTTCATTATCAATTACACATAGAATTGCAATTAAGCTTAAGGTTCCTAACAAAGATATAATCTTTATGCAAGAGATTTACGCGATCTATGTTTAGAATTGCATAAAACCTCTCTATTTATGCTAGATCTATCTTATTAACCAGTCCATCAATCTAATTAATAAGAATCATGCATTGACCTAATACTGCACATATAATAGTTAAAAAAACAATAGAAACAACATAATAGATTCAAAGAAATATAAACTTCAATTAACAACATAATTGAGTTCCTACATTAGGTTTAGGGTTTCTCAATACCTAGGGTATAAGGATCTATTTTTCCATCAATTGAGAGTTATAATGATAAGGATAAGAAAAATAGATGAGAAAAATGGTTACAACTCCTTAAAAGTGATGTGTTATGATCTTGAATAAGCTTGGGCAAAGCTTGGGCATTCTCCTCTAGAAGACACTAGTTTTTTCCTTATGGTTCATAAGGAAAAGTGATAGATCTCCCAAATGACGAGTGAAGGAAAGAGGTAAAATATTCCTGCAAGACTACCCTACATGGTCGTGTTCGAGGCCATGTAAGACAAAAACTGGTGATATTTCTCGACTGGAAGGCTGCATGACCACGAGCAATGCTTGTGTAGAAAGGCCGTGTACTTTCAAAACACTAATTCCATATACATGAGCATCTTGCACGGCTTGTGTATGATCCTTGTTTATTTTAAAAATGCCCATTGGTCACTTTTTATGTCCTACACTAGTGTTCTACACAACATGTGTAAAAATGTCATGTATGTTGTAAATCTTCCAAATTCCTATTTCTTCATTGAAGTCTTTCTTAACTCACCAAAAAGTCTTCATTATGCTAAATATCTTCATTTATTCATGAAATTGATATTTTAACCCAATAAGTATCATTTTCCTTAGTAATTTACATAAAATCCATATAATATCATATCAAAACAGTGTGAGTAATAAAGGTATTTAGACACCTATCAAACTTCCCTACACTTAACTATTTTATTGTCCTCAAGCAAACAAATTAAGGACAAAATAATTTATCATTAATTATACTAAAAATTATCAGAAAAATTCAAATCAATATAACATTCTTTCAATTAACAAATAGTGATTTATCAGTACCCACCGCTTAAGCCTACCATAATTGTACTCATATTTTGTATGCTATAGTTAAATTTTTAGGATTAATCCAAGTAAATCAAACTATTACCCTCACCATTTAATAATCACTTCCAAATTCATAAAAGAAACACAAAGTCAAACAGAACAAAAGCGGCTTAGTTACATCTCACCACTCATTAGAGAGCATATAAATCATTCAACTACCTCTCTAAGCATAGTAACCGAGAATGAAAGTATGTGGCAATCCCCTGGATAATGGGATTCACCGCACTTCCAACAAACAAGAGCATCTTTCCTAGAAACTTATCCTTTGGGTATCCAAAGTGTCTTTAGGAACTTACTCCTTTTAGGGGTTGAACTCATTTCAAGGTTGTCATCTGGCCTCTTCCCAAAGGTTTGACCTCTCTTTTTGTACCTCTGTACCTCATACCTTCCAACATGTTCAATAACTCGTGCCTTTCCACTAGAACAGAGATATCGTCGATCTCAAACTCAATAAGCCTTCTTTGATAATGAGGCTCCAAACTAGCCATAAAAGTCTATCTTTTCAGCTCATCATTATCCCTATAAGTACTTGGAACAAACTGCAGTAGCCTGTTAAACTCGTGTTCATATTTATCGATGCTTTTACTCTCTTGTGCAAGGTTCATCAAATATGTGCTATACTTTTCTCTTATGTTGCTTGGGAAGCACTCTTTAAAAGCTCTCTCCTGAAATTTTCCCACATGATTGGTTCCGATAAAACTTGTTCCTTTTGGGTCCTATCATATTCCAGCTCTTAACCTTAGTAGATACGTTCCATATGGCACTTTGAGTGCATCAAGTACTTAAAACACAACAAAAGATCTCTTCACCTGAGCCAACTAATTTTTCTACCTCTTTATGTTTCCCTTGAAGTCCTTGAAATATCTATTGCATTTGATAAACTCTGGAAGCATGTTTTTTTGCGATCGCGGGATAAGTAGCTGAAGAAACTATACATCATGCCTAATAGGAGGCGGCACTTAACTTTTAGTAGTCGACTCAACTGGCTGATCTACCTCGTCTGGAATAACAGCTAGGGGTGTAGGAGTTCGGATTCTTTGCAGCGCTGATGTGGGTACAACAGGTATATATGCTATAGTAGCTTGGTATGCTACTTGAGGTTATTGCCCTCCTTGCAAAGCTTGCAGAATCAGGGCATTATGCTGTTATATAGCTAACAATATCACTTTTAACCATTCGGGAGGCGATGGAGGTGCATTCTATGGTCCATATTGCTCTTTTCCAATAGGGTCATGGACTCGAGGTTGAAAATTTGGCGTAGGTAGTCGAACATTACTTACTCTTCTTCTTCGTCCCATATTTCCAAAGCAAAAGGGTTAGCCTTGACATTTCACTTGTCAACGTCCAGACAACCAAACAACACATACCCCTGCAATCGAAGCCACGCATAAAGCTACAAAACTTCTGTATATATTACTATGTCATCAACAATCTTAACACACATCCTTATAGTCTACCCCCATCTTACCCATGCAAACCTTATACTCTATCCTATTGATGTGTCTATGATTCTAGGTCTACTTAGATACATCCCTATAAAGATATTATACATATTCGAATTTCCTCATCTATGTAACATTAGCTCTAATACCAACTCCTGTCACACTCTTGCATGGCTCCCTAGCAGTAATGATGCTCCTTTTTGCAACAAATCAGATATCACCATATTTAAATAAGCTAACTAGGGCCTTTCAAGAAAATTCATTGTGCATCAAACTAGTAGGATACTCTATGATATGGTCAATTAAAATACGATTGTGAGGTTGTCAAGATAAGAAATTTTGCATATGTATAAGTTTTTTACAACATATTTCCTTACATACAACTTATGATAGGCTCTCAGACTTAACCTTACAACTTACAAAAAGATCATGTATCGGACGATCCTATATAAAAAGGAACCATATCCAATTCTCACTCGAGCCCTGGTGTTTCCCTTGAAGTCCACCTCTAGCATGGATAAACTCTATGGATCCCTAAAGGCACATAGATTTGTAGGAGTATGAGCATACCACAGCTTAGTGAGATAACATGAACATACTACATTCTAAGCAAATGATAGAGAAGTCTTAGTTTCAACCACATACAATGCCACACTTAACCATACGAAATGCACAATTCGAATGATCAAAATCCAAACCAATAGAGATTTACGCCCTTTCTTGAGGGTCGAAAGACCAATTCAAGTATTCTATAACTAGGAGAGACTAGGAACTAAGGAATAAGAGGTTTTTTTTTTCTTTTCCTAAATTACTTAATATATATATATATTCAACATTATCTCAATTTCAACTGGGAATCTTAGAAACTTTACCAAGTATTAACACCTTGAAAAGCCAACTCCAATTTGGACGACATTCTTCGGTGCTTGCTTAATTCTCGTGGGGTTAACAACCCTATGATAACCCTAACCAAGCTCACTGGCGTGACAAGGCATTACCATGGAATTGAAATATCAATATGTGACATGGGTACCATGTTAATGTAACGTGCTGTCGTGTAATGTATGTCTATTTTAGACTAAGGGTTGGATAATACTTAGATCAAGTTATTGAGAATCATACAATGTTAAAACAATCATCAATATTAATTACACATTAACAACAGGAAGTTTGTTATCACTTCTAATATTAAAGCTTGTCACACATTCGAGCCCCACACATCACACATTATTCTCATCCCCATACATAAGCAGTTATGTTTACATAGGGGTAGGTGTAGCTACATTACAAGCGCAACATCATGATAAATTCAAGTCACTCGCATGTGCATCATGCTTAGAGATCATAGTAGTCTAGTGGAAACTTTGGATCTTGGTTCATGGTTCTTATAGAATAATAAGCATATATTACCATACATATAATAGAGAAAGAACTCTTATCAAAGCTTACGTGTCCTAGATTCTTGTTGTAAATTCTTAACTTATGTGGTTTTTAAAGCTTACATCATAGGTTGAGTTGATGGTAGCTTAGGAAAGAGTTGCGAAGTATATTACAACCAGAAAACTAAGTTACGCCTTAACAAACTAGGCTTGCATGTTGTTAAAAAGGCTCGCGGCTTTTGTCGTAGGATACGTCAAGGGCTTGACTTTGGGCAGTGATAGAAGCTGGGCTCCAATATCTTGATTTATTTTGGCCATGATAACCCCCAGTGTCCATCGTAAGGTAAGTCGAGGGCTTGACTTTGGGTCGTGACAAATACTGTAACTCAAAATTTACCCCTTAACATTTACGCAAACCTACCACTGATCCACCTTGAGGACAAAACTAGGTTATGATCACCAATAGCCTGTAGAACATCCTCCATCTTACTCCATTTCATTGCTAACTCTTCTATAATGGATCCTAGCATTAAAACGCGTATAGAGATAACTCAATAATCACCAAGTTAGATTAAGACTTATCTTCTTATTCCAACCTCTGGATCCAACATACAAGCTTTTAAGGTAGGTTCACTCTATTATATTGCAGGTTCTATCATATTTGTTCAGATAAGCTAAGTCAGTTTTATTCGCAAGCTTTTAACAAATATTTTACATTCTAAGCTTAAACAAACTCACGAAGCAATCTTTTACTCATTTTTATCATTTTTTAGCAAACAAGATTCCTTTTTAGCTTTTTAACATATAACATCTGTTAAAAACGATGTTTTACATGCGAACGGTGAAATGTGCACTTGTAGTTGTGTGTTTGATAAAGACATTTTCTAAAACCTTTGAAAATAAAGCAAATGAAGATATATATCATGCTTTTAAAGATTATTTCACATTCTTCTTTTCAGAACACTGGATGTAAAGCTTGTGAACACTTTCTTAGAGTATTTTAGGTTAGGAAAGTAAAAGTTTGAAGAAATGATTTTGGGTGTGTAACAGAGATTATATTAGAAAAGTGGATTTCTAAAATATGGTACTCGTTTTCTGAAAACAATGATGTTTAGTTGGTGTAAACTCCAAATCTCCTATTGCTTTTCTTTTACGTAAGAGAAAATAGGTATGATGTAACTGGAAATCGTTATTTCAACATTTAATGAAAGAAATTTTATTAAGAGAAAGGAGAACACATCATTCTTTAAAATTCATAATGGAAATGATTTAATTATAAGAAATGAAAATTAAAACCTTTATTGTATATAAAACAAACATATTATGATATATAATAAATATTAATTTATATACAACCAAAACATTTATTATTTCAAGGCATAAAAATTAAAAACGAGATTTAGACTTCAAAAGTTGTGGAAGCAAACTTTAAATTATTAACTATAGTCTTGTCTGTTCTTGTATTATTTCTAAATCGTTTTTACTTAACTGTACTATTAAAGATTTTAATCCTTTAAAAAGATTTTTAACTCATGCTTTGGCAAAAACCCAGAGATTGCATGCATCGTAGAAAACCCAAAGATTACATATATTAGGGAATAAAAGTGACTTCGAGGAAAATCAAACATTAACCTAGATTTATATATGAGTAGATTCAGCCATGAAGGGAAAACTAGAGCTAAGAGTAGTCTTAAAATCATTTTCATCATATAATGGTAAAACCATACTCTATAGAGTAGTTTTGAAGGGAAAAAAAAAGGGAAAGTATGAACATGTATGCATGCTCCTCCTAAGTCTCGGGTAAAATGGGTGTGTAGGACCAACTTAAGCTTTATTATCATATCCTCAAATTTTGATAACGTAGGAAAAGAAAGTTAAAATCAAATAAATTAGTAGTGTATACATGTATGGTTCATCCAACTTGAGCTTTAGGAGATAACAAGTTTAATCATTCATATTCTTGGTTAAATAACTAACAATATGATTATCAAGTGGAATACCTTCAGGAAATAGCAAAAATCAAACAAATGATAATATTTACACTTATATGATTCAGTCATGTTGGGATTCAAGGCTTAATATTGAGCTCCGTCCACTTTTAAGGTAAATGTTGCAAGTCTTGTAGTAGGAAATGTATTTGACAGGAAAAACTTAAGGAACAAGTCAAATATATGTATACATATATACCTATATGGATTAAGCCATATAGGGAACTTTGGGAATATTATTGGCTTTATAGCAGGTAATATAAGAATTATACCTATTTAAAGTGATAATAATCATAGATAAAGGAAGTTGCTACAAAAAGGTGCAAATTAGAAATAAAAACAAAGTTTAGGTTTGTATATGTGTACATACACCAAGTTTCATGTGCCAAAAATGAGAACAAATAAACATTAATTGCATAATTGAAAGAAATAGACATCATAAACCATGAGTAGAGTAATCAAATAGAATAATGTGATTCCATATCCATATATATGAATATTTCGGCCACTTAAGGAAAATAAACGAAACAATACTAAACCATGGTTTGTTTCTCACTCAATTTAAGTAATAAGAGCTCTTAAAGAAGTATATGAAGCTAATTTCACGAAAGAGAGGAAAAATGTATATACGAACCCATAGTATAAGCATATTGGTAAAAAATTAGGGCATCAATAGTAATTCTATTCTCAAATTTAAGTTAACTTAAGCAATATGAATAAGTAATATAAATATGTGGAGTTTGAGATACTAAGAAGGAGAAACATAGCTATATCTTAGCAGATATGGTCTTAACTAGGGTAATATAAAAATAAATGATAAATTTGAACAACTAATATAACCTAAAATATAGGAATAAAGAGTAAATCGGGAAGATACCACCTATAGATGCACGTCAGGGTATAAAATCAATCTATGAAGTTTAATAAGGCAAACTGGATCAAATTTCATTGAATAATAATATTGAATAGTAATCGAAGCAAGCTTTCAGATGACTACTTATATGTGCAAAAGACTCAAAACGGATACAATAGGGATACAGTAGGGATAAATTAAAGTTTTGCAATCAACTTAGTATATATAGTAACATAGGGAGCCTATCAAAATAAGCTAAGTTACAAAAGTCCCACATTTTAGTGGATCACATGACCTATCAAAAGCCATTAGGCAATTAAAATAGGATAATATATATGTACCAAAACTCTAATTTAGGTCACATAGGCACTTATAAGGTTTTATAATTAATTTTCTATGTATTGATATATTACTCCTTCTTTTAGTTCTTTTAGGAGAACTAGACTCTATCTTGGACTTTCTTGTGGAATACTATGATCACAATGATACCATGGACAGGTGAGTAACTCTAACCATATCATATTGCTTATGTATATAGCTAGTTGCATTTATTTATAATTATATCAATATAATGAATTGTGCGCGAGGATTGAGAACTGTTTGTTGCTTGGTGATTAATTGATTGAAAGGCTACTAAATTGAAAGTGAAACAACTTTGTTTGATAATGATGATTGAAAGTATAATTGCCATGGTTGTCCATGAGATTGAGTGATCACCCTTATAATTGGACGTAATAATAATTGATATCTAATTAACTGGCCATGCATAGCACGATTGCATAAAATGTTGCATTTTTTAGGCACCATTGCTACATATTACATTTCGAGTCTATAATAATGCTAGGGATATCTAGCAAGAGAACTCTAGTTAAGCTTGGGGTTTCCAGTAGACTTACATGGTTCTACGGGTTCTAAATGGTAAAGTAAGAAGTGCCATCCATGGTATCAATCTTGGAAAGTGGCATTGTGGCAATACTTAGGAGATTCTAAGCTTCTAAAATAGTAGAAATAATTAAAACATTAAAGTTTAAGTGATAATGCAAAAATGATTAAATTTCTTATTTGGCATTCTTAGACCCTCCTTGGCTATGGTGGCATGTATGTGCTCTTGAAACCTTGGTGAGAGAGAGTAAATCTACACTCTATTTGGATTTTAGTCATCCAAACTTGTTTCTGCTCATTTAAGTGATTATTGCATTACACATGTTTGTTATTAAAATCTTGCTTGTAATAGCTTTATGTGTGTAATTGCTTTATATGTATAGGTTTAATTTGTTTCAAGGAAGTCCATGACTTGTGTCGATACGATGTCTAACCCTACTATGGAATTAAAGTATCTTAAAGGCTATCTATCGGTGAGGGAAGGTAAACTACTAAAGAATGATTAATAAGAGAAGGAACTCTAATGGCTTTAATTATGTTATCATTGGGACAATATTTATGTTTATGTTTAGCTTATAAAACTTGGTACTGTAATGGATAGGTAATATCTAACACTTTATTATTAGTAATTATATATGTATATGCACTATGTTCTTATTTTGAACAACCCGATCTTGAATATTGGGTCACTTTTTGATGAGTGCTTGGCACAACTTTGTGAATCTGAAGACTCTAAGAATCAAAGTGCGAACCTTGACCCCATGAAATATTTAAAATCAGATCACAACCTTATTAGAAATACAAACCAAGAATCTTGGTATAGTCGAAGAACTCAATAAGAAACCAAATTCTTGAAGATTTCACAAGTTCTCAAAAGAACTCAAACAAAAGAAGCTCTCAAATTTTTCATTTAACAAAAGATGTCTATCTATTCTCCATTGAATGTTTACTAGCCTTTATATATAGGCTTATTACAAGACAGTTACATAATCATAACTGAAAAACATAATTATAACAGTTACATAATTGATAACGTAACTGAAAAGCATAATTGTGGTATTTATGTAACTGATAACGTAATTTAAAAAACATAATTGTAATTAATCCCTACATCAATTAAAAAAATAAAAATAAAGAAATTCGAAAAGACACATAAACTAAATGAAGGTTGGCATATGAACATTGAAGACCTACAACTTTCATAAATTCAAATAAAATTACGAAGGAATGCTATGGAGTATGCCGGTGGGAAGGTTGGCGGCTTAAGAAGATACGCTGGAGGGTTGGCCATCTAACACTGCCGGCCTCTTGCAGCTCTAATTCTTCAAGTCTTTAATCTTTCATACCCAAACTATTTTATAGATTTGCTTGACTTGTGTTTTCATCATTGAAACTCCAATCAATGGGTCTCTAACTCTTTGAAATGGATTATTGGACTTGGAATTGATCGGCTCTAATGTTAATGCTATCAAATTCTCATCACTTTCTTTTAGGAATCTTAGCTTTGTAGTGCTCATGATTCTCTTGAAAGATCTAATGGCAACCTAAATGGTTGCTTAAGAGCTTTAGTTTACCATCATGTGATATGATATATTTAGGGTACCTTATGGGGCTTGACAACTATAGGTACCAAATAAAGACAGAAGTACCAAATATATATGAAAGTTAGTATTCATTATAAGCACTAGATATGGCCTAAGTACCAAATATGGACTAAAATGCCAAAAATCAACTAAAAATACCAGACATGGATGAAAGTTGGTACTTGCTATAAATAGTATGTACGAGTACTATATATAGATCGATGTATTAGATATGGATTAAAAGTACTAAATATAACAAAAGTTAGTTTTCACCATAAGTACCACGTATAGACCAAATTAATACTCACTAAAAGGACCAAATATGGATTGAAGTGTTGGATATGAACAAAAAATATCATATATAGACAAAAATTGGTACTTAGTATAAGTATCACATTCTAAAATACCAAATATAGATAGAAAGTACTACACATGAATGAAAATTGGTAATTATTATCGGTTCATGTATGGATATGGACCAAATCAGTACTCACTATAAGTGCTTATGAATAAAATTGAATAATGGACGCATGAACAATGGTTCGTTTTGGTCCATGTCTAGTACTTTGACCCATATATGGTACTTAAACCATGTACCAACTTTGTCATATTTGGTACTTTTGTCCATGTTAAGTAGTCAAGTATATATGTGGTACTTTGATTTAAAATTTAATTACAAAAACATGTTGTTGACATGACTTAACCACTTTAAAATCTCGTGCAAGAGTTGGTTTTTCAATAACATATTGATATCTTATTTTAGTTACATCACAAAACGTTAATTGGTCTTTTATATAGCTTGAAATGTTGATACTTTAAATAAACTCAGGCCCTTTTTTTTTTTGAGGAAGAGTATTTGTTAATACCTAAGAGTGTTTCTTTTATATAACTTGAAACGTTGATGAATAATGTTTGTCCTTAAAAGTGTTCTTTTAAAAAGTAACATATTTTTAAACGTTTAGCTAATTTTATGAAGATAGTTTTTCTTTGTTTGTATAACTTCAAGGTAACTCATATATTTTAATATCATATTTGGTATGCATGAATGATTTGAAATAGAATGGATTGAATTGGAATACAATAAGTTTGGGAATGACAAATCCATTCCTATGTTTGGAAGATTACATAGAATGGAATGGCTAAAAGTGTAATTATTAGGAATGTCCTTGATAATAAATGTAAAATATGAGTGCATGATAGGATAAAAAAGTAATTACACTACATATAATTAATAAGGGGGGAATAGAATCGTGATTTCGCCTTCTCAAAGGCAGATTTGAATTCCCCTTCAAAGTTGGAATCATCGATTCCAAGAAAGCTGAGATCAGATTCCATTCCGGTCCATTCATGCATATTAAACGTGCCATAAGGGTAAATTACATCAAAACATATTGATGTTTTGGAATAAATTTATTTAAGGTATCAATGTTTCAAGTTGTTCAAAAGCGAAACTAACACTTAAGGATAAATTCATTTCAGGTATGAATAAGAGTTTTGCAAAGTAAGTCAAATAAAGTATTAATAATTGACCATTAATGAAAATTTGGGAAACTTAATTGAAAATGTAATCAAAACTTTGATACCTTTAAATGAACTTTTTAAAATGTTGATATCTCATTTGCCTCGCTACATAAAAGTTGATACCTCTTTTTAATCACTTAAAACATTAATATTTTAAATGAATTTACTCTCAAACGTTGATACGTTCCGATGTAATTTACCCTATATTTTAAGTATGAAAAAAAAAACATATATTATAATGAGAAATAAATCTACCTAAAGGAAAAATATTTTTATAAAAATTAATAATAAATATCTTTAAATGGTAAATGATTGGTATATGAACTCATAAATCAATAAAAAAAAACCTTATGTTTTTGTATCTTGTAAGTTGTTTTCAAAAATAGTCTATATTTTCTAAAATAAGAGAAAATGTTTTTCATTAATTATCTCAATTTTCCTTAAACAAACATGGAAAGATGAAAAGACATTTTCTTGAAAATCATTTTCATTAAAATAAATGGGACCTTACTCTTAAACGTTGATACTTGTTGGTGCAACTTACCTTGAATATTGGAGTAAATCATCATTAACTAAACTATACCATTGACTTTTTTACCTAAACCGAATTATAGAGTAGTTTTTTATTTGGTATGATTTTAAATTTTAAGCATGTACATATCGAAAATCGGATTGAATTATACCAAATTGATACCCTAACCTCTAACTTGTTTATTAGTACTATTGATGGTCAAATATAAAACATGGGCTCCCCATACCCAGTTTAACCTATTGCATGTTTGGCGGACCCATAGGGCCAAGCTTGATCTATTCCGGCTTATCCTAAGCCTTTAAGACACAATTACTAAGAATCCGCCCCCTACAAATGTTCCCCTCTCACATTCCAAAGAACAGGTATGCTACTTTGATAACCCATAACTTTTTACTCTCTATATATTTTTGGGATGCGGTCTAACTTGAGTGTCAAAGTGGTCATATTGAATAACCTCCACACACTAGTAGCAATGTTTGGTTTTGTACGCCCAACATATAAGCTAAAAAGTCCAGTCCTTATATTCATTTTATCCTCTACTAAATTTTAACTAACTACAAGTATTATACTACATTACCTCAATTCATTTTGGTTATTATGAATTCTTAATAAGTAGTTTTTAAATTCTAACTTAGAGTTGTATCTCGATCAAAATGAGCATCCCAAGTGTATACATATATAAAACTTATTGTGCATTGAATAGTTTCAGTCATAAATTTTAATTTGCTTTATGAAAAATATGACTTCAAGTTATGTATATGTTTTAAGCCACCAAGTCAATAAAATAATTTAAGTTTTATGATTAGGTATGTGACAACTTTGAAGGTCACTACTTCGATTACTTACCTTATTTATATGCTCTAATAGAAACTTTATTACCATGCTTATCATAAGGTTAATAACTTTATCAATAGAGATTGTATTATTAATGGAAAAGTTATGTATAGACGATTAAAATTCAACATATAACGTCACTTACAAATGAGTCAAAGAACCGAATATCTATGCCAAATTGTATAAAAAAAATTAAACAATATAGAATGAAGATTGTCTAATATACACATATATGTGTACCATACAATGTATTATAGTAGCGCTTATACTATGTATACTTTGTTGATATATATCATTACAATTATTATATTTCATTCTATTACTTTACATTTCCTTACATGTCATGCTACAACAAAACTAAATTATGATAAGCTAAATTATATTGAAAGATCATAACGTTTTGGGTAATCCATTTGGGATCACAACTTTTCATGTGATTCATTTGAGTTCACAATGTTTAGGGAAGTGAGTCAATTGATATCGCAATTGACAAATGTTATAACATGGAGGATCTTATGAGTTTTAATTAAAATTTTCCCTTTTTGACATGTATTAATGATAACCTAAATTGATCCACTTTTCTAAACTCTATGACCTCAAGTGAACCAACTACAACAAAAATAATCTTTTGCCACATTTTTTAAATGTGGCTACATGTACATTTAATGTGATCAAATACAATATGTTACGTTTTAAAAAACGTGGTTAATACACTTCGCAATAGGTGTGTCGTGGATTGATTTGACAATGTTTAAAAAGTAGACGTTTTCCAGAAAAGCTTAAGTTGCAAATTGTATTATAATGTGCCACATTTAAACATGACCAATCATAAGGTATAGACCACACATAAGTGTGGCTAATTGTAATTGCACTGTTTTATCCCATTGTGACAGGTGATGAACAGTGCCAAATTAGTCACGTTTAAGTATTATCATTATACTAAATAGTGTCAACTAGCATTATTCGCTAACTAAATCTGCCACAAGTAAATATGATTATTTTGCTAAATTTGTAATATGTAAATGAGATCTATGATGTAAATTAGCCACATTTAAAAGTAACTATTCTTCTAATTTTGTTTAAGTGTATCCAATCACATAAATTAGTCACGTTTAAAAGCGATCATTTTGCTAATTTTGCGATGTGTAAACGTTTAAAAGTGAGTTGTGGAGACTTTCTACCTAAGAGAGTTATAGATGTAATGGTAAGGCGATTTTGATTTGGGAAATGGGAATTAGGGTTTATTTTTTCCTTTTTTTTTGTGATTGGTCTATAGTAAACTTTTGTTATTGTTATGCTTTCTTTTATTATCATCTTTTTTTTTTTGTTTTTTAAAAATAATTTTAAATAGATGCTTACTTACATTTTTGTTTTTTTGGCGGAATCAGCTTCACTAAAGTGATTTTTTTCTCTTTTTACTTGACAATTTTCCAATGGGATTTTAAGAATTGTTTAGGAATTTTCCAATTTAATTTTTATATTTATTAGATTTTTAAATAGTGTAATCAAAAAGAAAAAAAAATAGTAGCAATTATTTTATATGATTTATTTATTTGGCAAATATAATTGGTCATATTTATAATCAAGAAAAAGTTATAAATCAAATTAGGGGTTCACATGATCTAAAATTGTTTATAAACCTCACAAATTACATGTTTCAGTTAACGTTTTAATAAATGTGACTAAATAATAATGAAAATGCTACGTTTGCGGAATACGCAAATGTCGACATATGTCAAAATTCATCTTCTCCTGAAATTATTGAGCATTTCTAAATAAATTTTTGAATAAATTCTTTGGTTATACTAAAATTCATTTTTACCAAAATCAATTCCAAAGCAATCATCTTTAGTTTCTAACAAGAAGTTGCTATCAATGATTCCACTAGTCTCTCTTTCTTCCTCTTCAGCTATTTTTGAGACTAACTCAAGAATTTTTTTCTTATATTCAGCAGAGATAGAACTCCATACCAAATCTACTCGAACTTTACTTTTATTTTTTTAGGAATTCACTTCTTTGATCAAAACTTTTTTTTTTGGTTGATTAAAATAAGCTTCCATAGTGTGAATGCCTGCGACATTGGCACTACACCTGTCCTGGTATTTAACTCTAAACACTCCTCCTCCTCCTCCACGCACCCCTACCCCCACCTCTCCCCCTTTGGCCGATATAAGGATGACCAACTTTTATAACATAAGACCATGTCATGATTGATGGCAAAAAAAAGACCATGTCATGATCCATACAATATTAAGCCTTAAGCAATATAGTAACAATTTACGAGAATCAAAACTTCTATCTTGCTTAAAAAATATTTGGAAGCCTTGATGAATCTTTGGTGGTAGGATTTTCTCACTTAGACTGAAATATTCAAATCAATTGGTGAACCATCTAGAAAATTTGTTTAGAGTGGTTTAAAATTATGGTAAATTACACTAGAAGACATTAACGTTTGGGAATAAGTTTATCTAAGGCACCAATGTTTTGAGAAGTATCAATGCTTGGCAAAGTGTATCAAATGAGATATCAATTTGTAATAGCTTTAATTAAATCTATCTAATTTTTCATTAATGGTCAATTATTGATACCTTGTTTAACTCAAATACTGATAATTGTTTTAACCACTATTTCGCCATGAATCTAACCTTTAAAATAAATATAGTAAATGGAATATTAACTATTTTAACGATTCGATCACGGTTAGGTACGGTGCAAGCCGTTAGATAGTGATGAGACCAGTCTCGTCAAAATCAATAATAGGACCATAGAATTTTCTTTTCTTTTTAATCAATAGAAATATGAATACCTATAGTAAACTTCCTCCATATTAATACCTCTTTTTAACTACTCAAAACATTGATACTTTAAATGAACTTACCCACAAACGTTGATATCTTTTAATTTAATTTACCTATTAAAGTTGAATAAATTATGGGTGAGAGTAATTTTGAGATAAAATATATGTTCCCATGCGATCATTTGGTTATAATAATCAAGGGAGTTTTTATGGTCCTCACAAAATTTTTCAGTCAATCATCTAATAGTTAAAATAAATATAGTAATTGGAATGATGACTATTTTAGTAATTCATTCATGTTTGGGTATGTTATGAGCCATTGGATAGTGGTGGGACTAGTTTAGTTAGAATTAATGACAGGACTATAAAATTTCTAATAATCAAATATTGGTGGAGCAAAGGTTGAGTAAATTTCTTGCGTGTGAATGGATATGGATTCCACTATTTTAAGGAATGAACTTTGAGAATTTTATATTTTTAATAAACTATATTTTTTTAGCTCATGGAATGTAAGCGATTTCAATACTATTTTTTTTCACTAAAACATATGCATAAAAATTGCGAGTCTTTTTTTGTTGTGAGGGAAGAAAGGAAATTTTTTTAACAATGCTATATGGATTATTCTCTGAATATTTCTTTGAAATGTTTAGTTCAATTTCCAATATATATCAATATATAGATTATATGATTACTTTAAACCATAGATTTTGTATATAGTATTTATGGTTTATAAAGATTATATAAATATATAGCTTAATGAAAATACACTAGGAATACTCAAGAGGGGGGAAGGGAGGTGAATTGGGTATTTGCCAAAAATTACGAAATGATTAATTTTAAAATTAGTAGATTAAAAATTAAGAGGATTTTGCAGCGGATAAATAAACAATAAATAGAATGTATAACATGAAGGAGAGGGATATAGGAAATCAAGCCACAAATTTAACATAGAGTTCAGCCTTTTTCCTACTATCCACTATCCATGATCCACCAAATGCCTCTTTCTAGGTCTTCACCACCGCTTCAGTTAATTTCAAAAGTTGACTTGAAACGAGCTATATTGCACCCACAGGAAATAAAATATTTCCTCTCTCTCTAAGCGCTCTAAAAGAAATAGCAATTAATATTAATTGAGCAATAGTGTATTTTCTCTTTCTTTATGGTTTGCAAATATTATGTACAATAGAATAAAGAAAAGGGATTTGTTTGATCGCAATTAATGAGCTCGTAAAATAATTTGGAACTTCATTCTTTTTGATCTCCAAGACTTTGTATATAAATAGCCTTTGAAAATCAAAAGTCTGTTGGATACAATGTCTATAACCTGCTAATTATTAAATGCACTCCAATGGCTCTTTTTCTTTCCACATGAGCCTCTGACTTTAAGCTGTCACGCCTAATCTTTGCCCTCAACATCTTCTTATATGTGTGCTTTGTCAAGCTTCAAGATTTGAACTGTCACTCCCTAAACTCCAACACGTCGAGCCCTCAACTTGACCCTCAACAATACTATCTGCTTCTTTAGCTTTGTCAAGCCTTTATTCTATATTGGTTGAACCTCAACTTTTTGGCACATCGAGGCCTAAACTTGACCATAGATTAGTCTATTCTCTTCTTTAGCTTGTCTTGCATTAGACTTAACTTGTTAAGCCTCAATCACTTAACTTGTTTCAGACTTGATCGACCCTTCGATCACTGTTTAGGGATTATTGAGCCTGTTGAGCCTTGACTATAGCTTTGTCATGTCTTGATTGCTTAGCTTGCTTTCAACAGTTATTGCTTATGCCAAAACCTACAGAAAACACGCATAAGGCACGCATATATATATTTAACTAATTAATTGTAGTTTACAACAAATAAATAGTTGATTGTGCATTAAAGTGTCTCATCAAAATTCATATTAAACTCTCAAGTTCAACAATAAACTATGAATTACGTAAAACACAATCATATCTATATATACATAACATAATATCTATATTATATAACATAAATATTGAATATTTGTAACATATATGTGTATAACATATCCATACATATATAAAATCCATAGTTTATAAATGTATAATATATATATGTTATAATTCATTTGTTACATAAATTGAATATGTTATACATGTGTGTGTTTGCAATACAATATATAAATCATATATATGCAACATATTATACCAATTATATTAATATATAACATAAATGACACTTATATTGTCTAGATTATATATTATACATGTACTTAACACACACCACACACACACACACACACACACACACACACACACACAATATAAATCACATTATATATGTTATGTATAACAAATAAATTATATGTTTATATATGTATATGTACATATGTAAGTCATTTGTTATTTTATTTTGTTTGTGGGCCGTAAGGGCTATTATAATGTGGCCACATAAAGCAATTATAATGTTTTAACGCAGGAAATCGAACTCGATACATTAAGGATGAGGACCTGACCCGGATGCAACTAAGCTACAAGAGCATTAACTAAGTCATTTGTTATTAAGATTAAGAAAATCAGTATAAACATTGTTTCTTTTTAATGTTATTTTGATTTTAGGTATCTATAAAATCAATTTTGTATTTAATGACATTTTGGTGTTTAGATTAAGTCTTTTGGTAGATTCATGGGAATTAGAAAAATTTAAGATTTTAATACTGTTTTGTGTTGAGAGTGATAATTTGTTCTTTTAATGTTATCTTTATTGTATCATAGAACAAAAATCGTATGGATTTGCAAAAATCCCATCTAGATTTACGTCGGATCTCACTTGAATTGGGTTTGGCTTCAGACCCGGTTAGGGATGGGCACCGATCGGTTTGATTCAGTTTTTCCTAAAACCAAACCAAACCATAATTTACCGTTTGGTTTTTTTTTTCATCTCAAACCAAACCCTTAAGTAACGGTTTGGTTCGGATTAAAATTTTTTTAAACCATTAAATAACGGTTTGGATTACGGATTAAATCAAAATTCTAACTAAAAATTTTCTTTGTCCTTATTTTTTTACATTTGTATAGATACTTAAATATTTATATCATTTTACAAAGTTTATAATATAAACCACGACAAAATACTTTACGAATTCATCACACTTTTAATAGTTCTCCATAAAACTAGTTATCCCCCAATAAAATATATTCATCAACCAAAACATAGTAAATCATAATTTATAATTTTTAATAGAACCATCAAGTCAATTATCTACCAATAAATTTAGCTAAAATAAAAAATCATCTACCAACAAAATTCATTAATGAATAAAATGATCCACTGATAAATATATTAAACAATTAATACATAATAAGAGTTTATAACTGAATAAATAAATTTCATACTTTATAAAGTTAAAAGCTATTAAAAAAAATAGTTCATCATAAAAAAAAAAAATATCACAAGCATAAAAAAATTTAAAATGAACAAGTTGATTTTAATCAATATTCACCAAATAATAAATATCAAATGAAATCATATAAACATATAGTAAATATTATTATATTTTCTAAAACGATTTGGTTCGATTTTATGAATTGGTTTGGTTTATCTTCCAAACCAAACCATAAATTTACCGATTGGTTCAGATTGAAAATTTTTTAAACCAAATCATTAAAAAGAACCACATTTTCTATTTGGATTGGTTCGGTTCGATTGGTTTTTTTTTTTTCCCATCCTTAGACCCAGTTAGAGGTACGCTGCATCTGAGCTAAACCTGGAGATGGAAGTCACTCTTTTAATCAGTTCTATTAGCTTTGCCTCGGCCCATCCAAAAAAATAAATAAGTATTCTCAAAATTCAAAATTTTCCTTTTTATTCTATTTCTTATTTATTTTTATATATACTAAAAATTTTGATATTCTCATTAAATCTCTTTCTTTTTACTTTTTGATTTCAAATCAATTCGAATAAGGAGATTTTATTCATTGGTGTCAATTAGGAGGCTTGTGGACTTTTGTTGCTCTCCACGGTGCTTTCGGACGTATTTAATAAATACTATCTCAACAATTCATCTTGTTTTATTAGATTTGGGATGGGATATGATTCTGAAGGATGTACTTAGTCGATAGAAAGCTATATGATAGTACCCAATTATTTTGATTCGGTAGTTCGATCTATAATTTATGATTCATCGACATTGATAAGATCCTTCCATTTAGCAGCGCCTTATGATGGCATAGCCTTAAGAATGGCAGAGGCCAATAGAGCTTTTGTAAATTTTCGTTAATCAATGAGCAAATGATCTATATAGACACACGTACAATAACTGTCTTAACTCTACAGTACCTTTTCCGGATTCGAAAGAGAGTACTTGGGTTCTTCCAATAATTAAAAAGTCTATCATGCTTGAATCTAACCGGGGTTTGCGGTGGTGGAAGAACTCGTTATTTTTTTTTTCCTTGATTTCATCTTTTTTCATAGTACGTACTAGAAAGACTTTTATTGGAATCACCACTCAGTCAATGCTGTTCCACTTAATTCCTATTTCATGGCCACATATTTTTCTGGCTAAGCAATGGGAAACCTTTCTATTGTTCCATGAATCCGATTAGTATAACACTTCGACGAATAGCCCGTAATGCTGCATCTCTTCTGAAACCAGGACTTTTTATCACAACTTCTGCTCATTGCATACCTTGATCTACTACTGTCTAAATAACATTTGCTGCTATAGTTTGAGTGGTAAATGCCTAAATGGTGTACCCCCTCATGCACCTTTGAATCCACAAGTACCGGCGGAGGACCAAGAAATTACCCAACCCCATACATCTGTAACAATCACAACGGTATTGTTGAAACTTACTTGAACATGAATTATTCCCTTTGGTATTCTAAGTGTATTCTTACGTGAAAAAGAGGGCAAGGGTTTTTACGAAATTTGGTCATCTTAATCAAACGCAAATCAATTAATGAAATACAAAAACAAAACAACCAAGGGCGGAAGCAGTTCCTACATAGCTTTGTAGAAATAAAATATATTATACTATTGACCCCCCCCAACACCACCACCCCCCCCCCCCCCCCCCCCCACACACACACACACACACACACACGCAAAGTAAACTTTCATAGGTTCAATTCCTACTGGATGCACACCCTCCAACAAAACAAGTCTCT
This sequence comes from Combretum micranthum, assembly GCA_024138025.1. Lineage (NCBI taxonomy): Eukaryota > Viridiplantae > Streptophyta > Magnoliopsida > Myrtales > Combretaceae > Combretum > Combretum micranthum. The sequence goes on along the minus strand of JAMXBD010000013.1, from coordinate 1,655,079 downwards.
TAGAATTAGCTCTGTATCAATGGAACCTCTCATCCATACATAACGAATTGATGTGGTATATTCATATCATAACATATGAACAGTAAGAATTAGCATTCTTACTTATTGACACTAGAACTCATAGGGAAGAAAAGAGATTCATGGATAGAATCAAATATGTAGTGTTTACCGACAAAAGTATTAGGTTATTAGGGAAAAATCAACATACTTCTAATGTCGAATTAGGATCCACTAGGACAAAAATAAAGCATCGATTCGTACTCTTCTTTGGTGTCAAGGTAAAAGTTATGAATACTCATTGACTTCCAGGAAAGGGTAGACGAATGGAACCTATTATGGGACATATAATGCATTAGAGATGTATGATCATTACGCTTCAACCGAGTTATTCTATTCCGCCTTTTAGAAAGAACTTTAATCAAAATACTTAATAGCATGCTGATATATTTATATAAAACTTCTATCCTGAGCACACGCAATAGGCTCATAAACAATCAAATGAAATCCAATACGCGAAATAATTTGATCTATGGATAGCATCATTGTAGTAAAGGTCGTAATGCCGGAGGAATCATTATCCGTAATATTGATCAATACATAATCGATTGAAAACTGCTTGAAAACGGCTCTTCTGCTCATAAATGAAATGTTCCTAGAAATTCATATTTCTATACTTATAGAATAATATATATATATATATATATATATGAATTATATATCGAAATTCTAATTTTAGATAGATATAGAAGTTATCGAAATAGATGCAGTAGACACAGAATAGCTGGTGGCTCATTCAATAAGGAAAAATTTTATATCCTTAAGGAAGGTGGTATCAGGTCAAAATTGGATTTGTTTGTATATCTTTATTTTATATTTTGTTGAACTCCCATTTTGTAGCAGCTACACAACTCCTTATTTATGTAGGAGCCATAAATGTGAGACATATTAAAATTCAATATAAATCCTCAAAATGGAACTAAAGAAAACAAAAAAAAAATATTTTTTTTGGGGGGTTTTTGTGGGGTGTCAAATTTTCTTGAATAACAAACTTCTTATTCTTAAATTTATTCTTTCTTATTTTTAGATGAGTTATTTTAATATAAAGTAAATCATTTTATATTTTATTTATTTTATTAGAATTCTGAGTCTATTGATGAGAAGGGGCTGAGGAAAGTTTGAATCCAATTCCTATAGTGATGAATATAAGCACAATTCACTAATATCACGCTTATTTAACAACTCGTTAAGTCACATATTATAATCACCTTTTTTTTAATTATACATGAGTAATATGATCCATAATTTGTTAATTACGTTAAGTCACATTTATTTTTAAATATATTACCTTTCCAAGATATATAATATGAAACATTTAAATTCTTATGGAATGTATATATTTTATATGTTTTATTAATTAATAAACAGGTTGACAAAGGACATGAAATACAATATAAAGGGATTAGGTTGTGGGTTTAGGTTTTTATACATGATTAATAAACGAGTTAGATCACGGGTTGGAGTTTTTTTTCAAATACAAACCCATTTATACATGGATACAAAACATGACACGATAAGACAAATTATTAGTGCTAAATTGGGTCTAAGTTATGGCCTTCCACCATAAGAAACATATATATATATATATATATATGTACAGTGGTGTTACTGTAGCTGATCAATCATGTGCAATAAGTGTGACGATCGACTTGAGAGAAGTCTTGAATGGATGATACGTGTAGGATGTCACAGAAAGAGGCGTGGGAGGAGGAGCAGGCAAATCCTGTTTCTCGAGTGTGCAAGTATGACAAAAGACCAAATCAAGTAGACTCGATTGTTCTTGACTCGTTCTTTGTGAAGTAGATGTCTTGATCCTTTTGGAGATGTTAAAGCAAAGTTTCCGCATTGCTCTTAAACTTAGTAATGCGTAGAATCCTTTCAAATAAGAGGAGAAGTATCATATTTATAGATGTTGGAGGGTAGTAGGAGCCGTTGGATGACTTCCGAATGGATGGTTGAGATGAAGCATTACTTGCAACCACTGGATCCTTTCCATGAAACCGATGGCTAGAATCCATTCCTTCTTTTATGTATGTGGGCATGGGCTTTGGATATGGGCCTGGAATAGAATGAGAGCTTTTATAATAAAAAAGGAGCTCATTTTCTTATTAAAATAGCCCATCTTTAATATAAAATAGCAATAGGCTTATTTTATTCCAAATAAGCCTTATTTTTGCCAAATAAAGCCCAAATTAACCCAAGAAGATATTTTTGGAGTCTACTTTTCGCGCATGAGAAAATCGAACGAGGTCAACAATGAAATAAATCGGTTTGACGATCCTTATTCTGAGCCTACTAAGCTGAATCTCCCTACAACATCCTTTATTGGACTAGGTCTTAGGGATGCAAATGGGCGGGTCGTTATAGGGTATCCGACCCGCCCGATCCACTAAATTTCGGGACAGGTTTGGGAACAATAGGGAGAACCCTATAGGGTTTCGGGTCGGGTTCGGGTTAATTATATGAACCCGATAAAAACCCGACCCGTGAAAATTAAAAAAAAAATTCAAAACATTACCGAACAGGGACAACAAGTAGTCAACAATGTTGTCCAACTCCATACTCCAACAGTCTAAGGCAAAGGCAAGGGAGTCACTGTGTCTGTCACCGCACGGTCCATTGTTGACTGTCCTGTCCACACAACTTTCGAAATCACAATTCACACACACTACACAATCCACACACACAACATTACACACACAGACACACTCAGTCACTCACACTGATATAGTACACACTGAGGATGACAGTGTGACAGGACCTTCACCTTCGGCCTTCCCTCTCCTTCGGTCCTTCCTTCACTCACAACCCTAGCCGCATTTCCTAAACCCTATTGTCCAAGCCTCGTCACCGTCGCCTAGTTAACGACTCACCGTCGCCTCGTCATCGTCGTTGTCCACCCACACTCCGCCGTTGTATCTTGTCTTTTGTTGCTGTCGTCTTCATCGTCGGACCCAGGACAGGTCAGGATACCCATACTCCTTTGTAATCTCTCTTGCTCTCCCTCGTTCTCCCTCGCTCTCTCTCTCTCTCTCTTAAAGATGAACGAAAGAGGACGACTTTGGTTGCAGCTTCAAACTCTGACAGAAATTTTTTTTTCTTTTATGCATTTGTTATGTGCAGGCGACGAAGTGGTGAAAGAGAAGTAACAAGTTCGTGAAAGTTCATCCTTGGGATAGATTTGATTAGTACCAGCGGTATAGTCTCTGTCAAAACTCACACCATGATTTATTGACATGCTTTTTATAATGTATTATGTTACTCTGTCCTGGCAAAAGTGGCGTAAATCAACCACTTCATTATTGAGGTTCTTCGATATAATGTCTCTGATAATTTGGAAGTTGAATCATTGGATTTTTTTTCTTGAATCATTGAATTGGATTTTGAGTGCAAGAACTATGATGGAGATTGTAATTGACAGTAGAGTATTTTTGTGGATCTTGATGGCTTAACAATATTTAAGCATTACTGCATTAGTAATAAACGTTGGTGCTGTTTATACTTTTAATATGGCACTTCTGAATATACCCATTTAAAAGAAATGGTCAGAAATTGATACTAAATTTAGAGAGGATATGATTTATAGGGAATCCAATGGAGAATTGACTTGGGAAACAGGACCAAAATATAGATTCCATGTTTAGAGGAACACCGAATTCCTCCTTTTTTTTATGTAAAAGCCTTGTTGCGCCTTGTATAGGGAGTATTTGTATGTTTACCGTTTTGTTTTTGTATAGTGCATATGTAAACACTACAGGAATTGAACTAGATTTCAACCTAATGTCTTTTATCCTATAAAGTTTGGATGGGTTTTTGGCAACTAATACTCACAAGTTATCTTAAACATAAATCGAATTTCATTAAACTTTACGTGTCTATAAATGTATCTGTGCATCAAAATATAAATTTTTTATATATTGTAATCAAACTAAATAAACTTATTGCTTGTGTTTTGGGATAAATGTTGTATATCTTATAGTGCTTATGCTAGAGTTCTAAGCACATGTCATATGAGTAGGTTTTACTTACTGCTTCCTTGTGCATAGGGTAATGGATCTTTCAAATCTTTATCTGTTGGCATCATTTCTGAATATTGTTATTGTGGCTGGTCATTCAAGTTCATGTATTGCACTCCCTAGAAAAGTCAGGGTATCTGTGAAAGTGGCTGTGCCAAAACAGTAAAAGGGTTTAAAGAGTCTAGGTACATATATTTATTCTGGAATTGTGATATCAAGTCTAGATCTGGTGCAAATTTTTCTTGGTGAAATGCTTGAGCTGTATCACGGGTTTCTTTGTTTCTTGCAAGAGGCTAGCATGTACTTCAATTTGAATCATTGTATGCTTCTCATATGCCTCTGGTTTCTTGATTTGATTCATTTTTATGATAATTTTATGTGTCTTGTTATATAAGCATTGGTTCCTATGAAATGTCTCAATTTCTTTTTGTTGATCATTAAGATCGCTTGCCTATAGCATTGTCTACAACTAGAGACACTTCCATTTTATAGCTTTGTAAAGTTCATGTGATGCTCTATTTCTTCTAAATAGATGTTTATTTATAAATTGAAGTATTGTCCAACTTCATGCCACTAAATTTCTTTTATTTTATGTAATGGAGAACATGGATGCCGATGAAGTTGAGGTGAACATGGAAGGGAATGATAATGATGTTGAGGAAATTCCATCTCCACTAGAAACTGAGAATGTGGGTTTGCTCTGCAAGACCAACAAACACATCTGGTTCTCAAGTAGCAAGTACTGCTGATGAGAGCAATAATCCCAACAAACGTAAGTTAACTTCTATTGTATGGAATGAGATGGTGAAGAAAACTGTTAATGGGGATGATGTTGCTGAGTGTAAACACTGTAAGAAACAATTGAAAGCAAATAGTTGAATGGAACAAAGCATTTGCACAATCATTTGAAAAGGTGTCTACAGAAGACCAAGCAAAAAGACATAAGCAATGTCTTTTATCGATTGAGAGGAAATCTATTGATGGTGGAGTGGTTGTACATTAGGAAATTGGACATTTAATCAAGAAGCTGCAAGGAGAAAACTTGCAATGGCAATTATTGCTCATGAATATCCAATCTCAATAGTGGAGCACGAGTACTTTAGGGAGTTTATTCATTGCATTCAACCACTTTTTCATAATGTCAGCCGCACCACCATGAGGAAAGAGATAATTGACATCTATCACAGAGAAGGAAAAGTTGAGACTCCTATTGAAGGGGCTTAATTCTCGAGTGGCAATAACAACAGACATGTGGACATCAAATCAAAAAAAGGATACATGACCATCACAGCACATTTTATTGATAGCAATTGGATTCTTCAGAGTCGACTATTGGAGTAAGTTTTTTTACTATATATCTCTTATCTTTATATCATTGAAATTAACTTTCCCTTTAATTATATTTACATTTTTTTTTCAGTTTTGTGTATGTTCCAGCTCCACATACAAGTGAAGCTCTTGGTGATTGCTTGTTTAATGCATTAATGAAATGGGGCTTGGATAGAAAATTGTCTACAATCACTGTAGACAATTGTTCAACAAACGATGCAATGATCACAACTTTACTTATGAAGTTGCGAAAGGATGATCTGATTCTTCGTGGATAGGTACTCCATATGCGTTGTTGTGCTCATATCTTAAATTTGATTGTGAAAGAGGGTGTCAATGTGATTGAAAAATCAATAGAAAGAATCCGTGATAGTGTTGTATTTTGGTCAGCGACACCATCACGAGTGGAGAAATTTAGAGAGGCATGTAAACAGATAGATGTGGCATATTGTAGAATGCTTTGCTTAGATTGTAAAACACGATGGAATTCTACATATGAAATGCTTGTTACTGCCCTTGCATATAAGGATGTTTTTTATAGAGCCAGCTTTTGGATAAACATTACAAGTCACTTCCAACGATGAAGATTGGGATTTAGCTGAAGAAATTTGTAAGAAGTTGGAAATTTTTTATGAAGTGACTACTCTTTTATCTGGTAGAAAATATCCAACTACAAATTATTACTTTGAAAAAGTGTTTGAAATTAGGGAAGCCTTGATTGATTGGAAAGACTCTTTTGATTTGAATATAAGCACAATGGCTACAAAGATGTTTGACAAGTTTGAGAAATATTGGGGTGATGTGCATATTATCATGGCTGTTTGTACTGTTTTGGATCCACGTTTCAAGTTGAAAGCTGTTGACTTTGTATTTCCAATTGTTTATGGTGAGAGGGCTTCTGTGGAGAGGGAAACTGTTAGGAAGACTTGTTATGATCTACTTCAGGAATATCAACTAAAGGCTAAATCTCGTCAAAATAAGAATACAGGCAATTCTTCTTTAATGCCTTCACCAACTGGTGATGTAGCTCTAATGAATGTATCAAAAAGTCAAAGTTGGTGCAATACATGACCACTGTTACTTTTGATGGCCAAGTAAAATCAGAGTTGGACCATTACCTAGAAGAGCCTGTATTGCCATGGAATTGGGGTACTGATTTTGATATCCTTGGATGGTGGAAATTGAATGGAAACAAGTATCCTACACTACAATCATTAACTAGAGATCTATTAGCTATTCCTGTTTCTACAGTTGCATCTGAATCGCATTTAGTACAAGTGGACGTGTAATTACCACACATAGAAGCCGACTGAATGCAGACATAATAGAGGCATTGATGTGTAGCCAGAGTTGGTTATCACGTGAAAAACAAGTAAGAATTTTCATTATATAATTTATTAATGAAAAAGTTTTTTATTTCCTATATCTTCCATTGCATTTTATACAATCTTTCTTTTTTTTTTTGTAGGTTTTGACATCACTGAGCTAGAGAATGAGATGAAAAATTTATATTGAAGATTAAGATCAAGTAAGTAAATATTATGTGGTGTATAAGTTATTTCTCCTTTTTATATTATTTTGTATTAATTGAATAACATATAAGACAATTTTATTTTGGTTATTACTTTACAGGTGACCTATGGTTTGAGACGGTGGCATCCTTGATGATTTTCTGCTATCTGTATTTTGGTGAAGGAAGTCTTAGCTATTGTGAAGGAAGACAACAGTGAAAGCTTTGGCTATTGACTGCAAGTTTTTTTTTCTTTTCTTCTATGGAAACATTAGTGAAAGACTAAAATTGTAATGTTGGTGTGTGCTTTGGTTTGTTGGGAAGTGAGGACTTTAAGTCCACTAACTCATCTTTTTTATTTTTCCTTTGAACTAGGTTTGGATGTGCTATTTGGACATGAATCATGGTTGATATTTTCGTGTAGTTAATAATTGATGCAAGCTCTAGATGTTGTTATTTGCTGTTTTGAATTGGCAATTAGGTAGCAGAAAAATCATTTGAAATGGTATGAGCAGGTGCTTATTTCTTTTTTTTTTTATTTGTTTTAATTTTTGTGCTGTCATCCTTGGGCAGTCATCTTTCCCTTTTTCACAATGTTGATTATGCTGAAGGGTTCCCTGATCTGATAACACAATCATTAGAGGAAAGGCATGAGCAATTTACTGTCGTTATTTTTTGAATTCTGTTCAAATAATCTTCCATTTGTCTGTGTACGCAATTGATTGTATATTGGATTATTATTGTGGAATGTATATGCATACATAAGCAATTTTCGTTGTTCTATATGTTGTAATATTTGCTGAGAAATTGGGATCACTTCAGTTGTTGTTCAGACATTGACCTTAATTGGTTTAAACAATCGAGATTCGATATTCTTTTGAATGTGTAATGAGGAAAATTTTCACCCTTTATAAATCCTTTGGATGAACCAGACTTGTCTTGTTAACATTTCCAAGCATCTGCAAGAGAACTGGGGAAAAAAAAAAAAAAGGTTTAGAGGCCACGTTGAAGGGAATAAATATTCTCTCAGATTGGGTTCTTCTCGTGACCACTCTCTCTTTACTCTTTGTCCACTGCTACTCGACAAATAAATGCAGATTATTTTCAAGACCATTTCACCTAGTCTTTTAAATTATTTTCAATGTAAAAAAAATAATAATAATAATAAGTACAATCGGGTCGGTTGGGTCAATATCAGGTTTGTAATTTCTCGTACCGGGACGGGTTTGGGGTCATGCCGAAAAACCCTATAGGGTTTTTTTTCGGGTTTAGGACACCTTCATGTAATCGGGGCGGGTTCGGGTTTTGCATGACCCGTCCCAAACCCGCCCCGGTTGCATCCCTACTAGGTCTTCTAAACCCTATCACTAATCCAGAAGATTAGCCTGTGGCATTAAATTAGGCCAAAGACTCAATTACCGAAATGACCCTCAACATCTTTATTTGTCAGTGCCTATATGTTGTTCCTACATGTACGTACATCATAATTATGTATGGCAGACATATATATAAATTCAATCATATCCGACAATCTAGAAGGAATGTGGTCTATTATACACGACAAGCTACACATAAAATTAAAATTATATAAAAGATTTGCATCAAGTAACTTTGCAACTATGACTTTAGCCAATAAAAGATTATATATTGAACCATGTATGTGTATAAATTTATCTATATAAGTTTGGATTAATGTCATGAATGGTACTTGAACTTTCAGAAAATATGCCATTAGACACCTAAACTTTGAAAATGATCAATTTGATAATTAAACTTTGAGATTGATCAATTTAGTATATGAAAAAAAATTTTATATACACTAAGAGTACTTTTGCCAAGATCTTCTAGGTATTAAATTGATTAATTTCAAAATTTTTCAAGTACCGAATTGATGAATTTCACAGTTCAAGTACTAAATTGATTAATTTAAAAGTTTAAGCAACTAATTACATATTTTGCTAAAGTTCAGATACTATTTATGGCATTATCCCTATAAGTTTATAATAGACAAAAGGTGATCACATCATGGTTTTGAGCATTGAGTAAAACAATATAACTTAATTTATTTGTCGTCAAACTTTTTAATATTCCACTTGGATTTGCATATGAACCTAACTAAATTGCGATTGAATGCTAAATAACAGTTCATGAATCTAACTAGTCTGTTTTGTTTCATTAGGATCTGGTTATTTTAACATTATATTTTTATCATTTTTAAATAGATGTTTATCAAGAAATAGACACCAATGAAAATTTGATAGTTTTATTCATAAACTAACTAAATAGATATGATATATATATATATATATATATGAGATACATATAAATTACAAATGCAGATCAGATATAGATAAGGTACAGATAAAAATATGATAATCCAATCAAACGCTAAAAAGAAAAGATGACATTAATTAGGCTTGCTCTTACAAACAACCAATTTGATGTAATATGATACCATTGTTTCATTTTTTAAATGGGTTTATCTTTTTTGTTTAAACAATAACTTAGTAAAATGATGGGGTTTGCAAAGATAATGCCTTTTACGTGCGATTCGATTTACTTTGAAAGCAATTATTTGATGACATCATCTATCTTCATTTCAAAAATAGACAAAATATTAACTTGATAAATTAATAACGGGAAAAAAGTAAATAGCTCATGGCCGTAGAAATCCATTTTTTATTAAACCGAGTTATAAAATAAAACACTTCTCATTATACTATACTTTGTGGATACTGGACAATATATCTACTCAAGCATATATGTATATACACATGCATGGATGGATCTTGAGGCTTAAAAGGAGCCTTGACCTCCCAAGCTTTGAAAATGTCCATTTATATGTTTTATAAAAAATAAAAAAAATGTGTAGTATGTGTACTTTAGAAAGCAAATATGGACATATTGATTTACATGCATAAGTGGTAAAAATGTTGGTTTAATATTAAAAGGTAAATTTTATGGTCTCATCATTGATTTTGATGGACTAATCCTCTCAACTATCCAACAATTCAAAATATATTCAACCGTGATCGAACCACTAAAATAGTTAATATTTCAAATAATATTTATTTTAACAATTAGATAGTTGACTAGATGATACCGTCAATGGAACTGTAGAAGATCCCATATTAAAGAGGTCATAGGTTCAAATCATAAGATTGTAATTTTATTTTTTAAGATGCATTTTATTGCTTAAATGATCTTTCTCTCTCTTTAACTTTGCTCTTTCTTTTTTCACAATAACTAATAATATTAAATTCACTTATTCTAAAGCTATATTTATTATCTAAATAAATTATTAACTCTTATCAATAGTGTGCTGTAATAATTATTTCATTACCCATATAACATGTGTTTAGTCCAATCGTATCAATTATTAGTAAATATCACAAATTATATGACTTGGTTTAGTAACAATTTTTCTTTTATAATTACAACTATGATGTAAATTATTAAATGATCGATATTATTAATTTAATAAATATGCAAAGTTATCATGAAAAAAAATTATAGGATATCAATATTAGTTTGCTCTTATTGTTTTACCTATAGGCTGTAGTTTCCTATTGAAATATTTTTTAAATCTATTTTATTGAAAATAAAAAATATATAAGTTTATGTATTTAATTATTTTGAAATAAATTCATATATATTGATTTATATATATACTATAATCAATGGGTGAAAATAAATAAATAAACATTATAACATATAAAACGTAGTGGATATCCCATCACCACGCGCCCACACACCCCCCCCCCCCCCCCCCCCCCCCCACATTTGAGTCTTTGTCCATCCCTGCATATGTGTATGCACATATTTATATAGATTTATTTTACTGTTAACCAAAACCTAGGTTTTTAAGATGCGTGTGTCTTATAGTGACCTTTAACCCAAAATATGGGATTCCATCAAAATTGTAGGTTTAGTGTGCATGGTGGTGACTAATAAGGAATAAGGTTTACATGTTAAAAATCTAAAATAGGACAATGCAAAAATGGAGATTTGTACTTCTTAGCCAATGAGTCTAATTTGCAAAAGCCTAAATTTAGTCATCCATGTACAACAAGAATAAAAAATAGCATGATGTTCAAATTAGAAAGTAATAAAATAATTTACTATATTAAATCACTAAAATAAGTTAATGCTATTCTAACATTGAGATCCTAAAATCCACTATAAATTAACTAACTTAATGTGAGATTAAAAAACAAGTCATTTTTCGAAAACAAATAAAAAGAAAAGGATTGTAGAAGGAAAAAATGGCCGCTATAGGATTGCATTTTGGTGGAGTACTATTGCTGTTATGTTTTTCTTCTACAATTCAAGCTCAAGTTTTCGATGTGACAAAATATGGTGCAAGAGGTGATATTCAACAAGTAAGATTTCACTTGCTTTTTAAGCCACATTCCAAATGAGATTATTATTTTTATTATATAATACCTTTAGTAAATGATCTATTTTCATTATAATTGACATAACATTCTAATTGCTACTTTAAATTCCATAAACAGGCGGCCTTGAGTGCATGGAAAGCAGCATGTGCATCAACAACTCCTAGTAAAGTGCTCATTCCTAAAGGCACGTATGCATTGGGTGAAGTGTCCTTTCAAGGACCCTGCAAGGCACCAGTGGAGTTCATTCTACAAGGAACGGTGATGGCACCTCTAGACCTTAGAGCATTTAGAAGCGGATGGGTTACATTCCAAAATGTTGATAAACTCACAGTGTCTGGTGGTGGGACATTTGACGGTCAAGGATTGCTGGCTTGGAAGGGGAACATTTGCAAACAAGGAACATATTGCAAGCAACTTCCCATTGTAAGCTTGATACACCTTGCTTTTTCTTTTTTGTTTTTTGAAACAAGCACACGTGTGAGATATTTCACCAACAACTATAATGATATCTTTTTTTTTTTTTCTTTTATGGATCCAACTAACCAATAGAACTTGGGCTTCAACGCTGTCACCAATAGCTTAATCAAGGATTTGAAGACAAAGGATAGCAAACAATTTCATGTGAATGTTTTAAGTTGCAACAATGTTACCTTTCAAGGTTTTACCGTCCTTGCACCTGCCAATAGCCCTAACACCGATGGAATTCACATTGGTCGTTCAACCGGAATCAAAATTATCGATTCAAATATCTATACTGGGGATGATTGCATTTCTCTTGGAGATGGCAACCGCAACATTTCTATCACAGGAGTAAATTGTGGACCTGGTCATGGCATTAGTGTTGGAAGCCTTGGAAAATTTGCAAATGAAAACCCAGTCATTGGTTTTACAGTAAAGAACTGTACCTTAACCAACACGCAAAACGGTGTTAGGATTAAGACATGGCCAGCTTCTTACAAAGGTTTCGTTTCCGAAATGCATTTTGAGGACATTGTCATGAATAATGTGAGCTACCCTATAATCATAGACCAAACTTACTGCCCATGGAACCAATGCAATGCAAAGGTACCCACAAAATTCTAATAAATTTCACAAGATCTTAGGCCTATTAAAATTGATGACATATTTTTCACACTCCGTCTATGTTCTGCAGATTCCATCCCAAGTGAAGATAAGCAATGTCAGCTTCAAGAACATCAGGGGAAGTTCTGCAACCCCAGTGGCTGTGAAGCTTGCTTGTAGTCGTAGTGTACCATGCGAAAACGTGGAGATGAGTGACATTAATCTTCAATACCATGGACCCCAAGGCACCGCTATATCCGCATGTAGCAATGTGAAGCCTAAAACTTTTGGCACGCAAGTTCCATCGGCTTGCACCACTACTGCTGATAACCTTCCAGTAGTTATAATATAGGCCATGTTTCTCCTAAGGATCGATGTTGAGAAGTTTAGAAGACTAAATTTTCTCTTGCACATTGATAGATATACTTCTATTTAGACATTTTAGGCCAACTTTGAATTTGAAAAACCATTTCTGGTTAGAAGAGTTCTAGTCCAAGATCTTATTGTATATTTGTATCAATGTCTCACCAAATCGAATTTATTTAATAATATGACACTAGATTAAGTGCTCGTGCAACACATGGACTTTCATTTGCTGATCGAACGTTATGTTATCATGTTTAAACATTTATCAATTACGGGTCTGTTTATTTGGCTTTTTTTGGCAAATACAGACACTTTTTTAAATTTTTTTCTAACAAATTATTTATCAAGAAATAGATATAGATAAAAAAAAAGTTTGCAGTTCTCATCAAAAGATCAAATATAGATAAAATATATATGCAAATCGAACATATTTACATATATCATTTTGAAAAAAATATAAATACAGATGAAAAATAGCCCATTCAAATAGACCCTACATTTGACTTGTCTTAGACAAATAAAATGACCATAATATTTAATAACAAAGAAGTCTAAAAAGTTATGATCATTTTTTTAAGTAATGATAGCAAGAAAAAAACCAAAAGTCAATGTACTAGGATGTGATTATAACACGTGTTGCATTCCAAACATTAGAAGCATTATTCGCACAATAATTGCCTATAAATTTCCCCAACATATATCATTCGACTAGAAAATTTCTATGGTTTCGGTATTAATTCTGATAGGATCAGTCTTGTCACCATTTAACGGCTCATACCATATCCAATCATGATCGAATCACTAAAATAATTAATATTTCATTTACTATATTTATTTTCATGGTTAGATTAATGACGGGACGGTCCCGTTTCCCCATCCAAGTAACTATGTTGTATGTGGTATTTAATAAAATAAATGCTAATTTTAGGTTTTCTTTCCTTTTTTTCCCCTCGAAATTTAACATAAACTTATCATTTTCTAAATAAAGTATTATATTATTACTTTAGTTTATCATAATCTTACTTTGTAGAAACAACATGTGGTAGTTTAAATCTTGTATCTAAAGGTCTTGAAACATACTTGGAGTTAGTAAAAGGTAAGTTGGCAAGGAGATTTAGAAGTTAAAAGCATGACAAATCACAAGCTCAAGTGATTCTAGTAGGCATGGCATTCCACCAAGCAATACAACTGTAAATCTAAAAGCACAATGCAACTTAGTCTGTTTGAAGAATGATGAATCCATTGGAGATCAACTAAAAGGTTTGAGATATGCAAGATTTGCCCCGGGACCGAGAGTAGGTCAGGCGGTGACAAAGAGCATGTTGGAGTTGATTAGTCTAAATCACTGGCCAATCTATGTCTCAAGTTTGACGGTCGTTGAAGGCAAATGCCAAGTTCGTCATCTTTGAGAGGAAAAGGTGGCTAGACACAAGAAGTAAGAACTAAGGGGGCATGCAAGTAAAATAACAAGAGCATTCATGGCAGAAAAAGAGGTGAACTTGAAAATTATTTAAGTAGATGAATGGGTTAACATTCATGTGAGTTTGGAATTTTCTAAATATTTTAATGAAGTGGATGTGAATGTTCCGCTTTTAAGTTTTAAGTTAGTGTTGCAGTGACTGCAAAAACTATTGATTTCACTCAAAAAAAAAAAAAAAGAATTTTGTAGTGGCAAATTTTGTATTCTATAACAAATGCTTAAATTAATATGATCCAAGGGAGATCAATCAATCACGAAGAGTAAACTTTGAATGAATGTAAATATAAACTTGTTTAAGAATATTCAACCATTTAACCTTAGGGAAAATTAAAAAAAAAGTTTGAATGGATATAAAATTATCAGTCTTTTAGATATTCTAATAAATTTGAGGTATTATTAAGGTTTAGCTTGTAAAAAGCATAAAAAACAAGGGCTAGGTAGTGTCTATATAGCGTGAGAGACATATGTATTGTACCAATATCTGTATTTGCGAGTGTTCATATGTTTCTACATGCATGTATACATCTATGAGAGTATGTGTACATTGTAATTATGCGTAATGCATATCTAAACTTTAATCGAATCACACAATCTGATATCTAGTAGGAATGAAGTTCGATACACATGACAAACATGCCAAAAATTGAGGATATATAATAAAAATATATATTAACTTTATAATCATAATGTATAAGACAAATGATTATATTGATTTGACTGTTAATAATAAGTGAAATTATGTGTTTTTTTCCGGTTTAAGAGTACGATTTATGTGCAATTAATGCTCTAAAAATGATTTAAAATTATCAAAACATGGAAAATTGTATATAAAGTTCAATCAATGATACATGAATGTATGTAAACTTATAAAAATTGGATCACTTCATGCTTGAATTGTATTAATTTCACTAAATTTTTATAGGTTCAAGGCTTGGCATCAGGATTCTAGTTTTGATAGAATTTAGATATGATGTGCATTAGAGATAGCATCTATCAATTATAAAAATGGGTAAATTACACTAAAAGGTCACAATGTTTGAATGTAAGTTCATTTGGGATCACAACATTTTAAGTGATTAAAAAGATGTCACAATATTTATGAAAATAGCTCGGTTGAGATCATTATTGACACGTGTCATAATGTGTCCGATCTTTTGTGTTGGAATTAAATATTTCTTCTGTTGACACATGTCAATGGCGACCTCAATTGAGCCATCTGTTTAAACGTTGTGACCTTTTTTTAACCATTTGAAATAATGTGATGTCAAATGAATTTACCCCTAAACTTGTGACCTTCCGATGTAATTCACCCTATAAAAATGTTGTTTCTCATCATTTGAAGGGAAAAGGTCCATTTTCTTTCCTTTTACATGCTCTTTACATTTCATAGTGTAGTTTGAAATATCCTAATTAAAGGAATTTACAAAGAAGGCCATTTCATAAAAAGGATAAATAAATAAAGCAATAAGTTTATCTTTTTATTTCAAATTTCAAACAAGTTACTTTTAAAAACCCATAAGTAACATCTTTTTCTTATACTTCTCTCTCTTGTCATTTCTTTTCCCTAAGTGGTAGCTATTTCTCAAGAAAATATGCCACAAATCTTTGATACAAAGATCAAGGGTGACAAAATAAACCTCAACAACCCGTTCACTTGAAGGGAATAACTATTCTTCCCTCACTGTTCTGCTTAAAATTGCTATGATAATGTTAAGTTGAAGGGAATAATAGTTCATAATGAATTGCTATTACGTAGTATAATGAATAACAATTCATGTTTTCACACATGAATAGTCATTCAATGATTTATTTTCAATTTTTGTCATAAATACCCATGTCTGGAAAATATCACGTATACAATTATCATTTCTATATAATAAAGATAAAGGAATATTATAGATCTTTTTCTTTTACTTTTACTCGATAATAAATTGCTTTATTTTTTTATACTAAGTGAATAATGTAATAGATATTACAACTTTATGGCACTAATTGAAATTCAATTCCCTTTTTATTCTGCACAACAAAATAAATGACCGGTAGATCTTAAAGAATTGTGAAGAAGCAATAGTCTTTCAAGAAGGAAGTTGTTAAAATCTAATAAGTAGAATGCTTTCATGGAATCTTTGTTTATAAGAAACGTAATATATACCTCAAAGAGAGAAGTTTTGTGTTAGAGTAAAGTCGACAGGGAGTTCCTATGACAGAAAACATTTGAAGGGAAATATTGAAAAAATGTTACAAAAAGGTAAGATGATTTAATGAAAAGTTAATATCTTGAGTGTTATTTCTTTTAGTAGTGCGTAAGCTTAGAAGGATGTTGGAGTGATTAATTTCAACACTGAAAAGTTGAAAACGTTTATAGGTTAAGACAAAGAAGAATTCACAAATGAGACATTTGCAGCCCAACATAACCAATGCATGAGCCTGTGTATAAGTCATGTTTAGCCTTTGTGAGTTGCAAAATAATGAATATGGTATTTTTTAGGCTAGCAAGACCAGCGAATGAACTCGTGTATAGGTCGCATATAGTTTTTATGACTTATACGACCCATTACATGAGCTTGTGTATCTATCATATATATATTTTCTGAATCACATGACCGTTTGCATGAACTTGTGTATAGATCTTGTTTAGCTTCTATGACACACACAGCTACTTGTGTTAGCTAGTGTATAGGTTGAGTTCAATACATGACCTCTTATATGAGCTAATGTACAGGTCATATACAGTGAATTATTAATCTTGTAAAATTCTCTTTTAAAAGTCATGAAACACATCCAACTCACTCCCTTAAGGTTCACTTACACTTTAAAACCTTGAGATCAAGATAAAACCAAAGTAAATATCGATTTCGTATCAAATAATCAAACGATAACCATAAATTAGTTTATATGCAATAAGTGAACTTAAAAGACACAAAATGATCTTAATTATATAACTTTTAATTATATATTATAGTAATTATAGCTTTAGTTATGCTTTGAGACAACATTCCAAGTGTGTGTATAATGCTCTAACCTGAAGGCATTACAATCTACCACGTGTCATTCTTTTCATAAGAACACACCAAGGTTATAAAATACTAATCCACAAATATATCAAAAGATAATCACCAAAACTCACATATGATTACTGTGAAACATCGCATAAAATAATCTCTTTAAAAAACATGAACTACTAGAATCCAAAACTACATATTATCAAAACTAAATAAAACCTATAAACTAGTCTCATAAAGTCTTCTATAGTTGATAACATTCTTAAATAGAACTTCATAAAGATCTTCAATATCTCTCTCCTAATTCCTATGCTCAAGATCTACTGGTCCTCAGTTGGATAGTCAAATCTACTATCACCATCCCCATGATCAATATATATATCATACTCAGATAAGTCATAAACAATATTGTCTTCACCTGTACCTGTAAAATAAAGGAATGAACGAAAACACCCAGTACGCTAAACCACAAATACATGCACATGAACAGGCATCCTACAACATTACATATACCCTATTAACTAATGTAGCAAACATAGTTTATTATCTTTGATTAGCCAATAACCAATATAATTTAGAACCATTTGCAACTAGCTAAACCCGGAGTAAACTCATGACTCTATAAAAAGGAGCTTTATATAAAATAGTTTGATACATATATATATATATATATATATTGGTGTTGGATATAATCCACCCACCCTTGCGTACCACAATTAAGCTGGCACGACTCCTAATATACCAGAATTATTTCCAGATGCAACTCCACTAAAGACAACGACCCACAATGATCATTATTTTGCCAGCATTAGTATCACACTCTGCGTATTCTTTACCAACCGTAGCAAGCACAAGCAGCAAACTTTTCAATTATAGGCTAGATGGTAATTAATTCAATTTACAATTCTAAACTCACACGCACAAACAACAAGTAAGGTAAGGTAGTACCAACAAGTAAGTTAAGGTCGTACCTGTTTTGCTTCCAAAACTCTAAATTCAACAAATCCTTTTAAAAGATTATAAACCTTAATTTCACCAGAATCCTAATCATCAACATATACCAAATCAAAATTTGATTTCACATTCACAATTAAACCATAACCCTAAAATTCACAATCTAAAACATAAAATTTACAACATTAGATCCACATACCAGTCTTCTATGATCACTAGACAACGAGACCCTAAAAACATAGATTTCTCCAAAATTCCTCCAAACCCTTAAATCCTCAATCAATAATAAATCAACTATCATGAAAGATCTCATCTTTAAAATAACAAGAATTGCATGAATTCATACTTACCTAAAGTTTCGGGTTTCACGCCTTCTTGATTGTAGGACCAAATTACCAATCACAACTTAGGGTTTTGATCTCCAATGAAGTTAACTCAACCAACTTGATTCCTCAAATAAAAAAAAAAAAAAAAAAACAACCTTCACTAAAGAGATCATGCTAAAAGATTAATGAAAAGACCAGAAAGGAACCCACTTACCTAGGGTTTATGCCTAGGAGAAGATGTGAGGAATGAACAAAAGACCTAGGCTATTTATATAGGGATTGGGAAACCTTAGCACACAAAAGAAAAGAGTTATTTTTCATGAAAATATAAGCTGGTATAAGGATGGCGGCTTAGGGGCGGCTTAAAAACAAAGACACAA
Source organism: Combretum micranthum (assembly GCA_024138025.1). Taxonomy (NCBI): domain Eukaryota; kingdom Viridiplantae; phylum Streptophyta; class Magnoliopsida; order Myrtales; family Combretaceae; genus Combretum; species Combretum micranthum. The sequence continues at coordinate 1,636,197 of JAMXBD010000013.1, read as the reverse complement.
ATTCACCATGTAAGCCGGTCATACGCTGACGGCTTTTACAGCTAAGTTTGGCGGCATTGGGTCCCTAGGCCAACAGCTTGGAGCTGGCTTTGCGCCTCCTCTCCCGATTCTTCATGAAAAATTCCCTTAAGTCCAATTCCATCTGTTATATGACAAAATCAACCTGTTAAACAATTATATATTACAACACTATCCTTCACTATGATCTATTTATTTGTATATTACAATGTGTATACCTTACTTGCTACTTGTGTTTACCTATGATAGAATTATAAACTGATTAGTTGACTATTCAACTTTAAGAAGTGCTCTTTGCTTGTGTAGGGCTGCTGATATTAAGTGGGAAGCACCCAAGTTGTTATCGCAGTAACTGGATAATCCTTATGTGGTATTGTTCCAAATAGGGTTGCACCTAGAAATGGTTTGGGTAGGATTAGGTAATTCTTGTGTCGTGGTTATTGGGGATTCCCCATTAAGTTTAGGGATGAACATAGATAGGGGCCCAGCCCCTTTCGCTTGAGAAAAAACTTGATTATTATAATATATTTAAATAAGAAAAAAAAACGTGTTATACCTATATTTATAATAAAATAAATTTAGGCCCTCACAGTCACATGGTTCTATGTTCATCCATCCTAATAACCAATATAAATGTATATGTATACTTATGTACATTAGGCAAAATATATATTTTTGTTGCTTGCTTAGCTTAAAATAAATATAATAAAATGTTGGCTGTTACATTGATAGTATGTTTGCATGTGAATGTGTTGTTCTTGGATTATGCACGTATGGTTGTGGTATACCATACTTGGCTCCAATTTATTCATTTATCTCTTTTAGGCATAGGCGTTGTGTTTCTGTTTACAAGTATAACATTGATAACGCAAGAGTTAGCAAATTCCTTAAGAGTAGTAATTTAGCTATTTATTAATATGGAACATAAAGAGTGGTGAACCCATCTATTGTTTTGACTTTATTTCACTGCTAAGTTTAACTATCTAAGACTACTTAAATACGTACCTAAATATATGCTATTGTTAGTATGCTTGTTGAGCCATCAATGTTCTTGATACTTTACTCACATGTGGAGATAGTTTTAGTGTTATATAAAATATGACTAATGTACGTTTAGAGTCATATATTTAATTTGGAAATAATTAGCAAATTTGAGCCTTAGCATGTCTATACTTGTTATGACACGTGACATGTTGTAAAATTACCTTAATTTTAAGGGGTTACATTGTCTTAGTGCAATTTCAGGTTCCTAATACAAATTTTGGCTATTTCTTGTTCGGAGCTCAAGTGTAAAAAAAAAAAAAAAAAAACATATTGGAAAATGGGTTTCTCTAGCATTAGTTTAGGTTTTATGTAAACTCATTCAAGTTCCTTCTAAACCCTTCATCAATGCATATTATTGAATAAAACATGTTCATTATGTGCTTTGCTATTAATATGTGTGGCTAATTGCATTATTGTGAGATTGCGGTTGTTTGATAAAGTTTTGAGATTTAAGTATTTTGGGCTTGTTGTATTTTGTTATTGAGTGGTTGGTAATTTGATATAATGGGTTCATAAAAGTTGCTAATCCATGCCTAGTAACTATTTTAGTCATTTAGGATGTATATATGTCGTAAGTGGGTTTATCTTCCTTTTAAACCCGTTTTGGTGATTCCAAAATGCATGTAACAATGATTTTGCTAAAATCACTAGAAATTACTCACTTTATGTATTGAAATTATAGATTTATCGTATGTGAATGAATCCATAATTTCAACTTAAATATGTATAATTGGTGACAAAGGTTATACATTGAGCATATCCTATTTGAAAACTATCTTGACTGGATGTTTTTGTTACAAAGAGAGCTTCATCACCCATAATTGGAGATGGCTTCAAGTGAATTTCTTCAAAACCCATTCAATCAATCACAATCGCACATGTAACCCATGTCATGCTCAAACCCAGAGGATAACTGACATTACCTTAAATCTTTATGCGTCAAGTTTCATGTTAGTATTCTAGAGTTGTTGTCAGTTTTAGCTTAAATCAATTCCAATCTTAATTTGGTAGACTTAAAATAGAGTAATAGGCAGTGATTAGGTGCTTAGCCTGAATCTCCTTGAAGAACACCACTTGTTGAACTTAGTATAGTTTTATTACCGTGTACAGTCATCATAGTGGTTAAGTATGTGTTAACACATTTTCTTCATAACTTGAGAATAAAGGTAGGTTAAGTGTCTATATTTTCAATATTTGATAGTCCAATGTGTCATTTTAGATTTTGAAAAATTAGTACTTATACTTTCAAAACACGTGTAATTAAATGTCACTATTAAATAAAAATTTACAAATATCTATTTTCATGATAGGACAATGATAGACACTTGGTAAAAAATTGAAAGTATAAGTACTTGACCTACCATTATCCTCAACAAAATAAATGTTCGTCAAATATTATTTCATAAAGACATCATATTGCAGATGTTTTGATAGTACAAGTAATAATTTGCTAAATTTTAAAGATGAGACACTAAATTGCAAAAAAAAATAAAAATTCAAGTACTTGGTTTACTATTATCCTTAAAACCTGTATATACTCCGCATATGTTAATTCTGTGAGTTTAAATTTATGAGCTTTAGTTTATATTAGATCCAATTATTCACAACATGGTTTTGAACAATGAATACATTCAATTATCTTAATCTATTGGGTAAGTTGTGGATTTCCCATAAAATTTTCAAAAATAACACAGATTCTGAACTTTTTTAAAAATCATATTTACATTTTTGAAGAGCTGATATGGTGAGAAATTTAGCTTATTTGGCACTGATGTGTTACTAAATAAGATATATCTAATTAAAGAATATTTTAAAAATATTTAAAAATTATGAAATTTAATAAATAAAAAAAGTGATAAATTGCATTGTTTTAAAAATATGTAATCAGCTTTTTCTTTTTATAAACTTTTGAAAAGTTGTCAAATATTTGAAAAATATATTTAAACTAATCATAGAAGTAAGCTTGCTTTCTTGTTTCTCAAGCGAGTCTTGTTCCAAGTAGATAGTGGCGACAATATTTACATAGTGATGGTAACCACTAATATTTTATTTTAGCTTTTAGGAATTCTTTGTTCATTGTTTGTATTTCCTATTTGTGCATGTGATTTTACACTTTGAATCCAAAATTTAATACAAAATACAAACCAAAACTCATTGGCATAAGCAAAATAGCACCACAACCAGTATATTTGTTATGCAGCAGAGTGCATAAGACTCAAAGTCAAGACCTCTTATTCTAATATCATATAAGGTTAGTATCATAATTATCTAATTTAAAAGTTTAAACCTATAAAAATTGTATAAATTATTATATTTATTATGTAACAATATAAATGGAAGCATATATCAACTATTTAGAATACAAGGCAATAATGTGAGTCATCAGAAAGTGAAAAAATGGAGATTAAAGGCATTACTGAGAAAAAGAGTAAGTTGAAAAGCTTAATGGTGGAATAGCATAATTGTCAAACTAGTGGGACAAACATTGGGCTTCAAATTCATGGAAGCAAGATTATTACAACTACCGAAAGTTCTAGATCATTTCAAAGATGTCCATGCTGGTTCAAAATTTTATTTAGTATCCTTTAAGAATTCAAATGATTCAAGTTGGATCATACAGAATGCGCTATGGTTCATCAATGGTTCTTATCTTGCGACATGGGAATCAAAATTTCATCAGGCCAAAACATAACTTGTTTCCCTTGCAGTTTGGATTAAAATATAAGGACTCCCTATTAAATATTACTCACCCATTGCTATTAGAAGAAAAGATGAAGTAATTGGTCTTGTTTTAAGATATGATACGTATATGAATTGGTATTTATAAGGAAAAATTCGCTCTATATGTGTTTGGATAAATATGCCAATTTTCTTTTTCTTTTTTGTCATCACAGGGAAAAAGTAGCTTGAGAGAGCAATAAAATATCATTTTAGATTACAAGGTTATTGGTAGATAAATATACCACTTATTCTTACAATTATTACTAGTGGGATCTTATATTGAGTGCAATGTGAAGGGTTATTGAGTGTTTGTTATAAATGTGGGTGTGCTGGTCATGATGAACATTTTGGTCCTCTTAAAGAGATAAGCAAAGATTATAACAAGGATCAAAGCAATGGATAGGTTGCTGTAAGATAAGAGAACAAGGAAGCTGAAAAGTTTGTGGAAAAGAATGGAAAGGAACAACCTAAGTCAAGATTGGCATACAAGCTGCACAACCCATCAGATATCTGGGAGTCAATAAAAATAATGCTAATAATATGTCCCACTGCAACAAGGCTAATGAAAAATAAAACCACATTAAACGGAAAAGTGGCACCCGCTACAAGTAGACGTTGCCGTAAATCAGTTCAGGTGTAGAAGTAGACTCGTGAATGCCAATTCAATTCTCTTGGTTTGGTAGGAGCTGGAAACCGTGAAATTAAAAAAAAATTAATTAAATATTTTTATTTAATTTAATTAAGAATAAATGTAAAACAAAATTTTAACTTAAAATAACAATGGACCTAAAGATTATTGTTATAAACCATTTGTTAAAAAAAAATTTATAGTTATTCATTTATTTATATACAATCACTTATACTTTTTTAGTTGTCATGCTATTAATGTAATACTATGAAATTTTAAGATATAAATAAGTCTCACAAACACAAAAACAAGTCCTGTATTTTAAGAAAGTAAAGTCCACTTCGGTTAAAAGTTTACATAAACTTAATAATATATAATTTCAAGTATATTTATTACTTATGTTATTATTAAATGTCGTAAATCAGAAATAAAATTTTACTATTCACTTGAAAATAGTTTAAGTATGTATTTTTTAAATACAATATAATTTTCTTTTCTTCTTTTTTTCTTTTCTCTATTTAAAATTTTTTAAAGCATGGAACCATTAGAACCATTGGTTCTCTAGTTGGTTTTTAAACTGGTGGTTCAAAAACCGCCATATTAGGTGGTCTTAGGAGATGACTTGCTAAAACTGGCAGGATTTTAGTCGGTTTAAACCTGTTATCCCTGGATTGGTTCCTCATTTAGGAACCGCTAGTAAACGGTTGAGTCAGTTTCCGGTTCAAAACTAACCCATGATGATATATAGCTACAAGGACTACAAAACTTGCGACCGAAAATAATGATGATGAGATTAACCAACCAAGAGAGGAAGAATATAATGTGCAAGGGAAGGCCAAGAGTCGAGTTGGGGATCCAAACCAGAGTTACCCATTTACAGAGCTAACTAAAGGAACCAAATGGAATAGCAACAGTAGTGGAAATAAGAAGATGGTTAAGAAGGCCGATAGAAACATATTGGAAAAGTGCAATTGTTCGGCACCCCAAAATTTGTATCGGAAACAGGGAAAGATTGACATTTGCATTGGGCCGAATTGCATCATGGTTCGAGATCAGAGCGACCTAGAACTAGTCTGCTAATGCTTGATTCAGCTCAATTTGAACTAGCTATATTAATTAATTTAAAAAAATAAAATCAAAACCACAAAAGAAAATTCTCTAATAAGATAAAATATAAAATAAGTAAAAATAAAATAAACATAAGATTTGAAATTAAATTAAAAATAATTTTAAAATTAAATAAAATAAATTTTTAACTTGAAACAAAATTAGGCCTCATAATAATAGTCTCTAGTCCATTTATTGGAGGACTAGTTTAAGATGTGTATTTATTTATACACAACTTTATCACATGTAGTTGTAAAATTAGTAATAAGTGACTTTAAAACACTTAAAGCAAACTCTTATAAAGCAATGGTCTAAGTGTTTGATTTGGACAGGTTAGAGGATTAAGGGTTAATAGGTAAAATCGAGCCGAACTGAGGGTTGATCCGCAATTAAATTGGCTCGTTCCTAAAGAGGATTTAGATTCAGCCAGGTTGAAACTGGGTGGATCAATTTAGTTTTAACAACACTTTTACAAAGGTAAGGTAAGGCTCACATTATTAAAAAAACTATAAATCACTTTCCATGTAAATCTATAAATGTTTATTTCTTACTTACTTCTAAGTTTTTACTTTTCATCTTTTTATCTTTTAAGTTAGGATTTGACCCGACCCGACCCGACCAAGTGATCAGTGGGTTATAAGCCTTGAGTCAATCCTAACTCGCGAACCCGCCGGTGTCGAGTTGGGTTTGTTCACGGATTCGATCCAACCAGTGCCGAGACTTTCAACTAGCTAAATGCAATATGTTATCATTATTTTATCGGATATGTTTGTGCTTTTCTGTTCTAAAAATAACTAAGGAAAAGGTGAAATTTGAAAGAAAAGAATGATCTTATGCTCGAATTAGTCCACCTTTAAAGCAATTATTTTATAATAACATCTATCTTTATTTAAAAAAATATACACAATAAGAACTTGATAAATTAATAACGGGAAAAAATTGATAGCTCAAAATTATAGAAATATCTAATTTATTGTTAAATTGTATTGTAAAATAAAACGCTTCTTATTATGCTATATTATGTGGACATATACATATGAATATATATAGAGATATATGTCTCACTGTTAACTGAAAGCATGAAAAATTTTATGGGTGCTAATATACTTTATGAATTGATAATAGTAGCGTGTAAACTGTAAATGGTAATAAAATTAGCATGGTAATAATTTTTTTGGAAGTTACCTAACGTCACAATAATTTATTAAAATAGTTCCATTTTTAACTTTTATACTTATACATGTGTGTACAGCACGCCTGAGCTAACTAACTGAGCTAAGCCAGGTTTGTTAATTGTTACAAATAAGGCATTTTAAATCCTGGTGCTATTAGGCATGGCTTGGAAAATAAAATAATAAATCTTAAGTAAAAATTATAAATAAATCTTAAACTTTGATTTCCATATAGATATAAAAATGTTACAAATAAATCCTCTTATCCCTTTCCCTCTCTCCAATTTTCAACAAACTGACAATATAAATGACATTTTATTTTTTAAATCTAATAAAATCATACTAAAAATTTAAGTCTAAGCGTATTAAAGTGCACTTTGATAAGTTTAAAGGAAGTTTTTGCAACAAAGTTAAAGTTTGAGATGATTATTTTCAACTTTTGGGCTACTTGCCAATATGTCAAGTTTATGGGGGAGCTTGAAACATTTAAAAGTTGAAGGCATGTATATGGGATTAAGGAAAAAAATGCTAACTTTTAAAAAAAAATTACACAAATCATGCAAGATGAAATAAAATTCTAGAAACCGGCAACTTAAATCATCTTTTGAATTGACGAGTTTGTAGGTAGTTGAGCTCGTCTCTTGAAGAGACGAGGACAAAATGAACTTCGTCTCTTCAAGAAATGAGGTTGTTGTAAAAATACAACTACCTCGTCTCTTAAAGAAACGAGGTCGATCACTTATGACCTCATCTTAACCTAGTTCTGGGATTATTTTCATCACGATAGCATTTTTGTAATTTTTAAAATATATATATGTATTAATTTCCTTTTCCTCATGTATCCGCATCAAAATCAAAGTTTTAGGAGTTTATTTGCAATTTTGTATAAATCTACATCGCATATATAAGCAAATGATTCTAAAAAATAATTGAACTTGGTAAAATTATAAGTCCTATTTTGAAACTCCACAAATTCAGAAAAGCAGTCAATTTTAACTAGACTGGATCTCAATTTGAACATGCAATCAACTAAAATTATCTATATTCTTAAGCATAGAAAAACTTAAAAAAATTATCTATTTTTCTGATGTTTGTTTCTTTTCGAAACTTTAGATATCCATAAAATGACTACTTTAAGTTCAATTGAGATTCCGTTTATATCATAATCAATTAAAATAGTCTATTTTATAGGATAGAAAATTTAATAAATTGTATCGAGTCTAAAAAATCTGGTTTGATAAAATTTGGCCTATATGGTGTTGTAATGTAATCAAATTACATTCCTAATTCAGACTTCCAAAAATTATTCTTATTCAGAAAAAGATAATTCATTCCACCGTGTCGCTGGAGAGACCCCAAAATAGCCTATTTATTGGTTGGGAATTTTAAGGTGTTTTTTCCCCCATTTTCTTTTTCTTTTTTCTATCTTCTGCAAGATGGCCGAATGAAACAGCCTATGTTACATTTTTCAATCTTTTTCTTGTTAATCTCCAATTAGGGGAATTTAAAAAGATAAAAAAAAAACACTAAATTTTGACTTAACATCCCCATGATATCAAACTACAGTAGCTAGGACTGTAAATGAGTCGAGATACCTCACGAGCTATTCAAATTTGACTCGGTAAATTCTTGAATTTGACTCGCTCATAATCAAGATGAGCTAGAGTTCGAGTTACTCGAGTAACTACTAAGTTCAAGTTCAAGTTTAAAAATACTCAATTCGATGAGCTCGTAAGTTTAATCAAGTATTAAACTGAGTCGATTTGAGTTTAAATTTATCGAGTACGAAATACGTTTTGTAGTTAAATCAATATTTAAAAGAATAATCGAGTCGAGTTCGAGATTATCGAATATTACATCGAGTCAACTTCGAGTTCAAGCTTCGAGTTTGAGTTGAGTTCGAGCTTGGTAAGCAGCAATCCTTAAAACTTATAAATTGGATGATATTAGTAGATATTTACTTTTTTTTTTTATTAATGTTAAGCAGTTTACTACTTTGTCAGTGCTTCGAAATATTAAAAACCATATTTCATAAGTTTAGAAGTATATTCAAATTAAAATCAAAATTAGAAAGAGCTTATAATTAGCATATTTTAATTATTTACATGAATATTCAAAATTTTATCTTGGAGTAAGAGTGGGTACCAAACCATCCAAGTCATTAGACATAATCACGGGTCGATTCTGAACCGGGAACTGACCTGACCAGTCACCGGTGGTACCTAAATTGAAAACCGGCCCGGGAATGGTGGGTCTGAACAGGTAAAGAATCCGTTGGTTCTAACGGGTTCTTATGGTTCCATTCCTAAAACCGTATGACCAAAACCGCCGATTCAAGAATCAACGGTTTTACACCATAAAAATTTTAAAAAAAAGTAAGAAAAAAAGAAAAGAAAATTATAAAAAATTGTAATTATAAAACAAATATTTAAAACTACTTTCTCATAAATAATAAAAAAAAAATTCATATTGACAGTATTTAATGTGTTATTATTAATAACACAAATAATAAATACATTTGAAATCATATATTATTAAATTTATGTAGACTTCTAATCAAAGTAGACTTTTTTTTTACAATGTGTGATTCGTTTTTTGTTATTGAGAATTATTTGTATTTTGAATATTTTATAGTATCACATTGCTAATATAATAACTAAAAAAGTGTAAGTGATTGTATATAAATAAATACATAATTATAGAATTTCTTTTAACTAATACTATAAACAATTATTGTTAAACTCAATGTTATTTCAAGTTAAAAATTTATTTTATATTTTTTTTAGTAGAATTAAGTAAATTATTCAATTGGTTTTTTATTTTTTTTTTACGGTTCTCGGTTCCTCTAGAACCAGAACCGAACCGTCTCCCAATCCAACCCGACCCGACGCGACGTCTACAAGTCATAAGCGGAACAAAACCGAATTATAAAGTGCTGGGCCATAGATCACGTGGAAATATGCGATAGGATCAGTATCCCAGGCAAGAATTTTCAATTTTTACACCAAAACTCCAAAATGATTTTGCCCATTCATAAAAAAAACTGAGACGGGATGAGATAAAACGCCCAAACACCACACATGACGTTTATTGGATTGTCTTGTTGGGAAGAGGAAATTAATATATAATATATATATATTAAAAATTATAAAAATACCACTAAAATGAAAATAATTTCAGAATTAGGTAAGTTGATCTTATCTCTTGAAGAGACGAGATTTATTATGTCTTACTATAAATAAAACAACCTTGTTTCTTCAAAAGACGAGACTAGTTACTTATAATCTCGTCATTTCAATAGATGAGTTTTTTTTTTTTTTTTTTTGCTACTTTCAAAAGATAAGTTTAAGTTGTCTATTTCTAGGATTTTTTTTCATCTTACATGATTTGTGTAATTTTTTTTTAAAGTTTGTATTTTTTTTCCTTAATTCTTTTTGTTCATGTGTGTGTTTACCTATGTATTATGGAGGAAATCGTATAGTTATTGATCACTCAAATAAAATTACACAAATACTAATTATACAAACTTAATTATCAAATACCAATGCAAAATTATGTCTTCAACATACAATTCGCGAATTTGTACATGAACCAATTTCATAGATGCAATTCATGTAAAAACATGAATTGCTAATTAAATATACAATTCATGTATAAAACATGTGAATCGCCTTTTATAGATACAATTCATCTTTAAAAAAGAAACTGAAACACCTTTTGAAGGTGCAATTCAATACTAAAAAAATCGTATCTTTAAAGGGCAACTATTTTGTAAATTTGTAAAACACTTGTTTGTTATGCGATTTTGCGTCCATATTTGTATAATTTTCTTGTAATTTGTATTTGTATAATTTTTTCTACAAAATTGTAGACATGTGTTTCATTCGTATATTATGGGTGTATTTGATTTGTTGGTTTGGGCGTCGATTAGATATTTGTTTCATATCTATTTCAATCAAATTACTTACAAAAAATAGCACCTTGAATCTTGAAAGAATACAAAAATAGAAAAACAAACATTTACTTATAAACAAATTACTTATTTGAATTCAAATGAAGAAATAATAAAAAATCTTGTTTCTAAATACTTCATTTGATTAAGTTTGAAGTTTCTTTTGAAAAACAAACATTTACTTATAAACAAATCATACTGATTAAATATAAATCAAATACAGATATAAATTATATACATATAAGATATAAATGAAAAACATACCATCCAAATAAACTTTATATCTCTTATTTGTGTAATGTTTGTTCATCATTTGTTCTACCGAAAACACAAATCTCATATTTACAAAATATTTTTTATATCTTATTTGTATATATCATGTATTCTGTTTTTATCTTAACCTTGTCGCAGGTGAAGATAAAACAGGCTAACAGTGGCAAAGGAAAGCATTCTTTGCAAAATAAATTTACATTTTATCTTGGCTTCAGCTACATCACTTTGATCCTCAAAAACTCTTCACAAGACATAACCAAATTTTGCAATTGTAAATTTACAGAGCCACTAGTGCTCATATAGAGTTTAAGTTCACTCATAAAGCGTGAAATGGTTTCCCTCTGAAACCGCTGTGCATTGTATTGAAATAGCTTAAGCCAAGCCGTCTTGGAAAAAGCATGCGAATCACCTGTTGCATTGTTGATGGTGCTGGATAGACAAGCAGACACATCATTTCTCTCGAGCATCATTATAAGCCATTCTTTTACAAGTTGAGGTGGTGGCGATCGCTCTGCTCGGGACAAGTGATCCCACGTCGTCTCCAAGAGCACAAACTGTCAGTAACACCATACCATCAGGATTATTTGCAAAAGCTAAAGAAACTTCCTACATTGGTTTTCTGCAATTTCTTTTTTGTGGTTATTAGAGATACCAAATATAGAGTGAATGAAATTGTTTACTCACGTCACTAACAATAATCCAAAAATGATAATTCAAATTTTCCCTAAAACTAGCGGTAAGGAAAACAGCTAGCCAAGAGCTCGAATATACCATACTTCGTTCACAATTCTAGATTAGGTGGTTCTGTTTCAGCAATATTCAATTCAATTAATTAAATGGGAAAGGAGAGAATTGTGGTTACTGTATGATCAGAGTTAGACGCATGATGATGCAGTGAAGATGGATATTGTCAATAGAATCATTTACCTAGCACATGAAGATGACAAAATTATGATTACAATCATGAAAGAGATTGTAATTTACACTTTCAACTAATCTGTGAGGGAAGGAAACATAAATCAGAATTCTTTGAACAATGTTAGTTTATATCTAAATAAATGCCCCGTTAAAATAGGCTTTTCCTATTCCCTGGTTAAGAAAATGTAAGAAGGTATCATCATCTTTGACCGGATATAGGATGTTAAAATGTGATCAGAAAGCTCGGTCCATGTTTTGCAGCCGCAGTAGTACAGTGGTGAATGTTAGTAGCTTCATCCCTGCAAATATGCTGGGTTACCCTAGAAATTCTTTTAGCAGCCTATTCATTCTACATAGGACAGTTCATAGGAAAGTGATTTTCCTTTTAGCTTTCATTTGAGGGAGGGGTGAAATCCAAACGATACATCACATTTGACATGCTTTCACATGATGCAAGTAGATTATTTTACCTTTCCAGCTTTTGAAGCATCCAGTATCATCTGAAGATGACGTTTAGCATTGAAATGGTATCCATGAAGCAACATTGTTGAATAGGTATGCTCCAACTCGTCCCATCTTTTCTCTGAAACACATCCATCTAACATTGTGTTGAATGTATATGCATCTGGCACTACCCGGACTTTGTAATCAGACTTGTTGCTGATACAGTTACTATCTTCCAACATTTTGTTGAACAGCTCTTTTGCATCTTCAAACATCCCATTTTCGATGAAAGCTTTTAGCATTATGTTGCAAGTAACAAGATTTGGTGAACAATAGTTCTCCATCTCCTGAAAGATAAACCTTCCATTTTGTATATCTCCAGAATCCAAACAAGCTTGTATTAATCCAGTGTAGGTGACAACTAGAGGCTTGTTGGCAACCTTGCATATCTTCTCAATCTGCAGAAATAAACTTTATAGAATAAGTGACAAAAATATGAAATCAGAGATGTACTCATAGTCCACAGTGGCAAGCAACAACCGAACCAGTGGAATGTTTTCCCTATAACAGGAGCACCACCACCATCGCTGAACTTTGAGTTGGAGGATAAGGTATCTATGAGCTGGTGGACAGATTCTTGTGCAGAGAAGAGCAATGTCTCATTCTACATTGCCTATTCCTTTCAGTCAATGTCAGGATTGAATTTTTTCCCCCTTTCGCTCCTTAAAGGGGGAAAGAGTATTTTTTTTTTCCTTTTTTTTTGTGGGCGTGGTGGGGTGGTTGGTGTGGGTGGGTGGGTGGTTTTTTTTTTTTTTTTTTTTTTTTTTTGGGGGGGTTGGGGGGAAGGGAGGGAGGAAGGAGAGAAGTGGAGTTGTCTTTTCCCCTGCCAACTTTGAAGTTTGTATATATGATGCAATTGCCATAGAAATGGACAAATAATTCTCTTCAAGCACCAAAGATCACAAAAACTACCTAGTTCAAGTACGTAAGCATTGTCAGATGAACAAATACTCCTCAAGGACTAATAATGACAGAAACAACTAAATCCAGGTAACAGATTTTATCGAAAAGAAAAGGAGAAAAGAAGTAACAATTTGAAAATATAAAAAAAATGTAAAAGTTAAGGTACAAATCAGTAAAACTTGTCTCTTTCTTTTATACAGTAATATTAAGTGATATTATAAGAAAACTGAGAGCTGTCCATTACATACCCAATCTGACCAGAAGCAGAAAAAATAAAAGGAAGTGCAGCTTCAAAGATGGATTTCAACAGATCAACCTTGGGGGAGGTGTAATATAGAAGGTCTTACAAATTTAGGTGTGCCAGCATATTTACGTATGTAATAACTTCATTGATTTTTGTGATAGTCTTTTAGTTGAAATCAACAAAAGAACCAATTGATACAAAATTTACACTAGTAGATTTAGCTGTTGGTGATTTCATTTATATATTCCACCATACTCATCTATACTAAAGCACCTGTGCATTGTATACAGAGAAACACAACAGAAACCTCTGAGACTACATGTCATGAGGAGGTTTTTGCCAATTTTTTTTGTCAATAATGGCTGTAAAGATGCATCATGCTAACACAAGGATGAAGTAGGCACACCAACTGGAAGGATGGGAGATTACTTGGGGATCACGGTAGCACATCATTGATCAGCTAATAATAATAATAACTTAAAAAAAAAAACAAAAACTATTTTATATATCATTATCATGCTTTTTCAAATCAGCATAGGATTTTGTATATTATATTCTATGTTAAATTGCACACTGAACTCTTAACTTTTGCAAAAAATGAATTTTCCTCCCTAAACATGAAGGCTTCTGAAAAGGACTATTAGAGGTGGTTAGGGAGTCTTAGATGCACCTTTTGAAGTAAAGGAGTGCATATGCACAAACATGAAAGATGAGAGGATTTAAGTGTTATTACTATAAATTTTTTTTGGACCAAATATTTATCCTATACATTAACCTGCCTTCATGTGGATGGAGACGTTGAAGAAGGTCCATCACATGTAAATATTTAAAATGGGGATTGAAGGAAGTATACGTGGGACATCCTATAATAATACCACGTTAACAAAAATTCACTCCCAACTACATTATAAATCAATTAAGGATTTAGGTTTTATATTTCAAAACAATTTGTGTATATGGTACTACTAAAGAAACTGTTCGCACTGAGATGACAATCAGATTTAGAGTTTGAGTACGGCTAGATCTTAGGCTAATGAGCCACTGAAATTACAAAGGGAATATGTCACAATTAGAGAACCAACTTCCAACCTCAAAGGCTTCTCTTCATGTGAAATTTTTTATAGAGAACGAGAAAAATATGTTACCAGTAGCTAGTTTAACAAGATGTAATGACGACTTTGTGAAGATATTTCTCTTATGGTTTGAACTAGACGGACAAGTCCAGCATTTTGATATATACTTACCCAGTAGTTTCTGAACATGAATTCTAGTGTTCTAATAAAAAAGCTGATGATGAAATAATTAATCAGCAATACTGCAACACCAGGCAAAGATTTTAGTGTTCCATTTTCTTAATTTGAGTATGAGACTGTGAGCAATAGAAATTTAATATTTTCTTTCCTGGATAATTAGATGTGGAGAGAACTCTAATTGACTGATTGCACTTTCCTAGCTGATTCCCTCTATGAACAAGCAGAGTGCACAGTGATTACAGAAATATAACTAAGTTTTTATAAAGGAGGATCATACCTGCATCAATGCTTCCTGACATCTTCCCACACTGCAAAGGCAGCGAGCAAGGTCATAGTAGAGACCAGCTGAACCTACTATACCTCGACTTTCCATCTCTTTAACAACCAAGACAGCCTCATCTATCTTCCCTTCTTTCCACAAGGTATCAACAAGAACTGTACATGACAGCACCATGGATGTTAGACCCAAATCTCAGAAAGAAGCATCAGTAAAGATGCATAATACCTTTATATGTCAAGGCATTTGGACTACCCAGTTTCTGCACTTTCTTAAAAAATTCATGGACCAAGTTGTATTTGCCACATGAATACATCACCTGATAATAAGGTCATACATCAGTTCAGCAGTTACAGAAATAGCCATTAACCAATAAGTCTTAACAGGAGCCAACTAGCAAAGAACAGAGGTATAATGCATGGCATCCATCACTTGGATGAAAGTGATGAAACAAAATAAATGGATCATGTCCATCAAGCAAAACAATATATCTATGGTTGCAGAGAAGAGACACTAGAGGACAGGAAAACTGCTTCTGTTTAGTTGATCAATGGTGGGTGCTCCTAATAAAGCACAATGTAACCAAGCCAAGGAAATTATATATATGTATATCTCCTCACATGCTCTATGTGTTATTCATCCTTTTCTGTTGCACTATCTAATGCATTTTATAAAATTCTGTGGGCAAAGCATAATCCAGTCCAAATGAGTTAGCCTAGGCACTTTAGAGGTCACCTAGAAGTCCAGTCTGAACGTTTTCTTATGTACAATATATTATCCAACAAGAAACATCAGAAGTAATGAAGTCAGCTCATCTTTTCTTTTAAATAATTATGTAGTTGGGTCTTCTCACTTAGATGGTCTTTCAAAGCTATCTACTCTACTATCAACTTTCATATCTTGGTTAATGGCAATAACATTTAGGACCTGTTTGGTTCATTTCTCAAGATAGGGTTGCATGGACTGCAGTTAACAAAACTTTTAATAGGATATTGAGAGAATACAGTCACAAAGATCATAAAATCATAGCTCCCAGTTCCTTAAATGGTAATAAACAGTGGGAGTAAGGAATCAAATTCAAAAGAATTGAGAGGAGAGCTATCATTATCAATTTTTAACATGAGACCTACATTCTCAACAAGATCCTGCAGAAAATAATAGCAGATTTTATTTCATGGAATCCACCAAACAATGCCATAAGGCTTTATTTCCTTCCTAATATTCCATTCTTAAATCGTTATAGGGGTATGCAACTGGATTTAAGCAACAAAAAATAATTTATTGGATGAAAGCACCAAAAATAATTTGCATACGATAATAGAGAATACAAAACCATGTGCAGAGGGATGAGACTTGGGCTTCTTTTTCTGTCTCTGTTTCCTCTTTTCTCCCATCTCTAAGAAGAAAACTGACTAAATCTACTTGCACAAATTTCCCAGCAATGCCAAGCAAAGCATAGTTTTTTTCTGAGACACTAAATTTCACCTTGGACAACATACTGTCAACTCTATGTGAAAATATATGATGCAAATTGAATAGCTTGATGTGAAAATTATAACAGTCAGTTATTTTTCCTTGCCATGGTAGTCATGTGCTATCAGAACCAAGAGAGCTACAAACATGCTTCAACTAAGACAGCAAGTCATAGAATTTATAAAGGTAAAATTGCACAAAGATAGATGTTTGATACCTCACTTTTAGCTTTTCTTGGTGCTACAAAGTCAAAATATACAATATAGCAGAGGATCAACCATATTTAGGTAAAACACACCTAACACTAGGGTCTACACGAGATAAGAAAGCACCTAGCTGTGGTAACGCCCAAGAGAGATTTTAATCAGAAGTTGAATATGTCTTACCTTGCTAATCCTATTTGCTGAAAATTTACTATTTTAAAAAGAATGCGGAAGGCTTGCACACAAGAATTACCTCCATTACAAGTCCATATGTAGTCGGAGAAGGCTGCTGGTTTTGTTGCCTTAATTGCTGCAAAACCCAAAACGCGCCTTCCCATTGTTTCCTCTTGACACATGCATTAAGCACCTGGAAACAAGATTTGCATAGTGGTGTTAGGGTGCCAAGGGATATCACCCCTGTAATCAAAGAAACCTTTAGCAGTATTTTAAACTATTCACAAGGGGTTAAGAAGACAGAACAACAAGTGAGATGTGGGATGGACTGCACAACAGTGCACTTTGATGCTTGTGGGGATAGACTTGAAGAGCAATGCTTTTTTATCTCTGGTGTCTCAAGAGACTATCATGTGGGAAAAGAACCATGACATCCTGTCCTATATGTTAACTTACAAAACCTATCTGTCATATCAACTAACTTGCTTCATTGGAGGATTTCCGAGAATCACTTGAAATTTTTAAGAGCCATACTAAATTCTCCTCCTAGCATCCTGCATTGTGCCAACAAGATCTAAAGACCAACTCTTCACAGAATCCTCCTAAAATCCACTCCCACATAGAAACAATTAACCATATATCATCTTATAAAGCCATGAGCTTTTTTCTTTTCCCTTTATTTATTTATTTATTTTTTTTTTTTTTTTGAGCTAGAGAAATAACCAATTAATTTTTGGTGCTTATTACTATCCACCACAGAGCTCACAGCAAAAATGGGTTTTCAACCAAGATTTGAATTCCAAATGTAAAACCAACAAATTTCTTGCTAACATCTTCAAGTTTCGTCTCCTTAGACACCAGTTGCCACTCCATATTTTGTCAAGATAAACGCTTTTGTAGATCATGCATCATAAATCATCCCTCAATATTATCACATACTTCATCAAGGGACATTTAAACACTCCTCACTACCACTTCTCCTCAATTGCACAAAGCAGATGCCTCCAAAATTTGATCATGCCATATGATTATATCTACAATAATCCAGTCCTTTTGAAAGGAAAAACTATATCATACAAGTTAAATAGAGAAAAGAATTTTCTTCATAGAAATATTGAGAAGAGGAAATTAGAATAAATACATATAAACCTGTACACATACTTAAGTACACACAGGAACAAAAAGTAATACAAGTAAAAATAAAACAATTAATAATCAGAATTAACTCTAGAGGTGTTAGGGATTCCAGTAAAGCTGGTAGTTATTCAGGTACAACCTGTGACATTATTGAGCTCAAGTTTAATTTGCAGTCAATGTCATAAAAGAGTGCAAACATCACTTACCGCATGGTAAACAACAATGTCAGGCTCCAGACGAGGGTCCGACTTCATTATTGCACTTACTTTGAACTTTTTCTTTGGAGGGGATCGCATAACATCTATCACATCAAAAAGTTCTTTCATATGCCCTGCTTGCCCAAGGGTAACAGCGATAGAGCGATAGGCAACTATATCAGGATAGGAGGACATTTGTTGCTGAAAAGAATAGACAGAGAGGGTGAATAAATTGTCTCAGCTAATTATATGAAGGTATGATGTAAAGTTGCTCATAACTAGTAATGGTGTTCCTCAAGAATCAATGTTCATCCTACCAGCATAGCATTAAATACATTTAGTGCTTCCACAGGCCTTCGTGCTTTGCGAAGTACATCCAGAGCAGCAGTGTAAACAAATCTAAATGAAATATAAAGCATTTAGCATCTAATAAGAATAAATTTTAATGACTAGATAATAAATGTATAACAAGACTCTGGCTCATGCTGAGCATTAATCAATGGCCAGGTACATCATTTAATAAGGAATCTACTGCCAAATGAGCTACCTCATCATCAAAAGCATTGCAAATGCATCTTTTCCGTGTTTGAAATTTTTGTTATTGTCAGCATTCTTGTTTTAATATAATTATAAAGCACGCACCGAAAAAACTGCAACTGCAACTTCAATACTGGAAAAGTTGAAATGGACACAAGCAGCAGCAACAATATTATTAAACTACATCAACACCATCACCAAAAACTGCTTCAAGATGTGGTATAACTAACAAAGAGACCAGCAGTTAAAGACAAAACAAAGATAAGAACATGAGCTATATATGACAAATCAACTGTTATCAAGATCCAAAAATCTCAAAAAAAGAAGATGGTTACCTGAGCTTGTGAGATTTATAGCGTTCCTGAACATGAAGCCAATCAATAACCTGCAGCACACGCCTCCAGTTTCCAAGTTTTCCAAGTATCTGGACAACTCTCAGTATTGTATAATCAGAATATTTTATTCTTGCACTCCGCATCATCTTAGAGAACATCCATTCTGGTATGTCTATGTCTGCACCATTTAACCTGTTGAAATTAAGTGCTTCAATCCAAATTAGACTACGGGAAAATTTACATTATCATCATTCACGCCTTGAAGTTTCTCATTTAAAAAAAAAAATCGAGCAAAAGTTGACTCCTTTTACTGTGAGAAAGCAATCCAACCCATACCCCGCCAATCTATGAAAAGAATCTGAACAAGCAATTACATCAACATTTAGATATCAGAAGTTCAGAACTATCAGCAGTTGCACTAATCAGCACATGCACAGAATTTTGTTGGGGAAATAGTTCCTTCTATAGTTTCATCACATAATCTCGCCAGTGTACCTATATTGCTTCATACCTCTAAGAAAGGAAGCGATTGTAGAAATAGTAGGCAATTCTGTATAATATCAATTTAAGTACTGAATTCCAGCTGAGCTATCTCTCGTGCAATTATTTCAAAAGGAGGGAGAAAAACTGCACCTAATTGTTGATGGCTGTTAGCTAGCATAGGAAATAACTTAATTATGCATCATATGCCAAAGAGATCGTAACATTGAATCCCGTTATTAGTTAGCACTTAACCATGAAATGGTTTCCTTCACCTCTTCCTTAATTTGAGCTCGGCAAGAGAAACATCACAAATCTTTAGAGCCCTTACACAATTTGCCTAAACTATTTGGAAGATCTATGTAAGTTCTAAAAAATTATAGAATCACAATTAAACAGAGATGAAAAAGAAAAGGAACTGTCACAGGTAAGGATCGTCAGAGATATTATTAAGAATAAATCATCTATGGAAATCTCTCCAGAAGTATGATTTAAAGGCCATGGCTATTTTTAGTATGTATTAAGCTTATCCAAGAAATGATAATTATAATAAGTATACTTCAACAACAAGTATCTTACGCCTTTGCTAGCTTCTGGATTCTTTCCTCCATATCCTTTCTTGAAACCGGTGGCTTGTCCACAATATCGCCAAATTCATCAAAATTCTTGAAAGCTGCTCTCTCTACCCCAAAACCCCCATCCTCACATTTATCCCCATCTTCAACAACTCCCTCTTGCTGGATAGTTTCTCTTGGCAAGTCATATAGCATTCGCTTGCTTTCAACACCACTATCTCCCTGGTTATATCCACTTCGTCCATACCCTGCTGTAGCTCCAGATATTTTTTTCTGATCCTTAGGTATCTGGTCCTCATTAAAGCGGCTGCGAAATGTATTCCTTTCTCTTTGTGTTGCACGGCTTTCTGGTGAATATTGAGATTTTGATCCCCTCACCAAGTCCCATTTCCGATCAGTTGCCTTTTCTCCCTTCATCTTCACCTTCACCTTCACCTTTATCTTTTCTCTGTCGAAAGACCGAGTCTCCTTGTCATTAACTTTAATATTCCTATCCTTATCCGTACCTCGTAACTTTGCATCCTTTCCAACCTTTACAAACTTTTTGTCAGCCTTGTCTTCCACATACTTTGTCTCCTTATCGGAAAATGACTCCCTCAAGACACTCTTCTTACTCGAATCACCCGTAGATTCATCCTTACTCACTCCAAATCCTCGTTTTCGATCCCTACCACTACTAACAGACTCCATTGCCTTTAAATACTCATCGAAGGACGGCTTAAACTCCAACTCTTTCTGAAGAACATCACTCCCTTCCTTCAACAAACAACTAATTTTACTACACTTAAGTAAACTAGAATCGAACGGACGCGTTCTCTTCACATTCAACAAAAAACACGGAGCTCTGGAAAACCCACATGGCAAAAACAAATTTTTAGTCCCTTTGGAACTAAAGATTGAATTTTTATCTAACAGGGGCATACCCATTTGTTCATTAACAAAAGTTACACCCAACATCGTATACTCAATTGCATAAACTGCCAAAATAACTTCAGAATTCAAGGGTTACAAACTATCAGGAATGTGCCTCAGCTATGGGGCTGGAACTACTCTTAAAAAAAAGAGCAAGTAAACACGGGAGATACTAGATAAAAGAAGCTTCCATGTCAAGATATGAATGGGTTTGGAGTTGTACCGTGCGAAACTTGGTTATGGGATGAGATAGGATTGACAGAATTGCAATGAGAAGAGAAGAGAAAAAGAAAAAGCGTCTGTCCAAAACCCAAAAACCCCGAGAGAACCCAAGGTGCTGCATAGCCGTTGATTAACGACCCAACTGATTAATGCCTTCTTCTGCAGTTCCTCTGCTTCTTTTCGAACAGATATTTTCTTTTCTTTTTTTTTTTCTCTTTCTTTTTTATTTTTTTATTTTTTCCGTAATTTTTAATTTTATATACCTGGCTTTTTTTTATATATACACACTTGGCCTAAGAACTAATGAAAAAAAAAAAAAAAAACCAATATTTACAAGATACATGTCGTATTTTACATATATTATTCTATTCATTACCTTTTCTAGTGTTTATCTAGAGTCACTAAGAAAAAAAAAAAAAAGTCATTTTTAAAATATTTGATGGTTGCATCTTAATTTTAGTGAGAACAACAAAAGTGTAAGTCTTTATTATTTTGAGCATCGAATCTTTTCATTTTATCATCTTTTTAGTATTACAAATGCCAAGTGTCGTATTATATTAAAGGATAATCAATTTATCAAGTGATCGTTGCCTTTTGAGTGTCAAAGAGTCATGGAAAATTACTTGGCATCGTAATTTTGATGATGTTGTTTTTATATCCTTTCCAAAGTTGAGGCACATCCTACAATATAGGTTCAAAGGGTATTATATCATGCTTACCGCTTACAACCAAAAAGATTAGAAAAAAAAACTATTGATATGACTTCGAGTATAGCAAGGACCAAGATATCCAAAAATTTACTAAAAACACAAAGTAAATTGAGTGTCATATGGGCTATTTAAACAATCAGAAGTTGTTGTTTAGATGTCATTTTGGGTCTTCTATGTTTGGGTCTGTTCGGATTGTTTGATTTTGATCTGTATCGTATTTGTATCAAATTTGTATTTGTAACTTATTCATATAATATCTTTATTGTATCCGTTTAATCTGTTTTATGAGTAAAACTGTCAATTTTTTATTAGTATCTATTTATTGATAAATATCTGTTTGAAAATGACAAAAACATAATATCAAACTAATCAGAATATGATGAAACAAATAAGCTGGTCCATGCTCTCGAATAGATGCTAGCCATGTACTAGTCATATGGGAAGCTTCACATATGGATGTTTCATGATTTGTTGTTCGTAAGGGAGTTAACAGTTCTATTCGGTCAGTATGCTTAGGCATAATATTTAAATGCCCTTATGTTGTCAGTTAGATAGGCCTCTTAAACATATAGTAGTTGGTGGTTGTGTTTGTATATATGCCCTTTATATATATTTTTTCTTTTTCTTAATTAAATTAGATGAAAAATTATTAATGTGCAAACTTAAGGGAGAATTATGAATTTAGAGGCACGATTCTACACATTTACTATTTTACCAGTTTTACACGATGCTATACGATTCTATCAATTCTACAGGTTCGAATGAATAGTAAAATCATGATTTAGACAACCATGTCTATAGATTTTCATATGACCCTAGTAGTGTAATGGTTCTACACTTTTTGTAAAACCTTCGAAAGTTTTAATTGGTAAGCTTAGAGGATCACTTAGAACATAAGGTAAACATTTGGCCACGGAACCCAAACTAATAAGGTCAAAACTCTTACCATTGTTTTCTGAACCCTAAATGAAAAGTCCTTAAACCCCAAGTAATCCTTTCCCTCTCTTTTGCTGGTGTTCTCCTTTCAAACACACACACAAAGACATAAATTTCCTTTCTTCTTTCTCTCTCCACATTAAAGAAGGAGGAAAAAGAAGTTGAGAGGCGTAACCTTGAGCATGAGACAAAACTCCAAGTATTTTAGGCTCTCTTCTTCCTATAGTGTAGAGTTAAGTTTGATCATGAAAACTCTAGTGTAAATGTAGGAAAAACATGTGATCATAAGAACATTTTTGAGGAACTTCATATGGTGATCATTAATGTAAGATAATTGATGGCGAAAACCCTAACAGCTTAGTTTGAGAAATCCATTTGATTATACTTGGCCTAGATTCTTAATGTAATGTGGAAGTAAATTCATTTGATATTTTGATGATTAAAGAGATGGAAATGTTGATTTAGGTGTTAAATAGATGTATAAGATTATTAGTAGACCCATTGATATGATTTCCCTAATGTTTTGAAGAATATCACTTATTAACGTCTCTTGTTGATGTGGCGAGATATTCATAACTGATAAAGAATAAATCAATTGATGACCCATGTTAAAAATGATGAAAATGCCAAATTTACGTGATATACTGAAATATTAGATGATCTTAAGCCCATTGAAGTAATTATTATAATGAGTTAAAGGGAATTTTAGGAAAAATACCCAGATATTCTATTAACACGTATTAGTCGAGGCATGCTTAGGTAAAGAGGGATAAATTGAAATCAAACATGTAAATTAGAAGTGTTAGAATTAATGCAATTAGTGATATATTGAAATGTTAAGTGACAATTGAAATATTGAGGAGATTTCTCATAGAAGTGGGAAAGGAAGTGGAAATCCAATAGAATTCATGCCTATAAGTATCAAAGATAATGTTTGAATGGATAGACAATGAATATAGATGATTGTAAGAGTGAATCTAGTGTATTGGAGCTTAAAAACTCTTAGAAATATTGATAAATAGCTTCGATCCAAATCTAAGTCCTCCTTTTTGTGGACCTACAAGCTTTAATTGATAAAGAAAATGTTACTAGTGAAAGTACACTTGAAAACATATAGAATTGACTATTTATTGTCAAAAACAGATTTTAAATAGCTAAGATACCATAAAATTAAGAAATCTACCCAATAAGGAAATTATAATAAGTAAGGTAGAATATAGGATATTATTTAGTATATTTCTTAGATAATAATTGTTACTGTTATAGTTATTATTATCTTATATTGGTGACATTATAAGGAGTCAGGGTACCTAGAGGATTACTTTGACCCCCGATAGTATGGCAAAGTGAGTTTCTTAATGGCTATTGCACTACTTGTGTGTAGGATGTAGTTGCCAAAATGTATATCAAATTAGAATTGCATGTGCAGGAATGAATATCATTGCTTGCTTAAGTGATACAGATCGAGGAATTTACGTGTTTATGGATTTAGTGGTAGAACACAATCTAGGGATTTGCATTATATTTTTTGGTTTTATGATTTATGCGAAACAAAAAAATAAAGATATAAGTAATCTATCTTTGGATATGACATATCGGGAAAAGAATAGAACTAGTTGTTCCCCTTAATCAATATGACGTATGATCAATAAAACAACAAAGAATAATCTTCAGAAAGAGAGCTTAATATTATTCAAGAGGCAATTGATAACAATCAATGTCAAAGATAACAAAAGATAGGTGGCTCCTGCAAATATAACCCTAACGACCCTTATACATTCGCACGAGTTGGGTAAGAGTACTAATACAACATAAAAGCCAAAACAAATATAAAAGGAAACTAAAAAGTAAACAACTAAGATAGAGTATGCAGGCATGTTGTCACATATGGGCATGCACTGGGGGTAAGATTCTTTGGGTGCATAATCAAACATCAGCTTAGGCTTCATCACCACTGTGTGGTTGTAGGCACCGACCTATGCATGACCATGGTTTAAGGAGTGATCTCTTTAAGCTACTTCTTTTCTCCATCACCTCCATGCACATAGGTATGTACACGGGTGTATAATCATGCATAAGAGTGATCATAGACGTGCAATGGTCTGTGAATGCCTCTTAAACTCCTTTTGCTTACGTCGTTTCACTCACGGTCTTTGGCATGGGCATGAGCTTCAAAACTTGCAAGTTTTCCTTTTAACTCTTCCCTTTTCTCCTTGCTTAGTCACACAAGTTTATGCCCAATAGAAAAGTGCATCATATAGCTTAGCAAATACTATATCTCGCTCTCATTCAGCTCATAAAAAATGATCCATTGAACTAAGTCCATCAATCCCCTAGCTCTAAAACAAGTTATCAATCTAAATGAATCATGATTCCTATCATTGAGTGATAAGGTATCCAATAAAAGTGATAATAATGCTTATAAGAATAATGTCGATGTCACGACCCAAATAGGAGCCTAATAGATTCATTCTAAAGTTATCATATCACATGTGCACCTGTAATATAATAATCGTCTTGCAAGTCAAAGGTTAGAAGACTCTACCTAATTAATTACTCTATGGGATTCAATTATATATCAATATATATATATATATATATAATATTCATTCAATTATAACTAAGGAATCCGATTTCCCATAGTACACTAAAATCATAGAGAATCGCTATGCCCCTATCGAATATTAAGATTGAAGTTTTAGTTTGCATAATACTGAATCTCTAATGATTATACAATTAACCTATATCATATTCTAAGTTCATCTTACACATAACTTAACTTTCTAACTTCAAGAAGTTTGTTGAAAAAATACTCTTCACATATTCCTAACCCGATCCCATCAAGCACTATTTCTACATAAAAACTGTAGAGGTATGAGTGAAATCATGGCTCGGTGAGGTAACTTGACCAGACCACATATTAAGCAATAACAGATAAGTATAATTAGTAAGCATATGCAATGCAACAATAAATCATATGCAACATGTACATGTTTGGATGACCAAAATCCAAATAGGGTGTAGATTTATACCCTCCAGCCGGGTTTATCAAGAACTAGCACAAGTCGATCAAGCCTAGAAGAGACCAAGAACCAAGCAAAGGAGGATCATACACATATATTTACTTATCACTCTAAAATTAGATATATTTCCATCATCTTAACTTACCCTTGGAACTTAGAAACTCTACTAGGTGTTGACCAACTTCGGGTCAATCCCATAGATGATGTTCCTTTGGGTACCATTTAGTTCCTCGTGGACCTGATCAAACCAATGGAAACCTTGTAAAATGAGGAAATTTACATCTAGAATGTACTAAGCAAATCCATAGATCTGAAGTGTTAACACGAGTAGGGAACCTCAATAATGCAAAATATGCAATTGGTGCAATGCATGATAATTTATTAATTCACCAAACTGTAATACTTCCTTTAGTTAAAGTGACCATTCAATTCGCAAACACTTATCAATAATAGCAACCTAATCATTACAAGCAATGAGTGATCACTTTTAATATGATGAATTCTCAGCCCAATCACTCACCACGCAACATACGAATACCCGATCCCTATACATAATCAATTGTGTTTACATTATAACATTTGTAACTATATTGCAAGCACAAACAATGTAATAAGGTTAAAGTTACTCACCTGTCATCTGTGAAAAATCATAGTAATTTACTGCAATATCCGAAGACTGATCTGTTTCTCGTATGAAATGAAATAATAATCACTCATTACCATACATATAGCTTTGCAATAAGTCCTATTGGTGCTTAAGTGTCCTAAAGTTGGGTTTTAAGGTTTCTAACACTATTTTCACATTCTCAATCTGATTTTGTCATATGGAAAGTCATTTGAAATCCCGTAAGACCTATTTTTCTTAAGTTAGACTATAAAGTTCGTATAAATTTAGTTTTCTTAAGAAAAGTACCTTAAATGATTCTAAATCTCAATTTTGTTAGTGTAATTTTAAATTATGCCTATTGTACTTATCTTAACTTGGATTTTTATATATGAATAAGCGTTGGAAAGCTAATCAAATGTAGTTTTTAACTATCTAATTTACTTATTCATTTTAAATTTCTTTATCCATATTACCCTATCGATCCAAAAGGTATTTATATGATGCCTATTATTCTTGTTTTGTAGTTTTACTTCTTATTTAAAGTTCATTTTCTTTCTTAATGTATACTTCATCAAATTTTAGTATTCAAACTCACTTTTAGTTCATTATTTTACACTTGATTGAAACACTAACTTATATTTATTTTTATTGTGCTTCTCTTTATCTTATT
The DNA here is from genome assembly GCA_024138025.1 of Combretum micranthum. NCBI lineage: Eukaryota > Viridiplantae > Streptophyta > Magnoliopsida > Myrtales > Combretaceae > Combretum > Combretum micranthum. The sequence continues at coordinate 1,608,992 of JAMXBD010000013.1, read as the reverse complement.
TTAAGTATGTATCTTTAGTTAACATGATCATACTACTTAAGATTTAGATGGTTTGCATTATTCTACATTTTGTAACCTCGATATTATGTGTAGGTCGAAACCTATATCCTAACTTAAGTATATTTTCTCAAATTTAATCACTTGATTCTAAGTTATGTCATCATAATAATTAATACATATACTTGAATTATCATAATTTGAGTTACATAATCCTAATTTCTTCATAGAGCTGAAACATGTGATCACATAAGTTTATATATTTCCTTTCCTTTCCTTTCTAATTCAATAATTATCACTATATTATGACTTGTAATCAATTTAACATGAAGACCTCTAAAGTCTACTTTTTTCATAATATTTTTATTTTTTTTACTAATTATTTTTGCATAAAATTCAATTGTATAGGAAAAATACTCTAAATGACCTTTAAATGTTTATTTTTTACCACTTACTCTTAAAGTAGATGCAATATTCATTTTAATTCCATTCTAAGCATATAAATAGGCATTAAAAAACTCTTTTCAGGTAATTTCTAATAATCAAATCAAATTCTATGAAATAATTATTTTTCTTTCCTTTCTTCCTCATAGCTAAGAGGTGTGTGTGTGTGTATCTATTTTGTTTTCTTCTTGTTTCTTTATTTTGGTTAAACAAATGCTTACTAATTAACCATGTTATAAGTTTCTAAACATAAATTATAATTTATACATCATAATATCATTTTTCTTCTTTACTTAATTATAATATCATAATATAAAACTTATGTAATTATCATTGAATTATTATTTTATATTACAACTACTATTATTTTTATCATCATCATCATCATCATCATCATCATCATTTATTATTTATATATATGAATCGAAACTTATATATTTATACACATATATATTCTCAAATTTCTCTAATAATTATTCATCGAATAATTATCTTAAGTTCATAATTAGCTTATTTATCAATTTAAATCAATTTTCCCTATATTTCCCTTAAGAACCAAACCTCATATGTGTGTATGTGTATATGTACGTATGTTCTCAAATTTGTCTAGTAATTATTTATCAAGTAATCATCTTTAATCTATATATTAATTATTGTTATATCGGATCACTTTTCTCTATTTATTTGTCTAAAGCCAAAACTAACTGTATGATTAACTCCTTTATAATCCTTCATGGAAATAAATATATATATATATATATATATATAAACTAGGGTTTCCTACTGCTAAAAACTCATATTACTCTAAACATTAAAATATTTGTATAAGATAATTAAATCTATAACATGATATGATATTTTCCTAAATGATTCATAATACATACATTATAAATGTATCTTAAATTTTCCTTTTTGATATCTACTAGAGTTAAAGAGTTTTAACTAGTTTACTTTATTTGTGTGAAAGAGGAATAGTGGATCTCCCTCTAAATATTGTTGCCACCCCTTAAAGAAAGAAATTTCAAGTTTAGATTTTTAAATAATTCAATTTTGAAATTGATATTTAAATGAATTTCTTACCTTTCTTCTTGATTCATTTGAATATTTGTTGTTTCCCTTTAGGTTTAGATAGTAATTTAAGGTGTAGTATTTTTCTGGGAATTTTCTAAGAATTTTAAATGATAGATTTTGTAGGTTTTAAGTTGAAAAGAGAAGAAAGTGAAATGAAGGAGTCATGTTTTGGGGCTCACGGTATTCTTAAGGAAATAAGAAGAGAAGACAAGAAAATTACAAGCTAGTTAATATAAGGGTTGGGCAGGTAACCCTGTCATATATGGTATCCACCTGGACCCTGCTTGACTAGGTAGGATCCGGCTACGTATTAAAGTTTATAGGGTAGGGTCCAAGTATAGATTTTATGGAATCTGCTTTCATAGGGTAGGGTATGGGTATGAGGTTTTCATATCCTCTACCTACCCTATAACATGTTGGCATATATTTAAGGGTATATTATATCTATCTTATTAAATATTATAAAGTAATGTTAATATACACAAAATAAATAACAATACTCCATTTTTTATTTGACGACCACTTTTTAGTCAAGATTATTATTTTACAAATTATCTTCCAAAAATTTTGTAACGCTCTAATCTAATGGTGTTACAACTCGCCACGTGTCTATAAAATAGTTGGACACGCTAAGGCCGTGAAACACTAAACAACAATTAATCAAAATCATTTATCTCCAATACTCACATATAAAGGGTACCTGTTTAAAACATCTCATAGAAATAAAAACTCCTGAATAATCTTGTTGGCATAAACTAAAACTAACTTAATCCAAACTTATAACATAAAAGGAAATCTCATAACTAAATCTTAAATTCATAAAACATGTAAATATCATAAAGTCTTCAACTTATTATAATCCCAATCTATATGGTTTAAATATCAGCAGGGAAATCTGGTCCACTATCATCCTCTTCATAGTCCACAAAAACTTCAAATCTAGACAAGTCATAATATACCTGATCTTCACCTGTTTCTGAAAAAAGATAAAAGAGTGAGCTAAACTAGCCTAGTACACCAAGCCACAAACACAAGCGCATGAGCACACATTATACATAATCACATACAACCTATTCTAATGTAACAAACACATGTTGTTATCTTTTAATTTAGTAAGCAAGTAACACGGTTTAGAACCATTGTACACTAGTCCCAAACCTAGAGTTACTCATGACTTCATAAGAACAAGCAGTATAGAAAATAGTTAATATATACATATATGGATATTGGTTACTCCCCAAACACCCGATGCCATCAATGCACAATCCTAAACTACCGTAATCATTTCTATGTTAGTATCACAATTTGTCTGGTCTTTACTAACAAAAACCAAATAAAATCAACAAGCAAGATATAATTAAAAGTCAGATATAATTAGATCCATTTATCAAATCTGATCCGTTAAGCACATACAACAAGGAAGGAATGATCGTACTTGTATTAATCTCAAGGAATAGAACCTTAACTCCACAAAAATCTAATCACATAAACAACATTGATTCCAATACATCTCTTTCCATAAAATAATTTTAATCCATATATCATCTAAGACCCCAATCTCTAAAGAATGACAAATTCACACCTTTCTCCTTGATTGAATTTCTCCAAAAGAACATATTTTTCCTCCACGATTCCTTTAAATCCTAGAATCCATTCAATGCAAATTAAACCAAAGCCAATAAAAATCATTCCTTTTTAATCACAAAGGTTAAGAACATATAAACTTACCTAGAATTGATTTTCAATTCTCCTTGATCACCAAAATCCAATTCTCCAAACCAAATAAGGTTCTTCTTCAATTTCTCTTTCAAATCCAATCAGAAACCCTAAGAATGTGATTGATTCCTTTGAAATCTAAAGATAAAGATAGAAATCACTCACCTTGATTTGGACTTCTCAATCTCCTATGGATGCTAAAACCATGTATAGAGAGGATTTCTAGGTTTAGGAGTTGTAACGCCCTAAAATTTAATTTAAGCATTATTGCCACGTATAATACTTAAGTGTATTGTACGCTCAGACTTCCTAGAATGATATGTATAATATAAAGAGAAATATTTAATATTAAAGGGCAAGTATGCCATTTAAGATAAAATAAGAGGGTTTTATAGTCAACCCTAAAGTTTAATTAATTTTTTGTCAGTTTTTGTTTTGTCGATTATCAGATGTATGAATGAATATGAAGAGACGTCATTAGAGATGAAGAGACGTTATTAAAGATGAAGAGACGTTATTAAAAATGAAGAGACATCATTATCAAAGATGAAAAGAGATGTTGTTAAGATGAAGAGGCATTATTAAGATGAATAATTATTCCTTGTTTTCTATGGGTCTGTTTGGATGGTCTGTTTTTCATCTGTATTTGTATCTTTTTCAAAATGATATATGTAAATATGTTCGATTTGCATATATTTTATCTAAATTTGATTTATTTGATTTTTTGATGAGAACTGCCAATATTTTTTTTTTATCTATATCTATTTCTTGATAAATAATTTGTTAGAAAAAAGTTTGAAAAAAGTGCCTGTATCTGTCGAAAAAAGCTAAACAAACAGACCCTATATAAATTAGGCTTTCCTTTTTCCAAAACATACCCTAAACCTAAAGATCCTCTCTTCTGATGATCTTGGCATCCATTGGAGTTTGAGGAGATTCAATTAAGGTGAGTGAATCTCTTTCCTTGTCTTTAAGATTTAATAAAGCCAATAAAAATCCTTAGGGTTTTTTTTTTTTTTTTTTGTGAATTTGAAGAACGAATTGGAGAATATTTTGATTGAAGATCTGATTTTTTAATCACACGGGATTTTAGAAGGTCGGTTAAGGTAATTAAATGCATATTTTCTTTAGGATCCTTATTAACTATTAGATTTCCTAGGGTTTATTGTTGTTTTGAAGGGGATATTTGAGATAAACCTTAGATTTCGTAGAGATCTGGAGATTCGTTGTTTAGGAAGGATTTTTTATCAAGTTTTGGTAAGTGTGTTATGTTGTTAATCTTTATAAATTCATAAAAGTAGTTTTTGATGATTTCTAGTTATTTAGCATGAAATGGAGTTTTAGGGTTTGGAGATTTGTTGAGGAGATTAGTGATTATGAAGGATTGTTGTATTCCGATTAAAAAGAATTAAAGATTTGATCATAGGTAAATTGATTAATCCTTAACTTCTATCATAGTTATGATTTTATATTGATTCTTTAGTTTGATTGGTATTAAATTGTGATATAGGATTTGGTTAGATTGTTGAGTAGATTGATCCCGTTGGAGGGTTTTAGATTTCAATTAAGGAATAAGGTGTGATCTTATAATTCTTTAGAGATTAGGATTTTATGATATATTTGGATTTAAAATAGTTATATGAAAGACATGTATTGAAATTTATGTGTTTATATGATCAAGATATTGGTGGAATTTGAATCTTGTTCCTTGAGATTGAATCATGTACGACCTTACCTTGTTTGTTGTATGTGCTTATAGGTTTAGATCTGCTTGTTGTATATGTGTAAGATTAGAATATGAAATTAATTTAATTCTATATGACATATAAAATTGTTTTGTTGCTTGTGTTTAGCTTTGGTTAGTAAAGACCACACAAAGTGTGAAACTAACGAGGTACCCTGATGATCTATGTGTGAGGTTGTCCCTAGAAGACTCGTGCATAGAAATGATTATGGTAGATTAGGTTTTGGCAGAAGCCGCAGTGTGTGGATGATTCTCCAACACCAATATATATATATATATATATAATTATCTATTTTCTATATGCTTGTTTTTATGAAATCATAAGTTAGTCTAAGTTTAGGACTGGACTACTGATAGTTGTAAAATGTGCTATATGCTGGCTAATTTAAAAGACAATAATTTGTGTTTGTTGCATTATAAATAGTTGCATTTGAATATATATGTTGTGTGTGCATAGGCATTTGTATGTGGTTTGGCGTACTAGGCATTTTCACTCATTCCATTCATTTTTCAAGAATAGAAGAAGATAACGTGATTTATGATCTTACTGGATATGACATCTTTATAGATCATGGGGATGGCGATAGTGAGCTTGACTTTCCTGCTAAGGATCAATAGAGGTAGATTTTGTTAAATCCAAATTAACCTTTTATGAAAACATCACATATAAAACCCTAGATCGTTCATGTTTAATCATTAAGAATTAAACAATAGATAAGCAGAAGCGTGTCTGAATCCATAACAATCAATAATTTTAGAGTCTTACGGTTGGCCCTCTAGATCAACACGTTTTCCTTGAGAGATCCCTTTTGTTTTCTCTCTGTACTCTCTAATGATGGGATTCAGAAGAAACTAGAAAAATTATTCGTGTGATCTAGGGGCCATAATCACTATTTATAGAGACAACTCCATGTTATCTTTTGGTATTTCTATTTTAGCCCATCATAAAAATAGAAATTACCTATAAGGTCTCTCCACATAAAATGGTCATACCCTATTAGATACATTAAAGCCCAAATACCTAAATCCTATTGATCACTTTTAATTGAGCTTAACTTAATATGACAGCTCGTAACATATAATTATTTCACATATAAAGCCAACGTTGGATAAATGATCCAACAATCTCCACTTAGACCATATGTAACCTTATAATTATGTTTTGCCAAAACAACCACATAAGCTCAAATTTGCTGTCATGACCAAAATGTATCTATAACCAATCCGGTCCATCAACCATATCAACATAGGATCAATGCGGTATTCGTTACATTTATCGTAACTCAACCTATCAATGGTCACAATGTCGACACAATTGAATGACATGGACATGATATGAATGTATAGCAAGGAAATTCCATGCAATGTGATCTTAACATGTCTATTTCCTACTGGTCCAACATAAACCTTAGTGAGATCAAACCATAAACCAAAATCAGAGTGTAAATAAACAAAATAATTTATTTCTATAGAAAATATCCTTAAAACATGACATACTGAAACAACTAATTAAAGTTTGTCTATGACATAAAAGCATTCAAAATAACAAACTCCCACTAAAACTAAATATCACTTAAGGACATGACACCCATATGAGCAGTGTGCTGATGAAACACCTTAGGTTGCACTCCTTTAGTAAGTGGATCCTCGATCATAGAGTTTGTTCCTATATGCTCTATAGACAATTGTCCACTCTGAATTCTTTCTTTTACAACTAGGAACTTGATGTCTATATACTTTAATTTTGTCGAGCTCGTGTTGTTGTTAGAATATAGAACTGTTGACTTATTGTAACAAAATAACTTAAGTGGTCTATTAACAGTATCCACAGTATGCAGCCCTGTGATAAAATTCCGCAACCATATTCCATGATTGGACGCCTCATAACATGCTATAAACTCTACTTCCATAGTGGAAGAGGCAACAAGAGATTGTTTTACACTCTTCCAAGAGATAGCTCCTCCAGCTAGTAGATAGATGTAGCCTGATGTAGATTTCATACTATCTTAGCATCCAGCAAAATCAGAATCAATATACCCAATGATCTCAATGTGATCCGACTTCCGATAAGTGAGCATGTAATCTTTTGTTCTCTGTAAGTATCACAAGACTCGTTTGGTTACTTTCCAATGGTCTAATCCTGGATTACTTAAGTATCTGCCCAACATTCTTGTAATGTATGCAATATTTGGATGCGTACAAACTTGAGCACACATTAGACTCCCTACTAATGATGTATAAGGAATCTTTTGCACTTCTTTTTCCTCAAAATCATTCTTAGGGCACTGATTGAGACTAAATTTGTCTCCTTTAGCCGCTGGGGTATCATTTGGTTTGCAATCTTGCATGCCATACCTTCTGAGTACCTTTTCGATATAGCTCTTTTGTGATAATCCGAGAATACCCTAAGAGCGATCTCGGTGTATTTGTATTCCTAATACAAAAGGGGCATCACCAAGATCTTTCATCTCAAAATTCTTAGCTAGAAATCTCTTGATTTCATGCAATAAGCCTATATTATTGCTGGCAAGCAAAATATCATCAACATATAAGACCAAGAAAATGTGCTTGCTCCCACAGAACTTATGGTATATACAATCATCGACAAAATTCATCTCAAAACCGAATGAGATGATCACTTGATGAAATTTGAAATACCATTGTTGAGATGCTTGCTTAAGTCCATAGATGGATTTCTTAAGTTTACAAACCATATTCTTTGGATCTTCCAACACAAAGTTTTCTGGTTGTACCATATAGATTGTCTCATCAATGTCACCATTCAAGAAGGAGGTCTTTACATTCGTCTGATGTAACTCAAGATCAAAATATGCCACTAGTGCCATTATAATCCTAAAAGAGTTTTTTGAAGAAACTGATGAGAAAGTCTCTTTAGAGTCGATGCCTTCTTTCTATGTAAAGCCTGTTGCAACAAGACGAGCCTTGCACCTCTCCACATTATCTTTCAAATCCCTTTTGGTCTTAAATATCCATTTGCAACCAATGGGCTTCATACCTTCTGGCAATGGGACAAGATCCCAAACATCATTATCCTTCATAGACTTTATCTCTTCATTCATGGCATCAATCCATTTTTGAGAGTTAGAACTTTCAATGGCTTGACGAAAGTTGATTGGATCATATTCCATCATTCCAATGTCAACCTCATGTTCTTGAAGAAATACGATGTAATCATCTGGCACTGCACTTCTTCTTTGTCTAGTGGATCTCCTTAATGGCATAGGTTCTTGAGGTGGTAGAGTTTGTTCTTATGGAACAGTCCCTTGAACGGGATCTCCACCATTGTCAAGGTTTATTGTGTCTTGAACAAAGTCAAGAATAGAATCTTGACCAAATTCAATAACACCTGTGGGAATATCAACATATTCCTCTTCAAAGACAATGTCTCTAACTATATCTCCCCCGAAAAACTCGACATCCTCAAAGAACCGAGCATTTCCCGACTTAAATATTGACTTAGTTGTAGGATCATATAACTTGTAACCCCTTGATCTTTTGGAGTACCCAACAAAATACTAACTCACTGTTCTTGAGTCTAGTTTCTTTTCATTAGGTCTATAAGGTCATGCCTCATCTGGACATCCCCACACATATAAATGCTTTAGACTAGGCTTCTTACCCATTCAAAGCTCATAAGGGGTTTTATTGGTTGCTTTATTTGGAACCCTGTTAAGGATATATGCTGCAGTCTTAAGTGCTTCTCCCCAGAGTGATTCTGGTAAGGTGGAGTGACAAATCATACTCCTTACCATATCCTTAAGTGTCCTGTTTTGTCTTTCAGCAACACCATTCATAGTAGGTGAACCTAGCATGGTATACTGTGGGACGATACTGCATTCCTATAGGAAGTTAGCAAAAGGTCCTGGACGTTGTTCACCCGAACCATCATATCTGCCGTAGTATTCGCCACCACGATCAGATCTGATGCTTTTAATTCTTTTGTTGAGTTGGTTCTCAATTTCAGCCTTATAATTTTTGAACATGTCCAAAGATTATAACTTTTCATGAATGAGATATAGATAGTCATATCACCATGAATCGTCTATGAACGTTATGAAATATTGTTGACCATTCCAAGCAACTGTAGGGAATGGTCCATAAATATCTATATGTATAAGTTCTAAGGCGTGTAAAGTCTGTTGGCTTCAAATCTCCTTTTATTGGTTTGTTTCCCTTTATACAATTAATACAATCATTAAAATTTGTAAAATCTAAGGGGTTTAGAATTTCATCTGACACAAGTCTCTCCATTCTCCGTTTGGAGATATGACTTAATCTCTTGTGCCATAATGTTGCTAAATTCTCATTGGTTAATTTTCTCTTTGTTCCTCGTATACTTATTTGCAAGGATTCATTAAATGAAGCAATAATATTAATCAAGTAAAGATTATCATAAACAGATAAAGAACCAGATCCAACTAATTTTGAATCATGAAACAAACTAAATTTCTTATTTCCAAATGAATAAGAATAACTAGATTTGTCCAAAGCAGAAACAAAAATCAAATTCCGTCTAAATGACGGTACAATAAATGTTTCATCAAGATCCAAATAAAATCCAGTCTTTAATAATAATATAAATTTGCCAATTGCTTCAACTTGAACTGTCTTGCCGTCGCTTACATAGATGTATCTTTCACCATCACTTGGTTTTCGGCAATGGAGGCAACCTTACATAGACACACTGATGTGAGTTGTTGCACCATAATCTATCCACCAAGTGTGTACAGGTACCAAAGTTAAATTAACCTTAGAAACAACCAAATTAAGAAGCACACCTTTCTTTGCACGCCAAGCATGATAGTTGGTGCATTGCTTTTTGTAATGCCCCACAGCTCCACAGAAGTGACAACCATTACCATTCGGTGTATCCGATTTCTTTGGTTATTTCTTCTGAGGCACTATATTTGTAGCTTCTTTATCCCTTTTCCTTTTGTTATCTTTGTTCCTATTTTTAGGGGTGAAGGATACGTGAGCACTCTCAATCTTACCTTGCTTTAGCCTTTCCTCTTCTTGAACATAGTGTGAGATGAGCCCATTCAGAGACTAAGTCTCTTTCTGAAAGTTATAACTCACCTTAAACTGGCTAAACTGTGCCGGAAGAGAAATCAAAACCAAATGCAGTAGCAAGTCCTCTGTGAGGCCGAGCTTAAGTGCTATTAATTTGGAAGCAAGATGAGACATCTCCATGATGTACTCGTTAATATTGCCTTTACCCCTATATTTCATTGAGATTAGGCTTACCAGGAATGCACTAATTTTTGCCTTTTCATTCTTGGCAAACCTTTTCTCAATTTCATCAAGGAACTCCTTAGCCTTAGTTATTTTATCAGAAATTGTGCCTCTGAATGCTTCTAGAATGGCTTTCTTCATGATCATCATACACATGCGATTTAATTTCTCCCACTTTTCCATCTCCCTCTTGTCATCAGAGGTACTCTTATCAGTAATAGGTAAAGGAGAATCAATCCTTAACGTATGGTTGAGATCCATGACTTCAAGTACTATCAAGAGATTCTCTTTCCATGACTTGAAGTTAGTGCCATTAAGCATAGGAATGGAATTGATGTTGGCAGTAATATTAACAAGATTATTTATAGCTAAACAAGAACAACAAACAAATAAACAAGCTCACATAAGTCTTAAAACAAAATGATAAATTCAAATAAAGGTAAATCCCATCTCGAGATACCGAGCAGCCCGTCAATATTACATCTTTGGACAAAACATTAACTACTAAGTGGTATCTTGGTGTAGTAATCAATCACTGACAATAAAAACATATCAAACAATAAACCTTCCTTTGGGCCGATTTATTATTCACATGTCAAACCAAATAATCATCATGCATTAAACATTAACCTGCCGGTCAAATATTCATATAAGTTGCAAGCACACAACTTTTATATTTTAAAACAAATTAACTTCCACAAGAGGGACCACTTTAGCGGTATGTTGTTCCAATTAATTCATCTCAAAATATATATAAACATACCAATATTCCAATTTAAAATTATATCAAACTTTGGGTCAAAGTCACAATTAATCAACTTTAATTTTGACAAAAACTTATTGAGTTTAATAACCCATAAATATAAATTGACCAAAAATTAATTAAAATAACATTGAACACGGAAAACTTAAAATTCAATCCATTTAATTAACATATACACAGTACAAGGAATTCATATTATAGAAATAATTAAAATAACCCAATTTTCAGATGAATCTGCATAAACTTTCAACATAAACCATCATGAGCAGTAATCCATATAAAGGAATTATATGTTCATTCATAATTTACGAATTTCATTGTATTTGAAGCCGACATAGTGATTTTATTCCGATAACATATTAAATTGTGATTAAGAAAATAGAGTAACATGATGGACGAATTCACGACTTATCAATTCATGGAATAAGCATCATCAACGAGATTCATGTCGGAAATCAAAATTCATAAATCAATATAAGTATATGTACACTTGTACGGTACCAATGACAAGAATCTGAATAAACAAAAAACCGAAGCCCTAGAACAAGTCTGAGATTTATCAATAAATGATTTCATAAATAAACAAAATCTTGATGGAAACATGTATTCCGTCGATTTGACATTATATAAGGATTTAGAATATGGGAGATGAAATTCCAATAGACATGCATGTGATTTCATATCCGATCTTGACGGCAGCTGAATTCTGATAAATATAAAATAAACCTTTTATATTTATTCCTTGAAACCCTAACCCTTAAAAATTAGGGGAAAGCAACACCCTATATAAATTACGAAAATAATTCCTAATGATCAAACATGTATGCTCTGATACTACTTGTTAAATCCAAATTAACCTTTTGTGAAAACCATCACATATAAAACCCTAGATCATTCATGTTTAATCATTAAGAATTAAACAATAGATAAGCAAAAGCGTACCTAAATCCATAGTAATCAATAATTTTAGAGTCTTGTGGTTAGCCTTCTAGATCAACACGTTTTCCTTGAGAGATCCCTTTTGTTTTCTCTCCGTACTCTCTGATGATGGGATTCAAAAGAGACTAGAAAAATTATTCGTGTGACCTAGGGACCATAACCACTATTTATAGAGATAACTCAATGTTATCTTTTGGTATTTCTATTTTAGCCCATTATAAAAATAGAAATTACCCATAAGGTCTCTACATATAAAAGGGCCATACTCTATTAGAAACATTAAAGCCTAAATACCTAAATCCTATTGATCACTTTTAATTGAGCTTAACTTAATATGACAGCCTGTAACATATAATTATTTCACATATACGACCAACGTTGGATTACGGATCCAACAGATTTTAGATACCTAGAGATAAGAAGACGATTTTATAATCTATGAAGTTTAAGTTAAAACTATTATTAGTTTGAAAGATTTTATTTACTTTATGAGTTTAAGATTTCTTTATGGGACTTTTCAGTTAAGTTATAAGTCAGGATGTTGTTAGCTTTGATTTATGCTAACAAGTTAATTCAAGAGTATTATTTATATTTTGTTTAATAGGTACCCTTTATATGTGAGTATTAGAGTTGTATTTTTGATATAATATGTGGATTAGTATTTCACAGCTTTGGCATGTTCTTATAAAGAGAAAAACACGTGGCGGGTTGTATTGTCCTTATATTGGGGCATTATATATGTTTATTTCGAACATTGCTAATTGATTTTAATTGATGAAATCCTATAATTCATTTTTCTGATTTTGAACTAGATTTACATTTCACAAAATAAATTTTACAAAAACATTTCAGAAACTACTCTCATGAGTAGATTAGTTATCAATTACAAAATCATACCATCAAGTATCCTATATACTTTTTATGATGGTAAACAAAGCTTTAAACCTTTAAATACAAAACATGGGCTCTAAACCAAGCCCTTAAAGAAAATACAGAATTTAAAGATAAATCCAGCCCCTTAAAGAAAATACAGACTTTAAAGATAAATCCAGCCCTATAATAAAACAAAAACAAATACAAATGAATCCACAGTCTTAGCTCACATCACTTTCCTTCTCAGATCTCCAGGATCATCAAAAAAGGCCTATAACCCAAGTCAATCAACATCATCAACACCAACATTATCATCATCAACATCAACATCAAAAACAACATCAAGATCATCAGTAATCATCATCATCCAATCATCAATCATCAACTCCCATCATCGTTAAGATACTTCGAAAAAGAATAACAATAAGAATAATGAGCCGAAGCTTAGTATACAGTAACACAAGCACACACAGATGTTACACGAGCTTAACTAAATGCAATGCAACAAACAAGTTATTATCTTTAATTTAAATTAAACAAATAAACATTAGAGCACTCACACTCCAGAACAATCAAGGAAAATGATTTTCTATCCCTAGCCCACCACCGCAGCAATAGGGGAGCGTGTCGATAGCCCCCACAAGCGACTACCCCAAGGTAAGATTCCAGGGATCCTGAATAACCATAGTTATTCGGAGGGGAAGGGGGAAGGGGTTAATATAAGCAGCCTAACTACTTATATCTCCGATAACATCACAAGAAAATAGCTTCATTAGGGTTTACAACTGTTACACATACTCTACTCATCCCAGTCCATAACATCATCTAGTTCCATCATTCCCATAAACGTGAACCGAATCATATTACTTCTTCCAGAGCCTAAGTAGATGGGGTAAACGGTATTAAAGCGATACCGTTTACCCCATCGGCTACCCGGGAAGTCACCTATTGGAAGTCATTGCATCATGATGAGTGGCCTAAGCGCCTAAACTACCATATCCATTCAAACAAGGTGTTGCTCCTTGGACCGAATTCAACGATGAAAACACAACCATCACTCATCATTTATTAACCAAGTTTAAGTTTTAATTCATTTTAGGATGTCTATCCTAACAATCATCACACAAGTTACTGTATACCTTTCATATTAAAAATCCATATAGGGGTAGATTAGAAGCCAAATTAGAAGATATATCAGATATCCATATCTGTAGATTAAAGAATTTAAACTCATATAAGAAACTATACTCATTATCCATTTATCTCAAACTTCATTGAGACCCTATTTGATCAGACACTAAATAGGAACCCTACTATGACTGTGAAGATTGCCCTACCAAAATATGGACAGTTCTCCTTTATCTGTCAAAGTATTTCTTTTCACTTTGATTAGAGTCATTTATTACAAAAGCATCATCACATCATTCATATTCAAATCAAATAAGCATTTGAAATAACTTATTCCCCATATTAGACTAAGGTTTATCCTAACATATTAATCTAATCCAATTATTAGTTATTCCCATTTTAACTTAATCCTAAGAAAATCGATTAGAGTTAATAATTTAATTCAATTATTAAGCTAAGTTAATCTAACTTAATCAATCTAATCCATTTTAACTTATTCAAGCCCATTTAGTCAAGTTAGACTAAGATTATTAACTAATTCATTTTATAACTAGGATTTATATTAACTTAAGTCTATTTTAGCTTAATCTTGGCTAAATTGATTAAATTTAATCAATTTAATTCATTTTAGTTCATTCGAGTTCATTAAGCCAAGTTGAACCTAGATTATTAACTAAGTTCATTTTATATCCAACTCTATGTGAAGTCAAATTATCTATTAAATCTATAATTCACTAAACTCATGCTTAATCATATCATTTAACAACTGTAACACATCAAATATCATTTATCTATCTCATTTTAGCTAAAAAAGATTCATTTTATGCTCAACTACACACTTTTATCTAGTAAAACAAGTTTTCAACTTTGTTTGAAAAACGTAGCAGCTGAAAAGAATTAAAATTTTAGCCTTTATACTTTTTAATTTGCAAAAACTTAAAACATGAAAGTTGTAGATCTCTTTTTAAGATTTCTAAGGCAATTTGAATTACCTCAATCCAAGTTTTTATGAAAAGTTATAATTAAATTATGAAAACATTATCATGCTGTCAAGGGGTTTATCACGCCCATGATTAGAGAAAAACGTATGATCAGAGGCTATCACGCCCTTGATCATGCCCGTGATTAGAGAAAAACTCATGATCAAAGGCTATCACACCCGTGATTGTTCTTAAACTTCAAATCTGAAAGAATAATGGTGTAATTACGTCCGTGATTGCTCCCTTGTGTTGATTTTTCACGTTTTTCCTTTATCTTTACTTCAAAATTCAACTTCTTAACTGTGTCATATTTCATTCAAAACATTACATAAACAACATATAAATCTATTTTAAGTTCAAATAATTCTTCTATACTCATCCGACAACTTTAAACACCATCAACCCCACAACCACTATCCATCATATTCTCTAATATGCATAAACCACATATATGTGTCATTCATCCATTTTTATCACAAACTCAACCTAAATCTACCATCAATGCATCATATGCACATGTAAACAACGATGAAAACAAAGAAAATAACAAAAACTTATCTTAGTAACAACTCAAACTTCTTGATTTCTTTTATCAATACTCCTCTTAAGTTCTTGAAGCTTCTCCCAAAATGATTCCCACCTTCTATCTCCATTTCTATCATTGATTTCCTCCATGATCTTGTTTGACTTAAGATTTTGGAGTTGAAATTGAGAGAAAGGAGAGAGAAAGAGGAGGAGAAAGGAACAGAAGAAAAGAAACGGGAAAGGAAACAATGAAAATAGAAAAATGAAAAAGGAAAAGGAAAGAAAAAGGTAAAGATAAGGATAGATTAAAGATATTTTCAAAATAGGATATTAGATTTAAATCTTTCTGGTAATTATATTAAATATCAAGACTAATTATAAAATGATTTGAGAATCTATTTAATACAAATAAATATCTTGATTTAGAAACACAATTTAGAAACTCAGTTTTCAAGAAATTGATATTTAAATCAATTTTGGGTTTAAAACTGATATTTTTAGATAGGTAAATGAAATCAAAATTCATGGGAATTAAAGATATCGTAACCAAAATGAACTTTGAAGGTTTAGAAGTTTGTAAAAACATATAATTTGAAAGTTTAGGAATTTAGCGATTTAAATTTCAAGAAATGAGGTTATACTTATAAAATTAGAAGAGAATAAAATTCCAATTTGTAAAGAATAGTTGTATAAAACAATTAAACAATTAGAGAGCAGATAATCTAAATCTCAATTTCAAATTAATTTATTTACTAATTTAATTATATCAATTTACCTATTCATTTTCTATTATTAATTTATTTTACTCATTTAAATTATCTAAACTATATTTACAATTAATTATCTATTAGATTATTCAATTAAGCCGTCCTAATTTACTAGGTTAGGACTTTGGGTATTTTAGGAGTGTTTTTAGAAAGAGAACAAAACAATAGATATAAAGAAATTTCGTGGAAACTCTTTATCTTCCAAACATACGTCGACGGTTTCAAAACTTATGCCACTAATGTATAACAAAGGGCGATATTGTAAGTGTTAAAGCTGGCGGCCTTGAACTCTTGGGTTGTTTTTCTTTACATGTAAGCCGGCTGTACACAAGCGGCGTATGCAAGTTACGTCAGCGGCGTAGAAAGATAGGCCAACGGCCTTTAGCCGGTTTACTCCTTACGCCCATTTGACTCCTATTCCATCTTTTCATCTTCTCTCACGTAACTGATAACCAATAAATTAATTAATTAATTAAACATTAACGTTGACTATAAAACCCTCTTATTTTATATCAAATGACATTTTTACCCTTGAATATAAAATATTTATTTGCATACTACAAATTTTTACTATAGGAGAATTTGTACTATTTCATTTTGGAAATACTTGTTATTTTTATTTTAAAACGCCTATAATTGTATGTATATACCTAAGCTCCCAAATTATACAGATCTGTCATTTATCTTCTAAGACTAGTTAATATGAAAATTGCTTCAAAGATTTTTATTTTATAATATGCTACAATTTCTACAATTTTGTTTAATATCATATAAACATGTTCAATAGGTTTTTGTTATAAGTTTTAACCACATATATAGATTCTACACATTGCAGAGCTTGTGATATTAACAAATTACTTTTATAATTCTTTTCCACATGCTATTTATAGTGAATGTATGAAATTAAAGTAGTTATACATGCTATAGGATATAAAATACTATAAACCTGAAATTTATGAAGATACGAAAAAAAATATCTATTTCGTAAGTAAATCATCAAGTTCCATAAGGTAATATGTACCATGTAGGTTTTATAGGATACATGATACAAGGTGGGTAAAAGATGCCACAGGGTAGGTTTCGGCGGGTACCAAATCTAATACCTTATAGCATACAGTATAGGGTACGGATAGCACTTCATGCCTTACCTACCTTGTACCTGCTCATCCCAAGTTAATATAGGTTACTCATTGCATTTCACTATTTTTATTCTTCTTCTTCCTAGTCTAAATCCATAAGCTAAAGAGATAATATATATATATATATATATTAAGGATAAAATAATATTTATATGAAAATTGTTGGTCTTCTCTTTATATTATTTAATTGTTTAAGTTTATATGATAGAATAGTAATGATAGCCATTCCCACTTGAGTCTCATGGTAAAAAAAAAAAAAAAAAAAACAAAAAACACAAAAAGAAAAGAAGGGAAGAGAAGAAGAAAAAAATTCAAAGAAAGTAATTATTAGTTTTTACTATTTCTTGTCTTCTATATAACCGATTGTCTATATAAGCTAAGGAGATAAGAAGATAAGGTAAGAAAAGTCTTAGTCTTCTCATTGAATTATTTAATTAATTAAGTTTATTTGTCAAAGTAGCAATGGAGCTGGGCATATGGGCCATGCCCCGTGGGCTGACCTATTAACTCACTTAAAAAAGCGGGTTGCGGTCAAAATTTTTTGACCCATTTAACACGTGGGCTAAAATTGGCCAGCTCGGGTTGGCCCATGGGCCAGGGAAAAAAGGAAGAAGAAGAAGCAAGAGGAGAAGTTAAAAACAAGAATAATATAACATCTTAGTGATTATTGATGTATGTTACAAAAGAAGATGGATTGATATATGTATCATAAGTATTATAACGCTTTTTAAAATACATATTTATTGATTTAAACGTAATATGATATTCAATAAATCATTTTAAAAACTTGTTTTTATATATAAATAATCAAAATAGTAATAAAATTAGTCGTTAATATATATAAAACCTTAGAATATATAAATAATTCTAATTTTCACATGAACTAGTATTAAAAATATATATTGAAAACTAAAAAGATTTTACTTTTGGCTTGGAGGCCGACCCATTTAGCCTACGGGCAGTGTCCAGGCCTAAGAATTTTAACTAGTTTAAAAGCGGGCCAAAACGGCCTGGCCCATTTAACCAGTGGGCCAGGCCAGGTTGGCCCATATATCTGCTTTGCCTACCTATAATGATGGCTTTACCTTCTTGAAGCTTAAGACAATTTAAGCTTGGAGAGGAAGGATTTTTCAATTTTTTTAATGAATATAAGACAAAAGCAGTGATGAGTTAGTTATATGAGGAAAAGGAGGAAATTTACAAAGTAATTATATAATTTTCAATGCATTTGGCCAAAAACTTGGTCTTCAAATTCCCTACAATATTCTATTTATTAATTTAAGTCAATTTATTAAATTTTAAGGTTACATGATTAAAAATTTCTAGTTTTTATACTTACTCGATTAGCGTTTTATATAGTTTGAAAGATCAAATTTATTATTTATAAATAAAAGTGAAAATGTCCAATTTGAAATTTTAATTTTTAAATTATTTATAATATCTATTTCATAGCTTCATATTATTATATAACGTTTTAATTTTACGTGATTGAGGAAAATTAAGTTTTAAACTTGTGTGATTAAGTAATATTAAAATTTAAAGTTACACGATTAATTATTAGTAAGTTTTAAATTTGTGTGATTGAAGTTTTAAAGCCTTAAAAAGTTTAAATTAAAATGTATTGGTTCTATCCTTAATATCATTTTTCATTTCATGATTATAATATTGAAATATTGATTTGATAAAAATTAGCTAATACTAAATGTAAGATGATTAATTTAGTTATCGTGTTATATACTAAGTAATATGTGTATCAATTTATCGATTAATTTAAGAAAATAACTTTTAAATTATGCCTAAAGGTTTTATATTTTTCTTAGAAAATTTTAAGTTGAAATTTCAAATTTAATGCTTACGAGTTTTAGGTTTTTCTCTTACACAATTAAAGTTTTAGGCATAATTGGTCAATTTATCACATTTTATTCAATAGACTCGAAAAATTCAAGATTTCATGACTACATATTTAGAATTTTTTATTTGGGTTCTAGATTTGTAAATTTTTATATGCTATTGATTACATCGCGTATAATTATATCGGTTGGTTCAAGAAAATACCTTTTAAATTAGGTTTAAGGCTTCTACATTATTCATAAAAGTCTTTGAGATTGAAAACTAATGTTTTAAATCTACGTGATTAAGTATTTTTAAGGTTTTAGAATTTCTGGACCCGATATATTAAATTAGTGTTTTAGGCTCTATAGGCTTAAAACATTTTAATATTAATGTTTATGAAATCGAAATTTTTATTGAGCTTTAGTTTTGTAAATATTGATAAGTTTCTGTTAACATCACATATATT
This sequence comes from Combretum micranthum, assembly GCA_024138025.1. NCBI lineage: Eukaryota > Viridiplantae > Streptophyta > Magnoliopsida > Myrtales > Combretaceae > Combretum > Combretum micranthum. Next base: position 1,589,354 of record JAMXBD010000013.1, on the reverse strand, counting down.
TCAACCCTATCGATTCATCTCTAGACCATCATTTGCTAACCAATAGACTCTACAAATTTATCTCTTTGATAAGTGTCTAAAGAATCTTATTATTCACATTGTTTCAATATGATGTTATATAGATTTTATGTGAATTATTAATGAAAAAGATGCTTATTTGGTTAAAATATCAATTTCAGGAATAAAGGAAGATATTGAGCTTAATGAAGATTTTTGGATGAGTGAAGGGAGATTTTAATAAAGAAATAGGGAAAATGAAGATTTACAACATACATGACTTCTCAACACAACCTGTGTACAACACTAGTATTGGAGAAAGAAAATGACTAGCAAACAAATTTGAAGTACACAAAAATCTACACAAGTCGTGTAGCATGCTCATGTTGAGGACAAAAAACAACTAGAAGTGATTTTGAAAGTACACAGCTTGTCTATACAGGTTGTGTAGCCTTCATCAAACACTGTACGCCAGCAATTTGGATCCAACGCTACCGGCCTTCATCCTATGGCGTTGTCAAAGCTGTCGGCCTTTGGCAAGCCTTTGTCCCGTCGAATGAAATTCCTTATTTTTCTCTATAAAAATACCATGTGTTGTTGTTTTATCAGATATCTTATCTCATCATATCCTTATTTCTATAAACCCTAGAGAGAAAATTAAGAGCTTCAAGAGGAGAAGTGCCAGAGCTTCACTTAAGATCACAAGACTTTGCTTAAGGGAGTTATTTTACATTATGTTCACATTCTATTCTTCTAGATTTCATGTTTTGATTGTAAATTTCATAGAGGAATAGATTTTCTTTACCTTAAGTCTTTTGAAACCCTAGATCTATGTGCTAACTTTGTTTGATTAATTAAAGTTTATGTTCTTGAGTCTATTCATGCATTCTTTATTGTCCGTGTGATTAATTTGTGGTCGGAATTGATTGCATGTTTGATTTCTTTTAGATAGAAAGTGATTTCATCTAAAAGAATGGATTTAGCATGAATAGAGAGGTTTGAATATAGATCTAGACATAGACTACATGAACTTTTTGCATAAAGATTGAATCTTTATTAGGGATCTTGAATAATAATACAATTCTATATGTAATTAATGACGAAAGACATTTCCATTAATCATATAGGGTTAAAATTCAATTATCTTGAAAGAGAAGTTGATGAATTTAGAAATTCCTGCAGTTCAAGATATAAAGGATTTGTTAATTAATCCTTTATTAGAAGACATTAGGGTTTATGGTTGATCAAGATAAGGGGTATTGTTTTGTGATTGCATTATCTTAAGAAGGCACATAATTAACTATTGTGATTATTAGTTAGATAAGCAGTATTCATAATCTTATCTTAATTATTAGGTTAAATAATAGAGAAATAGTAATATTAGTACTTGATATCCAAATCTTAGAGGACGACACCCATAGTAATTCTATTATGTAATCGATAGGTGTGCTACCTTAAAGCTTGTCGTAGGATTTCTATTTGGTTTTATTATTTATTATTTGATACGGCTGATACACTCTTATCACTCTTCATTTTACACTTGATATCTAAAGTCGTATATGCGTATTTATCGAGTTATTGTTTCATGACAAATAATTTTATCTTTGGTATCTTTTAATAGTCGGAGAAATTTTTAATCATTTTAAACTATGAAGGAGTTCAAAATTATCTATATCTTAATATTCTGAAATTGCAAAAAATCAAGAGCGATATTTACAACTTTTCTTAAAGCTTTCTCATTATTTCTTTGTGATTATCAAAAAAGTAGAAAAATACCATAAAAATTCAAAAATAGTAAAAAATACAAAAAATATTAGCTAAGTTAAAAAAGTTAACAAAAAGAATATGAAAATTAGAAAATTAAAAATAAAAATAAAATATAGTAAAAAAATAAAAAAGTTTAAGAAACCTCATCTTTTAATAGGTTTATATAAAAAAAATTATAAATGAAAACCTTTTAACAATTAAAAAGATAAAAAATACGAAATATAAAGAAATTTTTATCTTGGGTTTTTGGTAAATATAATAGTCTTTTTATAGCGTGTTAGGTTGCATTTGAAAGTAAATTTGGATTATGAGATCTCATCCAATTTCGGCCCATTTTCATTAAGATCATATTGGGCATGCAAAGTATATTCTAAATGGATATGCTAATCAGAAAATGAACTTAGCTTAGTTAATAGAGACTTACAACGGGATAAAGAAGGCCAAAGTTCGAAACTACATAGGCGCATAGCGGGCTAAAATTTTTAGCTCATGCAACACACGCACCAGAGTTAAGCGAAGCGCCTGGGAAGATGTGGGTGTGTGCTACACGCGCATCATCTTCCCCATACTCTTGACTGCCATTTTTGCCTCGTTCAAGCTCATACAAGCTCCGTTTCGCACATGAAACTCTCTTCCTCATCTTTGAACACCAACCTCTCACTCTCTCTCAACCCTCGAGCTCTCTTCCTCTATCCTTGATAAGTAGAAACCGCTACTAGCTGCTAACCATTCGACCTCTGCCCATTTCCCAAACTACTACCACTCGAAGCTCCATCAAGCTCCAGATATGAACCCAACACCAAGCCCAAGTCGGGACCTTCGCCATTCACATCACGACGATTGTGAAAACTACTGCAATCGTGTCAACCTGACCACCACGCCATCGTGACCTTGCCACGATCATCCAAACATAACCCGAAACCTCCAGAAGCTGATCTCATCCTTCATCTCAAACCAACCAATCAACACAGTGAAATCAAATCCAAACCTCCAATACCATTATGACCTCCATCTCTAACCGACCTAGCCACGACAACCACTATCGACGATAACTTCAAACCCATACTGAGGCCACCACAGTACTGATTACCACTAAAGAAAACTCCAAAATCAAGTAATGCTATCATCGTTACCTTAACAACCATAGACTACCCACACTATATTCGTCTCGAGCACCAATTCCGACCTCACCTTATTCACCATCGAAGGGAAAAGAGAGATCACGCTTACAATTTTTTCTTCTTGCAGGATCCCAGCAAGTCAAGACTAATCTAGGACCCATACTCGCTGATCCGATCCAAGGCACTCCCGAGGTCCAACTCTCAATTTTGCCAAAGTTCACTTGATGTTTACGCTTCAGTTCTCATTTGTTATGGTTGTTTTATTTCTTAAGTTGGTTTGTTTAATTAGTATGTTATAGATTTATGTATATATTATGAACATACATGTACTTGTAATGAGAATCCCATAACTTTAAAAAGAAAGAAAGAAAAAAAGGTTAGATTATGATACGATACCATATGGTAAATGAATTTATGCGGACCATGCGATATATATATTGGAAAACAATCACAGACATATATGATTAATAGTACTCGGTGCACGTCTTATAAGAACCATACAAGTTCATGACAAAAACAAAATATATAGATGTACATATATATGCATGTGTGATATGCATGTTACATCTGCGTTATTATTTTATGATACCACGATTTAGGTAAAATTGTGATTATTAAGTTAGTTGATTCGTTCAAATATATGAATAAAACCATCAAGATATGAAATTTTGATGGTTTGAGTTATAGCATATGGTTGTCGTGAAAATAGTAATGTGAAGACCAATGGGTTTAGATCTCATGTTTATCTAAAAAACGAACAAAAAAAAATATAAAAGTAAAATAATAAACAATGTCAATTAGATGAATCTTTAGAACTTTAGATCATGTTTTCAATTTATAGGACTTGACTAGGATATAATTTTGAGAATATGAATCACCATATTTTGTGGAGAATTTTTTCTTATGACATGCCTTGCCAGTCCTTAATAAATATTTTGCTTATAATCGATAATACTGAAAAGCCGAAAAATACAAAATACAAAAATTTGCTAAGTTTTGTGATAGGCATGATTTATCATCATTCTAAAAGGGCAAATTGAGCTTGATTTATGGTTTATTAATGTGATTTATATTAGAATAGATACTTAATTAGTATACATATTTATTTCAGGTCAAATTCAAGAACATTGGAAATATGAGGAAGAAATTTGAGGAGAATCCAATCAAATTCAAGCAAAGGAGCAAAAAGGCATAAGAATAAAGAAATCAACGATTGTACTTCCTAACAAAAACAAAAAAAAACTCAGAGTCAGAAGCCAGTATGGGTCTTTGTATGCCCATAATTCCCTTTATGAAGGATGAAAAAATAAGACCAGTAGCCAGCACGTTCTCAAGTACAGCCGCAGTCCTAGTACGAGTGAAGAAAACAAATTGACTCCAGATCTTAGTAAGGTTCCTACTACGGGCATATAAGTGGAGAGACGTCGACACCAGAAGCTTATAAGGGTGTCTCTATGAAGGTAGTTCTAATGCAAAGGGAGTAAGTTCGCTACATATGGTAGTAAGGTTGTGTGTACGACCGTACTAGATAGTTGAAGGATGAAAAACTCGACTCTAGACGCCAGTACGTGCTCTTGTACTCCCGTACTGAGTAGTGTGTAAGACGACACATTCCTCGACGTTTCTCAAACAGTGTAATACTTAAATATTGAAAATGAATGGTCACCTATATTCATTTGTAACTCGTAGGGAAAGTATGCCAAGTATCAAAGTATCACACCTATTCGTCAAGCATCATCAAATTAGATTTTATTTCATTATTCCTTACAATTGAAACTGTTCATAGTAGTACCCATGAGGAATCTATTGAAGATTGTAAGCGAGTGTATATGAATCCTGCAAGTTTATGTTGTAATCACCTTCAAGACTCGAGAGAGACGAAGACGGATTGTAAAAGTTGTGTATTCAGACATCATATCGTGTAATACAAAAAAGGGTTTCTTCTTTTCTCTACTCTTATCTTATATTATGATGTAATTATGTCTTTTCTGAGTTTTTGTTCATATTCTATCATGTGTGAGTAGTGAATTAGGGTTTACAACACCATATTAGCATGAACATGTGCTTGAGATTGTAATTCTCTTAATAATTATTAGTTTTAGTGAGTAGAATTAATGCATCTAGGGCTGGTGTAGTGCACGACATCGACTTACGATAGATTTCAATAGAATATGTCGAGAGACAATTCTATAGAATAGATCTAATTCGCTAAAATGACTTGCTCTTGATAATAGAGATATTATGGGGAAAGTCACTGCATTTTTATGGGTATCGGTAGAGTGTCATGATGTAATGCAATCTTAATTGGTTGTTAATTTAAGAGAGATTTTAGTTGACACAATTAAGATTAGAAGTAGGAATTCTTGAGAAGGACTCCTACAACTAATAATTCCCTACATATGATGATTATTGGAGTAAACACTTGATGATTTATGTTGATATGGTAGAGAAAACCTGCTGTGTAATAATGTTGTTGTTGAGATTGTTTTGATTATTATGTTAATCTGGTGTACCTAGCTTAGTGTAGATTAGTTGTTTGGTATTTTTAATTTACTCAATTCAATTATTCGATTGCTAGATAATAGGAAAATTAACCGATACTAGTGTTTGTAATCCGTTCCCTGTAGAGATGACCCTATACTCTATTCTATACTACTAAACGATAGGTATGCTTGCCTATCATATCAAGTAAGAGATAGAACATAGGAATGCAAATTATAAAACTCGACAATCATTTTGCTTAGTCTTTTGGAATCTTGTAAATATCAGTTCCTTTATCAAAAAGCCAAAAAAAAAAAAAAAAAGAAAAACCCATAAAATCAACAAAAATTTTCTATCCTTTTTATTCCCGTAGAGGATACATATATAAACAAAAAAAAATTCACTAGCTTATATGATATTATCATTAGTTACTTTCTAAAGTACCAAAAATACAATAATGGGGTTTTCTAAATATTGGTATCTATTAGGAGTTTTTCAAAAAAAAAAAAAAATTCAAAATCAAACTTTTTAAAACTTTTTTTTTTTCACAAACAAAAATCAAATTGGCTAATCACTTACACTAGATGACTTTTCAAATTTAAAAAAAAAAAAGAGAGAGATAAACACATTAAAAATTTTATAAAAACCAACATGAGCTATGAGGACTTGATTCCAATTAGCGAATACATAGAAACGTAACAGGCAGTCACGACAATAAAAAATTCTTAGGTATTTTTCAAAATAAAAAAAAACATGTAAAAAATATATAAACTCTTTTGAAAATTTTTTTTGAAAAATTCGAAATTAAAATTTTTTTTATGAGTTTTTGGCCCATATACTCAAAATTTCTAAAGCCTATCTAAAGCCTAATTAAACGATTTAGGTTTTCAAATAGCAGCCCTTAGACTCAACAATCTTTGGTTTCTCATGCAGACCAATGGTCGAACCAGAAATCAAACCACTCATTTGGTTTTTGGTTCATCCTTTTTCCAGCTTTAGCCAATTGCGACTCCAAACCAAACTAGTTTTCAAAAACTGGGCTTGTTATAAAACCTTATTGGTTTCTTGTTGAGTGTCCATGTCAAATGGGCCAGGTTTGATACGGATCGGGACCTTTAGAAGAATCGGAGCAAAATTTGGGCTCGATAGCTTAGCGAATCCACTAGAGATACTTAGTGGGCTTGTCTAGCTTAATGGGCTTAAGAAATCTTGAAGTTTTTAAATATGGCCTTTTATCTATCCTTGTAAATATTTCTAACTTGGTATCCTTGTAAATATGTTCTAACTTATTTGCTTGTTGGTGTTTGACTTACTTTATAGGAAAATTTTGAAAACATATTAGTTTTAGGATTTTTAGGGGGATTCTTTATTTTAAGCGGTTTATTTATTTATATATGTGTTTAGATGGGTCGGACATCGAAGTTCGCTAACCAAGAAGCAAATGAAGCTTTGGGATGAGTCTTATCATATAACACCCGTTGGATGAAGCACTGACCCAGAGGGAGAAGAGATAGGCAGGGCTGATGGAATAATTGGGGTTGAAGAAACCACTAAGGTTGAAGTTGAAGAGATAGCCGAGGCTGAGGCAGAAGAACTTGAGGATTGCTTTGGAAGAGAGTAGAAGAATGTGAGCGTGGGAATAAGGATTTTTCTTATAAAATCCCGGGAATAGCCGGACAAATTAGTACTTTTGGACTAGGATATAATCCTACTCCAGGAGAAATATATCTGATGCAAATGAAGAAATCAACCAAAAATAATAGAGATGATGATGGTGGCAAGGAACATCCACACCTAATGAAAAGCTTTCTATCTTCTCAAGAGCAAATGATAGACGTGCTTATCTGGTGTTCTTTTGAGTCCAGTCCATTTTGAATCTAGTCCAGTTCGAGTCTATATAGGTCATGTTTGCCCATGAAGGCACCTTCTTGTAAATAAATAATGAAAAAAAATTGTCAAGTTTCTCAGGTTTAGTAATCAAGTATGTCTCGAAAAGACCCTTTAAGGTCCCTTTTGCTATTTAAGGACTGATTAATAACAATTCAGTTCCAATTTTCCAACAATAAGATGTTTGATCTTCCATTTTTATACATATTCTCATAAAAGTTACAAAATATACATAAAAATTCATATAACTATTGTAGTTACTTAAAGAGGAATTGAAGTGGACCCTGGCAAAATAAAATCTATTAGTAATATTATTATGATAGTAGTATACTCATTATTTGGATTTCGATGATAACAAAAAGAGTTACATGTTAACTAACAAGTGTATTGCATGTTAAGTTCTTATGAAAATGTTTTACAAGAAAATACCAATCAGAAAGTATTTCAGAAAGTATTTTCAAGAGCAGAAAAGAAGCAGAAACAATTTCAAAGAGCAAACTAACATGTTGCGTGGATACTTTATAAAAAAAGTACAAACTCAGAGGATATTTTAGAGAGTATTCAAGGAAGGTTATTAAGCAAGAATAGACACTCAGAAACTTTTTCAGAAAGCATTTCACAAGAATTATAATATATAATGGATATGAAGACCTAGCACCAAAGTGATTGTATTTGGGAAATACATTCAATAATGTTCCACAAAGTTGGTTTAATATCCAAAGGGGAATAAATTCGAAATGGAGATGATTTTCAAGAACAATTGAAGAACATACTACATATTGCACTTGAAAAGAAAGTTAGTGTGCATAATATGAAGTACTTACAATAATGTCTGAAGATTCTACTAAGTATACGGAAAAATAAGGAAACATATCTATGAGAGAATATCATAAGAATTATGTCTCAAGAAAATTGGTTTGTTTTTGTTGCTATTTTCGTGGGATTTTTTCAGATTAAGATCACACACCAAGATAACAACAAGTTTTCTTATCCTTATCTTGATGGAAGACGTCTGAAACAAACAACTCAAAGATTTTCAAATTTTCAAATGAAAGAAGACTCTATCAGCAAGTCATCCGAATTAGAAGCAGAAAAGGAAGGGATCAAGCTTATCTATTCCAAAGATTTAGCCGTTAGAAGATTATCAAGCTTATCCAAATTTTGAACGTTCCAACCGCTTGAGAATGTGTGAATAAATAGGCATGATCAAAACGAAGATGGATACTTGAGAACAGAGAACACGAAAAAGAAGATAAATACGATAAAAGCTTGCAAGCTAAAACTGTCACTTTCACTTTCATTTGTACCGAAATATTATAGGATATTTTATCATTATTTCCTCCATTTGATTTGTTTAATCCTTGAGATTGAGAGTTACAAGTAGACTCAGTAAGTTGATGTTAGCTTGAAGGAAGCTAGGAAGATCAAACTGAGTGCATTTGTAGCCAAGTGCTTTGGCAAAAGACAACTTGTAACCTTGATTTGTTCTTGGATAGTGGAACATACCGGTAAAGACAACCGGATCCCCGGCTTGGTGCTGGAAGAGAGGACTGACGCTCAAGGCGGAACCTCTATAAATAGCTTTGCAAATTCTTCTACCTTACTCTCTTTAATTTTCGTATATAGTTACTTGTTTGTGTTTATCGTAACTTGTTTCAGAGATTGTTTCAGAGACTAATTGTTACAAGAATTAAAAAGCAGAGACTAAATCAGAGACTAAAAGTTTTGCCATATATTCTTGATTGAGCTTAACAATTGTTATAGAAATTAGACTTGTTTGCTTCCGCATTATCGATAAAACAATTTTATTAAAGTTATTATTTTAAAGAGTTGAAAACCCATTTTTGGTTGATTAATCAAGTTGAATTTGATAAAGTTTACTTAAAAGAATTTTTTTTATTAACCAATTCACCCCCCCTTTTGGTTATCTTTTCGGGACCAACAATTGGTATCAGAGCAGTACTCATTTACTTAAATTGAGTGATCTATTGGAAAATGGGTGATAATAACATTACAATCAACAAAGCTCCTTACTTTGATGGCTCGAACTTTGCATACTGGAAGATGCGAATGTCCACATATATAAAAGCTAATGATTTTGATTCTTGGCAGGTGATTTCAAATGGTGATCATGTGATAACGCTAACTGAAGGAGAAGTGCTGACCTTGACAGACAAGAAATTCATAGAGAAGAACAATAAGGCTAAGAATATTCTACTTACTACTATTGCTCCTTCTGAATTCTACTTAATTTCTTCTTGTAATACGGCAAAAGAAATATGGGATACACTTTCAGAGACCTATGAAGGAACTAACACAATTAAGGAAACCAAAATTAATGCCTTACTTCAACGTTATGAATTGTTCAAGATTAAACCCGATGAAAAAATCAAAGATGCTTTCAATCGTTTTACTTCAATTACAAATGAACTAACATCTCTTGGCAAGAAACTAGAAGATGCAGATCTTGTTAGAAAAATGTTGCGTATACTACCAAAATCATGGGATGCTAAGAAGACAGCAATTGAGGAAGCACAAGACTTGAACAAGCTCTCACTCAGTCAATTGAGGGAGAAGTTGATGGCGTATGAGTCTCATCTCCATACAACCGAAGAACCAGAGAGCAATGTAAAAGCCATTGCATTTAAGGCCAAACAAATCTCTGAAGAGATCGATACAGATGAAGAAATGATGAGAACATCAGTATGCTGGCACGAAGACTCAACAATTTGATAAAGAAAGGTAAGAAGTTCAAAAATTTCAGTAAGTCTAATAAATTCGATGCAGGAAGAAACTACAAAGAAAAGGAAGAAAAGAGAGAAAGAAAGAAATCGTGTGCTACGAATGCAAAAAACCAGGGCACATCAAGTATGAATGTCCAGTTTTAAAGAAGAAAATGAAGAAATTCAAAAAGAAAAGTCAAGCTATGATGGCGACTTGGACGAATCAGAACCTGATTCAGAAGCTACAAGTGAAGACGAAGAAGAAGCCAATTTGTGTTTTATGGCTACATCAGAGGTAAACTCAGAATCCAAATCTGATATGCTTGATAGTGATATATATGTTGAAATGAAAAAGCTTTTAAAGGCACTTAAAAAGGCTGATGTAAAGATTTCAAAGTTAGATACTGAAAACAAAGCTTTGAAAAATGAGAAAGAAGTATTAAGTCAAACTAACAAGCTTCTCATGGATGAAAATGATATTTTGAAAAATGACAATGAAAAATTATATGTCAAATCTGAAACATTAAGGAAGGAAAAGAATACTTTGGAAAATGAGATTAAGGCATTGACAAGTAGAGTAGATGTGTTATCAAAAGAGATTAAGAATACGTTCAATAAATTTAATGAAAGTGAAGAAAAACTAAGTATGTTGATTGGAAGTCAAAGACCGTCTTTATCAAACATGGACTTGGATATGGTAATGATAGCTCAGCAAATATTAAGAAAACTGTATTTGTTAAGTCAAAGGAAAACATGGATAAAAAATCTGTCAATTCATCTATAAAGAAAAATATGAAAAATGAAAGCAGAGGCTCTTTCAGAGGGTATTTTCTCAAAATTATCAAAGCAGAAGGTATGGCAGAACCACAGGTACGGATACAATGATAAGTTTCCAAGAAGAAACTATAATAACCAGGTAAATAAAAGGTATCATTCACATTCTTATGCATGTTTCTTTTGTAATAAAGTTGGTCATATAGAAAAATATTGCTTCTACAAAAGAAACAAGCTCAGTACATATCAAGTTAAAGAAAAAGATAAAACGAGCTTGTCTTATCAAGGACCCAAGTATGTTTGGGTTCCTAAAAAGGTTTGATCGCTTTTATGTGTAATTGCAGGAACAAGGAACCAAGATAAAAGGAACATGGTACTTAGATAGTGGATGTTCAGGCCATATGACGGGTGATGCGTCCTTGTTCACTAACATAGTATGGAAAGATAGAGGATATGTAAGATTTGGAGACGACAACCGTGGTAAGATAATTGGAACAGGTACTATTGGTCATCCTCCATATTTAATAGAAAATGTTTCATTAGTAAAAGGATTAAAACACAATCTCTTGAGCATAAGTCAATTATGTGACAAAGGATATAAGATGACTTTTGAGAAAAATAAATGTTTTGCTTATAATACCGAAGGAATAAAGTTGTTTGAAGGTTTTAGAAAAAGGAACATATATCTTATAACACCTTCTGAGATGAATGTTGAATTTTGTTTTCTATCTATGAATGATAATATTCACACGTGGCATAAGAAACTTGGTCATGTAAACTTTAATCAATTAGAAAAATTATCTAAAAAGAATCTAGTTGTTGGCTTGCCTAAAATCAATATAAAGAATGATGTGAAATGTTCAACTTGCTTATAAAACAAAATGATTTCAGTTTCACATAAAAGTATAAATGTGATTACAACAAAAAGACCTCTTGAACTATTACACCTTGATTTATTTGGACCAACTAGAGTGTCAAGTCTAGGAGGAAGCAAATATGGACTCGTAATAGTAGATGATTTTTCTAGATATACATGGGTGTTCTTTCTAAAACATAAATCAGATACTTTTGAAATATTTCAAAGATTTGCAAAACAAATACAAAATGAAAAAGGTTTTTCTATTATTTCTTTAAGAACTGATCATGGAACAGAATTTGATAATGCTTTATTTATTTCCTTTTGTGAAGAATATGGAATAAATCATAATTTTTCAGCACCCTACACACCTCAACAAAACGGAGTAGTAGAAAGAAAGAATAGGACTATACAAGAAATGACCCGTTCAATGTTGAATGAATGTAAAATAGCTGAATATTTTTGGGCAGAAGCTGTTGCAACTGCTTGTTATATAATAAATAGAGTCTATGTAAGACCTAAAACAACTAAAACATCTTATGAATTATTTCGTGGAAAAAGACCATCTGTTTCATATTTTCATGTATTTGGTTGTAAATGTTTTGTGAAAAAGAATACAAGTAATCTAGGAAAATTTGATGAAAGATCTGATGAAGCAATTTTTCTAGGATATTCACAAAATAGTAAAGCATATCGTGTCTTTAATAAATCAACAAAAGTGGTTGAAGAATCCATTAATGTACGTTTTATTGATGAAACAAAAGAAGATGAAGATGATGAAGTGTTTTTACCTACAAATGAAAATAACGAACCTAATTCTGCTAACTCAGAAACAAAGTCAGAAGGTAAAAATGAAAGGTTTCTAGAAAATGATAAAACAGAAGGAAAAGCAGGAAGTCTTACGGAGAAAATATTAGATCTTGATAAATCAGAAACTAATGCAGAAAGCATTTCAGAATTACGAAATGATAAAGCATGGAAATACAAATCATCACATCCCCCTGAGTTAATCATTGGTGATATAGAATCTGGAACAAAAACTAGATCTAAGTTACAAGACATTGAAAATCATTATGCAATGTTGTCTGAAATAGAACCTAGTAATATTAATGAAGCCTTAAATGATAATAATTGGATTGAAGCTATGCAAGATGAACTAAATCAATTTCAAAGAAATAATGTTTGGTATTTAGTTCCTAGACCTCAAGATAAAACTATAATAGGAACAAAATGGGTTTATAAAAATAAATTAGATGAAAATGGAAAAATAGTAAGAAACAAAGCTAGGCTTGTAGCAAAAGGTTATTCACAGGAAGAAGGCATAGACTATGATGAAACTTATGCACCTGTTGCTAGACTTGAAGCTATACGTTTGTTACTTGCCTATGCTTGTTATAAAGATTTCAAATTATTTCAAATGGATGTAAAAAGTGCATTTTTGAATGGTTATATTAAAGAAGAAGTATATGTTGAACAACCCCCTGGATTTGAAGATCCAATTAAGCTTGATCATGTATTTAAGTTAAGAAAAGCATTATATGGATTGAAACAAGCACCAAGGGCTTGGTATGAGAGATTAAGTGAGTATCTTATCTCAAATGGATATCAAAGAGGTACAATTGATACAACCTTATTTATTAAGCATTATAAGGATGAATTATTAGTGGTACAAATATATGTTGATGACATTATATTTGGCTCAACTAATGAACAATATTGTCAAGAATTTGCAAGATTTATGCAGGCTGAATTTGAAATGTCAATGATGGGTGAACTAAATTTCTTTTTGGGATTACAAATCAAACAAACAAAAGATGGAATATTCATACATCAAGAGAAATATACCAAACAAATGCTGAAGAAGTTTGGATATGAAAATACAAAAGTTGTTGCCACACCAATGAGTACTTCTACAAGGTTAGATCTTGATCATCAAGGTACGAAAGTTAATGAAAAGCTATATAGAAGTTTGATTGGTTCACTTTTGTATTTGACTGCATCTAGACCAGATATTTTATTTTCTGTATGTATTTGTGCTAGATTTCAAAGTAGTCCAACTGAAAAACATTTAAATGCAGTTAAAAGAATTTTCAAGTACATTGCATGCACTACAAAATTAGGAATTTGGTACCCCAAAAATAAAATTTTGAACTAAATGGATATTCAGATGCTGATTATGCTGGATGTAAGATAGATAGAAAAAGTACTTCTGGTACATGTCAATTCCTAGGAGACAAATTAATTTCTTGGTCTTCAAAGAAACAAAATTCAGTTGCTTTATCAACAGCTGAAGCTGAATATATCTCAATAGGTAATTGCTGTGCACAAATTCTTTGGATAAAACAACAACTTCAAGATTATGGATTGAAATATAATAATATCTCAATCAAATGTGATAACACAAGTGCAATCAATTTAACAAAGAATCCAGTACATCATTCTAGATCAAAACATATAGAAATAAGACATCATTTTATTAGAGATCATGTGGCAAATGGAAATATAAATATTGAATTTGTATCAACTGAAAATCAATATGCTGATATTTTTACTAAACCATTAGATAAAAATAGATTTGAGTATTTAAGAAATGAAATAGGTATGTGTAATCCTTTTTCATAATTATTCATTAACATCTACTTTAAAAAAAATAAAAAAATAAAAAAAAGGGGAAAACGAATTTTGCCGCCTATTTTATGGGAAAAGATCAACACAGTATTTAATTTTTTAGAGCAAAAATTTTTAGGCCTCTTCACATTCCTCAAAAACAATCTGCACAAACAAATTCTTTCACTCCATTATCGTTTAACATCCGAAACCCTAGAATTCAAATGCCTCCAAGAAAATCCACTTGTCTTGCATTCATGGGACCAAAAAGCAAGAAAACCAAACAAACCTCTCCTATATCAATTCAAGAAGAATCATCTGATTCCGAATCAGAACCCCAAACAATCATGAATAAAGGAACTTCTCGTGAAAGAAGGACGAAATTTGAAGAAGAAATGGGAGTTAAGGATCAAACAATGCAAAAGGAACAAGATGAACACATAGAAAGACAAGATCAGAAGCTCTTTCAGAATCCAACACAGAGACAGAGACCATTCCAGAGGACAAAGAAGAAGTCAAAAGAAGTTTCCAAGGGAAAGAAAGAACGAAGCAAAGTGACGAAGAAGGACTCTAAGGAAAAACATAAAGAAAAAAAAGGGTCTCAAAGGAAGTTGAGAAAGAAACAAAAGAAGTCGAAAAGGAAACGAGAAGCAGAAGTGTCTACAACTCCAATAAAAAAGAGAAAGCTACAACACAATAAGGTACTAGAATGTGCTTTTGTAGACTTTAAGTTTTTCAAAGATAATGGCTTTTTCTGGAACCACTGGCTAGATAGGATTGGTTGTAGGAAAATCTGTAGAACAATGGATGTTGTGGATGGACGTGTAGTTGGAATTTTATGACAACTTAGAACAGCTAGAAGATATGTCCTTAAAATCAAAAGTTAGAGGGAAGTCTATCTCACTATCTAGAAAAGACTTGATAAAGTGTTTTGATTGTTGGATTTGAAAGACAATGAAAGGTTGATGACTTTAGGAAGAGCTGCTCTATTTCGAGAATTAAATGATGGTGTTGGTGAATTTTTGGAGAAAGATGTTTTCTCAACCAATTTTGAACTAATCGTGCGTTTATTGCATAAGATTGTTGTGGACTGCATATTGCCTAAGAATGGAAGTACTACAACTGTGTCAAAAGAGGAAGCCATTGTAGTTCTGGCAATGAAGAAGAAAATAGAAATTGATGTGGCTAGGATGATCTTAAGACACATGTGGAGGATTAGGAGAAACAGACCATATGGCAACTTGTTAATGCATCTTTTCAAATATAAAAAGATTGCATTGCCAAAACATTTCCAGAATCCAATTCCCTTGAAAAAGATTGGAGAAATCAATTTAAAGTACATGGGAATCATGGTCTATGATAAATTCTGGTTCACGATGGATGGCACATGGTATAGGCACCCAAAGTTTAGTAAATTTTCTTTTGATTGGAAGAAAATTAAAGCTATTTCTGAGGGGGAGATAGTTCTTGATGAAGAAAGTGAGTCCGAAAAAGATGAAAGGGATGAACAAGGTACAAAGAGTGATAAGGCTGAAAAGACTTTTTCTAGGAGATTTGGGAAGGAGGAGATCCAAAGAAAATCAAAGAAAAAATATAAGATCAGAACAGGAGGGAAATTCGAAATTAGAGAAGGAAAAGGAACTCAAGCAGAGAGTGATTCAGAGACTGAATCAGAGAGTGATTCAATTCCTACAAGACCACCAGGAGAAAGCTCACGTTCTGGAATTACCTATGAGCTCAATGAAGTCCTTGATCAATCTTTTGGAAATTTCAAAAAGACTTTTATGGACTCCATTCTGGTTGTTTTTAACAAACATACTCCTGAAATTAGGACTGAAGAACCCTCTGAACCTCATGTTTTTCACTCGCCTGCTCCATCAACAGAAGTTCCTGATCCTGTTTCTCCAACCGAAGCTCCTGAACAATATTCTGAAATTCCAGCTCCTCACTCTTCTGCACTGACAAGATTCCTCCAATGGATCCATCTGAAAAGGATCAAGCTGATGAAGAGAGATTGCAACTCCAGAGAAAGAGGCTGACATTCAAGCAAAGAAGCTGAAGATGGACATCCAACTGCTGTAACTGAAGAAAATCCTGCAACAGAACCTCTTTCAGAGACTCCACAGTTCGCGACTGATCAACAATGACCGATCCTCAAATCACTCCAGAAGAAATAGATATTATTTCCTCTGTCATGGATATCTTGCGAAATCCACCATCACAAGAATCTCCATCTCACCAGCCTATCCAGCAAATCCAACCTACTCAAAGAACATTTCCTCAACGAGCAAAATGAAAGCCCAAATCTGTCCAACCAGTAGAACCCAAGAAAGATTAACTTTGATTAAGACTTTTTAATCTTTCTAATTGCACTATGGGCTGTATTAAGACTGCATGGATGCTCTGTTATGTTTGATATATTTTGCTAGTTTCATTTTTTTTATGCTAACAAAAAGGGGGAGAAGTAAAAATAAATAATATACTAAGATCAAAATAGATGAAATCAAAATTGATTGGTAAATACATGTAGATATAAAAGATCAAATGAACATGAACATAATGAGTATATATAATACTTTGATTAGGATTGCTTGCTTATAAAAAATTATGACATAAGTTAATTTGATATTCATATTTATATGGATTTTGTTATCATCAAAAAGGGGGAGAATGTTAGTAATATTATTATGATAGTAGTATTCTCATTATTTGGATTTTGATGATAACAAAAAGAGTTACATGTTAACTAACAAGTGTATTGCATGTTAAGTTCTTATGAAAATGTTTTACAAGAAAATACTAATCAGAAAGTATTTCAGAAAGTATTTTCAAGAGCAGAAAAGAAGCATAAACAATTTCAGAGAGCAAACTAACATGTTGTGTGGATACTTTATAAAAAAAGTACAAACTCAGGGGATATTTCAGAGAGTATTCAAGGAAGGTTATTAAGCAAGAATAGACACTCAGAAACTTTTTCAGAAGGCATTTCACAAGAATTATAATATATAATGGATATGAAGACCTAGCACCAAAGTGATTGTATTTGGGAAATACATTCAATAATGTTCCACAAAGTTGGTTTAATATCCAAAGGGGAATAAATTCGAAATGGAGATGATTTTCAAGAACAATTGAAGAACATACTACATATTGCACTTGAAAAGAAAGTTAGTGTGCATAATATGAAGTACTTACAATAATGTCTGAAGATTCTACCAAGTATACGGAAAAATAAGGAAACATATCTATGAGAGAATATCATAAGAATTATGTCTCAAGAAAATTGGTTTGTTTTTGTTGCTATTTTCGTGGGATTTTTTCAGATTAAGATCACACACCAAGATAACAACAAGTTTTCTTATCCTTATCTTGATGGAAGACGTCTGAACAAACAACTCGAAGATTTTCAAATTTTCAAATGAAAGAAGACTCTATCAGCAAGTCATCCGAATTAGAAGCAGAAAAGGAAGGGATCAAGCTTATCTATTCCAAAGATTTAGCCGTTAGAAGATTATCAAGCTTATCCAAATTTTGAACGTTCCAACCGCTTGAGAATGTGTAAATAAATAGGCATGATCAAAACGAAGATGGATACTTGAGAACAGAGAACACGAAAAAGAAGATAAATACGATCAAAGCTTGCAAGCAAAACTGTCACTTTCACTTTCATTTGTACCGAAATATATAGAATTTTATCATTATTTCCTCATTTGATTTATTTAATCCTTGTGAGATTGAGAGTTACAAGTAGACTCAGTAAGTTGATGTTAGCTTGAAGGAAGCTAGGAAGATCAAACTGAGTGCATTTGTAGCCAATTGCTTTGGCAAAAGACAACTTGTAACCTTGATTTGTTCTTGGATAGTGGAACATACCGGTAAAGACAACCGGATCCCCGGCTTGGTGCTAGAAGAGAGGACTGACGCTCAAGGCGGAACCTCTATAAATAGCTTTGCAAATTCTTCTACCTTACTCTCTTTAATTTTCGTATATAGTTACTTGTTTGTGTTTATCGTAACTTGTTTCAGAGATTGTTTCAGAGACTAATTGTTACAAGAATTAAAAAGCAGAGACTAAATCAGAGACTAAAAGTTTTGCCATATATTCTTGATTGAGCTTAACAATTGTTATAGAAATTAGACTTGTTTGCTTCCGCATTATCGATAAAACAATTTTATTAAAGTTATTATTTTAAAGAGTTGAAAACCCATTTTTGGTTGATTAATCAAGTTGGTGACTTTGATAAAGTTTACTTAAAAGAATTTTTTTTTATTAACCAATTCACCCCACACCCCCCCCTCCCCTTTTGGTTATCTTTTCGGGACCAACAAAATCAATTCTAGAAATGTCATCAGCAAAACTCTAAAAGAGGTTAGGGGTCTACTTAGAAGATTAAACTACATCGTCGGATTTATATTCAAGCTTATAGACTGGTGTAAGCTTTGGTTCAAATTGTTGAGCAAGAATGCAACTGTGGAATGGGATGATGAATGTCAACAAGTTTTTCAGCAAATCAAGGAGTATCTGATGAATCCTCCTATCCTAGTATCCCTTAAACCAGGAAAGGCTTTTATATTGTATCTCATTGTCCCCTAGAATCAATGGGTTGTATGTTGGGGCAAAAAGTGAAGATAGAAAAGAGCATGCCATATATTACTAATAGGAATCATGGGTCAACTGGGCCAATAACCCAATTTAGAGCTAAGGGCTTGATGAACTTGATTCAAAGAATCTTTACTAGTGATCCGAATGATGATGAAGTGGACTTCCTTAGAGGATATCTGATGCACTTTAGAAAGAACTAATTTGTTGTGCTTGAGAATTGGAAATTCATCATCAAAGGAGATTATGCCTGATGTCACGCCCGTAATCCAGGCCGTGATGGAGAATATGAACATAATCCAACCCGTTATTGATTCTGAGTTTAAATGTTGTTTCATAGTGGAGATCATGACCCCTATAACACCCATGAAAAAAATCGTAATCAAGAATACGACTGTATTGGAGGCCACAAGAATGTCATCATCGTATCGAGGATCCAAGGAGATAACAGGCATGGTCATGCCTGTGATGTTGAATGTTATCTGCCTGATAATGCTTGTGATGCTTGAAGATAGAAGAAGAGTTGCTTGATTCAAGGAGATCATAGCCCGAGTCACGACCATGATCAACAAAGGGATCTCCTAACCTGTTTACGTGTTTTTAAAAACATTATTTTTCTATTTTATTAGTTTATCTTTTATTCTTCCATATTTACCCTTGCCCGACTTGTGGGTCTATATAAGGATTATTAATGATGTGTTTAGCAGATTTTGTTGCTTGTTATCATTGGTAACTTTGAATGTCCTTTGTGACAAATTTCCTTCTTGAATAAGATTGAGTGTTCTTTTCTCAAGATTGTTCCTTGTTGTCTCTTGTCGTTGTGTATAATATAGATCGATTAGAACAACTAGTTCGATCTTATCTTTGGTGTATCATATCCAAGGATTAATCATCCATATCATTAATTTTTTTGTTTCATTATTCACTAAAATCCAAAAATACATTATAAAACCTAAATCGCAATTGAAAGCACTAGATATGCAAATCACTTCGATTATCCAATCTATATCATCTTGGTATCAGAGCTTAGGGTTACGGATTATGGCTTAGGGCTTTGGTATTAGACTCCTTGCTTGGTAAATTTCATTTTTGTGATTGCTTTTACTGTAAGTTTGATTTCTTGTGAGGATGTCTGGAAAATCTTATATTAAAAGTAGAGATGGTAATGCTCTTAAGGGAGAAAGCACTGTTAATATGAGTGAGTTCATGAATTTTTTGAAGGAAGTGATGTAGGGAATGCAACATATGATGCAACAATACGATGAAACATTAAGGAGTGTAGAATCAATTATTAAGGGAAACCCTCAAATCCATGAAAAACAAGAACAAGAGCATATTGAGGAGTTAGTGGATAAGCCTAGGATGCCAATTCCTCGTGGTGGAGTAGTAGATGGCCGCGAAAGGGGGAGAGGGCATGCGCATCACCTGGATGTGGTCGTAGAGTTAGAGACTATGAAGATGATTTTGATGATCATCATGATGGTCATAGGCCTAAAGGATTATGCGGTATAAGATCATAAAACCAAAAATATCATCTTTTGATGGTACTAGTAGAGCAGATAAGTATTTTGATTGGGAAGATCAAATTAAAGCTCTTTGACTATCATGATTGTGATGATACGTGGCGAGTTAAGTTTGCTACCATTGAATTTAAGGGCTATGCTTCACATTAGTGGAAGAATGTATTAGCTAGTAAAAGGAGGAATACAGAACGAGATGTAACTACATAAGCTGAGATGCGTGAGTTATTGCAGTAGTGATTAGTTTTGGATTATTATAGCCAATAATTGTTGATGAGGTTGCATACTTTGCAATAAGGAAGTAAAAGCATGGCTGAGTATATTCAAGAGTTTGAGATCCTTATCGTACGAATTCAAGTCATGAAAACTCTGGATCAATCCATTGCTAGATTCTTTGCAAGTTTAAATTTTGAAATTTCAAATGTGGTTGAGCTTCGGCGAATTGATACTTTGGAGGAAGCAATGTTGATGGTAGAAAAGGTTGAAAAACAATGCAAGTCTCACAAATCTTTAGGTAATTCTTCTAAATATAAAAGTAGCAAAAAGTCTTATTGACGTGATGATAAAAAGAAGAGTACTAGTAGTTATAAACATGATGAGAAGCATGAATCTGTTATTGACAAATCTATTGATCATAAGGGGAAGTTGGTTTCTAAACCAAGTGATTCTAGTAGTGTTGGAGAGAAAACAAGAGATATCAAATGTTTCAAGTGCTTGGGCTATGGACATATGGCTGCTTAATGTCTGAATAGGTGAGTTGTTTACACCAGTGGAGGTTGCGTGGAAAGTAAAGGAGAAGAGTAGTTATTCTGATTTCGAGGAAGAAGGTGAAGAGATGTCGGCTGAACCATTAGTGGGTGCTGCTATACCTTTGAATGTGGTAATGAGTAGGAGCTTGAGTATTACACTGGATGTTGATCAAGAGCAGGGGGATAACATATTCTATATCAAATTCTTAGTGAATGGAGCTATATGTGTAGCCATTATTGGTTCTGGAAGTTGTACCACTTGTTGAGAAGCTGAAACTTCCAACAACCCCCCATCCCTAATAATACCGTTTGCATTGGCTTAATAATAAGAACTCAGTTCATGTCACTAGGCAGTTCCTATTTCTTTACCTAACCATTACATTGATGAAGTTCTTTGTGATGTAGTGCCTATGAATGCATCTCATATCTTATTAGGTCACCCATGATTGTTTAAGCGGAATGTGAACCATAATGGAAAGGACAATATTTACTCTGTATTATATAATGGCAAGTGGATTAAGCTATTTCTTGTGAGTCCTGAAGCGGTGAGGCAAACACATCGGGAATTGAATCCCCTTAAGAAGGGGGTCATTGTTGATGACACAAGGAGAAGTTGAGATAGAGTTGACCAATGGACACCCAATGTATTTGTTGTACGTGAAACAGGCTTTTTGGAAGTTGAGGGTGACCTTTCCATCCCATATGAAGTTCAAAATTTATTGACTCAATTTGATGATATTTTTCCAAAAGGATTACTCCTATAAGGGGTATTGAGCATCAAATTGATTTGGTTCCTAGAGCTACATTGCTTAATAAATCGGCTTATTGGATGAATCCTACAGAAGCTAAAGAATTGAAGAAGCAAATGGATGAATTGCTAGAGAAGAGATTTGTGTGAGACAATATGAGTCCATGTTCGGTGTCGGCTCTATTAGTGTCCAAGAAATATGGTAGTTTGAGGATGTGTGTGGATAGTAGGGCGATTAATCACATCACTATGAAATACCAGTATCTTATACCACGTTTTGACATGCTAGATGAGCTGCATGGTGCCCAATTATTTTCTAAGATTGACTCGAAGAGTGGATATCATCAAAAAAGGATGAAAGCTAAAGATGAATGGAAGACAACTTTCAAAACCAAACATGGTTTAGATGAATGGACAGTAATGCCATTTGGCTTGTCCAATGCTCCTAGTACTTTCATGAAATTGATGAATTATTATTAAGAGAGTTTTGGGGGAAGTTTGTTGTGGTTTATTTTCAAAACGTTTTGTGTATAGTCTAGATTTAGAGAGTCATATTATGCACTTGACTTCAGTTTTTATGGTGTTGAGGAATGAGAAATTGTATGTCAATTTGAAGAAGTGTATCTTCCATAGAAGCAAAGTAGTCTTTCTCGAATTTGTAGTATCTAGAGAGGGCCTTCGTGTTGATAATGAGAAGATTAAAGCTATCATCAAGTGGCCTATTCCCACTAATGTATCCGAGGTATGTAGTTTTCATAGGCTTGCTTCTTTTTACAGAAGTTTCATCAAAGATTTTAGCACAATTGTAGCACCATTGATGGAGTTAAGGAAGCAAGGAGTTTCTTTCCATTAGAGTCAAGCAGTCAATCAAAGTTTTTAGTTGATCAAGAAGAAACTGACTTCAGCTCCATTGTTAGTGCAACCTAATTTCGATAAGGTTTTTGAGCTTAAATGTGATGCCTCCAATGTTAGAATTGGTGAGATTGTTATGCAAGAGAGTCGTCCCATTACATATTTTAGTGAAAAGCTTCAATGGAGCTGCATTGAACCATCCCATCCATGACAATGAATTATATTCATTGATCCAAGCTTTTACGGTATGACAACATTACCTATTACCTAAAGAGTTCATCATATTTTCTAACCATGAACCTTTGAAATATTTGAGAGGTCAAAATAAATTATCCAAGAGGTATGCAACATAAATTGAGTTCCTAGAGACTTGTATATACTACTAAGTGTAAGAAGGGTTATACTAATGTGGTAGATGATGCATTATCTAGGAAGCATACATTGTTAAATTCTATGTAGGCCAAGTTATTGGGGTTTAACCAAATTATGGAACAATATTATGAGGATGGAGTGTTTGAACCCATTGTAGTAGCTTATAGAGAGGGAAAGTCAGTGGATGGCTATCATCTAGTTGACGGATATTTGTTTCGTCGAGGAAAATTATGTATTCCACATGGATCAATGCGAGAGATGCTAGTTAGAGAAGCCCATGATGGTGGACTTTTTGGACATTTTAGGAATTACTGTACTCTTGATGCATTGAAGGAACACTTTTATTGGCTTAGTATGGCTAAGGATGTGCATATAGTGATTGAGGAGTATTCTACTTGCAAGAAGGCCAAAGTTCAAAGCGAATCGTAAGGTTTATATTTACCATTGCCCATCCCTACTAAACCTTGGGTTGATTTTAGTATGAACTTTGTCTTGGGACTTCCTAAGACTCAAAGAGGACATGATTTTAGTAAGATGGCTCATTTCATTCCATGTCATAAAACCGATGATGTGGTATATATTTCTAGTTTGTTTTTGCAGGAAGTAATTAAACTTCATGGCATTCAACAATCTATTATTTCTGATAGAGATGTGAAGTTCTTGAGCTACTTTTGGAAGACCTTGTGCAGGAGATTAGGAATGAAGTTATTGCTTAGCACCACTTGTCACCCACAAATTGATAATCAAACTGAGGTTGTGAATAAGATTTTAGGATCTTTGCTACGGGCTACTATTAGGAAGAATTTGAAGGATTGGGATTTTTGTTTGCCAATTATGGAGATTCCTTATAATCGTTTGATCCATAATGTGATGAACAAGTGGCATTTTGAAGTTGTTTATGGATTTAATCCTAATTCTCCATTGGATTTGCTTCCTAAAGCTCCTATGATAGAAGGTATTCAAAGTGGATTAGATCATGCTTGACAAATCCAACAACTTCATCAAAAGGTATATGATTGCTTGCAAAGACAAAATGATAAAGTGAAAGAAAGGAGAGATAAAGAAAGACGAACAATTGAGTTTTTACCTGGTGACTTAGTTTGGGTTCACTTTGGTAAGGACAGGCTCTCGAGGCATAGAGGTCAGAAATTAGCACCTCGAGCTAATGGGCCATTCAAGATTATTGAGAGAATCAATGATAATGCCGATAAGGTTGAATTATCAGATAATTTTGGAGGGACTTTAGCGACATTTAATGTCACATACTTGTCACTTTACACTCCTGATGAGTTTGATCCATATTTGAGGGCAAATCTTTATGAGCCCCGGGAGATGATAGGAATCATGGGTCATTTGGGCCAATAACCCGATCTAGAGCTAAAGGCTTGATGAACTTGGTTCAAAGAATCTTCACAAGTGATCCGAATGATGATGAAATGGGCTTCTTTAGACGATATTTGCTGCACTTTAGAGAAAAATCTGATCTGTTGTGCTTGAGAATTGGAGATTTGTCATAAGAGGAGATCACACCTGATGTCACACTCGCGATCCAGGCTGTGATGGAGAATATGGCCGTAATCTAGCCCGTTATTGATTCTAAGTTTAAATGTTATTTCCCAGTGGAGATCACAGCCACTATAACGCCCGTGAAACATATCGTAATCAAGAAAACGTCCATATAAGAGGCCATGAGAACGTCATCATTGTATAAATCAAGGATCCGAGGAGATAATGAGTGGGGTCATGCTCGTGATGCTGACTGTTATTTGATCGATAATGCCTATGATGCTTGAAGATGGAAGAAGAATTGTTTGATCTGAGGAGATCATGGCCTGAGTCACAGCCGTGATCAGTAGGGGGATCTCTTGCCTTGTTTATGCATTTTTAAATACGTTACTTCCCTATTTTATTAGTTTGTCTTTTATTCTTCCATATTTGCCCTTACCTGACTTGTGTATCTATATAATGGTTATTAGTGATGTCTTTATCAGATTTTGTTGCTTGTTTACCCTTAATAACTTTGAATGTCTTTTGTGACAAATTTCATTCTTAAATAAGATTGAGTGTTCTTTTTCCAAGATTGTTTCTTGTTGTCTTTTGTCATCATGCGTAATATCGATCGATTAGAACAATTAGTTCAATTTTGTCTTTAGTGCATCATATCCAAGGATTAATCGTCCATATCTTTAATTTTTCTGTTCCATTATTCACTAAAATCCAAAAATACATTATAAACCCTAAATCTCAATTGAAAACACTAGATACACAAATTACTTGGGTAATCAATCCGTATCAATTACCTTAGCGAGAAAATTTCCCTAAGAGAACAGAGTTGCTCTAAAGTTGAAAGAACTTGTTGTGCCTTGGTCTGGATCATGCACATATTCTGTCAATACACTTTGTACTACTCAATTGAGTTATTGACTAAGTATGACCCATTAAGATACTTGTAAACAAAACCCGCTGTAATTGGCAGGATCTCCAAATGGTGGATGCTATTATCAGAATATGACATTCAATATATCACACAAAAAGCTGTAAAGGGGCAACAAACTGCTGATCTATTAGCAGAATTACTAACTAAAGAGGTAAGACCCGGAACTACAATATAGTTCCATGATGAACAAGTCTTAGCTACTCAAAGTGAAACAAAAGATGAAGGCTTGATAAGTTGGAAAATGTACTTTGATGGAGCCACGAACATTTTATTGTTGTGGGATTGAAGCAGTATTATTTCCCTAAAAAAGAAACATTTCCTTGTAGTTGCTAAGTTGATGTTTCCCTACACCAATAGCATTGCTGAGTATGAAGCTTGTATCATTGGCTTGAAAATAGCACTTAAATTGGAAATTGAGCAGTTAGGAAGTACATAAGACTCAGCTCTCATTATCCAGCAAGCTGTAGGCGAGTACCAAATGAAAGATCCAAAGCTAGTGCGATATCACCAGCAATTGGGAGAGTTGATTAGAGAATTCAAAAGTATTTCCTTTTAGTATGTGCCAAAGACCTAAAATCAGTTTGTAGATGCATTGGCAACATTGGTATCCATGATTAAAGTAATTGATGGGATAAAGATATAACCTCTAAAGATTGAAATTGAAAGATGGCTAGCCTTCTGCCTCCAAGTTGAGTCAACTTAAAGCCAATCCCTATGGTTCAAAGATATTAAGAACTCCATCCAAAATGGGTAATTCCCAAAAGGGGCAACCAAGAATGATAGAAAAAATCTAAGGAGACTAGCTAGTCACTTCATCCTTAGTGGAAACACTTTGTATCGTAGATCATTTGATACCACACTCCTCTTGTGTGTTAGTGAAGAAGAAGTAGAGAAATTTATGCAAGAAGTTCATAAAGGAGTATGTGGCCCACACATAGGTGGTCACACTTTAGGCCGAAAATTAATGAGAATGGGATATTATTGGCTAATGATGGAATCAAATCGTATCAAGTACGTTAGACATTGCCACTCATGCTGTAAAGACCCGAACCTCTGAATCCCGAGATTCAGAGTACCGAGTCCCCAACCACATATAACATTTTCACATTATATGTAAGGCTGTCCTAAAACTAACAATTTATGAAAATTGTCTGATCAAAACTACTAAAACTTTATAAAGAACTTTTAACAAAACAAGATTGCTAATAAAAGCAATCTATACATACATTTACATCATATGTACACTGTTTAGTGTCAATGCAAGACATTACAAAATTACAAGTTTTCTTAAAGCAAAAAGAATCCTAGGAGATCTTAAGGTCTTTACATCTTAGGCTTATCTATCAAGCCTTCTATACAAAGACTTTTCCTTTAACAAAAGCTCCTAAAAAAAAAAAAATCCAAGGGTGTTTGAGTCCTATTCGTCCCACTCATCCATGAATTTCTCAAAGTCTGACCCATAACCCAAATCATCATAAAACTCGTCTCCATTACCTACAAAGCAGCAAAAGTGAGCCAAAGGCCCAGTACACAATAACAAAATGCAAGAACAAGTTATCAAGCCAAACTTAAATCAAATGGAATGCATCAATAGACAAGTGATTATCTTATTAAGTTTTCTTTTACAAAACAGCATGAGGGTATTCAAACCCTGGAATCACGCTCTGGGAATTTAGGGATCCTGAGTAACAACAGCTGCTCAGGGGGTTGATATAAGCAGTACGAATACTTATATCTTCTATATCTATTTCATAAAGAAAATAGCTTCATTTAGGGTTCAAAAGTCATTACCCGACTCTACTTAAACTCAGTCCATAACATGAGCTTAGTTCACAAGTTCTCATAAACTTTAAACTAAACCATGGTATTTCCCCCTAAGTTTAAGTAAACGTTACTCAGATACTATTCCCCCTATCGGCTATCCACTTAACCAAAAAGAATTGCTATTGCATCATAGCGTACTATTGCATCATGGTAAAGTCATTACATCATGACTTGGTTAAGCGCCTAACTAACATGTCACTGCATCATGACAGGTTTGCTGCTCCTCAGACTAGATTAAACAGCGGAATAGACATCCAGTTCATCAAAACATTAAGCCGAATCAAATTAAATCAAATTAGGAATGCCTAGTCCTAACAAACATCAAACAAGCTATTGCGTACCTGAACCCGATAGTATATCACTATAGTCACTCGGTGAGGAACTAACCGAAGAACCTTTAACTGAAATAGGAATATCAGAATAATCAATAATTGAATATAGATTTCACATCTATATTTATATATATCACAATCCTAGATTAATTATACAAGGGGATTCATTAAACTTTGCATAAAGTTTTAATATTTAATTCATGCATAAAACATGTTTATCTAGCTTATATATTCATTAAGAGATCATATATGAAGTAAAGATTGAAGATTGAAGAAGTTTGAATTTGAAAAACTCAAGAGATACGCAGCCTTCCTACGCTTGCAAAATTTGAATGAACGCCGGCAGCGTGGGAAATATACGTCGACGACGTTTTACCCCAGCGTTTAAATATTTAGTTCTGTTTCACTTCAACATCGCCCCATACGCCGGCGGCTTTGAAGCTCTTATGGCCGGCGTACATTTTGAAAAACAAACGCTGGCAAAATTTTCTTGCAAAAGCCGGCGGTGTCCATAGCGGCTTTAAAAAAATCCGTTTTGTTTACTTCCAACCCCGTCTCTACGCCACGACGTTGAAATGCCAGATGCCGGCGTACATTCAAAACAGACCTATTCGAACAGAACTCATTTCCCCTGTTTTTCACTTTGTAAATTTCTAATCTATAACACTTTTAATCCTTTTTCAATTTCATTTTTAGATTCATATACTAACTCTTATCTACACTAATCAATCCTAGCAACTTAGAACATTAAATCAACACACTTAATCACTTCAAATCCCATTTCCACTCATCCTTAACTTTAAGTACTCAAATTATCCTTATTCCTTCCTAACACTCCATATAACTACCACAACACATAAACAAATTCACACAATAACGAAACACAATCCAACCTAATTTCAATGCATGAACAAGCAACTTAGGTGATATTAAAATCATTCTATCCAAGATCTTACATAGATACTATAAGAAATGAAAATAAAACAAAAGCTATACTTATATTAACTCACATGAATAAGCCTTGTCTTGGAGAGAATTTTGATCACAAAGCTTGGTGTTATCTTTGGTTTGGGGCTTGGAATTTGGAGTGAAAGAAGAAGAGAAAAGGAAAGAAAGAAAATGAAAATTCGGATGAAATGAGAGGGCTGCCAAAAGAGAGCTTAATTAAGCAAATTTTGGACTTAATTTTATCTCAAGTTTGACTTTTAAGGCTTATTAGACTTTAGGTTGAATTTAGGTTAATTTCGGGCTCATTTGACTTCAATTTAGGCATGAATATTGGCTTAATTAAGGGAAATTTCTGTCAACTATTCCTTAAGCAAATCCAACGTTGATTTTATAGATTTAAACATAACTTAACATATTAATGTATAAAAGACACAATTATTAACTATATTATACACACATTAATATATATAAAACAATGACATTGATTTCATTACATATGCAAAATAACACATATGAAATGTTTAAATTATACTAACTTAGACACATTTAAACTATTATCCACTCATCTACTCAAATGTTAATATTACCAAACACAACTCTCATAAATCAACATGCTCATTTAGTTCAATAATTAAGATAAATAAACATATACATGGAAGTTAAATAGAATTTAAATTTAAATCATTTCACGTGCCAAATCTATCTAGACAAAAAGAATGTGCCTCTTGAGGAATTGCACACTATATCATCTCCTTGGCCATTTTCTATGTGCGGGATTGACGTGATTGGACCTATTACCCCAAAAGCTTCCAATGGCCATAGATTTAGCTTGGTAACCATTGATTATTCCACCAAATGGGTAGAAGCGACCTCCCATGCAAGTGTCACAAAGCGTGTAGTTTCTAAATTACTTAAGAGAAAGATTATCTCCCAATACATAATGCCCAAGGTCATAATCACTAACAATGGAGCCAACTTGAATGATAAGTTGATTGATGAGATCTATCAACAATTCAAGATACTTTACAAGAATTATACCCCATATCACTCACAAATGAATGGGGCAGTTCAAGCTACTAACAAGAATATTAAGAAAATTATTGAAAAGATGGCAGTGACTTATAAAAATTAGCATGAGATGCTCCCATTTGCATTAATGGCATATAGAGCCACAATTCGAGTATCAACTGGGGCAAACCTATACTCCTTTGTGTACAGAACTGAAGCAGTCCTCCCAATGGAAGTAGAGATACCATCCCTTCGAGTACTTTCTAAAGCGCAATTGGACGAAGCAGAGTGGGTCTAAAGAAAAATAGAATAACTTAATTTACTAGATGAACATAGGTTAGAGACAATCTTCCATGGTTAATGTAATCAAAATATAATTGCTTGTTCTTTTAATAAGAAGTCGCGACCTATAAACTTCCAAGCCAGAGATCTAGTTCTTCAAAAGGTATTGCTAAACACTGAGGATCCTAGAGGAAAGTTCGCTCCAAATTATGAATGACCATACATAGTCTAAAAAACCATGACAAGTGGTGCATTGATATTAATCGAAATAGATGGATCCAGCTCTAAGAGACCCTATAAATGCAGATGTTGCAAACCTGTTTTATCCCTGAATGAAATGAAACTTCATTGATGTTTTGATGGTCTATTTCCTTGTTGTCACGATTTTATTTGTTGTGAATGAAGACAATATCATGAAAGGACTAATGGTGATAGACCATCTCACCTCATTTCTTTCTTCCTCTTAGTAAGCAAACTCACTCCTCACACTTGAAAAATTCTCATAAAATTTCAATCTTATATACTTTTTGTATGACTTCATTTTGCTTAGGCTTCTTTCCTAAGAATGAGACTTTTATTGTTAAGTGGACTAACCCTTTTTGTTGCTAGTTATGAAAAGAGACATTCCTCTAGCGAGATCACATGTAGACTAATAGTTTTAATATGACTGAATTTATGTAGCAGTTGTTTGATGTAGAATTTTCATGACAGTTTGAATCAAGATAGATAGTTTTTGAACAGCATGATTTGTAACGAATCCTAACAAAGGCTCTTAATATAAAGAATGGATGAAAATTATTCAAGTGTAGTCGATAAGTTTGGGAGGTGTCACAATATAAGAAAGTGTGAAAGTCATTTTAGATATATTGAATTGCCAGTCCAAGGCATCATCTAGCTCATGTAAGCGAATTAAAATGATTGTTAAGCTTGTTATACTTGAAATGCTTGAAGTTAAAAGATAGTAAGTTCCTTGATAAGAACTCTAACATCAAGTGAATGACATTCAGCTTCATGTAGCTCAAGTTAATGTTAGAAATCCTAGGCACGTTGTTGGTACCCAATTGAATCAGGATCAGACCGTCAAGTGATTATTGTGAGAGTACTATGAACTTTAACTTAATACATGAAGTTGGCCTCCCCAATGAATGATTACCTCTATCCCTAGTGACATATGATAATAAGACTACTTAGTAAAATCCAATGAATATGTTTCCCTAGTGGATATAACCTTTTCAAATCTATCAAGAGATCTTCCCCAATGCAACCCATGATAACCTGCTCATTAAGGCATTATCACCCCTTTTTGATAACCTGCAAATCATAGCGTTATCATTTCCCTTCGAGGCGCAAAAGCTTCCATAAGCTCTACCTATTAGGGTGACCTTTTAAAAAACCCTTAGCTATCAAAGTGACCAAAATCTCTACCTATCAGAGTGGCTTTTCAAAAAAATCTTTAGCTATCAAGGTGATCAAAACCCCTACCTATCAAGGTAATCTTTCAAAAAAAAAAAAAAAAAAACTCTTGGCTATCAAGATGACCAAAATCCCTGTCTATCAGGGTGACCTTTCAAAAACCCTTAGCTATTAAGATGACCTTTCCAAGATCCTTAGGTCATAGGGTGAAGTTTTATACTTAGGACTGCTAAATTTAAGTTTTTGGCAAAATGGTGTCTCTTTTTGTTTTTATGGCAAAGTTTTGTTCAAACTTCCCCATGAAGAGGGGCAGCTGTTGACACTTCATTTCTACCATCTCTTTAAAAATATAAAAAATATAAAAGCTCAAAAAAAGTAGAGAAATACAATAAAAATTAAAAATTATTAAAAAATATAAAAAATATTAGCTAAGTTAAAAAGTTAACAAGAAGAATATCAAAATTAGAATATTAAAAATAAAAATAAATAAAATAAAATAAAATTTAGGATACCCCATCTTTTTAAGAGGCTTATATAAAAAAAATTATAAATGAAAACCTTTTAACAATTAAAAAGATAAAAAAATTAGAAAATGTAAAGAAATTTCTATCTCAGGCTTTTGGTAAATATAATAGTCTTTTTACAGTGTGTTAAGCTGCATTTAAAAGTTAATTTGGATCTTGAGATCTCATCCAATTTTGACCCATTTTTATTAAGATCATATTAGGCTTGATAATTATATTCTAAATGGATGAATTAACTAAAACATAAGCTTAGCTTAGTTGGTAGAGACTTGCAAGAGGATAAAGAAGGTCAAATTTCGAATCCAACTGGCACATAAAGGGTCGAACGAGCTCCAAATGAGCTTGTTACAAGCTCCATTTTGCACATGAAGCCATAAAGTTGGACTTTAGTAGCTTGAATCTTCTAGAATCTGACTTCTCATATTTCATTCAATCAGAAGATTCTTCAAATTTCATAACAGTCTCAACCCTTCATTTCTTCAAAACAGTCATTAATGGCGAAATTATGCGCACTAATGGAGACCCCTAACCTCCCTCGCCTTTTGATTTTTTTTCTTGAGAATGCTCATCTCTCTCTTAGACACACACTCTCTCATCTTTGAACCTCGACTTCTTACTCTCTCTCTCTCTACCCTTGAGGTCTCTCCCTCTATCCTTGACAAGCAGAAACCATTGTTAGTCGCAAATCATTTTACCTCCACCCATTTCCCAAGCCTCCACTCGAAGCTCCATCAACCTCTAGACACGAACCCAAGTCGGGACCTCCGCCATTCACACCATGACGATTGTGGAAACCACCGCAATCGCGCCAACTTGACACCACGTTACTGTGATGTTGCCACCATCATCTAAACACATCCCAAAACCCGAAATCAATCCCAAACCTCCAACACCAATGTGACCTCCATCTCTAACCGACCCACCCACGATAACCACTGTCACAATAACTTCAAACCCCCATCAAGGCTACCACAGTACCGATAGCCCCTAATTGCCACCAAAGAAAACTCCAAATCAATTAAGGCTACCACCGTTACCTTAACAACCATAGACCACCCACACCATAGTCGTCTCGAACACTAATTCCCACCTCACCTTAGCCAACACCGAGGGGAAAAGGAGAGATCGTACTTACAATTTTTTTCTTTTGCAGGATCCGAGCAACTCGAGACAAATCTAGGACCCATACCCGCTAACCTGACCCGAAGCACTCCCAAGGTCCAACTCTCAATTTTGTTGAAGTTCACCTGATGTTTATGCTTCAGTTCTCATTTGTTATGGTTGGTTTATTTCTTAAGTTGGTTTGTTTAATTAGTAGGCTTTAGATTTATGTAAATATTTTGAATATACATGTACGTGTAATCAAAACCCCATAAAAATAGCAAAAAAGAAATGAAAAAGAAAGAAAGAAAAGAGGATATATTAGGACACGATATCGTATGATACGTGAATCTATGAGGACCATACAATATACATATTGAAAAACAATCACAAACATATATGGTTAATAGTACACGGTACACGTATTATAAAAACCATATAGGTTTATGATAAAAACGAAAAAAAAAAAATATATATATATATATATATATGCATGTGTGATGTGCATATTATATTTGTGTTATTATTATTTTGTGATATCACGATTTAGGTAAATTTATAAATTTGTGATTATTAGGTCAGTTGATCCATTCAAATATATGAATAATAAGCATGTTTTCAATGTATAGGATTTGACTAGGATATAATTTTGAGAATATGAATCACCATGCTTTGTGGAGAATTTTGCCTTACGACATGCCTTGCCAGTGCTTAATAAATAGTATGCTTATACTTGATAAAACTAGAAGGTAGAAAAATAGAAAATACAAAAATTTGCTAAGTTTTGCCTAGTCTTTTAGAATCTTATAAATATCGATTCCTTTATAAAAGAAAAAACAAAAACCCATAAAATCAACAAAAGTTTTCTATTTTTTTTATTCTTGTATACATGATACATATATAAATATATAAATTTTCACTGGCTTATATGATATTATCATTAGTTACCTTCTAAACCACAGAAAATACAATAATGGGGTTTTCCAAAAATTAGTATTTTAGGAGTTTTTCAAAAAAAAAAAATCAAAATTAGACTTTTTAAGACTTTTTTTTAGGAAAAAAAAATCAAATTGGCTAATCACTTACACTTGGTTATTTTTTAAATTAAAAAAAAAAGAGAAACACATTAAAAATTTTATGGAAACTAAAACGAACTATGATGACCTAATTCTGGCTATTGGATATGTAGGCACCTAATGAGGCTGTCACAGCAATAAAAACTTCTTAGGTGTTTTTCAAATCAAAAACAGAAATACATGTTTAAATATATAAATTCTTTAAAAAACTAAAAATTGAAAATTTTCAAATTAAACATTTTTTTATGAGTTTTTGGCCCATATATTTAAGATTTCTAAAGCCTATCTAAAGCCTAGAAAACTGTTTAGGTTTTAAAATAGCAACCCTCGAACTCAACAATCTTTGGTTTTTCATGTGGACCAATAGCCTAACCAAAAATCAACGCACCCATTTGGTTTTTAGTTCACTCTTTTTCTGGCTTTAGTCGGCAGTGATTCCAAATCAAACTAATTTTCAAAAACTGGGCTTTTTACAAAACCTTATTACTTTCTTGTCAAGTGTTTTATGTTGATCAGACTAGGTTTGATATGGATCGAGACCTTTAGGAGAATTAGAGCAAAATTCGAGCTCGACAAACAAGTTAAATAAACAATCATGCTTGGATTGTATATAAATTGGTTAATCGCTTGCAAAATTAATTAATATTCATTTGACTTTGAATAAATTAATGATTATGTATATGATGCATTACCTTGAAAGGATAGCTAGTATCACATAGGGGATTAGGTGGGTTGCTATCATAGTACTGTCTTATGGGTCTTACCTGTCGTTGTGGAATCAACATGTTATAAGGAAGGTAGTCTCTTATGTGGAGACTTTATCAAGGGCTTTACTTAGGGATAATGATGCACTTTGGTTATACATATATTTATTAAGATATATAACCCTTTTTATGAGGAATAGTGTTAGATCTTGGGGGCGTATGGTTCCTAAAACTAGTAGGTTTGCATTGTCATAAAGACCTTTGTAGTTATTCCAACCCTGAGTCACGCAGGGTACAAGTTCGTATTATATATAATTTAACCGAGTGAATATTTTTATTTGTTCATGCATGTTTTTTCACTCAATCAGATGTAGCTGACTCCTTATAAGATTCTTCTATAGTATAAGTAATTATGTGATACATCAAGTTAAAGAATGCCTTAGGTTAGCCATATGGGTTTTAACTTCTAATGACAAGATATGAGCGAGAGAGCAGGATTTTCCATATACTCTACTTTTATTGATCTGTCTCTAATTATACTTATTTATCATATATTGGGATTCTTATTACTATTGTCATTTATTATATTTTTGTAGGGTCTATCATCCCCACTCTATCTTTTTCCTAATGGGGAGCTTCACAATCCCGTTGATGGACCGTCACGCCATTAATCTAACCGTTAAAAAAAATATAATAAATGGAATATTAACTATTTTAATAATTTGATCACGGTTGGATATGGTGTGAGTCGTTGGATGATGATGAAACTGGTCCCATCAAAATTAATGGTGGGACCATCGAAATTTCTTGATGTATCTTGCTGCATTTTCTCTATCTTTTATAAATCCCTATTTATGTTGCCATGCTATTACCATCATTGTATCTACTAAATCTTAATGGGGTCCATTGCACGTGAATATGCCTTATTCATTGTATTGGTAATTTCTGAGTGATAAGGGGGTCAATCCTTGGCTTTGATACAATGTATGAATGGGCCATTATGTATAGGGTACCTTCTAGTTATGGCACTTTCCCCCTCTTTAAGTGGTTCCATCTACATGTAAGCTACATCCAAACATCTTAAAGACCTAAGGTGTGTTAAAAAATAAAAATAAATCTCTTTTATAATCAATACATTAAAATCAAACTCATGTAAGTGTTTGTAAATAAGTTTGAAATGCCTTTAACTTTGGTACAAGTAATAGGTTTGAAGGATGCTGGATTCTTATCATCACTTTGGGTAGATTTGCCATCAAATCTGATGCATTCCTTCGGAACATAAGATGATAAGTCTTGATAATTAAAGATCACAAAAGCCTTTAATTAGTATGCAATATCTTTTACTCCCTTTAGAATCTTAAAAACTTCATTTGCTCATGGTGCTAACTTATAGCTTGTTCACTTCATCATATGGAATGAGAAAGGAATTGATTTCCAATTCAACAAGAATGCAGTAAAGTTTTAATAGCTATTACAAATTCACTTGGCATAAAAGATAAAACAAGTAATTATTTAAATAAAAGGAAAAATATCTTTAATGCTTATTGTCTTGATTACAAAGAGAGGATAATTGTATAGTTGATATTTTTAATACGGGGGTATTTATGATAAAATTGAAAAATAAATCATTAAATGATAATTCATGGGTATGAGGAAATAAATTGTTATTTATCATTTTATATAATATCAATTCATTATCAATTGTCATTCATCTCAAGTAAACATTGTAATAGAGCTTTATGTATAATGAAAAGGGAATGAATGACTATTCATGTCAAGTAAACAGATTGTTAGATTCATGTTGTTTTGGGAATCGCTCCTTCTTTGGATGAAGCCACATTTGATCTCAGATGTATCCTCTTCTTCTCTTTATTGACTTGGTCCCTATATCTTTACACTAATTTCATTAATTGCTCTTACATTAGTGACACTTCTACTCTTGCTAGCGCCCTCCGTTTGTAACCATAAACTATGTTGAAGGTTGTATTATATGTGCTTTTGTATATGAATAGTTGTATGAAAATTTCATTATGGTATGGCACACGTCTCAATCTTTGAGTTTCTACCAATCACACACATGAAAAACATGTTATTTTTAGGAAAATGTATTCAATACAAGATTTGTAGGCCCAAAAAAAAAAAAAAATCAATACAAGATTTGTTCCATAAATAAATGGGTCTTGATTTCATATTAGGGTAAAAGTTAGAATGGGAGGTAAGTAAAATAGTAGTAATTGATTTTAATGCTAAAAGTCTGCCTCACTCATTCTTCAACTTCATTAATATTTGACATGAAAGATGATTAATAATTACTATGTTTATTTTAGTGATATTTTCTCATTTTTGTTAGTTTTTTTTCAGTGATACTATTTATTATATGAAGATAATGACAGACCAAGTTTCATTTTTTAATAATTTCTTGTCTTATCTTTAGATTTTGTTAAATTAGTACTTATAGTTTTAAAGTACAATCATTTCAATTTTTAGTGACTTCATTATGTTTGGATGGTTGGTTTGGTTTTGTTTTTAAACCGAATCGATATATATATATATATATATATAATACCAATGAAAAACTGACAATTTTAATCATAAACTGACCAAACTGAACCGATACTAAACTGATACCAATAAGTTACTGATACAAATAAAAATCCCATAATCCAAATAGGCTCTAATTTTCCAGATGCCATTATCTTTGTTGACTTGGTAATTTTAATTTGAAGAATTTTACATGGGACAAAATTATAGTAAATTTTTTACCAAAAATTCATTTTGATTAATAAATAATTTGCGACATGTTTTTCCTTAGTTAAATATATATTCAAATA
Organism: Combretum micranthum; assembly: GCA_024138025.1. NCBI lineage: Eukaryota > Viridiplantae > Streptophyta > Magnoliopsida > Myrtales > Combretaceae > Combretum > Combretum micranthum. The sequence goes on along the minus strand of JAMXBD010000013.1, from coordinate 1,551,820 downwards.
CAATTCATAAAAAATTAAATCTAATTCGAGATTGATATATTATAGTAGTTTTTTAAGCTAAATTTAAACTCTGTAATGTTTAACTCGTATAATTTTTAAGCATAATTCAATATGGATCGAATATGAATATTAATATTATTAACTTATTATCAATATAACTTTTTTTCTTCAATACATTGAGTCTAGACGATTAGAACACGATTTTGTATGATAGCAATTTGAAATGGTTGTGTCATAGGGCTTTAAAAATATAAATATAAATATAATTTATTTATTTATTTGGGCTTAACTCGTGGGTTAAGTAACAGGGTTTGACGAGTCCCAACTCAATTATATTAGAATGGTTTGGGGAAATTTGGCTTGGTTGGCTTGGAACAGGGATCGTTGGCTCGGTCTGCTGCATTCAACCTTTCTCAGGTAGGCTCATGCACATAGGAGATGACTATTGGCCTTGGCCCATGAAAAGCTCATTCAGGATAAATATGAATTGTGCTTATTCGATCTCATCCGTTAATCATTAAAGTGATCTGACGGTTGTCATCCACGCCAAGTGCCTATAAATACTCAGTCATTCCTCCTCATTTGCAACTTCTGGAGAGAAAAGACAAATAACAATTTGTAAAGGAGATCTATTCAGAAAGATCAAATAATGCTAATGCTGATGCATTCTAAGGTGCAACGTCACCAGATCCCACCCCAATTACGTAGCAAAGCGCCCCTTCCTTATCCTAGCTTGCTACTACTCCTACCTTTCAGGCAAATATGCCTTAAGGAGTGAATGTGCAAACCCCATCACCACAGGTTCTAGTTGAGCAGCAATCAGCCTTTGAAGCAAATAATATAAGATCTCAACTTGGCAGGTCGTTATCCTCACACATGCACTCTTGTGTCAGCTTGAGTGAGACTGCTCCCTCGCTTAATTTTAATCTTCCTCAAGCACCGACTCCTTCAATTGCACCGATGACATTAGTTGTACCGACTGCATTGACTCCACCTATTGCACTAGCTATGCCAATTGCCCCAGCTGCACCAGTTGTACCATCAGTATCCGTGCTAAGGGAAGCCTTTATCACAAAGGAAGACTTTGACATTTATTTGAGGGAGATTCAAGCTAAGTATTCTGCGGGAGTGTTAGACTTAAAGCTTCCATACCACCACAAAATTGTTGCAAAACCTTACCCAAAGGACCATGTTAGTCCTAAATTGATGTTATTCGATGGCAAGAAGGGTAGTGCTAAAAAACACCTACTTAAATTCATCGAAACATTGGAAGTCTATGGGTTTGACGATGAATTGAAGCTAAATGAATTCTCTAAGTCTCTAACCGAGAAGGCATACACTTGGTATGTCAATCTTCCCCAAGGTTAGTTCATTCATGGGGGACCATGTGCAAACTGTCCTTAGAGAAGTTCTTCTCTACTCAAGAGTGGGTCACCATTAATGATATGGGAAGAACACGACAGAAGCCAAAGGAAGATCTTATGGACTACATCAAGCATTTCAAGGAATGCTCGTTGGATATTCAAGACATCTGTGATGAGAAAGAACTAGTGAAGATCTGCATCCAAGGGATGTTCACTAAATATGCCGTCCACCTCGAAAATCTCAATCTATGTTCCTTTGTTGCTCTCGTTGAGAATGCGCGAAAGACCGACAACTTTGTATCTAGACAACATGGAGAAGGTGGAAGGTTTGGAAAGAGAGCTGCAAATGTTAGTTCACTCCAAAGAGAAGACTCTAGAAACAACAAGAAGCCAAGGAATGATAAACCAATGAACACTCCACCAGTGCTCTTGTTCCCTTGCCCTATAGGGAAGGTTCATGTTGTGCTTGACCAATGGTTGAGAGATGAAAGCATCAAACTCTAAGGGTCTAACGTCTCCCTAATGCAGCCGAAAAGAATGATCCTAAGTTCTGTAGATTTCACAGGATTGTGGGTCATCCCACTAAAGAGTGTTGGACACTCAAGAAGATATTTAATGAATGAGTCAATAATGGAGAACCCATCATTGAAGGTAATGATGTACGCAATAATCCACTCCCGCACACAATGCTTAGCGGGGTACCACAAGTGTTGCTCATCATGATCTAAGAACTGAAGAAGAAGAAACAAGTTAACAAAGTTGAAAGCCATGTTATAACTGATGGAAAATGATATGTTATAGGTCTATGGGATTAGAAGATGCCTTCATATCATTTTTAATATATTAAGAGCCTTTGTATGCAATTGTAGTTGATGCATTTTCGTCATTATTTGAATAAAATTACGGCTTGCATTCTCAAAGCCTTTTCAGTATGATTTCTCTTGTTCTTGTTACTTTATAATTTTCTTTGCAAAGTTAGAGATCTGTCTCCTTAGCGCACAAAGATAGTAAACATGGCAAGAATAGAGCATTAATCACATACGTTGCTGCTACTTAGTAAGAGTATAATCTCCTAAGTGCGTGATGACATGACAACATGTTGAGCTTATGTACTGTAGACTATTAAGATTATTAACTCTCAAGCACGGTACAAGCCATTACAAAGACAACCTCCTTGGTAACTCATACTGGGCAGTCAAGTAGTAGAAAACACCCCTTTGACTAATAAAGCTTGAAATTTGGATCCCGAGCGATAAATGCCACAATTGCTGCTTAAAGTGTGATTGAGTACTTTCTTAAAAGGGATCATTTAAATACTATCACTGGTAAGCCAAGAACCTTACTCCAATGTATAAAAAAACACTGTAAGAGGTCCTTTAGATCATTGAGTCTAAGTAAGCCTCATATTCATGATAATCAATTGCAATCATAATATCTTAAACATCACCGCTGCTTGGTAAGAGCGTTGTCTCCTAAGCGCGTGATAATATGTTTTACTTATAGTGTTGACTGGTGAAAGCATTGTCTCCTAGGCGTATGGTAGCATGGTGTCATACCTAAGTGCGAAATAACACAACAAGCCTATGTAACATGATGCTATCGTTGATTAAAGTGCGATCGATTCACTATTCTAAGTCATGATAATGTTGTTGCTTACAAGCGAGAGTACTACTCCGATGTACGACATAAAAATCACATAGCCTTTATTATATTGTGATCGTTGCTATTAAGTGAAAGTAACGCTTTCTAAGCACAAGCACACGTTACTAATGGCTTAATCCGAATTTTGACAATCACATATATATATATATACATATATAAGGAAAAGATCAATGACAACAATAAATTCAAATCCATTCATTCAAGTAAACAAGAACGATAACACATTGTTCAGAATGGAAACAAAGTAACAATCATGTCTGAACTAAGGCTTGTAATCTAAGCTTACTACAGACTCTAAGTCATCATCTCCTAAAGCAGTCTCCATCATAGTGCTGCAACCTTGGCTTGAACTTCTTATAGCTTCACCACCAATTTGTTATGATGTCCTTTGGCATCCCTATAACTCAGCAATCTCTTGGCTTTGTCAGCAATAGGACATAAGCTATCAATTTTGAATTGCAACATACGAGACCCCTCAACACATTTGATAAGTTGCTTCAACTCTATCATTGATAAGGAGCTCCAACGTCTCTCCATCAATAACATGGCTTTTCCAATCATTTTCACCATTGTAGTAGCTACCTTGGATCCCAACATAGGAGAACTGGCCCAAAATTCCCTGTCCATCGCATTTAGACTCTCTAAAGGTGCTATCAAGTGAGATGGTACGGTAAAGCCATGAAAGGAAGTCATCTCCTCTAATGCAACATAGTCCTCTGAAGTTACCGCCATATCTTGGCAAGACGCGCTAGCAACTGATGGAGGAAGGAGCTCAATAGGTGCATTGACAATAGGTGCACTCGTGATCCCATCATTAACAGTATGCTCATCATCCTCATAATTGAGCTCTTCAGTCTTGTTGACATCACTTCCATTGTCATCATAAGGGTTTGGAGACGGTTCGTAATCAATTTTGTCCAGGCCATCATCCTCATCATCTGGTACCATCACGAGTGTAACAGTACCACTAGAGCGATGTGAACTTAGAAAAGAGCTTGTGTCAACCTGAAAAGGACACATAAAGAAAACATTAGACAATAAAAAGAAGAGTAACAATAACAGGTTATATACAAGAAGACTTATTACCTCCTCGATGAGTATACGCTTTGCTGCCCTAGAATCCACTATCTGAGGTGGTGGATGGTCATTCTTTGATTTTGGAGGAGATGCATTGTTAGAAGGCTCCATCTGGTATGATGCAGGCTCTTCAATTATTTGGAAACTAGCATTCGACCTATGCTATCTGTTCCTTAGCAGCCTAAGGTAGAACTCATTGACGATATATGAGTGTTGCTGGCGATGTATCATTAACAGATGCGAAGGCATAGTCATGAAAGATGGCTATGCAATTCGACCAATGTATCAACCAACCAGCAAAAGCAACTCCACAATGCTCCACAAAAGGAAAGAATAGCTGTCGCACCATAGGATGGATGCACTTGAAGTCACTTGGTGAGATGGACTGGTAGCATGAATCGAAGCTTTGCACAATATTGAGAAGATGCGACACTCCTTGATCAAAGCCAAACTTGTACGCCACTCTATGAGGGGAGTATACCGCTACCCTTTGCTCCAAGAATTGCCCATTCAAATCTCCTTTGTCAAGCAAAGATGGCAAGCCCCTTGGGATGCACTAAAGCATGAATATAGCTTGACTTTTATCTAGCTTATAACGATTACCAACTAAGATAACCTCGCCTTCAGAGCCTGGAGGATAAAGCCCGTCATTGTCTTAATAACCTTCAAGAGGCTCTATAAAAGGTCGAAACGTAAACTCCTTCTTGACATCGATGAGCTGAAGAAGTGGTCGATTGATCTCTACTCCAATCCACGGCCATGCTCGAAAAGCAGTAAAATTTGAATCCTTGTTGATGGCCAATTGTGCAAGGTGGTTCCGAAACCACTCACAGAAGAATAGCTATAAGAAAAGTAAGTCCACATGTGGCACGTTCACATATCTACCCTTGGAACGGACAGAAGCTTGTTGGTATAGGTCAAGACATCGATATGGCGACCCTAGGTAGAAAGGAGCTAGTGCAAAGCATTGACCCTGTGTGATGCGTATGGCCAAAGCAAAAAGTCGAGGGCTTACACCTTCTTCCGACCCACCAGGGAAGACGAACAGTGACAACCAAAATGCAATGAAGCTTGTAAGTTCATACCTCTACATCAAAAAACCAAAAGAGAAAAGTATTAATTAGAGAAGTCAAGTATAGAGCAATAATATGAACATACTTACTCTTTTCCATGAGCTGGTCTCACTACTTGTGGCATGTTATTTCTCCACTCTTCAAAGAAGTGTGTTATCTAGGTAAAGAAACATGATTTCTTCTTATCATCACGAGCGAGCTTTAGAGCCGCTAGTAAAGATGCTTCGGGATGGTGTTCTTTACGTGAAGTCACAGCTGCAGCAACATTACTTAGCCCAGAATATTCTAGGTTCAAAAGCATGACCACATCTTCGAGAGTTGGTGATATTTCCCCCCATGCAGTGATAAATGTATGAGTTTGGGTACTCTAGCGAGAGATGATGACACGCCATATTTCCATCTTGTTTGTGCTGATGAGCTATAAGCGAGTAGAGGTAATGATGGCGCCATAGACTTTAACTTGTTTTAAAAGCTTCACGTATTCTAACTGGTTAGTGATGTAGTCTACCCAGTCACTCCATCTAGGTGGCGGCTCCTTGAGAAATGCGAAGTGTGTACTGGAAAGTGGTAGCTCCTTTCGCTTGTTGTTGAAACGTAGCACTGAGTCCTCCCTAATGGTGCTCTTGGAATCGGCGCGCAGCTCAGGCTTGATTAATCGGAAGCCACCATCAATAGGGGGAGTTGCACACAACTTGGGGTGAGAAGCTTTGTCCCAGAATGTGTCTTTAGAAATAGTGTCGTCTACCTACCGATGTCGCGAAAGCTGAATTTGTGGCGGATTGCTGTCTTGATGCACCAACAAGTCCCCTTGCTCGATAACTTCGACATTTGGTACTTGCTTGCCTTTAGCTTCATTCTGTTTGAGAGTTCCGACCTTTTGGGCTTGATTACGTTTCATTTTCTTTCGCTGGGTGTTTTTTGCACTTCAAGTTGCATTGCTTTTGATAACTTAAGGATAGAAACTCCTATCAACCTTGATTAAGATTATGCCTACAAAGGAAAAGATAAGATCAGAATGGGTGGAACAAGAAATAAAAAAAGTAGAAGATATATTGACAAATATCATGTTTATATTGTAAGTATATATATACAGAAAGGAAGAGTCGGGTTCATCAGGAAGACACTCTTATATCACATAATTCACTCTAAGTTGAAATATATGCAAAGACTGTGCTAGTTATTGAGGTAGTAATTTGCAAAGTAAATACAACAAAGTTAAAAAAAAAAGTGGGGCACAAGGAGCATTAGATTATGATATTAAAAAAAAAAGTGCAAGAACGGTGCTGGATGGAACTCATTATTAGAATACATACGAGATACTGAGCCCCATACATGTTGACAATGAAAGTCACCGCTTGCTATCACTAGGAAATAGGTTCATTCAGTATTAGATTCACAGTGTTGATGATCAGGCGTCAAGGTTATTGATATTGTAGATACTTTCTGGCTTCAAGAACAACCCTTCTTTGACAAGAAGCAAATTATTTTATACGACTATGCAAAAGCTGAATACCCAACCAAATATCACACCATGACAAAAACCATATAGATCCTCTTATATTGAGGACGATTCAGAGATGGATCCTAGAAAAGAGAAGTTACTTACTGATATGCCTTATAGCTGCAATAGGAATGCATGGACGCATTTATATTACTTACTGCCTTATAAGTACAATAACAATTACAAAGGATGCAAGATATCCCTCTTTTTATAAGAAAAATCGAAGGAATTTGAGTCATCTCATTTCTACACTAGTAGTTACAAATTCAATACTGACATTTACAAATTCAATACTGGCGGTTTCAACACTAACAGTTACAAATTCAATTGGCGGTTACAAATTCAATACTGGCAGTTACAAATTTAATACTAGCGGTTACGAATTCAATACTGGAATTTGAGTTGTTTCATTCCTACATCGACAATTACAAGTGATAATGAATTTTTTTTTTTAAAGTGGAGCAGTTACATTATCATATGATTGTTGTAGTTGATACTAAAGGTCGCATAGTAAATCTACAAAGATAAAGGTCTGAAGTTTTTAGATGGATTTCAAGAGATATTATTAATATTTATTGGCGTAGGATTAATATGCTGCGGTTCTCATGGGGGAGTGGAAAAGCATTTATTATTTATGTGATTGCATTGCGTCATTCATATTAAAATATGGATTAAATGTGCAAAAAAAAAAAAAGAGAAAAAAAATCTATCCAGCAAGTATGATTGATATTGTCATTGCAAATTTATGATGCATATATCTGACTGGACACTTGCGGAAGGAATCATCAAATCATTTACACATGTGAAAGAAATGAAGGACCAAATATAATATCAGATGATTTCATAAGGACAAGATCATATAGATAAATATAAGGCGATGCGTGTAACTAGACTAGTGTTGCGAGCTTGCATACTACAGTATAATTAAATGTACAATGGTGTTAGTTGCAGCATTGACGTTTGACTTTTACTCAACGATTCATCAACGATAAATGAAGTCTTCAACCATGTAAGAGCACTTGGCTGCATTATGCGCTGAGTATTGATCAAGCTATGCGTAGATGCAAGCAATGCTCAAAATATTTGAACTTTGTCCAAGAATTTTCGTTGGGGGGAAAATGGAATAGGGTTTTAAAAACATAAATACAAATATTATTTATTTATTTGGGCTTGACTCGTGGGCTAGGTGACAGGGTCTGACGAGTCCGGCTCAATTATATTAAGATGGCTTGGGGAAATTTGGCTTGGTGGGCTTGGAACAGGGATTGTTGGCTCGGTCCTCTACATCTAACCTTTCTCAGGTAGGCTCATGTAGATAGGAGATGACTACTGGCTTTGGCCAATGAGGAGCTCATTCAGGATAAATATGAATTGTGCTTACTCCATCTCATTCATCAATCACTAAGGTGATCTGACGATCGTCATCCATGTCAAGTATCTATAAATACTCAGTCATTCCTCTTCATTTGCAACTTTTAGAGAGAAAAGACAAACAATAGTCTGTAAAAGAGGTTCTATTCAGAAAGATCAAATAAGGCAACTCAAGTGATTTCTACTCCAACTGCTCATGAATTGTAAGATTGACGCGCGAGGTCTACTCAAGCTCCCTTACTTATCACTTGTGCATTTGAGACATTGAGATTGTCCGTTCCTCCTCCCCTGTCATTCTTTCCATGTCATCCCATTATCAAGTGTTATTTCTTCAGCAGTACTCCGAAGTCAAGTGCCAAGCGCGAGATCCACGCGACATGTGTATGACCACTGTCAACAAGGACCCTACATCTGCAGGTTGCAAACTTAGAATTCTATTAATATTATACTATTTTGACTCAAACTCTTTTGCAATTCCAAGTGCAGTTATCAATAAATCAAATAAAAATAAATAGGGAAAATATCAATTTAGTACCTAAACTTTGATGAAAAGTTTAATTATGTATGAAATTGAACTTTTTGAAGTTTACATACTTAACTGATGTTAAAATTTAAGTACCAACCTTAAATAAATAACCGTGTTGCTTGAATATAATCAGGTGATATGCATTTACACTTTTGAAATATAATTATATGTTTTCTCTCTCATAATTTAGGAAAAGACAATAAATAATGATATTTAAAAAATTACAAAAATACCATTGAGACGAAAATAATATTAGATTTAGACAACTTAAACTTGTATATTAAAAATACTAGCTCAGCAATGATAATGACTATCTGCAAAATTATATAACGGAGCACTGAAAATATTATATTATAAAATTAAGAATACTAATTGAGAAAAGATAATATACCAAATCGCTAAAGATTAAAGTACAAAAACTGCCATTATTTTTGTTATATAACAATCGAAATTTGAATATAAAATGATATAAAATTTTGGGTCAAAGCATTAGATGTTAAAGTTTGAGAGAATGGTTATTTGCAATGTATAAAATAATAAGAAGAAATTATGTTTCATTTGAAAATTTTTTTAGAAAACATGTTTTTTAATTTAATAAATTTCAAATCATTTTCTAAAAATTCTATTTTTTGATTTTTTTTTTATAAATTGCATTTTTCTTTTATTTCTTATTCCCGAGTTCATTGTTATCATCAATTAGTACTGCTGTTTAAATAAAAAAATCACGACACTTTTATATAACATTTTAGTTAATGTTCTTTATTAGTTCTAACCATTTCTCTTGTATGTAATTTTTTTGCAATTAACATCTCATAATTTTGAATTTGCACGCTTCTTGTCGCTACCTTTCGGCTTAAATAAAAAAAAAAAAAGAAAAGAAAAAGGGGAAAAGAAGTACGTGGGCCCAGCGCGCACAAAATTCGACCGTTGTATTTCCATCCTCGTACTATTCAAAACACTAGTCAGACTCGATGCCCCAGGGCACCATTCAAATTCGAAATTTCAAACTCAACGTTCTCAGATAAAGAAAGCTACTACTGAGAACCGAGTACTGCTACTGCCCCTTACTTTTCCTCTTACGTTCTTGATTCTGGAGCCTTTTCCTTTTCAAGCATCCAATGAATGCATGCGGGAACCATTACTAATCTAGCCTTTCGTTTTCAAAACATCCTTCTGGACACCCATCCCATCATCATTATCTTAATCAAACGTCCTGGAACATCGCTCTCACTCCCTGCAATGTAATCGAAATGATATAAGATAGATAGGGACTGTTCTTTTATTGCATGTCGTTAGGTTGTTGGAACATTTGTTGTCTTTCTCAAGGTTTTATTATTACTTTTGGGGTTCTAGTGAAATAACTAAGAACTTGTGTTGTGTGATTACTGATTACCATTTTCATATCAAAATGAGAGAAGAACTCCTATCTGGGAACCAACCCAAGCCTCCCCGTTTTGCCGATCAAAATCATGCTCCTAAGCCTCAAAATGGTAGGAACAGCAGCAATGCATCTAAACTAAGGTCTGCTTCTTCATGGGGTTCAAACATTGTGAAAGGCCTTGCTGGGGAGAAGAAAACCAAGGTCTTAGTTACCACTGTACAGGCTAAAAAGCACCCACTTTCAAATTCCGATACCGTGAATCAGAAAACGTCGTTAGCCCCATCTCATGCTCGAGTCAAGCGGTCGCTCATAGGTGACCTATCTTGTTCTGTAAATAATGCACAAGTCCATCCTCAGAGTTTCCAAACTCACCGGCGACAAGGGTCGCGGGATTTGTTCATAGAGCTAGACCATTTGAGAAGTTTGCTTCAAGAGTCTAAGGAAAGGGAGTTTAAGCTTCAGGCAGAGTTAAGTGAGTGGAAGAGGAACCCTAAAGTTTTTGAACTTGAAAGGGAGGTTGAACTTAAAAAGAGTGAAGTTGATGAGCTTCAGAGGAAAGTGTCTGTTTTGGAGTGTCAGAAAGGGAGTTTGTCTGAGCAATTAGCAGCACTGCATACTGCTGAAGAAGTGCTGAAAAGAGAGGATTCGGGGGAGAGGCCGTGTCCAAGGGACTTAGAAATCGAGGTTGTGGAGTTGAGGAGGTTGAATAAGGAGCTGCAGCTCCAGAAGAGGAACTTGGCTTACCGGCTTTCGTCTATGGAGTCCCAATTGGCTAGTCTTACAAAGTCTTCTGAGGTAGGATTCATAATTTCAGTTTGTAGTCAATCGTTGCATAAACTAAACACCTTTTAATTAATTCTCATAAACATTATTGAAATTAGCATAATGGAAACTTTGAATACATAGAATGCTTTAAGGAGAATTGTTCAAGTTAGCACTGTAAGTAATTGATTAGCACCACAATCAACTGGCTTAACAGTGTAGATTGGTGGATATGATGTGAACGGTTATATTTTTCATATAATAAGAATAAAATCGCTTCAAGTAAAATTTGAAATCAGTAATTGATGCGCTAGTTATGATATCAATCTTAGTATGTATCAAGCAGACATCTTGTGTTTGTGTTGATCGAGCAGTTGGTCGCCGTTAGTTAAATTTTCTCACGATAGAATTACTTATCAAACTTTATCGGACCGACGCAGATAATTTTTTTGATTGTCTTTGTCTCCCTGTAATTAGAGTGATGCTGTGGCGAAGATCAAAGCTGAGGCGTCATTGCTTAGACATACGAACGAGGACTTGTGCAAACAAGTTGAAGGCCTACAGATGAGCCGGTTGAATGAAGTGGAGGAGTTAGCTTATTTGAGATGGGTTAATTCCTGCTTAAGAAACGAGCTGCGCAACTGCGGTTCAGATTCAAGTTCTGATAGGGCATCAAGTCCCGGTTTGGTTGAAAGAGGAAGGGATTCGATTGGCTCTTTGTCCTGTCGAAGTAATGAATCCATAGAATACAGCAGCGCAAGAAGAGTAAACTTGATTAAGAAGTTGAAGAAATGGCCTCTTACTAATGAAGATTTATCGAGCACAGAAGAACCTGATAGTGCTCTAGACAAAAATTGGGCTAACTCGGATCAAGAAAAAAGTCCGAGAAGACATTCCTTATGTGGGATTAAATGCAGTGCAGAGGAAATGACATTGAGCAAGAGAAGACAATCTGATGGATTCATGTGTGCCAAGGAAATCGAGAATGGAAGCAATGTGTTTCCTAAGAAATTTAACTGGACTGTTCCTCAGAATTTAGAGCCCTATGTGAATAGCCCGGAGATAAGTAAACTGACATTCCCTTCAGAAGTTGAGAAAAGGACTTTGCGAATCCCGAATCCTCCTCCTAGGCCTTCATGTTCAGTTTCCATTGAAACTAAAAAGGAGTCTTCAGCTCCAATTCCTAAACCTCCTCCACCTCCTCCCCCACCCCCTCCTCCACCCCCTTCAAAATCATCGGTGAAGGGTAACACAGGGATTGTGAAGCGTGCGCCACAAGTACTTGAGTTTTATCATTCACTCATGAAGAGGGATTCTAGAAAAGATTCCTTAAGTGGAGTATGTGATGCTGCTAGTGCTGGAAATGTTCGCAGCAGTATGATTGGAGAAATTGAAACCCGATCATCACATTTACTTGCTGTAAGTGCATCTGCGTACACATAATCGTGCATCCATATGATGCTTTCTCTTCCTTTTTCCTTTGATTCTATGTTTCCGTTAGAAACAAGAATGCACTTATGGAGAAAGTTTTCAATTAACTGTATATGTGCAAACACTTACTCCTTAATCTCATCAACACTTTCGTTTAAGACAATGAGGTACATTGCCGTGTGTCTCTCTATGCAGATAAAAGCAGATGTCGAGACTCAAGGGGAATTTGTCAACTCTCTGATAAGAGAGGTGAATGATGCTGTCTATCAGAACATTGAAGATGTTGTTGCCTTTGTCAAGTGGCTCGACGATGAGCTCTGTTTTCTTGTGAGACACCCTTTGTTTTCCAAGCATCATTCTAGCATTAACATATCAGCAATGGATATAGTCCTTTACTTACACGGTCCTCAATGCCTTTTGCAGGTGGATGAGAGGGCTGTCCTAAAGCATTTCGATTGGCCTGAAAAGAAAGCTGATACATTAAGAGAAGCTGCATTTGGCTATAGAGATCTCAAGAAGTTGGAGTCTGAAATCCGCTATTTCAGAGATGATCCCCAGCTGCCTTGTGACATAGCTCTAAAGAAGATCGTTGCTTTGTCTGAGAAGTAAGGAAACTATGAACATGCGCCCTTAAATTTCTTCACTGGTCTAAAAAGAGGGTTCCTCTGATCCTAATATTTGAATGTTTTTTTGTGAATATCTTCCAGGATGGAACGTACTGTTTACAACCTTCTCCGAACAAGAGAGTCTTTGATGCGTCATTGCAAAGAGTTTCAAATTCCTGCAGATTGGATGATGGATAATGGAATCATTGCCAAGGTAAGTCAATTTTGCCATTCATGTCATTTGTCCTAGATCACATTTCATTCATAGCTCCATTTTCCTATGGCTTAACTTGCTCATTTTATGAGGTCATTCTAGGACCAGTGGCTTTATGTGCAACACTATCCATTTTTGTGCAACGAAAGTAGAGATAATTGAGAAGCAATGCCTGCTGAATTATGCTTAAGCTTGTAGATATGAATTGTTTTTGTATTTATTACTTAATATTCCTTCTCATTGGTGGAGTGAACTATGAATATTTCCTTTCATCTGAGGAGTGAACCTTTGAATAAATCCAGAATAAGTTCTATACAATGGACGACTTAATCAAATGGGGATTGGATGATAGCATTGGATTCAAAGTAGGACCTTGGAATATCACAGAAACCCTATGAACGCTACTTTTGAAATCTCTTATTGGTTTTTTTCTAAGTACTTTTTGGCTTTGTCTTGAGTAGAATTAGTACCGCATTTACAAATTAACAAATCCCATTTATGTTGCAGATAAAATTCGGGTCAGTCAAGTTGGCACAGAAGTACATGAAACGCGTGGCACTGGAACTCCAGTCCAAGGCAGCTCTAGACAAAGACCCTTCCATGGACTACATGCTACTTCAAGGAGTGAGATTTGCTTTCAGAATTCACCAGGTAACCTATTATGATGTCAACCTGATATGCAATGTTAAGGGAACTGATCTCTTGTGCGTGCGCTTTTGTACTATGTAGTACTCATCATATTCATTTTTGACAATGCAGTTTGCAGGGGGATTTGATTCAGAGACAATGCAGGCATTCGAGGAGCTCCGGAATCTCGCTTTTGTTCTTAGTAAAAAGTGATGGGAAAACACTTGTTCTACATAGATTTTTTTGGATGATTTTACTCATGCTTACCTTCTCAGTAGGCTGTACAGAGAGTAAAATTCCACTGAAATTTTTGCTTGGAAATGGGATGGGGTGTTCTTGGTTCCTTCTTTTTTTGGGTGGTTTTGGTTTGCTAGAATATTTAGTAGCAACAGAAGTTTAGCTTGAATGTTGCATTGGGTGTTAAGGATTCAGAAGAGTGGTTATCACATGGTTCCAAAACTCTTTGTATTATACATATATCATCTATTGGAAGAGTATTAGTTCTATGTGCAGGGAGTGAAATGCTTTCTTATTTATCACTAACACATGATTAGCAATATTATTTCAGTAAATTTTCAAAGAAAGTTATTTTTATTTTTATTTTTTTATCACAAAAACTATTACAATGCAGTCACATTGGACCATTATAATGCACTAATGCGAAGAATCGAATTTGATAATCTTAAGTTTAAGGATCTGGATCGAATGTCATTAGGTTATAAGGTCATTGAAAAAAGGTTTTGGTACAATCAATTGGTAAAGTGAAGTATCAGAATAAGATCCCAGATACCATCGTGCTCTCAATCCGGTTTCTTAACATAGTAATGCGTATATTATGTTACGAAGACCTTACAGCCTTACAAGATAGTACCTAGGATCTGATGGGCCTCTCTTTTTTCAATATCTTAGGGAGGCTAGTCTATGATCATTATCAATATGGCATGGCAAACCCACCCCTATTTGTTCATCTGGGCGTTCTCACTGATTTTTGAGATTCAAGCCCTTACTTAACATTCAAGCCCAAGCAAATGGGGCCTGCACTGGTCTCCCTACTCTAACCTTATCTCCCATCCATCCTTAGATCTTACTTCCTCATTAACTTAACTCACGTAAGACACATACTTCAGTTTACCCATCTCTTGAATTGGACAACTCCACTACCACAAACAAATCCCGAGCATTGTCTAGTTTATCCGCCCAGTCAGTTAAAGTTTCAGAGTTTTCGGTTTAATTGAAATAACTAACTTCGAGATAGGGAGATTAGTGCAATTATGCTGAGGATTATGCTATGCTTGACTCAGTCACTAGGATTTATATTCATGCAAATAGATTAAAAGATGAAATATGTCGAAATCGTACGGTCATAGACTTGAGTTTCAGCTTGGTTTAAAATTTTAAAATTCGATCTTAAGAGTCCAGTCGAATTGAGAATTTTGAGCATTCAACTTGAAATGGTACAAAATAAGTTTAAATTTGACTTGATTAAATACATTTGTACTCAATTTATGATGAGAAATAAATCAAAATGCTACAAGTTATTCGAATTCAACTCGATAGTTACTCCACTTTGAGTCAATAATATTAATTTCTCTCTCCCTGTTTTTTTTATCATTTTACCTATTATTTTATTTCACTGGTCAACTTTTCTTCTCAAGTCCTTAATTTTTTTCTATATTATAAAAATAGGTTTCATTAACTCCGTTAAATTTCTTGTCGGATTCGGCTAATGCATAGTCTAAAAAATGGTTAGCCAGAGTGTTTACAATTTGCACAGTTTTTTAAAACCATTTTTCTTTTCTTTTTTTTTTTTAATTCTTTTCATCATTTTATTATAAAAAAGTCTACAAGTATTAAGAACTCCAATGGAAGAAAATAAAAAGGTTACTGAAGAGTAAGTAAATATAAGAGCCAACGGCATGCTTTTCCTAATTATGGATTGTCTGTTTTTCATCTGTATCTATATCTTTTTTAAAATATATATGTAAATATATCCGATTTGCATCTAAATTTTATCTATATTTGTTCTATTTGATTTTTTGATGAGAACTATCAACTTTTTTTTATCTATATCTATTTCTTGATAAATAATTTGTTAGCAACAAGTTTGAAAAAGTGTCTGTATCTGCCGAAAAAAAGCCAAAACAAACAGACCCATAACTGTTATACTCGTATTTTAAAAGGAAAAAGTGCACATTTAGTCCTTAAGTCCTCAATCATTTTGTTTCCTTTTTTTTTTTTTTTTGTTATTTGAGTTATCACCAATTTAAAATCTTATACATGTAAGACTTCCATCAACTCTTATAACTTTGTCATACATTCTTGACATGCATGAGCTTCTAATTGCTTAACAATAATTAATTAAATAAAGTAATTTTGTCAAATACATTTAATTATATAATGTTATTAAAAATAATGTTTATTATCTTTAACAGCATAATGTAATAAAATAATGAGAAAATATGAAAAAGAAAAGGAAATAAAAAAAGATTACATAGGAAGAGAAGAGATTGACATTTAGGGTAAGATTTGAATAAACGATTGAACTTTTAGGCTATTAAAATAGAAGAGTGCTGTTATATAAAAAGGGGGTTTGAATAGAGAATTAATGTAAAATTAAGTGGTTTAAATGGGAGATTCTATCGCAACCCTATAAAGAGTTTACCTTGATTTGATATTGATATTGCTGCACGAGGGTTCTTAGAATAGTCTAGTGAAAAAGTGTTTGTTTGTGTTAGGCACGTGAAAAGATGAATTCTATAGTAAGCATCTGATGTCTTGGTACGGATATAATATCAAGCAAAAAGGACTATTCAAATCTAAAGAAACCTGACACAGAGTGCAAGTCTAGAGTTGCAATGAGTCGGGACTAGCTGGGCTTATCTCGAGTTTGACTCGTTTCAAAATTATTAAGTTCAAGGTTAGGCCGCACTTGTTATTGATTTTGAAATTTAAGCTCAAGCTCGGTCCATTTAGTTAAACAAGTTTTATTTTGATCTTGAGCTTAGCTCATTTACAAATTAAGTTTGAGCCAAATTGAGCTTTTTATCGAATTTACCAAATTTTTATCGAGGTTGAAATTAAAGCTTAAATTTGACTTGTTTATGTAGCTTTTTTTTTTTTGAACCTAAAAATTGTTTATAAGAGTGGCTAAATATATATATATATATTTATTAAATAAAAATTAGTTTTTGTTATTATAATTATAAAGTAATATATCGTAAATATAAAACTCATAAATTAGTTAACGAGCTTGTTTGTAAGCTTGTTCACAAGCCTAAACGATCCGGCTCATAAGTTTAAATTGAAACTTGAGCTTGGGTTCATTAAGATAAACAAACTTTATTTTAAATTTGAGCTTAGCATTTTTTTTTTTTTTGTTATTACAACGAGAGAGAGGGATTTGAATATAATATCTCTTATTTGAGAGATCAGGGAAATGCTATTAGACTATAATGCCATTGACGAGCTCAGATTATTTACTGATTGATCTTAAGGCGAGTTCGAGTAGCTCACGAGCATCTCGACTTATTGACACTCCTAAGTATGGTGCACCCATTTTGCTTGGAGTAGGGGTGGGCACTATTTGTTAGTAGTCTAGTGCATCTCTATTCACTTGAAGACTCTCGCTTGATTTGGAATCTTTGTGTATTGGTAGGCTTGGTCATTCGTTCATAGCAAACCATAGTTGAAATAACAATGTAATGGAATCTTTTATTTGAATTATTTAATACAATATTGATTTTTTATTTTAATTTCTTGAGATTTGACATGTCATTTGAATTTGGCCCCAAATATTAATTCTCTCACTCATACTTTTCTCAAAAAAAAAAAAAAAAGATTGAAAAAAAGATGTGTAAACACCAACTATGTTGGCCGACCACTTCTAAGCAAATAAAAAGCTACTATATGTTAAAGGTACATAGAAAATTTAAATGATTCTATTTTTATTAAAATTAGAAAAATATTGATGAGTCAAATAGATAGGATAAAAAAAAGGTTGGGAATTTAAATAAACAACACTCAAAACGCATAATTCATTCTGTTCTTTTGTAGATTTAGTGTACTTCTAAGAATTTAAAATAAATTTTCATGCTTATTAATATTATTTATAAACAAAATAATTTCCTCATTTAAAATTTAGATGGCTGTCTTAAATCCGGGAGTGCTTGCTGGGACCTGTTAATGAAGCGTACGATCGGTGAATCACATGCTACAGCCTACACTACACTAGCTGCTAAAACTGGCAACAACAATAACAGGTCATTGGTCATTCTGATTGATTTAAAACAATATAATGGAAGAAAAAGTCGAAAAGACCAGAGTTGACGTTTTGATTGGATGTATCATTGCTATGACCCCTTTTATTTCTAAAAAGCCAAAGTAGCAGGAATTAATTTCCTTTCACCCTTTGAGCATCTCAAAAACCAAACAAACAAAAACATAAACAAATAAACGTGTGTATGTATATAAATATATATGTTTATATATAAAAGAAAAGGAAATATATTTCTGTTTGGTAATGGTGAAGCCAAAGTTGTAACTTACTTTGCTTCTGCCTGGGTTAATGATTGGAATGAGTAAATAAGGAATTTATTATGTCGAAGTTTTCAAAACTCCAATTGTGGAAAGATTTAGACTGGATCTATAGGTTATATGTACTAAAAAACTATTATTCTTTCAAGTCCATATTTAAGAGCTAGGTTGTTTTTAATATGAAGTTTCAAGGAGTTCCATCATAATGCTGTTATTAATTTATTATATCTTAAGAAAAAACAAAAATTTACATTTGAGGGTCTATATTTAGCATCAACTCAACCATGTTAGCTAATGTTGATTGTTGATATAGTTCAAAACTGACTATCAGGTCCAGTGAAAGCTTAAACTGTCTCCTCAACACAGGGGTTCTTGTCACCTTTACCTAACTTATTAAAACCTACATAATCTACTTGTGTCCAAAACTATCATTTCATAGCAATAGTGTTTTATTCTTACTCACTGCTAATCTTTGAATGGGAATAGTTTTTTCATTTATAATTAGACTATTACGTTCTTGGTATCATTGCAATAAAATTTTTATGATTCATATTTAAATAAAGGCGTAGAACTTGCTAGAATTTTCAAAATAATAATTGAAACACATAAACAAACTTCGTAGGAGTTTTCATATATCAATAATTACCCTCCATAATTATTTACAACTATAATATATATCATCAAGAAAATACAAGTATTTCTCACATAAGGAACATTTGTACGTGATCTGACACATATTACTGTCCTTCGTAAGCTATTGCAATAATGAACGCTATACAAATAGCATTGAATGTTCCCTCAATCCTCTTTGAATTCATAACCGTGATTGAGCATCCACTCACTTAGAACAAGTCATGTCGTAGGTCATCATGGATGTTCAATTTTGCATTGCAATTGAACTTGGAAAACATGGACTATAGATAGGATGAGCTAAGAGCCTAATATGATAATTATTATAATCACAAGCGCATATAAGCAAAGCAAGCTATACCAATATTTTAAGGTTTAGAAGGTTAAAAAACTCATCTTAAATTTGAGGGGTGAATCTACACGTTAATAAAAGTTTAGGAGGGTAATATGATAATTGTCCTTCTTTATGATATACTTTGGGCATGGACCAACCTCAATAAGTTGATTCTCTAACTTGGTTAATAGGCCTTAACCAAGTTGGTTATCTTATCTTTAGATTAGCCTTTAATGGTAGGTCCACATCTTTGCATTGATGGACCTTTCATAATTGTTCACTTCCTTACCTTTATTCGCCCTTCTGTGGTTGATGATGGGAACCATGGAGCTACAACAAAATCAATGGGAGAGAAAAAAAAGAAGAAAAAAAGAGTTTAAGATCTACTCAAAGTGTTTTTGGACAACCAAACCCCCCAAAAATGATGAATGGTGAGCATATGAAAAATGAATCGCCTTAAAGGACAACCTATAAAGACTGACTAGATTAGTTGGCGATTGACCAACCTTGATTGACCAACATGGTTGATTGGCCCATGGGGGCATGGGCATGTGTTTGGTTAATTTGATGCAAGAAGAGTTGTTGAATTGTTATATTTCATCCTAAGTTTCCTTTAAAATATTTTTTATTAAGGGGAATTTGCCTTCACCCCCTCAATTTTTAAAGTGAGTTTTATGACCTCTTAAAATTCTAAAAACTGGCGCGGTTAAGGATAGTTAACATTTCTTAATGAATTTAAGAGGTAAATCCATACATAAATGAAAGTTTAGGGGTGTAAATTGACATATAAGTGTAAATTTGAGGGGATATTTTGCAACTCCTACTGTTTTGTTTAAATGAAAGATGTTAAGCATCCTTAATTGTGTCAATTTTTAAAAGTTTAAAGGGGAAAAAAACTCAATTTGAAAGTTTCAGGGATGAATCCACATACAAGTAAAAGTTTACATAGATAATTTGTAATTTTCCCTTATTTTAATTGTTTTCGGTGTTGGGTCTTATTTTAGTGTCTTATTCCATTTCATATCTTATTATATGGGTGGTTTTTTTTAGGGAATTTGTAGGATTCTTATTTCAACATACAAACGAGCCTAACAATAATCAATTGTGAGCTTAGAGTGTCCTATTGTTCAATTTATCAATATTGAGACCTTTATCGTTGAAATTATATGTAATTCTTTTAATATTGTAAGATTTTCGTTAATATATCAATTTTTTATTTACAAATTGATTTATAATTAATTTGTTTTTAATATTTGTGACTTATTATCGATTATTAATTACACTCATATCTTTACTTTGACTCTTATTACATTAAACGTAAAAATTCAAAATCATGCATAACTTGATCATAAACACAAACGTCGATCAATTTTCATCCTTCTTTTGGTCAAAAGTTAGCTACTACTAGTGACTAAAGTGGGCTAAGCAGGCTAACCTGCCCTCCTTTAGCCCGTGGGATATGTGAGCTAACCCACTTTTGCTCGCATTATAAAGCAGGCCAAAACCCATCGAGAAACGTAATTTATTCTAAATTTACGAGTGCTAAAATATGTTTTATTTGGTCATTTTATTGATAATTATTATAAATTTAATACTTAAAATCATTAAAATATGTTTTTAGGCCTTTAAAAGAGAGATTTTATAAAAATGAAGCATTTTAGGCCTAAATATATGAAGTTTAGAAGTAATCTATCATCAACACAAGGAAGATGTGGCCATGCCATAAAGTTGTGTCGCGAAAGCATGTCAAAAGAAGAAAACGTGAATTTGAAGAGACATGGCGAGAGACACAACTTGTCTTAGTCGTGCCGTTGTCTAGACTTGAGTATAAAAAGTTATGTGGTGAAGGGCACGACTTGTATGAGTTGTGTCACTTTTAGGGATGGTCATAGAAAGTTACACGGTAAGAGACACAACCTGTCTAATTAAGTTGTGTCATTTCTAGACTTGCGTAATTCCCAAGCACAAAATTCTATATGGCCCAACACATGACTTGTCCATTCTCATCTCTTTTCAACAACAAGTATATTTTAGGAAACGACTTAAAATTGGAAACATACCTCCTTTGGCTTAAAGAAAAAGACATCTAAGGATAAATTTGGAAAGTTTCAAAGGCTCCACTCTCTATATTCGATAACATAAACAACTTCCTATTCTTGAAGTGTCCACTTCCTTGTTTTGGAGTCTTAACTTGCTAAACAAGAACATGGTACTTTTCAATTTCTCAAAATCTTAGCTTTCCAATTTTGGATGAAGGAAGCTTCTTAATTTGAAGCTTGAAGAGCATCTATGTAAGGACAAGACTATGAGGTAACAAGGCATAAGAAGTAGTACGGATTTATTTTATGTTATTTAGGTTGGCAAGTAAAATTGTGCTTCAATTCCAAATTGTAATTGGGGGTTATGCTTCATTATATATATTCTCGGGATGTTCTTTCTTCTTCTGTGGAGGAGTAGGTTTGTAGTTTAGAACTTAATGAACATTAGGTTGAATGTGTGATTTGTTTTTCAATGATTTTGATATATTGCTTGCTTTTCTTGAATTCAATTGTGTTGTGCTTATCATTTATCGTGAAATAATAGTTTGAAATATTAATTCCTCATTTGATTTTCATGTAAATTAATTGAACAATTGTTTGTATGACTAGGTCTACACAATTAGAAAGAGTTGCATGCAGTATTAGAAATAGAACAACATAATTTTCTAGGATTAGGGTGAAACTTAATAAAGAGATTCTAGATCGATAATGCTATTATAGGGATTTTAACTATAAAGAAATTTTAGTCCATTAACCAATAATTAGGATTTGATAATATTGAAAGAGATATTGGATTAGTTTAAGAATCTTTACCGTTCAAGAGTATCAACAATAATATTAGGATTATCCTTAGCTTAATCATATATTACTGGTAGTGATTCAAGATCTAAACGTTATTGCAATTTCGATTATCGCTTACTTGACTTATGTTACTCTATATTTAGTAGTAATATTATATCTTGTTTACTCACTCGCTTTTGTAGGTTGGACAACGAGAGATAAGTAAGTATTAGTATTCACTAATCCTTGTAGGACAATACTAGTGCTCTAAATTTATACTATAAATTTCGATAAGGTTCACTTGTCTTTTGTAAGGTCATAGCTAAGATTTTAGTGTAAGTTTAAACTCGTTATGGATTTTTGATTGCTATCGAATTCGTACCACCTACCCTATGTGGGTTGGTGGGTAATGTGAGTTAATCCACCAACTCGCTAAGATTTTCTTTTCTTTTGTGGGATGATGTCACGTGTAGTTCTTGAATTTTGGTAAAATATATAATTAGGTATTTGGACTTTGAAATTAATCAATTTAATGCCTAAACTACCAAATTAATCAATTTAGTATCTGAAAAAATTTTCAAATTAATCAATTTAGTACATAAAGGAACTTTGGAGGTATTATTAGTGTGCAAGAAAAGTTCTTTTTGATATTAAATTGATCAATTTCATAGTTTAAGTATTAGGTTGATCAATTTTAAATTTCAAGTACCTATATTTTGTCAAAGTTTGAATATCGTTCATGACATTAATCCTTTTATTTTTTTTTTGCCGAAATTTAATATTATAATACAATTTCACTAAATATAAATGTTATTTTCAATCAAAATTAGAAATATTTAAGTACATATGGGATAAAAAATGGATAAAGATAAAAAGACACATATAACATTGGGATAAAAAAGTTCTTATTTAAAATAAAAGTTTTCCTTTCTTATTTTTTTAAATTTAGTTAATTTTTTTAATGCATACTTATATGTAGTTATTTACTATTACAATTTTTTTTTTTTCAATTTCATGGATCTGCTCATATCTAAAAGAAACCTTTATAGGTTAGCTCGTGGCTTATGAGGGGCAGGCCAAAAATGACTCTCATAATAATGTGGGTTGAAATTTTTAGCCCAACACCACCCCTACTAACCCCTCCTTTTTTTTGCAAGTTAAACGAACTGACCCATGTAACTCACTTTACTTGCACAACTCTACTGATGATTAACACTTCAATGGAAAATTTGCTTTTCCCTTTGTTAAATTATCTAACAATCTTGCGTTAAACTTTGAGTGCATTACTTCATTCAAGAAACCATCCCATCTATTCCAATGATAAGACTTGCAAAACATTGTACTTTTCTCATAAGTTCACCTGGTAAATCAAGATTTCATAAGAAAACAATGAAAATTATCACTAAGTTGGCAGTTGCACTTTTAGGGACCTCGTTTTCCTCAAACTCCATGCTAAAATTCTAATTTTTCACTAAACCTAATAATATTCTTTGGTTTTCTTTGGGTAGCATACAAAAATAATTAAAAGGGAAGGAAATGTTTTACCTTGAGTTTTTGTAACGCCTTAAACTTAGGATATATAACTTGCCACATGTCTATACTTAATACGAAGAAGCAAAGGTTTAAAACCTAGTAATGAACTCCAAATATATTAGATGCATCAAGCTCACTATAGTTATATCAACCCTGATTTCATAATTCTAACAACTCCATAAGTAAATGAAACACAACATTGGTGATATCGAGTCTACAAACAATTAAACTTAGCACTAACACATCATAACAAATATAAGGGTTTATACTTAATCGAGATGACACTAAACAACATATTAACTAAGATTGTTAATTCTTTACATTACATACTAAAAGCTATTATTTATTGGTATTCTTAAGAGTTTTAAATTCTAGCGTTGCCCCTAAAATTCCCTAACTGATCACACACTTCACTTTGTAACCGATAGCAAACCCCAAGTACCTAAAAAAGAGAAGGAATGAAATGAAACCCAATATGGATATACCATAAACACAAACACATGAGCAAGCATTAGCACACATATCACATGTAAATGTAGAACTAATTCAATATCCAGCCATTTGGTATCTTTTGAATCTGGCCCATCAAACAACACAGAGACAACTTAGTATTCAAACACACTTATATATAATATATATACATATATATGATATTTGGTATTCCCCAACATCTAGGACTCTAAAACATTTGATACTAGGTTCTCCCTAATAATCATGACACCAAATTGCCCAAATTTACCTAGAGCCTTTCCATGCATGACTAAACTTTAGGATCTCATACATGGATCATTGAGTTACTGTGATAATAGTGTGGATACTCTCCACCTAATACCAATAGCTACGCACAAGTAACAAACAAATTTTACAGTCGGATAGTTATTTAATGAACTTATGATTTTATCTTAACTAAACACAAGCAGCAAGTAAGGTATATACGTATCTAATATATCAATCTGCTTCGAATCCTTGAATCTTCTAATCTAAATTACCCACCGATTAAAATTGTTCACAATCATTTATATTTCTAACTCATCTATGGTCTATAATATTATAACTATTGCCTTTACTTTACTTGCATTTAGGTTTCAAGATCTTAAAATATAGATAAATTCTCAAAGGAAGGTATCAAGTAGGTTTCAATTATTTTTATGATGAAAAAAGTTGATTTAGGTGAACTTACAATGTGCATAGGCAAGTCCACAATTGTGTTTGTGGTTACGTATAATTACACGAGCATGTGCACAACCATGTAGGAGGTCAGGTACTTTTGGGGAGAAATTTTTTCGAGTTGTAGATTAGTACACAATGCAACTCATGAGCTTGTGCATAGGTCGTGCACTTTTAGAGTTTTTATTTTGCTATGTCACAGAGCGATACACGACCTAATGCAATAGTGCGTGCATGGGTTATGCACTTCTGGAACTATTACGTTTGAATCACTAAGAGGTACACAACCTAATGCATAGGCCCTTGTAGAGACTGTGTACTTCCACAATGATCCCTTTTGTAATATTTTCTTGTTTTCTTAACTCATAAACATCTCTACCCTTTCCCCCTTCATCATCCATTACTTTAATATTTTAAACAATCCAATTAATACCTAAAAATTTTATGAAGAATTATACTCTTAAACGTTCGTTCTATTCAAAGACCTTTAATACCATACCAAAACAACAATTAATTTAAGATGCTTACTTACTTGTCTTAAATTGTCCCTCTTCCACGTGTACTTAGTGTCCACATTACCTATATTCTAACAGTTCATTTCCAAAACTTGTTGCTCTCGCCAATTTTTTAGGGTCTAAGACTGTTCCAAAGAAGTCCACTTCAATTCGATACCTCTCTCTCTTTCTCTCCTCTTATCATATGAAATTTCATACCTATCGCGTTCTGTCACTCTCAATTGCATTGTCATAGGACCTTGTCATGTTTTCTTGAGAGAAACTGCCTCTTGGAAAAGATATGACAAAGAGGGAAACATAAAATGAGAAGCATAAGTTACATTTGGCTTTTATAAGTAATGTATTAACATGGGAGTTTCAAAGGCAATTCTATCTGTGTATCTCTAATTATTTTACAAGATTGTTCTTCTTTATAGATGCATTCATTTAGGTTATTTTAATATTTTTGAGAGTTTGACAAGAAGAGAAAGTTGGTAAGAATAGTAAAAGGGGAAAAAAAAGAAAAGTAAGGGAAAAAAAAGAAAAAGGAAAAAACATTGATGGAGAGAAGTGAGAGACAACAAAATGTATTATAAGGGAAGAGTGGAGAAGGGCGAAAAAAAGGGAAGGTCAAGAATTATTATCATTTTTTATTTTATCGGTTTTGAGTAGTAATTCTTCATGATTGAAAGAGTGTTTTTTCCCTGATCATGGCCCTTTATTGTAAAAATTATGTATCACTTCTATAATAAAATGAGAGAAAAGGGTAAATTATATGTCACGATATTTCCTAAAACATCTTGACAACATACTTTTTGAAAATGTTACAAATCCTCCTTTATATCTTATGTTGGTTAGATGGCTAATGTGGCGTTGTTCACTTGGCATTGAAATTTAGATAGCATTTGTTAATTTTCAAGCCATCTAAAACTCATTTGGGAAAAAATAAAATAAAATAAGAAAAATTTAATAAATTATGAAGAGAATTTCTTTTAGCAAAATAGATCCCAACAACAAAACTTATATTTATGTTTGGAAAAAAAAAACATATAAATATATCTTATATATTACCTTTTTCCTTTAATTATTGTCTCTTCTTGAAGTCTGCATTGCAAATTATTTTTCCAATTTTCAATTAATATTTTCAATGCTTATTATGTATCCTTTTAATGTCAAATTCAACCATGCATGTATAATGAGGTTTTCTCATTGCAATAGCAAGTATAATTATTTCCAGATTAATCATTAGTCATTAGTAAACCTTTCCAATTCTTAATAACACTATTGTGAATTGTATAGTTTGCTAATTGCTATTGCATCATAATTTCTTTCATTTAAGTGGAGTGGACATTCTTATCAAATGAAACTATTTTTCCTTCATGACGTTCATTATAAGGAAAACCAAATACATATATTTCCTTGTTTAATTTTATATTATTCTTATAATTAAAAATATTTGCAAAGAAGAAGTCAAAATATAATCAATTGATAGATTTTAGTTATTAAAAAGTTGATTTGATTACAATTTTTACTTAATTGTACATGGTAATTATTTATATCGTAATATGTGATTACAAACATAATATACCTACATATAAATGTTTTATGAATTTTTGGTTTATCTAATTTGCCTTCCTTTCTTATTTTAATTAATTTATTTATTTTTCTAAATGAGTTTTAGATGATGAGGTGAAAGAATAACAAAACCTACGTAAATTGCCATGCCTAATGAATAATGTCACATTAAACACTATGCAACTAATTTATGTGGAACCCAAATAAAAGTAGGAGGAAATTTGTAACATTTTGGAAAATAAAAAAATGAGATGGTTCAAATGGCTTTGTATCGTGATTTTGAAGTGAGAAGTACCGATTTTGAATCATCCTTTCTTGTTATAATCACAAATTAGCTCAGTTATTAATCTTAAAAATAAATTCATTCGTTTATTTATTTATTTTTCTCCTTGTATATTTTCCAAGCTATTTGCTCACAACGTGCGTGTACAAGTACTAGTTTTCTATGCAATGGTGATCCGACAAAGGTTATATGGTTTATTTTGGCGAGTTCTACCATTAAGAATATAGCATGAGTGTACGTGTTAGTCTCTCGAAAGAAGAAAAGGACCGGCGCCAAACTTGTGGGGCTCTGATGATCGATGAAAAGTTGTATCGAAAAGAATGATTAACAGCTCAACACACCCATCTCAATTATTCGCGTGAGAATGTAATATACGTTAAATCAAAATGTTTTCGATTGATTTTGAAGTATTATTAATGATTGCTTTTAAAATATTCTCATCTGAAGATTTTAGTAAAAAAATTTTAGATCTATTATTTAAGTGTTAAAAAATACGAAGAAACTATAGAATTTTTCTTATTTTGAAGCTAGCATTTTCGCTATATAATGTATTATTTATGATTATATATTTACAAAAAATTACTTTTCGCGTTGAGAGATCAATATTTATGTCACTATACTATAAGCCTTGGGTATTAGTTAAAAAATTATTTAAAACGTGTTACCCATTTTTGAGTATTAGTTAAACGATTCAAAGAAAAATGAAAAAAAAAATAAAAATTATCCTCTTTTCTTTTCCTTTTTATTTCTTTGGCAAGGTTGTTGATATGTTATTTTATCTAAAGTTGAAATGAATAGGAATTAGCAAGATTATATAGAACTTGCATAATTACAGATTTGTAAAACCAGCTTAACGGTTTTATTTTCGTTTTTTCAAGTGATATGTATTATGATCGAATCCAATCTCTATCATTATTTATTTTAGTTAGAAAAGCCTAATCATAAACTTGTGAAATAATACAAGTTAACTCATATAAATTTTTTCTTTCAATTGGATGTCAATAGGTGTAATACACGGAATATAGAATAACATTGACATTTTCCTTTTAAGAAACATGTTAGATGGCCAAAAAGAAGATAGTTCATAGACGTTAGAACCATTCTTTTGACCTTTTTTTTTTTTTTTTTTTTTCCTTCGAGGCGAGTAACGTGTTAGCACAGGACAACACCTAACACAGCTTGCGTTGATTGTGAATTCATACACGCAGGGTGAAGGCTGGATCCAGTTTGTTTTGACGACCAAAACCGAAATATGTCACTTTCTTCGATTATATTTAGTCTTGACTTTGACTAAACTTGCTGGCTATGTGCGCAAAATGAATGGCTCAGCAATGAAGGAGAACATTGTGCAATCATATCATATTGAAAATTTAAGATATCACAAATTACCTTACAGTCTAATTACATTTTTTTTAATTTTTTCATGTGAGAGGTCTTGAATTCGAATACCCTTTCCTATTATAATTGGCAAAAAAAGAAGAAGAAAAATTGAGATATCATTGATGCTATATTTTAGTATGAAGTAAAAAATGAGTATAATTTGATAGAAGAGGAAATGATATGGAATATTGGAAGTAAAATGAAAGAAATAATAAGGGAATTGAAATGAAAATTTTAACTTTGATTGAATACTAATAAACTAATTTCTCATATTTTTATGTTCTTTCTAATTCTTAAAAAATTATATAAATCTTAAACAGAAATATAAAAAAGGGTCAAATTTATAGGTACCCATATACTTTTAGGATACACCAAATGATCAGTGAACTTTTACGTGGACCACTCAACTTTTCAAAATGTCCAACTATGCTACTTGCATTACTTTTTAATCATATGGCAATATCATATTATGGTGTATTTGCATTACAGAATTTTTTTTCAAGCCATAACAATCCGTCAAAATCCCTTAGTTCTAAATGTTTAGCGGCTAAATCTTTGTTTTTTTTTTTTTAATAATAATTTGGAATTTAGAGAGAAAGGAATTTTTTTTCTTTCTTTTTAATAATTTCACATGCAATATGACATATAGACATCTTAATCAAAGAAATGAATTTATTGAAAGTTTCAGTTGTTGTTATGCTGATTTGATCATAAAAAAAAAAGTTTATTAATGGTCAATATAAATTTTTCATGGCAATACAATAATCTTTAGTAGATTTTATCTTTGTAACTACCTTAGTTTGATTTAAAATTTTTAAAGTGGTGGTTTGGAATAAGGTTTTCTAAAACTGTTTTGCATAATTTTATTAATTTTAGCAAAGTATTAACCAGGGGTTAAGAATTTTAGACTAGTTTTCTCTTTATTAAATTAAATCCATTAGAATTACTATACCTTCATTATATCTGTGGGAATGTTGAATAGTAATTGACAACTAATCTCTATAACATCCTTCAATATTGTTTATAAGAAATAGAGAACACTTTTTATCTATAAGGATTGCCTGTCTTGCTCCTCTGATTTATTTTCTCTACTTCATCCTCCACTTTGGTAAACCATTGCTGTTTTCTTTTCCCCCCTTATTTACTTATTTATTTTTGTTTTCGCTTAGCAGTACTTATCTAATTATATCAGGTAAAGTGGGTGATTATTTTATACTTACATGATACGTGTATCTGGCAATAATTCCACAGGAAAATTGACGAATTAAGGAAAAGTTTAATTGCCAATGAACCCTTAAGGTGGTCTTGCTTTTGATTTTTCGATATGCCTCTAATTTAAAGCATGGATAGATGTGTTATCCCAATACAAAAATTAAAAATTAATATATAATTAGATTAATAAAAAAAAAGGGAGAAAAGAAAGAAATGGTTCATCGTCAAATGCTTGAGTAATTTATGGCCACATATCAATTCTGGATGTCTTGGTTCACGAATACCATGGAATTTTTATACCTTGTATTCTACATGTTTTGAGGTTGGAAAATGTATTATTTATTTATGTGAAAATTTATTCTCTTTTAACTTTTATTTTTTTTATTTTCTATAATTGAGAACTCTCTAAACTTGTAAAGACTTTGGAGAGAGAACTCATTCACTTTACTTCCTAAACTTTTATAGTATGCTATTGATCAAACTTCTTAGTTCGATACGACAATGATTTGATTTTTTCTATCAAAAGTTTTGAAAATATATTATCAATGTATGTGAAAATTTATTCTCTTTGAACTTTTTTTTAATTCTTTTTTTATAATTGAGAACTCTCTAAACTTGTAAAGACTTTGGAGAGAGAACACATTCATTTTACTTCCTAAACTTCTATAAAATGCTATTGATCATGCCCTCTTAGTCTGACATGGCAATGATTTGATTTTTTTCTATCAATTTTTGAATGGTTGGTGCTATATTTCCTATTTCTAGAAACCCTTTATTGATTTAAGTATTAGAGAGAGCCAACTCTTCACTTAACTTTTGTTTGTTTGTTATATATGTAGCCTAAAATAATGTCTACATTAGAGGAAGGTCAATTAGATTCGGCTTAGGAGTAGTAGACATGAATTATATACCAGTATAAGGTATGAAAAAAACCTAAGGATTACAAGACCTTTCAATTTAAAATATAAAACTATGAAGCGAATATGGTATTAAAAATTGAAATATGGAAACAATGTAGGGGAATAACAAGTCATTTGTTGAGAAAATTTTAGAGGAGTACCTATTAGATTCGACCTAGGAGTAGTAGGGATGCAATCGGGTCGGGGTTTCGGTGGGTCAAATGAACCTAAACCCGAACCCGCTACACTATAGGGCATACCAAACTCGACCCTATATTCCTATAGGATTTTCCTTCTATATCTAAACCCATCCTACAATGTTTACTCTAAAACCCGCCACTAACCCAGTTATCTGCCTGACTATCAATTTGATTACCTGCCTGACCATTAGCCCAATTATCAACCCGAACCTACCTTACTTATTGTTTTTTTCAATAGATTCATCAAATTTAAGCCAATAAAATAATAGTCTAATAATATAGCAATTCACCTTCTTTTTGCCAAATTGTTTTTAAATTTAGCATGTTACTATGTTTATATTTAGTAAATGTATTTAGATTACAAAATTTTTTTTGACCAAGACTAATGGGTCGGATGGGTATTCATCGGATTTAGTAGTATCAAAACCTGACTCTAATACCCTATAGGGTTTTTTACCTATGTCCAAACCCGACTCTATTACTCTATAAGGTTTTTATTAGATTAGACGGATCGGAAACTCGTTAATAGCCGATCCGATTGCATCCCTAAGGAGTAGTAGACAGTGAATTATACTATATAACAATATAAGGAATGAAAAAAAAAAAAAAGAAGGATTACAAGACTTTTAAGTTTAAAATGTAAGACTTAAATGGAGCGAATATAACATTAAAAGTTGAAATACAAAAACATGATATGGGAATAACAAGTCATTTGTTGGGAAAATTTTAGAGGAAGGTCAATTAGATTCCCTTGGCCCAGAGAGCAATAGTGACCTTTAAGTTAAAAATATATGACTTAAATGAAGCGGATGTGATATTAAAAATTGAAATACAAAAACACAGTAGGGGAATAACTTTAAGTCAAGAAAATTCTTAATAAATTTAATTATATTGGTTACAAGGAATGTGGTATCGCATATAATCCGCATGTCTAGGCAGTAGAGAATCAAATTAGTGTGGTGACAATTGGAATATTATAGTGCAATAGGTAGTTTAATCTATACTCCACATTGCATTAAACTTGAGTTTATACCTTAGTGTTCAATGATAGTGAATTGTTACCTGAGTAATAACCTATGTAATAGCTCGGAAAAATAATGAGGTATTTACGTGTGTAAATATACATGGAAAACCTTGTAGCAAAAATTTCGTACAACCCCCCAAAAATATATACTTACGAAAACCTTCCAAATGTCCCACAAATTTTAATGTAATAATCAATAATACGGTACTGTTAATCTTATTTTTATATCAATTAGTAGTATCATGGAAAAATACGTACTAATTCTTAACAAACTACATGCGGAACACACAAAACTCTTTAACGATGGCATTTATATAGTTCTTAGTACATCTACATTTTCCCCGTTTCTGAAAAAGAACTTTTCAGCGCTCTACTAGCAAGCAGATTACTCAAGCAGAATCAAGGTTAATCAATTATTAGGTGTTATACAAAGAGTCAACCAATTTCATGCGACAAAACTCTCATCAAAATGTGGACATATAAGACAGATGGATCGACTTCTTTTTACGTATAAATATTGGCTAAGGACTTTGTGTGCAAGTTCCACGTTATATATTTGTATATGTTAACTTTATAAAGTCTTCGATACAGAAATACTTGACTGTTAAAAGGGAAGAACTTTGGGTCGTTTTCCTGAGCCGACACCTCCGATTATGTTCAGCATGAGATTAGCTGTTGTTATTATACAAGATAATAACACAACTGGTACTTAAATTTTCTCAAAACATGTAATAAAGTATTTAAATTTTAAAATTGATTTAGTAACTAAAATAATTTAACAGATATATTATTAAAGTGTGTTAAAAGTTCTTTAGATGATTAATTTTAAAGTTGAAGTATCTATTTGCTAATAACCCGTTACTCTATTCCTAGCAACACTATCTCAAGAGAGCCGGATGGCCTTTAATACTATTTGGGGATGCTTATAGTGTTCAATATAACAAATATACTGTGTATATAAATAAGACTCAAATAATTGGTGATCAGAGGCGATCATCACAGCAGCATTAATTCCCACCACAATTTAGCAATCAACACATCAATTCAATAAAATCGACGTCCTCGGGCATTCACCCGTTGATTTCGTCAAACAGTTGAAAAATTTCTAAAAACTAGACTTTTTAAATAAGATTGATATTATACTTTACATAAATTCTGACAATTTTGTTTTTTTGGGTCTTTCCTATTCTCACCTAAATTGTTTTAAGTCCGACTAACAGCTTAAAATACTTAAGTTTTGAAAAATTAGCATTTCTCTTCTTTTCATTTCGCTTTCAGATTGTCCCTAGGCATAAATTTTCCGTCTGTTTTCATTAAAATTTGTCTTTTTCTCTCTTTTTCGTTGCAACAATAAAAGTTGTTTTGAAATAGCATACTCATTTTTAATCGAAACAAAGTTATTCCACTCGCATTTTTCTTCTTGTCTTCCATTTTGAAACTTATAGAATAAATTTAGGCTTAATGTGATATATTATACTTAAATTTTAATAAAATATACAATTAGATATCTAAAATTTGAAATTAATCAGTTTAACATCTAAAAACATTTTTTGTGTATGCCAATAGTACCTCCAGCAAGTTCTTTTATGTACTAAATTGATCAATTTTAAATTTATATAACTAATTACATAATTTATTACAGTTAAAATATGATTTGTAACATTATCCCATAAGGTGTTGCAAATCTTACTCTATTTCCAATCCTTTTTCTTTAGGATTTTGTGCCAAAGGATTAACCCGCCAAGTTTAGAAGCATAAGAACGTTATTTTGAAGGCTTACGTTATGGAAAGAGTTCCTTAAATTTTTTGGGTTCATTTGCTTTGGACACCCCAAAATAAGTTCTTTCACCTTTTTTTTTTTTTATAAATTATCTTTTGTTTTATTAAGTATATTATTTAAAATATATGAGACCCACACAAGTTTTTTTTTTTTTTTTTTTTTAAATGAAGGATCTAGTAGCAAAAAGCATTATGATATAGTAGTGATGTTCTTTAAAAAGGATATCCTTAAAATATTGAAGTGATATTTTAAGGATTTTGTATAATTCTTTGGGATGTGGATGGTCTTAGAGTGATTTGATATATAAGCCGTTATAAAATTTCTCACTTCTTCTTCTTCTTCTTTTTTATTTTTAATTATATATATATATATATATATATTTTACAACTCATCTTTTCTTGCCAAAAAAGTGAATATATTTGGGTTAATATCAAGAATAAGATCTAAATTTTGATAAAATATATAATTAAATACTTGATTTTAAAATTGATCAACTTCATATCTAAACTTTTAAATTAATTAATTTAATATCTAAAAAAATTTGTTAGAAGTATCATTTGCATGCACGAAAATGTTTTTTCAGCTAATAAATTTATTAATTTTAAAGTTTAGGTACTGGATTGATCAATTATAAAGTTTTAAGAATTTAATTACATATTTTACTAGAGTTCACATACTATTTGTGATATTGACCTTATATATTTTCTGTCATCACGATGCAAGAGAAGGGATTTGAACCTATATATCCTACATATTAAAACAGATTTAATACCCCTAAATTATAAGCCCATTGGTTGCGAAAAGTATATTTAGGAACCATGCAAAGTGAACTTTAGTACTAATAAATCTTTTTTCTTTTAATAGAGTATTTTTTAGTCATAACTACTAAGCGCCAAAATTGTAAATGGTGTGCTACTAGACACCACATAAACCTTCTCCAGTTCTCCTTTTAAACAGTAATAATTAAAAAGATAGTAATAATAATAGTAATAATTTATTAATTAAGATATTTGGATATTCTTATCACCAATTGATACCATCCTAGTACATATATATCACTAACTTATTACGACAAGTAATCGTGCTTATATGGCCCCCATATAAATTAGTTTCAAACGACGACTTGGAAGTTTTGGTTCTATTAACACATAATATTTATTCCCACGTCATCGTGAACATTACGCAGTAATCCGGCTAATGAATCGATAATCAACTGGACAGCTAAGAAAATTGACAAATTACATCGTGATTTAGACTTAATTAATAAGATCTAATATATAAGACTATCATTATCCATGTGACTAATTGTGGAGTCATCATGCCATAGACTAAAGCCCTACGGTTCCGAGTACTTACCCGAAATTTTCAACCATACGCTTCGTCATCCATCCATAACAAGTACTAGGTAGCACACAATATTTTGAAGTGCTTCGTCATTTCAGATTTCAGATATCAGATTCGTTTTTGTGGTTTTTCGAATCTTTAGGATCGTTGAATACTGTCTAGATAATACCACGAGTTTAATTACCATTATTACACATATAGCTTAAAAGCAAGGCAATGATGAGCCAATGGTCAATAGTGGGGTTAAAGAAAAAGCTACATATCTAATACGTTCAAAAATTTTATGATTTCGTTATTAATTTTAATAGAATCGATTTTATCATTAATAGTCATATTCAATCGTGATCAAATCACTAAAAATAATTAATATTTTAATTAATATATTTATTTTAACAATTAAAATGCTATCTAAATGATCCCATCAACGAGACTAAAAATGATTCCTAATATCATATATGAGAAATAAATTAATATCAATTTTATTTTGATTAATAGGAGCCACTTGATTTAATTTTAAAATAATCTAAATAATATCAAGACCTTATAATTGCAAAAAGCTTTTAAAATCAAGTAATAATGATATACTAGAAGGCAAGGCCACAATTAGTGATTGGTGGTGGTTGTAAACTATTAATATAAATGTAATAAAAAAATAGAAGAAAAAGGAGATTATTATTATTATTATTATTATATAGTTGTAAACTATTATCATATAATGTCGTTATTGATACCTTCAACAACCTCATACCCTCTAAAATCATAAGTCGGTCTTGCCTTTTAAAATACTATAATAATGTTCAACCATTAACTCTTAATTATTATAACAACTATCAGAAACAAAATTCAAAAATGTGTTTCTTATCATAAAAAATCACTAGCCTTTTTAATTAAAAATACTATAATATAATATTCAACCACTGCAAACTCTTAATCATAAAATGTTGGAAAATATTTTTGATGAAATATAACACAACCATCTAAACGAATAGCTCATCTTTAGGTAGTTAAAAAAAAAAAAAAAAAAAGACAGAATCAGATATATAGTAATTAAACCAACACAGATTACAGTAAGCATCGATAAAATTTCTACAAAGGATTAAAAAAAAAGGTCTAATGTTGCGAAAAGAAAATATTAAATAACACCAATAATATAAGGTTCCTAATAATTTTAATCTAAGCATAAAGCAGCATATCTAGGTGTAACAGAGCCCATATCATATGACATGATTGATCTTGATGCACACAGTCCATATCTCTCTCCAACTCCCATATCTAATCTAGTTCTGAAAGAAAACATATCATATCAGAAAAGTTAGCAAATCTCACACCAAGACACAAACCTAATCCACTAGCTAGACAACTTGTGACCATAAATTAGGACAGCTTCCATGATCCATCACCTGTCTTCCCATCACCATTATCATCTGC
Source organism: Combretum micranthum (assembly GCA_024138025.1). Classification (NCBI taxonomy): domain Eukaryota; kingdom Viridiplantae; phylum Streptophyta; class Magnoliopsida; order Myrtales; family Combretaceae; genus Combretum; species Combretum micranthum. The sequence continues at coordinate 1,515,591 of JAMXBD010000013.1, read as the reverse complement.
TGCTGCTGCTGATGTTGATGATTCATCCTTCCACTTTCACTCTCCTCATCATGCTTATAATTATTTTGATCATCACTTCCATTATTATTATCATTGGATGCTATCATTGTTTGTGGTGGCTTCTTTCTTTTCTTTTTCTCATAAGCAATCCCTCTAGCCTTCGACTGGGAGTCCCTCACCTCACGCAGGTACAGCCTCACCGCGCGTGCTCCAAAAGGGTTCACCTCCGGACTCCCTCCATTCTCCTCAAACGCAGCCCTCAGCCGCCCCACCAGCGCGTCAAGGCTCCCCCAAGCCTGCCTCAGTGGGCACGCACAAGGAGCCGGAGGGTGCGGGTGTCCGAAGAACGGACACATCTCGTTGTGGACCTTGGTCTTCCCGAACTGGTCCAAGTACCGGAGGAACTCAAGCACGTGGGCTCCACTGCATCGGGAAAGAGCCAGTGGTGGGCGGTGGTTCCGGAGGTACTGGCCGAAGGTGTTCCAGTCACGCCGCTTCTGGGACTCGTAGCGGCTGGGGGCTAGTGGTGGTGGTGGTGGTTGCTGCCCTGGAATCACATTCGTTGGCGCAAACCCTCCATCGTAATTGCTGGTTCCGACGTTACGATCATTCGGTTTGCTCAATATGGCAGCGGCAGCAGCGGCAGCAACAGCAGCAGACATGTTATCACATATATATTTGGTTGATTTCAGGTTGTTGGGAGGACATATAAATGTTTAAAAAAAAGAAAAAAATGCAAGGAGGACCAGTAGAAATTAAGGTCTTATAGGATAACGTTGGAAAGTTACTTAGATTGGTGAAACAAAAGGGAAGAAGGGGTTCAGGTTGAAGAGACTTTGTGGGTTATAGAGGTCTTGTTAGATACGATCTGGGAATTGATTAGATTAGAGTAGCAGTGACAAGATCTAGATGGATTGAAGATATTGGTGTACTGACTGGACAAGAAGAACCAAATCATAAAAATATGGGTGGGGAAGAGTGGACATAAGATAATGGATATTGAGGTTTTTGTTTTTTTTTTTTTTTCCAATTTATGGTGTTGGATGTGTGAGAGGAAAATGGGGGGTATAAATAAGGTGGATGGAATAGTGAAATGGAATAGACAAGACAGAAGATGACAAAAAGGAGACAAGAGTGGGACCGAACCATAGACTATGCCCACGTCGGGCAAGTGATGATAGTTCACCTTTCTTTTCAAACGTCACTTCTAACTTTCTTTTCATTTCCATTTCTTTTCACCTGCTTTTGTTTTAACTTGTTCATTTTTCCCTTCGTATCCCCACCCCTTTGGCTTTTTCATTTTTCGAGTGTGTGAGTTCTTTTATCTTATATGAGATAGGACAGAGTTGCTAAATATATTGTTTACTGATTCATCCTTCAGAATATGTTTTTTATTTTTTTATCTGTGCGTTATTTATATTTAATTTATAAATAAAAATATTTATTTTTAATAAATAATTTTATTAAAGTAAACATAAAACAGATACCGAAACAACAAATTAAATGTAAACTTTTTTCTTATTTGAGTCTTGGATCGTTAGATAAGATGTGAATATAATATCTTATATTTACTGTATAAAGTATATTTTTGACAAACACTTATAAATAAAAAAATACGAAAACCAAGATTCCATTTTGGTCTATTACATCCATTCTAAGTTGCCCAATGGAGGTAAATAGGAGAAGAAAATTCTTATCTCACACTTTCTTTTGGCATTGAATCATATTTTATTCATCAAACCACTCAAACCATACTTTAATTAGTAAAGTGAATCCTTGCAGATAAGTTTATTTTATTTTTAATCATATGACGTCATTAGACTCGAGAATTGTCACCTTTTAAAGGATAATGCAAGGAATTTATTTAATTTCTTATATAATTACTTCGTATAAAGCTAACCCCATGGGTCCTTGGCCTCCCAAAAGAAGATAAAATATATGATGGGCTCTAATCATTTGATGATTTATATTAGAAATAATGTTGAAAATGGTACCTAAATTTTAGTAAAAAGAATAATTCGGTATTTGTAATTTAGTTTTGAATAATTTGATATTCGAATAATATTTTTATTGATTTTTTTTATATTTAAAATTTTGATTTGATAATTTTGATACCTAAATAAACTTTTTATGGATTTGTTTCATATCTCATTTTACTTACTTCAGGTATGAAAAATGTTGAAAAATATTAAAAAAACTTTATTCAAGTATTAAAATTATCAAAACCAAACTTCAAGTGTAAAAAAATCAACGAAAATTTTGTTGAGATATCAAATTATTCAAAACTAAATTTTAAATATCTAATTATTTATTTTGCGAAAATTCATATATCATTTTCGTGATTAACCTTTTATATTATAATGCTTAGCAACAACACATCCTGTTGTAGGGAAAGATTTATTATTGGACTATGACCTCAAAGGCTCCTAGTTTGGTTGAAAACGAGATATACCGTAGCTTGATCTTAATTATTAACTATGCTTAAGACTTAAGCTATGAAAATTATTTCTTATTTGCCTATCGACCAGTTTGGCTTTTGCCTCTGCTCAAACTAAGGGTGTGCATGTTTCTCCGATTTACTGAAACGTGTTTCCATTGTCTTATAATATTTATAACATGAACTAATCATCAAGAGTTATTACAGGAGGCTATACTTCTTTTTTTTTTTTTTCCCTTTGGTTACAATAACACGGCCACTAAGATCATTATAATACAAGAAATCGAATTTGGTACCTTAAAAAAAAACCTAGACTAGATACTATTAGGCTGTAAAGCTATTGGCTAGGCTATACTTTTAAGTAAAGAAGGAGAGTGACCATGAAAGCAAGCAAGCTAATTGTAATTATAAACCACACAAAATTATAAAGGGTAAATATCATAAATAGTACCTGAACTTTGATAAAATATATAATTAGACACATAAAGTTTAAAATTGATCAATTTAGTACTTAAACTTTAAAATTGATAAAGTTAGTACCTAAAAGAACTTTTTGTGCATGCTAATAGTACTTTAATCAAGTTCTTTCATATATTAAATTTGCAAATTTTATAGTTTTTTAAGTACTAAACTGATCATTTTCAAAGTTCAAGGACTAAATTGGTCATTTTCAAGGTTTAAGTATATTATTGCATATTCTGCCAAAGTTCAAGCATCATTTATGACGCATAATCCCTAAAAATAAGTTTATGTACCATTTATGACACATTATCCCTAGAAATAAATAATAAGTTTCTACAGTGGTTAACCACCACTAAATATTATGAGTTATATTCATAGGGTTGCTACAATGAGTAAGTAAAATATTAATATAAATGATATTAAACATTTAAATATAACAAATAATCAATAGTTAAAAAAAAAGTTGTGTGCCTAAATTTTTTATAATGGGAAAACATCAATAGAGGCTAATAAATCACCAAATGAAGGTTATATCGTTATGTTAAGAGCAAGAGTTACAAAATCAAGTTAAATAGAGTAATTTTTTTTCAAAGATCATACACAACCCACACAAATGTTTAAATCCCTTATGGGTGCCAATATTGTCCACATACATCCAACTCAATGCAAGGTCCACCACCATTAAAACCATCATGGATTGAATGTATTGGGAATTTCAATCATAACTTCTTCATCTTGGCTTAAGTCCTTAAAAGTATATCACTCGAAACTAAATGCTCAAAAAAAAGAAAAAGAAAAATAGTCACAAAATACCCCTATAGCAAATAAATAAGGAATAGTGAAAAGCAATAAAGTTCAAGTATGCCTTTTTATCAAGAGACGTGATTGGCCTACTCTCACTTGAATCATATAAACTGTTATTATGCATGGGATCCTTGGGCAAGCGAACAATACCTTTATAGTGTATGTGTACAAACTCAGAGTTCTCTAAAATTACAAGTGAAATTCCTTAGCTAAATTGCTCCTTTAACACCTACCCTCCTCCCCTTTGTTTTTTTCCCTTTCCCTCATACACTCTCTAAACTTCTTAACAAATCTAAGGGGTAATGGTCCTCTTTTCAGAATCTCTGTACTTCCTTTACATTCTAAATTCATGGTTTATCAACATTAGTTAATATTCACAAATCCATCAGTATTGATCTTTGATTTGTCATTTTTCATTCATAGTCTCATCATCGTTAATCTATCAATATTTTATTTCTACCAACGTAAGTTTATTTCCTTAAATTAGGTTAATTTAAAGAGTATAGTGATTAGAATATTATTAGTCTGTTGGTGATATTTAGAATAGGCCATTTTCTTTTTCCTTTCTTTATGGTTTAGTTATTTTTCTTATTCCTTTTGTTTTCATCCTTTTTGTGGAATTATGCTCTCTCTTTTCTGAGATTTATTGTAGATTAGTTGAATGGGTTTCGTTCTTCTAAGATAGTGATATTATCCCCCATGAAAAACACATTAACTCTAGAAAAAGATGTGTCTATCTATTTTATTAGTCTTCATACCCTCAACTTTTCATCAATTAATCATTTTGTGTAAATCAATTTGATTGATGTAATTTCTCTATTAGATGAAATTAATCATTATAAGGAAGAGAAAGATTCCATAATTCTCTTTTACCCTAAATTTTTCAGTTAAACAATAGTAGATTCAAGGGAGGCTTTCCAATTAGGTTAACACTAGACATTCCATTTGATTACTTATCCTATAAAATCGAATACACAACCTTTTTGAATCTTCTTATTCACAAATCTATATCCAAGTGAACCATAAAAGACTTTACTAATCTCTAAAAAGACATTGGAGGTTCCCCTTAAGTATAGTAAGATACACCAAACATCATCACAATGACATTTATTAAGACTAGCCATGTAAAGAGTTAAGATAAGCTAATGGCATGTGCAATATTAAGACAAGAACACATAATAGTATACATAATGGTTCCAACTATATGCTTGAATAGTGGATTATGGACATATAATTGATCTCATCCTTTGGTTGCAATGGCAAAAATATAAACAACCTAAAACGAGTAACCAGTTGGATGGAGATTGGGTCAATATTCAACGTATTAAAAGTGTACAAGTAACTTCTTATTATACCTCTGTTGAGACAATCACAATCTTTCTAACTATATGTCTCTACTAATCTTTATAGTGAAGAGGATAATATTGTAGTGGCTACGTACGTGTAACGTGTGTCTTGTTTGGAAGTTTTTTTAAAGTTGGAATCGCAATTCTTGAGAATTTAGGATTTTGGCTTTGAAAGGGAATCCAATTCTATCTTTGTGAAGGTGAAATTATGATTCCATTCCACCCACATTAATTCTAATTATTTGAATTTTCTTTCTTCCAATAATGTATTTATTATCGATATTTATTACTAAGTGTATCTTTTGTAAATAAACATTTCATTTTATTTCATTCTATAGATATATCCATATATATGAATGAATTTCTCATTCCTTTACCTATTCCATTCCTTTGATTTGAATCAATTTCATTCCGGACAATTCTTATGTACCAAATGTAACATAAAATATTTCTTATATCCAACACTAGGAAGCATACATCTTGCTTTCCTTAATAATTTCTTGTTCATCTACTCTACAATACCTTTTTGGTACATAATCTAAACTACTATTTGATATGCACTTGTCCTATTCAATATGTAAATCTTTAAAGTCATTCACAGGTTGAGCCCATTATTAATTTGGTAAATTACATTAGAAAGCATCAACGTTTAGAGATAAGTTTATTTAAGGTATTGGCGTTTCGAGTAGTTAAAAAGAGGAATTAACATATTTGAATTAGCTTTATTCATCACATTATTCTTTCCATAATTAAATGTCAAAGGCACTTAGCATAGATTATAGCCTCGTGGAATTTTTTGTATGAGTTAGGTAAAGAACATAGTGAAAACAAAGGTTGACACTCACCATATGCTCAAACATAATAATGAGAATCAAAGGATGTTGTCAAGAGAGATTAAAGTTTTTCAAAGAGAGTTAGAACTTCAAGAATTACATAAACAATAGAGATCAAAGTAACTTAGCCAAATCGAGTCATAGAGGATCAACGTATCAAATTATGAAGTCCAACATCGTCATTTTTTACTAGAGTACAGCCGGCCTTCATTACAGACCTGTGTACCGCCACCAACGCCGCCAACTTTCCCAAGTACACTGCCTGTTTAGGTATTTAAGTCGCTGGCTTATAGTCGGCTTACAAAGTGATAGGAAGCGTACAAAATAAAAAACTTTAAAGCTTTTGAGTAAGCCACTGGCCTTTATCACTTATATCGCCGGCCTTCCCTATTACAAAGCTTAAACAGTTCATATTTTTTGTTTTTTCGTTTTTAGGGCCGTTAGTGCTGAGCTTTAGACTGCTAGCTTTTGTTTTATGATAGTCTTGTTTTCCTTTGATGTCTTTAAGGTTTCTTTTGCATTACTACATATGGTCTTTGTTATTATTTTGTAAGGACATTTTTTACATGATTGAAGAATGCACTTCTTGAGATTTTTCTCCAAATCGTGAGAGCTTTCTTTTGGTTCTTGTGATAAGAACCTTGTCTTTGATAACTTTAGTTCTATTCAACAGGTTTAAATAGGATCAAGTTCCTCTTGTGATAACTTTGGTTCCAAGTGATAGGTTTGGTTGGGGTCGGCTTCCAAATTTTGATAGCATTGGTTCTAATAAACAGGTTTGATTAGGATCATGTTCCTATCCTGTTATTTGTTTCAAGACGATCCTCGAGTCAAATTGCATTCGTTGATCGCTTAGGTCTTGGGTTTCTATACCTAGGGTTCATGCGATCACATCACATAAATATTTTAGAAATCATTAACAAAAGAATTAAACTCATAATGTATTCCTTTGTTGATGCTTCCGCCAACATTTAGGGGGTATGTAGCCATAGTTTCAGCACCAATTAATTGTGTAGTGCCTTTGTCATGTAAAGTGTTTTCAACTTCACCTTAAGGCCTATCACCAAAATCTCAACATATGCCTCCTGTTAACTATTGTTTGTTAAGTTCAACTAATCATCCGTAAGGCTTAATGTATAACTTTCTCTAATCACTCTCGCTAATGGATCCTAGCCTTTGATGCATCAATTGAAAACCTCTTCCAATTCATTTTGTTTTAAAATTGCCAAAATTGTAGAAAACAACCAACAAAACCATAAATCTTTAAATCTAAAGTCCTATCAAAACCTTAAATAAAATAAAGCACTGATGTGAATACAATACCACATTTCCATGTGGAAGTAGAAATAGCACAACGAACAAACAAATCTAACAACTGCTGAGCAAAAGGGAAAAAGAAGTTTATGATGATTCTATGTGGGAGAAATGTCAATAAAGACGTGTGCAAAGAAAACATATATCACTATATATAAGACGAAAATACAAGATTAACATATAGTTACTTTAAAACAGCATATACAGCCTAACAAATGGTTAATTACTTAAGTTAATTCTAAAGTACATTTTTATTTGTATGAATCGACAGTAGAAATAAAACGACATATATGCCCAATAAAGAAAAACAAGCGAGATGGTAAAGTAAAAACGACTAGCAAAGGGACTTTAATTAAATGGTTAGGGCTGTACATTAATCCTCGGATATGAAGGATTAACGCCTACCATGATGGCTGGTCGCAACATTACGCTTATAGTTGAACATATATGACCTAAAACAGTAAATAAATTAAAAAATGTCCAATGGGATCTACCTCTTTAAAATATTCTAGATCAAAGACATGAAAAATTTGAGCCACAATCTAATAATACTTATGGTAAACCTTAAAGTTGCTATTATAGTATTTGAAAATGATAAAAATAAAAGAGATAAAAATTTCCAAAAAGTGCCTATATATAACCTTATTCAAGAAATAAATGTATTTTACGTTCCAGTTGGAATACAAAATTTTTGGGGATACATTATAGAGGGATTGAAAATGGAACGATTTTATTTTATTGTTCTCATACTAGGATCACATAGGGTTGATTTTAGATTGCGAATACAAGAAGAAAAACCATTAGCTCCAAATTGAAGTGTTTATGAAGGGGTTTCTATAGTTAGCCAATCACATACAACAGACGTATCGATCAATCCAAGAAAAGTTTTGAAATGATGATGTGTGTACATATATTGTAGGAAGAGGCATGGAGGGAGAAACAGAAAAACTTGCTATCAATATTAGCAATACAAGAATCTTCCCAACTAAAAAGAGAACCCTCTTATTTATAGATGCTGAAAATTGATACTAGCCATTGGATAGCATATGGGTGGACAGTTGAGATTAAACATTACTTGCAACTATTGGATCTCTCTTATGCATCCAACGACCATCATGCATTCTTTCTTTTTATTTACATGAGTAAGGGCTTTATATGCATGTGGACCTAAAAGAAAATGAGAGCTTTTATTATATAATACAAGCCTAATTGTCTTTTAAAATAACTCGTCTTTAATATAAAAGAGCTTATGACTTATTTTGGTCTATGTAAGTCCTATTTCAACCAAATGAAGCCCAAATCAACTTGAAAGATATTTTTGGAATCTATTTTTTGCGTATAAGAAAATTAGATAAGGCCAAAAGTGGAATAAACCAATCTAATAATCCATATTTTGAGCATACCAAGTTAAGTCTTCCTAAGACCTCCCTTATTATACCTGGTCCTTTGGACTCTATCACTAATCTAAAACACTAGTCTATGACATTAAATTAGGTTGAAAGCCTAATTATCAAAATGACCTCAACAAAGTGTTTGTAATTTTCAATGATTATGTGTTGCTTCTTTTCTTTAGAAATTTATTATTAGCCAAGGGTAATTCGAGCCAGTTTCTATCAAAACTTTTCATCTATTGCCTATCGTTTCCGTCTAAACGTACAGTACCATTCTTAACTTTCTATAACTCTACTTTCTATTTTCTCCACTTTCTTTCACTATCTTTTATGTTTAACCCACTGTCAATATAATTTCTCATTCAACAAAATAATATAGGCGGACTCTCACATTTATATATTATTCATGAGCCAATTTTTGATGCGTCATGACACGGTCGTAATCCCAAAAAATACATATAGGGAAAAAAAGAAAAAGAAAAGAAAAGAAAGTCTTCCTCGAGATGAAATGACTGACGAACAAAGTCGGTATTATTATCATTAGTGTGTGTCGTGGGATTACCGGCGATGTCTGAGGGGGTTACTTACCGGAAACGTACCGTCATGGCCCCTGACCTTGTATTGTGGTGATTGCTAAAGCACCCATCACATCCCCTCCGCTTTCAACTTTCCGAACCATACGAGGCCCTCCATCAGTCTATCACTGCACGTGGGCCGGTTAGGTATTTTGAATAGGCTATTTTGACTTATTAACACCATTGGCTAGTGTGGCGAGCTACCTAGTTTCAAAAATAAACAACCATTTATTTTATATAACCCATTTGTCCTTGGCAAAAAATAAAGAAATAGATAACCATTTGTCTTGAATGAATGTGAACTTTTACTAGGGTTTAATTATGCAATCGCCATCTTATAATTGCTTTATAAGAGTTTAGATTACTTATCTTTGAATTGAGCATTTAGACAAAAACTATAAAAAACTTTTCTTTAAATCCTATGTTATTATTTTGCTATTAGATAAAATAATTAAAAAAATTATCTGCTCATCATCATCATCATCTCCTTTTTCTTTATCATCATCACCAGCAGCAACAAAATGATCATGTAGAAAACGAAAAACACTACTTTAAAGCTAAATATTTAGTTTCAAAGATGAAGAAATGAAGGAAACACCAAGGAAATATAAGGGCTTTATCTGCAATTCATATGTTTTACTTTCCAACTTTCATAATCTAGTCACCATCTTCACCAATATTGTTATAAGAAAAATAAATAAATATATATATACATAAAATCATATAAAAAATATTTTATTCAAACGCCATATTTGAGACCAACAAATTATATATAAATTAAATAGTTTTTCATGAGTCAAATTTCAAATAGATAGATATCAAATGGAAAATAAATGAAAATAAATCAAAACCTACTTTATTCCCCTCCCCCGAGGACACCAGCCATTAATTTTTTCTCTTCATGCAAAGCTGTCTAACAATCCAACCACATCTCCATAATTCATGAAATTTGTTGTAACTTTTAAAATTTTTGAAAAATCTAGTACAACTAGGTGATACACAATGGAAAATAGAATCGAATAGGAATTATCAACTAACTAAAAGAGTTGAAAGAACAAACTCTCTTCCTATCTCTTTTTCTAACCACCACTCCCTCCCAAATTATTTCTTTCGTTAACTCTCTCTCTCATTTTGTAACAAATCCGAACTGCATCTATCGAGGCATGTCTGCTTTGGCAAAATGCAGTACGGTTTTGTCCTTGGTGTTAACTACTTTTTAGGATACCAACCATAAACTATTTCTCTCCACGCACAAGCTATCCAACAACTCAATCACATCTCCACAATTCAAGTAATTTATTGTACCCTTTGAAGAAATTTTTGGAAAATCTAATACAACTAGGTCATACATAATAAACAATAGAATTGAGTAGGAATTATCAACTAAGTCTAAAAGAGTTGAAGAAACAAACTCTCTTCCTTTCTCTTTGTGCAATTGCTACTCCTACCTCTCAAACAAATTCTTTTGATAACTCTCTCTCTCTCTCTCTCTCTCTCACACACACACACACATTTACACACTTTGTAATGACTTAGAATTCTGTCCATTGATGTATGTCTGTTTTGGTGAAATGTCATTTGATTTTGTCCTTAGTGTTAGCTATTTTTTAGGAGGTCACCCATCTCGAGAGTACTTTTCACTAATCACGCTTAACTTTAGAGTTTTAATGAACTTTAAGTCATTACACCAAAAGACGTCTCAACTCTCAATTATTAGAGTTTTACCACCTTATACTAGGGGGATATCACATTCTCTTTCACTTACAAAATTGTCTTACTCATAAGTTTCATTACAAAAGTCCACAACCACATCATCCAAGGAAGACTCTAGAGGTGCCTCCACTTCTAGCTAGTGAATTGATGTATTACCACCTATGATGACTTAGAACTCTTCCCATTAAGGTATTTTTTGCTTTAGCAAAATGTCACATGGTCCTTTGTATCAGCTATTTCTCAAGAGGTTACCCATCTTTGGAGTGCTCTTCACTAAGTACACTTAAATTTAGAATTCTAATGAACTCCAAGCTATTGTACCAAAAGGCACATCGATTATTGGAGTTCAACACCTTATATTTAAGGGATATCACATTGGATGGAATGATCCAGATACCAATCATAGAATTAGAAATCATTTGAAGTCAATTAAAGCTAATTTGAGTAATTTAGGAGCCTAATCCAATTTTGCAACAAATTGAAAACACATATTCTTAGAAATTCATAAAAAATCTACGAATATAAAAATAAATTAAATTAGAGTTTAAAAATATTTTTGGATAAAAATTTCATAAGAAAAATAAAAACAATGTATTCTGGGGCCCTTTTTTGCAACATTATGATTTCGCCCCTAATTATCAATCTACATGAATTAAAATGAAAGTTTTAGTTAAAACAAATAAATTAGATGTACTTGAACTATTAAATTATTATTAGCCCATATGATTAATAAAAAATCTTTAGATTAGTTAAAACTAGTTAAGGTTTCAACACATGTGAAAAAGGGTTGATGCTTAAGATTGCACTACGTGATACAATGTGATAAAGGCATCGCTTCACCCTTTTAATACCCTAGCCTTATTTTTCCACATGCCTTTTCTCTCTCTTTTTCCACTTGCTTTCATCTCCTCCTCGTGAAAAGTACTCTCTAAAACTCTCTTCAATGGCTCTCTTAAGGTAAGCTTAAACCCTAAAACCCTAATGACCAAATTAGTTCTAATTAAGCAAGGTCAATTTAAGATTAGAATTAATTAAATTCTAATCTATGTTTTGCATTAGGAAATGTGGTGAATGAAGGAGTAGTAGAAGTAGAGGAATTTTGAATTTAAAGGGTATTTATTTAGATTTTTTTTTTTACTATTTATGTGTAGAAAATGACATAGGTATATGGAAATGTGTTAGGAGTAGCTAATTTTTCAATTTTAGAAGATTTCAGAGGTGTTTATTTGGATTTAAAGTTGGAACAAGAGCAAAGGGTGCAAAAATAAGCAAGGTATACCACTAAACTAGCAAATGGAATTAAAATCTGTACAGGTATCTTTATTGGATCTTAGGTGGTGTGTAGGATTTGTACTGCTAGGGGTGAGTTATTGAAAATTTATTTTATCTTGATGAATAAAGTGTTATATGTATAAATTCTTAAAGGATAATAAGTTAGAGCTTGAATTATGTGGTTAGTTGGTGATAAAAAGTTGAAATTTGGTGAAATTGTAACTCTCTCTAAGCATGGGTGTGGGGTGCGCTGAATGAGGAGGTAATTGAATATTTCAAATTTAAAATTTTAATGATTAATGAGAAATTAGATATTTAGGTGATAAATTATAAGGTTACGAATTAATAGGAATGGTATATAGGTGAATGGACATGTGGAAATGGTGTTAGTATATAGATTGTGTGAAATTGTTGAATTTAATTAAAAAAACTAATTCGATTGGGATAATTTAAGGACCAAATTGAGATAAGGTAACTGTGTATATTTGTTTATATGATTGATTGCATTAAAAATGGCTTTCCATAGTCAACATGGTTGCTAACTTGCTTGAGAAGTGCAAATTGAGGGAACATGTTACTAAGTTGGTTGTAGCTTGCAATTTTATGGATTCATGTTAGAGAAAGATCACTATTGGATGCAACATGGACATAGAATGCCTTAGGGTAGCTTTTGGAATAATAGGGATGTAGGAGATGTGTGAGGATAGCTTTTTACTTTATTTGAGAGAAACTCTGCTTCCTTCCATTTAAAAAAACTTAGTATTATTTATGCATATGTTTAGACAATATGGATAGTTTGCTTATTAGTATTGTATTTTTTGTAGGGCTCACAAACCTTTTTTTATTCATGTGTTTTTTTTATTTTGAAAATGGTTGTTCTTTTGTTACTATCTATGGAAATTCCAAAATCAGTGGCATCCTTAGGTCATGATTATGCATTATACGCTGTATATGAAATCTTTGAGTGGCAATGATGTCATTCTTAGTTTCCATACTGTGTATGGTATGTTGTCATGTATCAAGGTACCCACGTGAGCTTGACAATATTACTCATATGTCTTCTCTTCTTTGCTAATATTTTCATCTATATTTTAATAATTATACATATTTTCATAAATATATCAATCTATTTATCATTGAATGTTTACTATTATTGTCTTATCTTGGGCTATTTTTTAATCTAATTATAATCTAATTGAAATAATTGATAAATTTTTTAGTTTTAAACATATTGTTGAAACAAAGATATAATAGCCTCAACACAAGGTATGATTATATAAAGATTTGGATACCTTAGACATCAACATGGGCCGGGCCTAGCTTATGACCTGGCTTGAACTGCCATCGTTGGGTCATCCTGTCAATCTGGTCTATCTATACTGGTCATAACTTGCCACATGACTTAGCAGGTAGCCAAGTCATTAACAGATCGACCCCTGAACTTGTTAACCCATCAAGGTTGGTTCGGGTCGACCCATTAAAAAGAGAAAAATGCAAATAAATAAATGTTTAAACTATTCCAATATAAATAGTGAAAAAATTATTATTCACAATATTAAATGAGTTATTATTAACAACACAAGAAATTACTATGATAAAAAAGGATGTGTGACTTTATTTATATAGACTTCCAACAGAAGAAATTTTTTCCTTTTTAACAGCGTGGGGCTCATTTTTGTCTTTGTTTATGTCTCAAATGTATTCAAGTCTTACCTTGCTAATTTTACAAGTAGACTTGGATGTGCTTGTATATAGATAAATCCACATCTTTAGCGATTCTTCTAATAAATGGCTAAAGACTATTGTTCTTCTAACAATTAAATTTATTATATAAATGTATATTTTAATTTTTAATTTTATCTTTTAAAAGAATAATTGTAATTATTTTTAGTTATTTTATTTAAAAAATTTATTGGTTGATTCAATGGCCCATGAACTAATGGGTAGCTTGGAGCTAGCTCCGTCTACTGTAGTTTGGTCGGTTCTTGGCCATCTCTAGCTAGACTTGTGACCCGAAGACTTTGGGTTGGTTTTGGGCCTTTGTCGAGGTCTAAGATACCCTACTAATATCCATAAATAAGAACATTTAACATAACTACTCTACAATGGAATCTTATCATTACATTATGTAACATCATTGAGCAATCTACAAATGACATATCAAACCATTGTCTAAGTTTGCAAACATAATGAAAAACTTACATGGCATAAATAGTCTAACACATAGTGAAATACCCCAAGTCTTAACCTAGTTAAATTAAGAGAGTTTAATTGAATAATCTAATAGATAATTAATTATAAATATAGTTTATATAATTTAAATGAGTAAAACAAGTAAATAATAGAAAAGGAGTAGGCAAATCGATATAATTAAATTAGTAAATAGGTTAATTTAAGATTTGAGATTTTAAATATTCTTTTCAAAATGTTTATTTCCTTCAATTATCAATTTTACAAATCAAACCATCCAATTTCTTTCAAATATCAATTATCTATTACTTTTCTTGTAATTTCAATTCTCTAAACCTCTAAATATATAAATTGAATGTTTGATAAATTCTTTAAAACCCTTAGAGTTTGGTTAACTTTCATTTTGTAAAATCTTATTAATTTTTGAAATCATTTACTTGTTTGAAAATATCAGTTTTAAAACCAAACTCAAATTAGTTATTAGATTTTCACAAATTAAACTTTTATTTTGTATTTTTATATCAAGTTATAAATTCCTAAAATATATATGTTCTCAAATTATTTTCTATGACACTAAAGATGATTATCTAAAAAATTTAAGCTAAAACATTTACTCCATAATTTCTCTAAAATATCTATTATTCCCTATCCCTTTTTCCTTTTCTTTTTCTTTGATTTTCTGCCCTCCTTTTTCTTTTCCATTTTCCTTTTTCATATCTTCCTTTCTTCTTCCTCTTCTTCGTTTCCATTTTCTTCAATCCATCAACCTCAAATCTATATCTCAAAAAGATTAAAGAAGAAATTAGAGTAAGGAAACAAGTTAGAATTTGAAGATCATGCATGAGCAAGCTTCAAGTATTTAGGAGGAGTAATAATCAAGAAAATCAAGAAATTCATATTGTCTACAAAGATAAATTTTGTTTTTTCCTTTGTTTTAATTATTGTTTATATATGTATATGATGTGTTAGTGTTAATATAAGTTAGGTTTGTGATAAAACTTATAATCAAGGGAGATTTAAGTATGAAAAGCTAAAACCTAGGTTGTATGTGCATATGTGAAGTTAGGAATTGATGAGTTGGATTGGGAGGTGTTTCATGAAGTAGATTGAGTTTTGTAGTGTTAAAAGATGTGGAAATGAATTGTATGCTGTTGTTATGAATTTTTGATGGAAGTAGGATGTGTAAAAATTGATAATTTTGTGTAATGAAAATGGGGGAAATTGCATTTTTGATGCTGTGGAATTTTTCTAGATCAGCACGGGCTTTAGCACGAGCGTGCAGGTGCCCATGCTAACCAAAAGAAACATTATGGGAAAACTTTTTAGTACATGCTCGTGTAGGTCAACACGACCTTCAACATGGCCGTACAGAGAAGAAATTTGGGTAGATTTGCTTGTGATTAAAATTTTTCAATCAGCATGACCTTTAACATTACCGTGCAGCAGGCCGTATGCCCCTGTTGCCCTGATTAAAATAAAATATAAATGAATTAGGTAATTGATAATTAATGTGTTATAGTAGTTAACTAATATAAGTAAGCATGAATTGAACAGATTTAATAAATAATTATATTACGTATAGAAGTTAGATATAAAATGAGCTTAGTTAATAATCCTAAGTTTAACATGGCTTAAAGAACTTGAATGAGCTAAAATGAATTAGATTAATTAAGATTAATCACCTTTGCTTGGTAATTAGATTAAATGATTAATTTTAATCAATTGGACTAAATTAAGTTAAAATGGATATATGATGGTGACTTAGGGAGATAATTAGACATGATATAGTAATTTGATTAATTGATTAGATTTAATCAACTTAGTGAGAATTAAGTTAACATAAACTTAACTTGTAATTAACTTAATATTAAGTAATATTAAGTTAAACCCTAAATAATAAGGAGTATGTAATTTCTAAAATATGATAGACCAAAGCTAAGTTAATTAAGATAATTTAACAGATGACAGAGAACTGTTCGTATTTTGACAAGGCAATCTTTACAGCTATAGCGAGGTTCCTATTTTATGTCTGATCAAATAAAATCATGAAATGAAGGTTTAATATGAAATTTGATATAAGTTAATAGATAACTAAATTGCTTACATAATTTAATATTTTGAATAGATTTTGGATGTGGTTTCTGTTTCTTGGATTGTCATATGATCTTCGTTTGATTTAAATAAGGTACGCAGTAACTTGCATGTTGTATGCTAGGATAGGAATCTAAAATGGATTAAGAACTTAAAGACGGCTTAAGTATTAAGTGTTGTTGTGTGCATGTGCCGTTGAATCAGATCCAAAGATTCGATATCCTTGTTCAAGTATATACGGTAGTTTAGGTGCTTAGGCCACCCCTTCATGATGCAATGGCATTTGTTGGTGGCTCGTCCGGTAGATGATGGGGCAAATGTTATCGGTGTAATGTCTATCTTGATCGGTGAGAAGTAATATATTAGGGTTCACGTTTATAGAATTGGTTAAATCCTTTTATATTATGGACTGGAATGGGTAGATTATGTGTAACGACTGTGAACCCTATATAAGGCTTCTTTTCTTTATTTGTTATATCATCTAGAAGATTTAGATATTTGTGCTGCCTATATCAACCCCATGAACATGGTGTCATTACTTAGGACCCCTAGATTCCCAATGGCTTGTTTCGGAGTATGAGTGCTCCAGTGTTGATTTTTTTATTTTAATGGATAGATAATAACTTATTGATTGATGCATTGCATTTAATTAAACTCGTATGTCACTTTGCGTATGATTGTGTTACTGTGTACTGAGTTTCGACTCATTGTTGTTGTTGTTGTTCCTTTCCACACATTGAGTTGATGATGATGATGATATGTTAATGATGATGTGATGAAGATGATGATGTTGATAATGGTATTTGTCTTGGGTTTGAGGCGGTCCTAGAGGTTGAGAGGAGAAATGAAGTGAGTTAAAACCATTGACGTATTTTGTTGCATTATGTTTTATTTTAAGAACTAGATTTACATTTTGAGATTTACATTTCCTTTTAAAAAGGGCCTGGTGGTGACCAAGTATTTGTAAATGTAGATCTATCCAAGTGGGTAGATAATGTTATGATTTTGTAAAAGTTTATTTGAAATTTTAAATCTAGTTGTTTTGAGAATCTAATTGAATAATTTCATAACTTGAAATTTGAGTAGCAAGTGTCCACAATAAACATATCATTGATG
Source organism: Combretum micranthum (assembly GCA_024138025.1). Classification (NCBI taxonomy): domain Eukaryota; kingdom Viridiplantae; phylum Streptophyta; class Magnoliopsida; order Myrtales; family Combretaceae; genus Combretum; species Combretum micranthum. Next base: position 1,498,047 of record JAMXBD010000013.1, on the reverse strand, counting down.
AAAGTTTGAGCATGTAAAATGTAATGCCATAAAAATAAGGACATCACAACCCGCCACGTGTCATTCTCTTTATAAGAATACACCAAGGCTATAAATCTAATCCACAAGTATACACAATATAAAACTTCATAAACTCTCATAAATAATACCTGTTTAAGTTATATCATAAACAATTCCTTTAAAGAAAACACCTTATTGGCATAAACCAAAGCCAACATAACCAATAGTCCAAAAACTCAAATAAAACTTATAACAATATCAGAGTTTATAAAAGAAAGTTTTATCTTCAGGAATCATAAAAGTCTAGAAGTCAGTAGGATAGTCCATTCCGCTAGTGACTTGCCCATCATCTACATAAATATAATATCTAGATAAGTCAAACATAACTGGATCTTCACCTCTTCTAGAAAATGATAAAAGAATAAGTACAAAATACCTAATACGCCAAACCACATACAAATGCATATGCACACACAACAGGTATAATCAGATGCAACTAGATCTAAATCAACAAACACAATTTCTTATCTCATATTAGCCGGCAAGCAACACAGCTCAGAACCATAGTACTCTAGTTCGGAACCTGAAGTATATCATGACTCCTGAAAAACAATCAATATATAAAATAGGTAATTATACATATATTGGTGTTGGATGCGATCCACCCACCCGTGGCCATACTGTCAAGACTAAATATACCAGAATCATTTCTATGCACGAGTCCGCTCGAGACAACCTCACACATAGATCATTAGGTTTTCAACGTTAGTATGACATTCAACGTGGTCTTTACTAACCGCAGCCAATCATACACAGCAAAACAATTTAATATGTCATATAAAATTAGATTGATTTGATATTTTAACCCTACACACATATAACGAGCAGATCTAAACCTACAAGCACATACAACAAACAAGGTAAGGTCATACCTGAATCAATTTCAAGGAGCAGGACTCTAAATCCCAAAATCCTAATCACATAAATAGAACAGATTTCAATACATCTCTTTCATAGAATAAACCTAATTTCAAACATCACCTAAAACCCTAATCTGTAAAGACTAACAATCCATACCTTCTTCCTTGAATGAAACACAAAATCTTCTCTAAAGATTAGATTCTCTTAACAGATCTTATAAACCCTAGAATTCCTTTCAAAGTAATTCAATCTATTATAAAAGATCTCTTCTTTAACAAATTACAAGAATAGAATGGATTCATACCTACCAAAAAACTTTGGATCCGATGTCTTCTTGATTGTAAAACCAAATCACCAATGAAACTTAGGATTTTTCTGCAATGAAAACATCTCCAAGAACTTGATTCCTCACAAAAACCAAAGAGACAAACTTTAGGAATATGATCAAACTAAAAGATTGTTGAAAGGAAAAAGGGAAGAACCCACTTACCTATGGCTTAGACTTAGGAAGAGTTATGAGGAGGGAACAAAAGGGTTAAGGAGGGTATTTATAGGCTTTGGGAAAACCTAATTTCAAATATTTCATTTATTGTCCTTCTTTATGACATTCATTGTCCCTCTTTATGATTTATTACATCTCCATAAAACCCTTTTATATATTAGCGTATCACATTCATTATCCTTCTTTATTATTTGATTTGAATGGACTATTTTGCCATCTTATTTAACAACATATGACATTCCTTACCCTTCTTTATAATTTATTTATATACTTTAGGGTGACCCTCTTATTTTATATCAAATGATATATTTGCCCTTCTTTATAATTTATTTATCTATATATTACATAATACATGAAATATTATATGTAGCGATAATGCCTCAATTAAAATTTTGGGGTGTTACACATAGTATGATACATAAACATATAGGTAAGACAAATATCCCATCTAACAAAAAATTTAATCCAAGTAGCTGATTCTAGTCCCACTCCTATATTATATAGGTCAAATTCTAAGTTGCCACACATATCTTCATTAGATTACAGAACATCAGTATTTAGAAAATGGAGCTCATAAAGGGTGAGAAAAATAGAGTAGCACAATCGATAACACAATCACATGTACATGACAAGTAGGAAAAAGAACACATGGAATTACAACATTAAATGTAGCAATCAATCATTTATTATCTCGTTGAGGTGGAGCAAATAAGAAATCTCATCATTCTAAGACTTGAAATATCTTAAACTCCCCACACATTATAAATATATGTACATACATATATATATACATATACATATACGTATATGATATCATAGCCTCAAAAGTCATCTGACTTTAGTTTCACTACTGGTATATGTTGTTAGCATCACTCGTGTATGATAAGCGTCCACGATGGTAGACTCTTACCATTCTAAGCTTATTTCCAATTTTTTCTATATGGTCAACTCTTCTCATAGTAGCTAACTAGTCAACAACCTACTTACCTATTTGGACATGGTGGTTCAATGCCTAAGGGTTGTTAGACCACAAACCTCATGTTTGATACCTTAGTACTCTTAGTCTTATCGACTTAAGAGCAAGCACAACACACACAAATATATATGGTTTTGAAAATTTTGATGCATTTTAACTTCTAATCCTACACAAATAAATCAACACAAAATGGAACCATGTACCTAAATAGATCTCAACAAAGTCTAAAAGCTTAAAGTGACAATCTAATCCTTAAATTGAGTAAAATAAAAAATAAGTCCAACACTTGTTTAAGAAAAATTCAAATTTCATAAATTTAGTGCTGATTTGGTAGATAAATAGGTAGTTTAGGGCTTAAATATGTTAATAAGATTTCTATCGAGTTTGAAAATTTTCTTTTTCCCCCAAAATAGACACATATTGAACCAAGGCCATTTAATATGGAGTTTGATATAATTAAGAAAAATTTTGGCACTTAAAAAATAGATTTAGATTTGCCACCTTATTTGGAAAAATGGAGAAATCATGGCTTGTTGAGCATGTCAACCACAACTTCAACTAATAATCTGCCAATTATCGAAAAAAATAAAAGAAATTAAATATGATAATTCATAGGTTCAAACCATCTTATTGTATTTTAAGATTACCACTTATGGGCTTTAATAAATTAATGTGCTATATTTGAAATAACAATCCACCAACAATAAAAGATCACAAAATAACTAGAATTATAGCAACTATATAACAAAAATAAAAATTAATCATTAAATTGGGAAATTGTGCAAAACTTGCAAAAATATAAAAAGTATGAAAAATACTATAAAATGAAAAACAATGAGAACATATATATATATATATATATATATTACATTTTATGATTGTCCTATAGTTACTTATATATCGGCTAGTCAGAATCAAACTCTTATAGTCCTTTTTTATTTTTGTAAATTTTTTAGTATGTGAATTAGTCCTAATTTTCAAAAACTGGCAACTTTATTACTTAATTAGCTAATTGAAAAAAAATCCTAAAATTATAAATTTTTTTTTTTTTATCATTACAATGAGGGAGGGGGGAATCGTACTTGATATCTCTTACTTAAGAGACCAATAGAAATGCTTCTAAACTACAACTCCATTGGCTAATTTAAAAGACCCAATTTTGAAAAATATAATCGCAAAACTTAATTTTTGAAAAATGCCAATTAATAAAATTTTCATTTATGAAAACTAATCTAGGAGACAAAATTAGTTTTCATATATATAATTTCTAACCTAGTATGTTGAAAATGCAACATTTATGAAAAGTGCAAGAAAATATGTAATAACTATGAAAAATGCAAATTTAATAATAAATCTGAAAACATTGATGAACAGCAATTTTTACGCAATTAATGACCCTAATACACCTAAGTATGCAAAAATGTTGCAACTTAATGTGATTATGCAACGTATGTGAAAATAATTATATAAAAGTATACAAAGACCATATTCAATTATAAATATGATCATTCGAAGATGATGCAGCTAACATGTCAAATTTGCATTCATCGCAATTACTGAACAATTTCATAAATTTTGGTGATCAACGGCATGAATAATGTGAAATACACAGACATAAATCTCTTATCACCAATTTTTTGATCACTAGCATCGAATTTCATCCTGTACCGCAGTAACCGTTAATAATTCACCAAAGTCAATAGTTGCAAAATTTACTCTTTACACGCAAATAACACTAAATGATGCAAAGAATATGATCCAAGTACTGAAAACTTTTGCAAACCTACAAGAAAAATTAAAATAAATCTTTAACAAATAAACTATATTAAGAAAAAGATAAATTATATTAGAATGTTATAACATTTGAAGTCAAGTTACTTAACTTAACCAAAAGAGTTGTCACCTTCCATTATAATTTACCCATTCAAAAAACTAATTTAAATAAAATCAGTTCAATTTTGTTTGAAAAACTTGAATTCATTCAAATTACATACATGTATTTGCACTCCAGCTAAACATCATCACGGGTCTGTTTCGAATCGGAAGCCGACCTAACCTGTTATCGGCGGTTCCTGAACGGGAAACCGGCCCGGGAATGACGGGTCTGAATCGGCCGACGAGTCCTTACGGTTTTATCCCTAAAAACCGCATGACCCGACGGTTTTGGAACCGTCGATTCAGGAACAGATGGTTCTACACCATAAAAATTATAAAAAAAAGTAAGAAAAAAGAAAAGAAAATTATAAAAAATTATAATTATAAAATAAATATCTAAAACTATTTTCGCATAAATAATAAAAAATTTATTTCCTATTCACAATATTTAATGTGTTATTATTAACAACACAAGTAATAAATACATTTGAAATCATATATTGTTAAATTTATGCAGACTTCTAATCAAAGTAGACTTTTTTTCTTAACAATGTGTGATTCGTTTTTTGTTATTGAGAATTATTTTTATCTTGAATATTTTATAGTGTCATATTGCTAATATAACAACTAAAAAAGTGCAAGTGATTGTATATAAATAAATACATAATTATAGAATTTCTTTTAACTAATGCTATGAATAATTATTATTAGGCTCAATGTTATTTCAAGTTGAAAAATTATTTTGCATTTTTTTTAGTTAAATTAAGTAAATTATTTAATTTATTTTTTTATTTTTTTTATTTTTTTATGGTTCTCGGTTCCTCTAGAACTGGAACCGAACCGTGGGAATTGGCGGTTCCTCAAAACTGGGAACCGGACATGCTCCCATGGGTCCAGTTCCAACACTTTTGGAACCGGGAACCGGTGGTTCGGGTCCAGTTCCAGACCCGAACCGAACCGTGACGTTGTCTAACTCCAGCAAAGACTTTTGATCGTCAAAATCACTGCGTGACCCAAACCATATTTATTATTATAATTTTATATTTCAAAATTTCAATTTTTTGGTTTTTACCCCTGAATTTTCTCTTTCTTTTTGTATTATTTCTCTTTTTCTTTTTTTTTTTTTGGGTTTTTTTTTTTATAAACATGGCTAAATAAAAAATAAAGGAGAAGGTGTCTACAAGTTTATTAGTGCTAACATAATTGATTTATGAACAATCATCGTCAACCATATGGCTTTGTCGATGAACTGGCATCATCTGGAGTTTGCATAGTCCAACTATAAGACAAGCTAGTCAACTAATGCCTAAAAGGCGGGCGCGCTGCCAATCATTTATGTACGCCAAAGAACCTGCTTATCTTATGGGAAATGGAGGAGTAGGAATTAAGCTTTGAATTTGTCTAGTTGACTAGCCTTGTGATGCAGCAGTTGAAAAAGAGGTAAGTATTATTCTTTATTGATTTTGTGAATACCTAAAATGATGAGTGATAAAATCGAAATCCATTGAATTGCATATGATTGTCGAAAAACAATATTCTATATGTATGTTGATTCTCAGAATACCTAAACAAATAGGTTTTAAAATTCGAAAACTCAATAAGAGTGCGAATTTTAAAAAAGTGATAAACATTGCAATCTTTTGATTTGTGCATAAATATCCGAGAGTAATCTTTCATTAACTTGTTGATTCTAGGAGAAATAAAAATATATTTTATTCTATCATAACTCTTTATCTCAACTTTTACGAGGTTAGTCTATTTATAGGATCAAAATAAAATCTATTTAAAACACTTGCCATATATAAAAAAAGATATACTAATCAATCTAATTAAAAGACTTGACATATATAAAAAGATATATTAATCTCATTAAAAATTATTATTCCTATAAATACTAATTAAATCTAAAAAAAAAAAATAACAATCTTCCTAAAATAATAATATGTTCTTTTTGCCCTGCAGCATCCTCCCTAGGATGGACATAATTTGTCCTCGAATTTTCATCATTGGCTTGTCTTCATGGTGTGATGATATCCCAAGACGAATGCCAGCTTAACCACTAATTGACGCAGCTGTTGAATATCCGAAAAGTGGTGAGTGATAAAATTGAAACCCGTTGAATCGCACACGATTATCGAAGGATGATGTTCTATATGTTTATTGATTCTGAGAATGCCCAGACCAATAAGCATCAAAATTCCAAAACTCAATAAGAGTGCGAATTTTGGAAAAAGGGATAAATATTGCTATCTCTTGATTCGCGCACGAATACCAAAAATCAATCTTCCATCAACTTGTTGATTCATAGAATTTCAGCAGAGATAGGAGAGACAAAAATATATTTTATTTCATTATAACTCTTTGTCTCATTTTTGTCTCAACTTTTATAAGATTAGTCTATTTATAAGATTAAAATAAAATCTATTTAAAAGACTTGACATATATAAAAAGATATACTAATCTTATTAAAAAATGTTTTTCTATAAATACTACTTAAATCTATAAAAAGAAAATAAAATAACAATTTTCCTAAAATAATAAAATTTTCTTCTTGCCCTGTAGCACCTTGTAAGAAAGTGCCCCTTCCTAATAGAAGTGCAATTGATTGCGGTTTCTTGTTGTTTGATCTTCTACGCAAAATGATTTATAATAATGAGAAATTGTGAAAAATAGACATGTTTTTATGAGTAAAAAAATTTTTTTCCTCCATAGTTCTCTTTCAAACAATAGGCATCTTTCAACAAATTTCATAGTAACAAATGACACTATAAAGGAACATAATAAACTTGTCAATATTTATTCATCGAATATTGGAATCTATCTAACTTTTACACTCTTTACCTAATGGTTTTATCATAGTGAAGTCTTTATTCTTAACTTGTTTCTTTATTAACAATAATATCTAAACATTTATGATTAAGAAGAAAAGGATCAACCCTTATGTTTAACATAGTGAAACCATCTGACGCAGCGGAATACGAAGGGAACAATCGCAAGACGTTGATTCGCGCACGAATACCGGCTTGTGATCTTCAAATATCCATTGATTCTGAGAATACCTAGATATTTGGCATCAAAAATCGAAATCTACACAAGATTTACGAAATTTGGGATAAAGAGAGAACACTCTCAAACAATTTCATTCAAAAACAAGATCTTCTTTTATATGCCATAGGGCTTACATATATATAGGCAAGCGTGAAAGTTGCCATAACCGAAAAAAAAGACTAAAACCTATTAAATAATATTAAATAGCATTTAAAAGGAAAAACTAAAACTGACATCCTATTAAAAGACATTAAATCCTATGAAACTGACTCCTATTAAAAGACATTAAATCCTATTAAAAATCCTAATAAATGATACTAAAAATTATTCTTTAGAAATATTAAATGATATTCTAAAGGCATTGACCACATTATTAATTACGAATTTGAGAAATCCAAAAGACATGTAAAGTATGCCACTCCAACATGGATAGTGTAAAATTAAAGGCCGACGGCATATGTTGCAGACATAGGATTTTCCGTCTCTTTATCATATGCTGCATCATCCTCTCCAGGCTGGACAAAATTCGATCTCGAATTTTAATCATGTTATGCAGTAAGTCCTCAACTTGTCTCTTCAACTCTTCATATTTTGTATGGCTCATTTGATGACAAGGACAATTTGGAATGATTGCACTTAGTTCAAGATCGATTTGGTATTGAATGTCTCTCAATGGGGGTAATCCATCTGGCAACTCTTCAAAATACACATCCTGAAACTCCTTTCCAACCATAGTTGCAAATTCAGGTATTGCTACCTCCTCAGTAACCTCCTTACCTACAATAGGCTGAAAATTTTCATCTTCTTCCAAAAATTCTTCCTCATACCCATCATAAAAAATAGGTTTTCCATATCCCTCAACCTTAAACACATCATCATATTTTGTGAAAATCTCTTCTTCATCATTCTCAGTGTCGAAGATAGGTCCTCCATCACACACAGCTTCAAACATAGGTTCTTCATCCTCATAAGTGTCAAAGATAGGTTCTCCATCACAGTAGTCCCCACCAACAGAAGAGAAATCATCATCAAATTCCAAGATATTTGCGTTCATCCCTACTTTCTTACAACTACTATCTTCCTTAACAAAAGAGGAGTAATCATCTGATTCCTCATAACCTACATCATGTATCAAATCAGAATTAGGCATTAGATCAGGATTAGAGTTTCTACCTTTATTCTGATTCACCAAAAGTGCCTCTATCCTTTCTGTGAACTGATCCACCATACAACTCAAGCACCAATCAACTTTTTGCTCGATTCGTCGACCTAAGTCATCATGGCCATAGATTTCATCCACACGTCGCTGGTTTGATTGTCTACGAGACGGCATCATTACTCCTAGAACGAACGCGGCTCTGATACCAACTGACGCAGCGGAATACGAAAGGGAACAATCGCAAGACGTTGATTCGCGCACGAATACCGGCTTGTGATCTTCAAATATCCATTGATTCTGAGAATACCTAGATATTTGGCATCAAAAATCGAAATCTACACAAGATTTACGAAATTTAGGATAAAGAGAGAACACTCTCAAACAATTTCATTCAAAAACAAGATCTTCTTTTATATGCCATAGGGCTTACATATATATAGGCAAGCGTGAAAGTTGCCTAACCGAAAAAAAAGACTAAAACCTATTAAATAATATTAAATAGCATTTAAAAGGAAAACTAAAACTGACATCCTATTAAAAGAAATTAAATCCTATGAAACTGATCCTATTAAAAGACATTAAATCCTATTAAAAATCCTAATAAATGATACTAAAAATTATTCTTTAGAAATATTAAATGATATTCTAAAGGCATTGACCACATTATTAATTACGAATTTGAGAAATCCAAAAGACATGTAAAGTATGCCACTCCAACATGGATAGTGTAAAATTAAAGGCCGACGGCATATGTTGCAGACATAGGATTTTCCGTCTCTTTATCATATGCTGCATCACCATCTCTATTGATAAAAAGAAAGGGTATTAATTGAATTGAAAAGGTAAAGAGAAAATTGCAGAATTACTTCTTCACATAAAATATTTTCTTAGGAATTTCATTATAACTTCCTTAAAGAAAATTTCACCATCAATTTTTTTTCCTAGAGTCTAAAATAACTCTAGATGCTCACTACTCTTTTACATTTCCCACTCCACATTTCTTCATGTATTCTTGCTCCATGATACTTTTGCACCTTCTCAAGATTTGCTCTTTGGTGTTCACCATTCTTATATGATATTCAACTTATGTCATCTTAAGATGAACATCTTTGCACTCAAGGGGATCACATAATTAGGATTTAGTATAAATTTCCTTAGAAAGGATACATCAACTACATTATGTATCACTAACAAACTTAGAGGGAAAGCCAATCTATAAGCTACAATACTCATGAGTTTAGGATCTTAAAAGGCCTAACACACCAAGGCTCCACTTGTCTTGCAGTCTAAACCACACGATTCCTTTAGTAGATGGAATCCTCAATAAAACATGATCTCTTATCTTGAATTCCAAAGGTCAATATAACACTTTTGGTGACATGCTAATTAACCTGCACTTTGCTATGTTTAGTAAATATCAACTCTAGGCTTAATATTTTCCTTTATCCAATCTTATCGTAATGCATAGACAATCCAAAATTCCTTCCTTATATATATATATATATATGTATGTTATAGGTGTCATTTGACTGGTTGCTTGGTAGCTATTATTATAAATAAATTCTATTAGAGGTATAACCAATGTCCTCTAAAGTTAAGTTTGCAAGTTCATAATATATCCTTAAAAAATATGAATCTCTCTCTTTAATTGCACATTCTTTTATGGAAAAAAAGTAGTACCAAAATACAATTTGGTTCCTAAAAGTTTTTTTACGCTCCTTCAAAATTTTATGAGAAAGTAACTATCCTCTTTTAACATAATAAACTTATGTACTTTATACAATCATATTATGATATGTAACAAAGACAATTTCTCCAATGAATAGCCAGTCTTTAGAGTTATAAAATGCATTGATTTGGTAAGTTAGTAAACTATTACCCAGATCAACATGCTTTGTAACTATCTTCGGAGTGCAATCACAAAATCTATAATAGCATACTCTTCTCTCCATTCTAGTAAGAGCAACGATTGCGAATATGTGGCTGGTCTCTAGTAATCAATTTTTAGAAGCTAGTATTTGAGGCACCTCAATATGTATTCTACTACATGTCTCTTTGTGCTAATTTGTTATACATTTTGTACCTCTAAGGTATGTTAAATACCCTGAGTAATGAGCTCTATCAATATTTCCTCTTTAGCTTATAACTTTCAAGCACACACAACTTATTTCTCTTAAATTCCCTTTAAAATCTACCTAAAATCCTCATTCTATATATACATACATATATATATATATTTCTTAATTAATTGCTTTTTTTTTTTTGTATCCTTTCACTACTTTATTACATAGCTTTTGAATGGTCTATAATGTTAAGTTATAACCTCAAATCAGCTAACTTAGCCTCTGTATGACCTTTAGCTTTAATCTATGTATTTGTTCAATCAATTGCTTTTAATTGCTAATTAATGCAACTACATTTCCTTGTTGCTTCCAACTAAGGCATTTGGAACTATATTTACTTTTCTTAAGTCGTATGAGGTCTCTACATATAAGCTTGATTAATTCTAACTACAAATCCTATCTCATATTTAAGTCATTCTAGGTAAAATAAATTTGATGCTCTTGCAACGATATAGATTTTAAATTTCTCCTCTTATAGATATTGTCTTTAAATTTTAAGAACAATTATCACAACTAGTAGTCTAATCATGCGCCAAACAATTCTTTTACTATAACTTTAATTGTATGGAAGTGCATGCAGTCACTCTCCCTTCTTATGTCGACACCTAACTTAAACCCTTCCTATAATCATTGTTGTAAATGGTATACTCTACATTCTACACCGCTATTAGATAATGCTGGAATGTGGATGGTAACCAATCTTTATTTTAATCACTACAAACTCATTTTGTATGTCTTACTCTAATCAAATGTCATCTTTTTTGGAGTCAATCCAATCAAAAGGGTAGCTACCTTGGAATAACCTTCCATAAACCATCTATTGTAGCTCATAAAACCCTAAAACTTTTGATTTTTATAACTATATTAGGTCTGAGCCACTTTAACCAGCATGAATCTTCTCTAAATCTACAATCGCCTTTTCTTTAGTGATTACATGACTCGAAAATGATACTTCAACTTGAACTCACATTTTCTTTTCTTTTCTCCTTTTTAAAAATCAATTTTGCATACAAATGTTTCTCCTTAAGTAGAACTATCCTTAGATGCTCCTCATGCTCCTTTTTACTCTTGAAGAACACTATGACATCGCTTATGAAAACAACATAAAAATTGCATAAAAATCCTGAAAAGACCATATTCATTAAATTTATAAAAGCTAGTTGGGTATTAACGAGTCTAAAAGACATGGCTAATAATGCTTGTAACATGTACAAAAGGATGGCTTCCTTTAGTTTAATCTTAAGTTGACGATTCACACTTGAACCCTTGCAGTTGATCAAATAAATGATCAATTAGCCACACAAGATGAGTTAAGGTTTGGGAATTTTTGGTCCCTCTCTCTCTCTCTTCCTTCATCTTCTCTCTCTCTCTCTCTCTTTTTATTTGTGATAGTTTGTACAAAGCCTCATAATATAAATTAGAGCTCCTTAGGACGATATGTTAAGCCAAATATAATCCTTATCAAGTGATTCCTGTGAGTGGTTCTTTAATTTTACCAATTTTATAGGCACCCATTTATAAAGCCTCTTTGATTAGCCTATGTGTGGTGTTGCATTTGTAGCTATATGCACATGGTATCTCAATATTGGGTTTCAAATTTACCATTTGTGATTTGAAATTTTAGACACATAAAATGCTTAAAGATTTAGAATAAATTTTCTATGGGAGTGAGATTGTAATAGTTTTTGCAATGAACATGCAAAGTAGTATGGAGCGACTAAGAGTGAAGGTAAGGACGAGGAGTAAGCAATCTCAAGTAAGTCAAATATATTAATGACAGGCAAAGGAGTTTTGAAGTATCAACCTATAACTCTTGAATAAAGGTAAATTAATCTTCCTTTGAAGCCTCGTTTAATCCTTGTGAAGCATGATGATGTTTGTCTCAAGTTTTGAGTCTATTAAATGCAACAAGGGATGTTACTAAGTGGGTTGGGTGACCTTATAGGGTTTCATGATGGGTTTTGGGCATCATATTAAAAATCTATAACGTTTCAGGTCATATATGTAACATGATAGGAAAACCCAACCCAACATAAATGTAAAATAAAATTTCAAAAAATTAAGAATATTAATACTTATACACACAGTTGATTACAAATTTCATAATTTCATTTCCATGTTACATTTAGCCAGGCAACCTAGGCCTATGTGTATAGTCACTTTTATTAACTAGTATGTTGTAATTTGCATCCCTATTCATTCACACCACAAACACAAAAAGAAGCCCTAGCTATAGCCCCTACACAGAACAAGTAACACTACACTCATCTTGTCTTGTCCAACGTCTGCCATCCCCCTCATTGGCTTATCCATCTCGGCCTCTCTGCTAATTTGAAGAACCTTGTTGTCTTTCACTTCTACCTTCACTTCCTCTTTCTTGATTCTAGGTAGATCAGTCTTGAACACATCTTGTCCTACGTCCCCTTCTAGTACACACGTGCACTAGCAAAAGGGGAGGTTTCTCTAGGGGCAAAAAGAAAAGTAAAATCCTTAAAAGGATCCTAGACGTCAAGGGAGAAGGAATCAAAGATGCTTTCGCTAGAGCATAATCTAAATGATTTTAGTCCTTTTTTTTTTCCTTTTCTCCATCTATTAGTATAATCTGGTTAAAACAATTTTTTTTTGTTAGATTATCCTTGAATCACTATGATACTTTTTGTAAATAATATAATATAAATAAATGAATTCAAAATGTTGATATTTACATTTTAGATTTTTTGGAGATTAATCTCCTAGTTTTCCCTTCTCTACATTTTTAATTTATCCAAACATATAGTTCTCTCCATCTCTTTCGTTATTAATTTAACAATCAAATGTATACTCAATTTTGATTTAGGTTTTTTGCTCTTTCTTTGGGTATATAGCAAAATAAATGACACTCATTTTCCCCATTTTATGGCAACTTATATCTCATTTTTTAAAATTTCTTATTTAGATTATAATATATGCTATAATTTACGTTTTATTCTTATTGTTGAAATTACACCATTACAATAAAAGAAAAAAAAAATCCAATGGGGTCAGGGGGATCGGGCTTGCAAAAACTCTACAGAGGCGGGTTCTAGGAGCAATGGAAAAAATCCTATAAGGTTTTTCTTGAGTTTTTAGAGGTCCTATAACCAACAAAGTTGGGTTCTAGTTTTACATAATTTGTTTTAAACTTGGTTTGGTTGCATCTCTAAATGAGATGGAACTCTGAGCATTAATAGAGTTGACTATTGATGTTGTTTATTAGACAAGCCTCTCTAAATATAGTAGTTTTCCTTAAGAAATGTTAAAAGCAAATAAGTTAGTCTCATGGTTACTACTTTCAGCTCTTATCTAGATCTCTTCTCCTCCCGCGCCCCCTGCTCGCGCGCCCGCCACCACCCCCCCCCCCCCCTCTTTTTTTTTTTTCTTTTTCCTGCTCTCCTTCGGTGGAAATCTTCCTTAGTTATCTTAAATTGATGGAATTGTCTTCTTAAATTCTATCATTTAACTTAATGAATCAAACCTCGGCCCCCAACCCCCCCAAAAAAAAAAAAAAAAAAAAAACTTAAAGAAATCAAACGTGATTAGGATTTAAGGCTTCAGATCCATTATAGCCCTCCACAGTGGTTATTAGAATGATGGAAAAGACTTTGATGGACTTTGATGGAAAGATAAACGTGATTGTCGAGAAAATGCCAAACAAGATGGACGGGGAAGGAATCTATAAGTTTGTTTTCCTAGACCCACATGATTTCTCTCTTTTCATATCAGCTAAGGCAGCCAACTTTTGTCGATGAATTGGGTTTTTAGTTTATTTTATGATAGGTCATATCAATATTAAAGTATAATGAGTTGATTGGTGATTGCAAATAATTACCTATTGCTAGAATTGTTTTTATTTATCTGTTTAGATTCATTCTGTCATTTAGTGTGACGGTTTTATATTTTTATTGATAACCACCTGTGTCGTGTTCATATTTATATTATCATATCATATTAAAAATTATCTAATAATTTTTTCATACATACCTCAATCAATTAGGGTATGAAAAAAAATCAATAAAATCGAAAAACCGAATCGAAACTGAAAAACTAATATGAAAGATATAGTTATATGGTATGTTAGTTTTGGTTTAAAATTATGCTTTTTATTTTTTTTTCGGTTTTTAGTTTCAGCTTCGGTTTGTAACCACAAAAAACTGATGGTTAATAATTAACCGTTTTAATATTAATAAATATATTTTATATAATTTACATATATATATAATTGCTTTTTAATATATATATATATATAATTCATATATGTTAATATTCCTTGGATTTTGATTGAAACACTATATTTTATTCTATAATTGATAAGAGTTAATGTGGCAATTAATTTAGTTTGATTTTGTTGATGACATATATCCAAAGTCATGTTTTTTTCCCTTTTTCTTAATTTGATTTTCTTTTATTTTTAGTTCTTGTAATATATATATAATAATTAAATAAAAACTCTATAACGAAGGTTAAAAAAAAAGATTTCTTAAAACTATCAATTTATTATGTTAAATAGTTAAAGAACCAAAAACCAAAAAAATTAACCAAAAAAATAATTAATCGTTAAGACGATTAATTGTTTATAATTGACTATTTAAAAATAAAAATATTAAAAAATCAATTATTATAATTATATTTAAAAAATAAGATTATGACCTAATTAATCCAACCATATACACCCCTCTCAACAAGTCTC
The DNA here is from genome assembly GCA_024138025.1 of Combretum micranthum. Classification (NCBI taxonomy): domain Eukaryota; kingdom Viridiplantae; phylum Streptophyta; class Magnoliopsida; order Myrtales; family Combretaceae; genus Combretum; species Combretum micranthum. The sequence continues at coordinate 1,482,738 of JAMXBD010000013.1, read as the reverse complement.
ATCATAAAAGGAAAACAAAAAATCAAATTCATAATCCTTTAAAGTCATGAAGGAATAAAATCCAAAAATCCAGATAAGGATAACAAATTCGTATAGCAGCAATGAACTCGTTTTCCGAGACATGTTTTCATGACCACACACTTTAGTAGAAGGATCAGGCAAAGTCGCATTCTGATGCGATACCACACAAACTTGTATATGTGGTTTTAATTTGAGTTTAGTATCATTTTCAAATCGAATAGATATTGAATTAATATATATATATATATATGATATTAATAAAAAAATAATAATTTTATTTATAAACTAATTAAATCAAATTAATACTAAATCAATTCTAATTCACTATAATTCCGATATAAATAAAAATCTTCTGATCTTAACACACATGAAAATCTTTTAAAATGACTAAAGAAAAATGGAGGTTGAAGACAGATGTATTTGACAAGGATACTTTTTCGTTTTTCCAAATCTTAAAGCTCATTATGACTCCGTCATGGAATTGCTCGCGTCCACATGTTTTTCCTTTCTTTAATTTTTTTTTTGGCCTTTTTCAATTTTCGACACACCGTATATATCGAGTGCTTATTGTCAACTCGTTCTTCATTTCCAAGAAGTCCAAATAATGCGATTTCCGTCATTACCCAAATGCCAAAGATTCCAAACGTTGTAGGATAACCGGCTGGCTTAGGAAAGCTAATCGTCTGATAGCATAGTAATGTTATTTTATTTTAAAGGAAGAGTTACTGGAAAGATAGTCAAATAATTGTTGATATAATATTTTAATTATTTTCACATTATATTTTTATTTTTTAAATGGATATTTGTTAAGAAATAAAAATTAATATAACACTAATTATTTAAGTCATAAACAAACTAATTTGATACTATATAAATATACTATAGATATGTTATAAATAAAGATTTAATATAGATATGATATAAATAAAAATATGAAAACTCAAACTGGCCAAACTAGATATGGATCTCACTCAAAATGGTACCAGGGGAGGGCCAGAATACAGTTCACAACAAGGGGTGTGTCTTTTTCTCAATGGCGTTTTCCTTCGATTTTTAAAAATTTATCGTAACGTCCTGTACTCCAAAGGTATATCAGTTCATTACCCGTCCTTATCCTTTCGTGAGTACACTCAAGGGCCATTAGAAAACTACATTCAATTTGTTTTTTTTGGGTGAAAATTCCCCGGCGGAGAATGAATGGCTGACGTTAAATTCAATTAGAAGATATAAAATTTTAAGTAGATTTAGTAGTTTAAATAGAGAATAAATATTATATATAGTGATGTATATATATGCTGGCACTGGACAGTATGTTAGTATAATTCCTAGTAATATGGTATATTAAATATACAAAATAATCATTTTTTGACGTGTAAGTTTCTTCCTGTATTTAAACATAGTATTATCTTATATTTACACCATTTTAACAACACTTCATTTTCTATTTGCGCTACTCTGATTTTACTTATTCTCTCCATGATATAAATTGGTTGCAAGGGTTCATATTTTCTAGGGTATAATTTTTTTCATTTCTTTAATTAGATTATAAGATACTTAAAAATTAAAATATTTTAAAATAATTCCCAAAATTACGTGAGTTATGAAGCCTAACAAGTAAAAGTGCCACCAGCAAACATACTTATTCCACGAGGATGTGATCTTGCATCTAATTTCAACCATGCAAACACTAGTAGTAGATATGGTTCGAGTTGTTGGCTATTTAAGGAAGGGATAGCATAGATAATATTGAAAATCAAACATGCTTTATATTACTAATTTATCAAAGTTTAGGAAGTATATTCATAACTAATTCAAAGTTTAAAGAATTATTTGTAATTTCCTTAGTTTAACCCACATTTATTTCCTGTGTGCTTTGACTAGAAAATCTGGAAATTTCATGAAGTAGAGAAATATCCAATTAAAATTTGAAAACATGTGCTAAATTAACTCAATTACTCTAATGATTCTAATTTTTTTTTTTGTGGTTTAATAAATGATAACTATATAAAAGTAATTAGTGACATCTTTTATACAAGGTGAAAATTAAAACTAATACTTTATTTTTCTATTAGAAAACTATATATTATACAAGAGGCATGATTTAATAATATATATGTATATATATATATAAATATAATTTGAATAGATGCGCTTTCTATGAAGTATATCCGAAAAGGAACAACGAAAATTACGAAAATGTAAAAGTTAGTGGCTGAAGTGGAACTGTAAATGATCCCATTTCATAGAATCCTTCTCCCAATTCCACATTAAGACTGGCAACACAACCCAGTGAGATGACAAAATTCAAAAGAAGATCACATAGGCAAAGGATCTGGCGCTGATTGTTGTTAAATTCCCCATCAAAAGTACACTCTTTTCTCTTTTTCCCCTTTTCTTTTCCTATGTGATCTTCTTTTGAATTTTGTGCCACTTGTGCTTTTTCGATCAAGTTTGCACCCAGTAAAGTCAGCGTCGGAGTACCCAATAAGATCAAAAGAAGTAAACTTTGGTTACTATAAGCCAATTTTAATAGTACTCGCAAGATACTTGAAGATGCGTTTCACCGCATTTAAGTGAGATTCTTTTGGACAAGATTAAATCGTGCACATAGACATACTGAAAACATAATATCAAGTCTTGATGTAGTTAGATACAACAAGCTACCTATCATGCTTCTATATGTTTTTCATACACATATTTTTGCCACTTTCAGCTTTATCAAGTTTTATGCATGTGCTCATGGTGTGGGCTTAGTTTTGCAATTTTCCATTTTAAATTTTCTTAAAAGTTCTTTGGTATACTTAGATTGATTAATGAATGTGCCATTTTCGGTTTGTTTGACTTGGAGACCAAAAAAGTAATTTAGTTCCTCCATCATACTCATTTCAAATTCACTTTTCATAGAATCAACAAATTCATTTACAAGATGTATACTAGTAGCTCCAAACACAATATCATCTACATAACTTTGCACAATTAAAGTGTTTGATTTGTGATTTTTTATAAATAGTGTTGTGTCAATTTTTCCTCTAGAGAAACCTTTGTTCATTAAGAAGCTACCAGATCTTTCATGCTAAGCTCTAGGAGCTTGCTTAAGTCCATAAAGAGCTTTGTTTAGTTTGTAAACATGATCGGGGAATTCATTATCTTCAAAGCTCGGTGGTTGCTCTACATATACTTCTTCTTTGATGAAGCCATTCAAGGAGGCACTTTTGTCGTCCATTTGAAAAAGTGTAAAGTTTTTAAAAGCCACAAATGCCAAACATATTATAATGGCTTCTAGTCTAGCAACCAGGGCAAAAGTCTCATCAAAATCAATCCCTTCCTCTTGAGTATAACCTTTAGCCACTAATCGAGCTTTGTTCCTAGTTACTATTCTGGTTTCATCAAGTTTATTTCTATAAACCCTTTAGGTTCCAATAACCGGTCTATCATTAGGTTTAGATACTAAATCCCAAACTTCATTCCAAGTGAATTGATTTAATTCTTCTTGGATAGCTTGTATCCAAAAGTTATCTTTCAAAGCTTCATTTGTATTTTTGGGTTCGGTTTGGGATAAGAAAACTAGATTACTTATATTTCTTAGAGATGATCTTGTTTGTATCTTATTTGATGGTTCACCAATGATTAGATCCTTAGGGTGTGATTTTGCATATTTCCACTCCTTGGAAAGATCATGATTCGTTTGTTCATTTGAGTCATCATTTCTATGTGCATCCATTTATTTTGAAGTCTCTTTAATGTGGATGTCATTTTCAAATGAAAATTTGTCTCAATTAGCACATACATCATTCATATCATCAATAGAACATACATGAGCTAGAGGATCATAAAAAACTACATGAATAGACTCTTCTACAACTAAAGTTCTTTTATTAAATACTCTAAAAGCCTTGCTAGTAAGGGAATAGCCAAGAAAAACATCTTCATCACTTTCTGCATCAAATTTAGCTAGTTGATCTTTTCCGTTATTTAAAATATAACATTTAGTGCCAAATGGATGAAATTATGAGATATTAGGTCTTTTATCTTTCCAAAGCTCATAGGAAATTTTCTTAAGAATAGGTCCAATGAACACCCTATTAGATATATAGCATGCGGTATTAGTGGCTTCGGCCCAAAAATATTTAGGTAGAGAATTTTCACATAACATTGTTCTAGCTATTTCCATTAAAGATCTATTTTTTCTTTCCACTAGCCCATTTTGTTGTGGTGTTCTAGGTGCCCAAAAGGTGTGTTCAATTCCAAATTTATCACAAAAATCATTCATTTCATAATTTTCAAATTCTCCCCCATGATCACTTCGAATAGTCATAATGTTGAGACCTTTTTCATTTTGGACTTTCTTACAATATCTAACAAAGACATTGTTTGTTTCCTCTTTAGATGTAAGGAAGAAAGTTCATGTGTATCTTGTGAAATCATCAACAATTACCAAGGCGTATTTCTTCCCACCTAAGCTGAAAGTTTGAGTAGGTCTAAATAAGTCCATATGCAATAATTCAAGTGGCTTAAAAGTGGAAATAGCATCCTTAGATTAAAAAAAAAGTTTTTGTTTGCTTTCCTTGTTGGCATGCTTGACAAATCTTGTTTTTGAAAATTTAATTTTGGGAATCCTTTGATAGGTTCCTTTTTATAAGTTTTGAAATAGTATTCATACTAGCATGCCCCAATTTTCTATGCTACGCCCAACTATCATTATCTTGAGATTATAGACATGTTTCATTTGATTTTTTAAAATCATCTAAATTAATTTTATAAATGTTTTCATGTCTATATCCCTCAGAACAAACTGGGCAATTCTCAATTCTTTCAATAGAGCATTTATTAGCACAAAATGTTACTTTGAAACCATTATCACATAATTGACTAATACTAAGCAAGTTGTGTTTTAAATGATCAACTAATAAGATATTCTTAATAAGAAGATCTTTATTGATGAGAATGTTATCTTCACCAAGTACAGTTGATTTACGATTATCTCCAAAAGTAACATTTCCTTGATCCTTCAAGATTAGAGATGTGAATTTAGATGCGTCTCCGGTCATGTGTCCTGAGCATCAATTATCTAAATACCACTTGTTGTTGTTTCTTGTGAGTTTCTACAAAACAATGAGTTATTGCTTTGTTACCCACATAAGTTTGGGTTCTTTGGGGTTAGTTGTATTGTAGGCTTATCCCTTAGGGACTCAACCTAGCTTTCCTTTATGAACATCATTTCTAATAAGGCATTTATGTGCTATATGTCCAAATCTTCCACAATAGTTACATGTTCTATTTGTTGCTTTCACAAACTAACTTTCGCGTGTCTTATCTTTATTTCTTCTCTTATATCCAATTCCATGTTTGTCTAGTATGTATCTTTTTTGTCCTATTATAGTCTCTAGATTCTTTTCTTCTTATACAAATTTTACCATTGTTTCTTTTGATTCATCTAAGCTAGATTTTAATATGGCATTTCCTATTTTGAGTTCTTCTAGCTCATGCATGAGTTTATCATCACAAAAATCATTCTCATTTTGACTTTGGATTTTTAATTTTCTTATCTTAGTACTTAATGCTTTGTGACCTTTGCATAAATTTTCATTTTCATTCCTTAGCTTACCATTTTCATACCTCAAATTTTCATTATCCTCATCTAGTTTATTAATCTTGGTTTCAAGTTTATTGTATTCATACTTGAAATCATCAAACTCATTTCCAACACTTATCATCATTTCTTTTAAAGCTTTATTTTTCTTTTGCATCTTTACCATTTCCTTGTATAAATCATCATACATAGTGACAAGCTCATCACAAGGAATTTTGGAAGAGTTACTTACCTTATCATCATGTGCCATGAAGCATATATCTTCATTAGAGTCACTAGAGTCTCTATCGCTCCAAGTAGCAATTAAAGCTTCCTTCTTGGGTCCTCTAGATGCCTTCTTAAGTAAAGAGCAATATTGTTGAATATGCCCTGGCTTATGACATTTGAAGCATGTGAGTACTTCGTTTCTCTCCTTTTTACACCTTGAGGAGCTTCCTTCATCGTCGTTTTTCTTTATTTTGTTGTTAAACTTCATGAATTTTCTAAACTTTTTAGCCATGAATGCAAGCTCCTCCTCATCATCATCCTTATCATCACTTGAGTCATTGCTTGTGGCTTTTAAAGCAATGGTTTTGTTGCTTAACTCATCTTCTTGCTTCTTATTAATTAATGAGTCTTAAGGATGCCAAGAAGCTCCTCTTTACTCATTGTATTTAGATCTCTTGCCTCCTCATTTGTAGTTCTTTTGGCTTCCCAATCCTTTGGTAAAGACGTAAGAAGTTTGGAGTTGATGTCCACATTAGTGAAGTTCTTTCCAAGCACACTCAAAGGATTTATAATATTTATGAACCTATTATGCATCTCATGTATGGTTCCATTTGGTTGCATTTTGAATTTTTCAAATTAACCACAAAGAAGACTTATTTTAGTGTCTCTTACTCTATATGTTCCTTCATAGGTTTTTTTCCAATTTATCCCATATTTCTTTTGTGGATTTACATGCACAAATTCTATTAAAATCACTTTCATTCAATCCACAATGTAAAATATTCATAGCTATCTCATTTAAATCTAGTCTTTTCCAATCTTCATCATTATATTCTCTTTCTTCTTTTCCTTCAACCTTAAAAGGACACTTTTTTATAACATTCTAAATTAATCTATTTTGAACTTTCAAGAAGATTTTCATCCTACACTTCTAATAGGGATAGTTTCCCGTATTTAGAAGTGGTGGCCTATTAATAGCTTGTCCTTCTAGAAATCCTAGTGCATTAGATGCCATGATCTTTACTCTAAATACGATTAAGCATAAGAAATTAGAGACATTGCTCTGATACCAAATGAAATTCACCTAATACACTAGGTAAAATACTCAAAAGGGGGTTGAATTGAGTATTTATGCAATTATTTTCAATAACAAAAATTAAGGATTTACCAACCAAACGCAATAAGTTAAATTCACAATGTGTTATGCAATAAATAAAGAGAGTAAGGTAAAGAGAAACAAGCCCGGGATTTTAACGTGGAGGTCGGTCCTCTTCCTAATCTCTATGATCACACCAATGCCTCTTAAGGAGGTCTTCACACTCTTCATTAGTCACAAAATGATCAATGCTCAAATGAGCTACACTTAACCAACAACTCTTGATAAATCCACTAGAGTATTTACAATCTTACATATAACATTTAAGAGTATTACTAACTTTTGTCACTCTCAATTTAAGCAAATTTAAGACCTAAGGACAAATACAATAATATGAGAGAGTACAAGAGTTTGGTAGCAATTTCTAAGCTCAACAACTAGTCTTCATCTACTAGTAATCACGTATAAATAGGCTTCTCATTTGATTTGCTCGTTATGCCTTGAAACGATAAATTTCGTGTGCAATTAATACTATAACGACTATATTTCTGGGCATTACCATCCGAACGGTATCGGGCTTCCTCCCTAGTATCTGGACCATACTTGAAGACCTGTAGGGGAAAACATATACTGATCGTATGAAAAGCATTACCATCCGACTGGTGGTGACAATAATGGCAGATATATGCTCTTGGCTCAAATCAATTTAAATAGCATTAGGACGCTAAGCCTGAAGCATTCGAATAGTAAGGTCTGCAATGACACTTTGTTGGAATGCCATGCAATCTAATGTCCAATTGAATATAATATATATATATATATATATATACTTTGTATTATTCAAGGATTTGTCAAATTTAAACTTTATAATATTTGTCTCATCAAAATTATGCTTTGATTTGATTCAATAATTTCTTGATAAATATCTGTTTAAAAACAATAAAATATGATATCAAAATGGTAAATCAAAAAACAAATGAATCTATTGTATTTGCCTGACGAAAGACGAAGGAGGTTGTAGAACATATTCAGTTATCTTATTTACTTGTATAATGGTAAGGTTGTGATAATTTAATATCTCATTCTATTGGTTTTGTATCTTTAGAAAGAACTTTTTTATTTTGTTTGATTTTTTTCCATTAGTATAATTACAAGTATACATCAATCAAATTATTCGAATTACTCAATCTCGTGGGAAAATGGCTTGTTAACTTTATTTTATAACTTCTATCCTACATGGGATATTGGTATTTTAAATATTATGTTTTTATTGGAGTGTGACTTATTATGGGCTTACATGTGTTAAACAAGTGCCGTCCACCTGGCCCGGTCCGGGGTGGGTTGCGCTGGGTCTCAATTATAAATATTGTTTTTATTTTTGTTGATTTTAAAATTTAAACTCTCAAAATCCTTAATTGTAACATTTCAAATTCCATAACTATAAGTTTTCAAATTCCATAATCGAAATTTTATTTTTCAAAAACCATGTTTTCCTTTAATTTGCTAAAAAAACAGAAAAATTTAATGATTAGAAATTGTCATTCGGTTATTTTGATTTGAAAATTTTTATTTTGTTTTGAACGTTAAGGAAAACGTTTTAGTTTTGCCAAATAGTGAGATTCACGCTTCAAAGGAAAAATTCATTCTTTTATGTTTTTTGAGAGCTTTTCCTTGGTAATTGAAAACTTGCTATTCCAAACCTCTACTATGGGTGCATGTGTTGGAGGTACATTGTGTTAAGCTTGGGGAGCGGCTAACGTTCTTTGATTTGCATCACAGTCATGCCAAGATTTGCTTTTAGGGTAGTGGCTCGTCTATGGCACAGTCCACTTGATTAGTGATTTCTATAGTTTCTTTTATTAATATTACTAACATTCTGAAAGCGAAGTGATAGTTTCTTTCAATTTTAGATCTCTCTAAGTAGAACCTTTGGATGGAACTAATTATAAGCACTAGTCCTAGAAGCTGGTCATTTTCTTCAAGTGATTAGAAATCGACTATACCCTTTTTCATAGATTATCCGAGGGAAGCTCAATCCAGTGATGTGCTAGCCACCCCTATGACTACACCCCGACAAAAAGTCTAAGGGCACTCAAGATGAAATAAAGAAAAAAAATTCAAAAAATATAATAAGATGGTGGGAGACCACTTACTAAATCATTTGTGTAACTCTTTCTTTGATCTATTTATCAACCAGAAATTTGCGAAGATCATTTGAAATACTTGAGAAACAAGATATGGAGCTAATGATGATGGAAAGAAAAAATATTTCATTGGAAAGTGATGGTAATTTCAAATGGTTGATGATAAGCCTATCATGGATCAAGTACATGAATATGAAAATCTTGTAACTAACGTTATCGGTGAAGGTATGAAAATGTGTGAAATTTTGCAGGCAAATGTATTACTGGAAAAGTTTTTACCCTCCTGGAGCCATTACTTAAAATCTATAGGAGATGATTAGTCATATGAGAAATGAAGAAGCTAATAGAATAAAAGATAAGAAAATTTCCTCTTCTTCGCTATTAAAGCTAACATTGTTCATTTTGCTGGTGCCATTATAGACAAGTTCAAGATTAATCATTTTGAAAGAAAATTCAGAAAGGCGGCCGAAAGAAAAAAGATTCAAAAAGGATGATAGAAAAAATTTAAGGAAGCAGATCACTTGCCATGTATGTGGCAAAATTGGCCACAAGGTGTATCAATGCTTCCATAAGAAAAATAAGCATAATCTTTTCAAGAAATCAATGCCTCTTCCTCAACTTGCACCTCAAGCCAACCTTACTGAAAGGAGGAAGTTATTGTTGCTGTGGTGATGGAAGCCAATCAGGTGGAAAACAAAACAAATTGGGTGATTGACACTCGAGCTTCAAAACACTTGTGTGCCAACAAAGAATTATTCCAACAATTAGAAGAGGCAACGGATGAAGAATGTGTCTACATGGGGAACTCCTTTAGTGTAGGATTACTCGATAAAGGGAAAATTACTCTTAAGTTAACATTTAGAAAAATGCTAGCTTTAAACTAGAGCTGGACAAATGGGCTATGGCCCGCGGGCCAGCCCGTTTAACCCACTTTAAAAACGGGTTAGGGCTAGCTTTTTATAGCCCGTTTAAAAGTGGGTTAATTTTACCCAACCCACTTAACCCACGGGCCAAAGTGGGCTAGCCCGCGGGTTAAGTGGGTTGACCCACCAACCCACTTTTATAAAAATAAAATAAATAATTATAGAGTAAATATGTATTAATGAAGGTTATTCTTGAGATTTTTTATACTTGAGATTAAATTTATGTGTTAATTATAACAAAGAATGACAAATTGATGCACATGCACCATAAAATTTTATAAAATATATTATTATTGTTTTAAATGAAATATATTATCTAATAAGTTATTTTATAAAACTTATTTTTATATAAAAAGTAATTAAAATAATAATGAAATTAATCATTAATATATATAATCTTATAAAACTCTCTTTTTTATTATATATATATATATATATCTTATTTAATTAGTATAAATAAGTGTAAATAAGTTAAATGGGTCAACTTGGCCCATTTAACTCACAAAATATGTAAGTAGGTTAAAAGGGTCAAAAAGTGGGCTGGCCCGTTTAACCCACGGGCTAAAGTGGGTTGGGTTAGGGTCAGGTAATTTTGGCCCGTTTTTAAAGTGGGCCAAAATTTTTAGCCTGTTTAACCCACTTGCCCACCTCTACTTTAAACAATGTTTTATATGTGGCCTCCCTATGTAAGAACTTAGTTTTTGGCAGTTTACTTATAAGGCTGGCTTAAAAATTGTGTTTAAGGCTAATAACATTATTATTACTAAAAATGAAGATTTTGTAGGGAGTGGGTATGAAATAATCTAATTCTCAATATATGATAATTTAATATATACAATTTGATTTAATTAAATTATGAAGTTTTATTAAGTGTTTGATTGATGAGAATATCATATATTTGCTTGAAATATAGAAATTGTGATAAATAGTTAGTTAATAAAATATGGAGTGTTGGTATAATATAGTAATAGTAGTGTGTAGCATATATATGTTCTACTTTTTTGAAATATGAAAATTTTATGAATATATTTTAGTTGATATTTTATATATATATATATATATGTTAGAATTTAATGTGTTAGTGTAATTTAATAATTGTGTTGCATTGTATATATTGGAATCAAACCTTGCATTTAAATATAACTCAACCCAAACCCAAACAAAGTAGTATAAATTTAAGCTAAACTAACCCCTAGACAAGCCAAAAACAAAACCTAAAGCCCTCTCTATTTCTTTCAAAAATCTACCTTCAAAGTCAAACTAAAAGGAGATAATATTAACTTTATTATTATTTTTTTTTTATAAATGACACATGCCAAAACAGACCCTAAAAGGCCCTAGAATTAGTTAGACATTCTAAGCATAATTCTCCTACCTTTTTTTTTTTTTTTTTTTTTTTTATCAATTTTCCTTGCTCAAATCACTAAGAATTCTCTTCCATTCATCATCTACAAGTCAAGGTAAGTTTGTATGTCATTTGTGATGATTTATTTTCCTTTTTGTTCCTTGAGTTTCTGTAAAAAAATTGGTCTCTTAGTAGATTACAAGTAGTATTGGTCTGATGAGTTGTTTAAGAAAGCTTTTGGATGCCTGAAGTTGTAGTAAATAGGTTATTATAAGCTCTAAAGTTGTTTTAACTTGAAGTGTTGGAGTTGGATGAGTGGTGTTATGTGTAAGAGTTATTTTGAGTATGCACGAGTTGAAGAATGTTGGAAAGGAAGGAATTAATTCATGTTAATTGATGTCTGAGAGTTTGTTTGATGTTGAGAAGTGGGGTATACACTTGTTTTGTGTTGTTAAGTGCTTGAGACATGTTGTATGATGTTTGTATAGGGCTTAAAGTAAGGTGGGAGTAGTTAAAAGCGTGTAAAATTTGAGTTTGAAATAGGGGAAGTTCAAAAAGTTTCAAACACCCTGTCAAATGGCTTGTTTGGAGGGGTGCTTGAGGAGTTTATGGTCTAAACGGCCCTCGAAACGACTTATGGGAAGGGGCGTTGTACATTATGGAGCTTTTTATGTGTTTATGTTGGGTCCAAATGGCCTGTAGGAAGGGGTGTTGTGCATACTGATTTATTGTTGAGTCTGTCTGCATTTCTACACCGCTGACTTAGGATGTACGCCGTTGGCCTTCTCCTTCTACTTTGCTGGCATTGTGCCGGTGTACATTCAAAATTAAAAAAAATAATTTTTGTTTGAAATACTTTTATTATTTTATATGTTTTTCCTTCATTTTTTCTTAATTTGTGATTAATTAAAAAGTTTATATGAACCTATTGTGAGTATTAATACTAAGGTATGTTATTATATGAGTTGATTTGAGATTAATGAATGTTCAATACTTAGAAACTAATTATGATTATATTCAATTGAGAAATAGTAATATTTGATGTATATATTTGTTTTGAATGTGATACATATATACACACACATTGTATGAGTGATTATGAATTGGAATATGATTGTGAATTAACCATGTTTTATGTGGAATGATTTCTTTAACAGATTCTTGTATTCGACTGAGTTCGAATACTGGACTTTTGCTTGATAAACCTAGTTATCAAGGTACGTAGTAATGTGATTGTTAATTGTTAGATATATATATATATAATATATTTCTAAACCAACTCTAATAAAAGAGGAATTAAAAATTGTTTGAATTGGTTGTGCTTTTTGCCTTTGAATTCGATTAGGGAAGCGACAACCCTTTTAACGCGGTTAACATGTTAGTTTAGACGCTTATGCCACTTAGTCATGATGCAATAACCTTTTTAGTGGCTCGGCAGGTAATTGATAGGGAGTATCGTATCGTTGTACAATTTGCTTACTCTTAAAAAGGATATAATATGGTTTGATTCACGTTTGTGGGGATGATTGAACTAGGTGATATTATTGATTAAGTTAAGTAAAGTTGATAACGGCTGTGAACCTTAGATGAAATTAGTTTTTCTTTATGAGGATATAACAGAGATATAAGTATTTAGGCTACTTATATCAACCCCCTGAGCAGCTGTAGTTACTCGAGACCCCCATATTCCCTAGGATTGAATTTGAAGTTTGAATTCTCCAGTGTTGTATTGTTGAATTAATTAAAGAGAAATAACTTATTATTTGCCTTGCATTAGTTCAGAAGTGTGTGCCATATTATATTGGTTTATGTTACTGTGTACTGGGCTTCTGGCTTACTTTCTCTCTTTTAGGTATTGAAGTTGACGAGTTTTATGATTCCTTAGACTATGGGATGGATATTGAGGACTTTTTAGATAAGTATGATGACTAGGACTCCTGGACCGATCTTGTTGTTTTCTTGAAAAAGGAGACCAACTCAAAGCTTGTTTTGTTTAAAAGTGTAATAGTATAGACATGGCTTATTTATAAGCCTAAGTTGTAATATAAAGTATTTACTTTTCATTATATAGTATGTAATATATGGTTTGTAAACTTTGAGATATCAAGTTAGTGGTATCTATATCTACTCCTTGATGAGTAGTTTTTGTTAAAGCTATGTATTTAAACAGGTTAAACAGACAATTCACATAAACACTCCTTTTCTGGATAACCTTATGTGTAATATATCTGTATATAATACGTGGTTGGGGGCTTGACATGTCATATTTTAATATAGTACATGTTGGGTCTTTACAGAGTACTTAGCCGATGGACTATTTATTCTGAACACTTCTATTGATGTGAATGTTTATGCTTCTGCTTCCGCTTATATTATTGGATCTATTGATTTATGGCATGGTAGATTAGGAAATATAAACTTTGCATCAATTAAAAGATTGAAAAACATGCATTTCATAAAAACTATAGATGATGATAATTACTCTAAATGCCCTATATATGTGGAAGCCAAATTTATTTAAAAAAAAAAAAAAACCTTTCAAACATGTCCTAACTAGAGGTATTGAATTGCTTGAATTAATACATTCGGATCTTGCAAACTTTAGAAACACTGCAAATAAAGGTGGTAAAAGTTATTATATTACCTTTGTTGATGAATTTTCAAGATATACCAAAATTTATCTACTAAAACCAAAGGATGAAGCTGCAGAAATGCTTTTAAAATATAAAGCTGAAGTTGAAAATCAATTGGATAAGAAAATTAAAAGACTCAAGTTTGATAGGAGTGCAAAATATGTAACACATTTTCTTAAAGAATTTTATGAAACAAATGGGATTATACATGAAACTAATGGTCCTTATACTCCATAATAGAATGTCATGGCTAAAAGGAAAAACACAACACTTTAAAGAAATGATGAATGCAATGTTATCAAGTTCTGGTGTGTCTAACAACAAGTGAAGGAAGCCATTCTTTTTGCATGCTATATTCTTAATAGGGTTCCTCACAAAAATTAGATAAAACCCTTTATGAAATGTGGAAAGGTTTTATACCTAACTTAAATTATTTAAAAGTGTGGGAGTGCTTTGGAAAAGTTGTATTACCAGATATTAAAAAGACCAACATTGGACTTAAAACCTTTGATAGTGTGTTTATTGGTTATGCTCACAATAGTGATGCATATAGGTTAGATGACTATACTACTTGTGAATCTAGAAATGCAGATTCATTGAATTAGTGTGCTCACAATAGTGATGCATATAGGTTAGATGACTACACTACTTGTGAATCTAGAAATGCAGATTCATTGAATTAGTGTTTCCATTAAAGAAAAATGAAATTAAGGGCGTTGTTAGTCCATCTAATACTGCTATGTTGCTTGTTTTTATGCCTACTATGAGTGTTGATTCTACTTTAACTGATTATTTGAATGAACTTAGAAGGAGTAAAAGGTGAAAAATAGAAACTTGTTTTGGACCAAATTTTATCACTATATTCATAATTCAAAATAATAATTTTGAAACAATAAATGAAAACTTAGTATCTGCTTATTTAATTGAAGATGATCCTAAAACATTTGAAGAAGTAATGACCTGCATAGATGCTAGTTTTTGGAAAGAAGCCATTAAAAGTGAGATTGACTCTGTAATGACACATCACACTTGGGATTTGGTTAATTTACCTATAGGATGTAAGCCTATTAGGTGCAAATGGATTTTTAGAAAGAAAATGACACAAGATGGATCAAGGGAAAAATTTAAGCCAAGATCGGTAGCTGTAAGTTATAGTCAAAAGAAAGGAATTGACTACTTTGAGACTTACTCTCTTGTAACTAAAATAGCTACCATTAGAACTCTAATTGCCCTTGCTGCTATTCATAACCTAATAATACATCAAATGATGTAAAAACAGCATTTCTAAATGGGGATTTAGAGGAAGAAATATATATGGAGCAACCTAAGGGTTTTGTGATTCCTAGGAAAGAGGATAAGGCGTGTAAACTCAGGAAATCCTTTTATGGTCTTAAACAAGCTCCTAAATAGTGGTACGAAAAATTTAACCAAACTTTAATAACTAATGGATATATTGTGAATACATTTGACTTTTGTGTTTATTCTAAATCCTTTGGATCAAATTATGTAATCATATGTTTATATGTTGATGATATGCTTATTTTTGGCACTACTATAGATATGATAAATGAGACAATATTATTCATATCTTCACATTTTGATATGAAAGACCTAGAAGAAGCTAATCTCATCCTTGGTATCAAAATAAGAAAAAACTAAAAATGGTATTTCCTTGTGTCAATCTCACTATATTGAGAAAATGTTGAAGAAATTTAGTTGTTTTGATGTGGTGCCTATTAGAACACCTTATGATCCTAGTATACATTTAAAGAAAAATAAAAGCCCTAGTGTTTCATAATATGAGTATGCTAAGATCATAGAAAGTGTAATGTTTCTAATGAATTACACAAGACCTAAAATAGCCTATATTGTTAGTAGATTAAGTCGGTACACACATAATCCCAATAATGAGTACTGGAATGAACATCATTGTTTACTTAAATATCTTAAAGGTACTCGCATTTCAATAAATTTTGTGTTGTTTTGGAAGGATATTGTGATGTAAATTGGGTTACTAATAATGATGAAGTTAGCTCGATTAGTGGCTATGTTTTTACTTTAGGTGGAGGTGCCATATCATTGAAATCTACCAAACAAACATGTATAGCTCATTCTACAATGGAATCTGAGTTCATAGCTTTAGAATTAGCTAGACAAGAAGTTGAGTGGTTAAGAAGTTTATTGGAAGATATACCATTGTGGGGAAAATCTTCTATACCTATGTCGATACATTGTGATTCACGAGTAGCATGTAATCAGTAAGAATAATGTCTACAATGGCAAGAGAAGACACATTCGAATAAGATACAGTGCTATCAAATAACTCCTAAAAAATGGAGTGATTTCCTTAGAATAGATAAGAATTGAGAGAAACTCAGCAAATCATCTCATTAAAGGTTTAATAAGGAGAATTGTCCTTGAATCATCAAGGGGAATGGGGCTTAGGCCCATGGATTAAAGTAATATACTAAATACCTATATTGGTCGATTGATGCTGTATCAATCCATAGCCCTATGTTTGGGTATTCCTATTGAGACGGACTTTATTGGTGCGCTCTTTGATTATGATGGATCCATATCCCTTTGTGGTGGTTCATCTTACATGAACTTGATGGATGCCGACCTATAGAGGATAAGTCCAAATGACTCTTCATGGTTTCATTGCCCTATATTGGGTGGTCTAGAGTATGGACTTGATGAAACCACCTACTTGAGTGTGAAGATGGGCTGCCTTCTATGAAAGACTTAGATTGTCTTTCTAGAGCACTTATGAGAACCCAAGGTGTGTGCATGGCCATTAAAAGCACTTAAACTAAACATTGCGGAACAAGAAGAATTAAAAGAATGATATGTGTTATGGGAGTCTCAAACCAAGTTCTTGAAGTTCAAGAGTAATTCACTTCTTTAACTAATTTGTCACCTACTTCACTACACATTAATTCAATCGAAAGACATTAATGCTTAAGTGTACATCTCTTCCTTTGCCTATAAATTGATATTATTATTTTATTTTTCTTTCTTTTCATTCCTATCAAGCTATTTTGTAGGGGATTGTGAGAAAATGACTTGTTGACTTTATTTATAACAACTATCCCACATGAGATATTTGTCTTTCGAATATTGTGTTTTTATTGGAGTGTGACTTATTATGGGCTTAAATGTGTTAAATTAATGTTTTGAAAATGAGACCATACACGTGCATCGCCTAGCCGATTCGAGCCTCAATTATAAATATTGTTTTTATTTCTATTGATTTTAAAATTTAAACTCTCAATATCCTTAACCGAAACATTTTAAATTTCATAATCGAAAGTTTTCAAATTCCATAACCAAAATTTTATTTTTCAGAAACCAACAGTTTCCTTTAATTTTCTAGCTGAAAGAGATAGAAAAATTTAAAGATTAGAAATTGTCATTTAGTTACTTTAATTTGAAAATTTTCAATTTCGTTTGAAGGTTACGAAAAAAAGTTTAGTTTTGCAGAAAAGTGAGATTGGTGCTTCAAAGGAAAAAATTCATTCTTTTGTGTTTTTTGAGAGTTTGTTTTAGGTAATTGAAAACTTGTTGTTCCATACCTTTACCACAAGTGTACATGTTAAAGGCACACTGTGTTAACCTTGGGGAGTGGACGGTGTTCTTCGATTTGCACCACGATCATGCTGGCATTCGTTTTCATGGTAGTGGTTCATTCACAGTATAGTTCACTTGATAAGTGATTTCTACAATTTCTTTTATTAATATTACTAACAAAGCTTGCAATAAAACTTTTTGGTTTTTATCAAGTGCGAAGTTACTTACAAACCTAATTAAGCTCAAGTCAAGTTTAAATTAAGCAATAATTTTATTATTATATTAATATATTTGGCTAAATATTATTATCTAAACTTAAATGAAACTTTTTTTTTTATAGATATATTAAGTTTCAGCAAGTTTAATCAAATTGAATTTAAATTTCGTTATTGTCCCTTTAAATTAGGTTTAAGCTCATAGGTTTAAAGTTAGTCAATTCGAACTCAAGCCAAGTACTAAATTATTTTAGTTTAGCTAATTTAGAACTCTACTCATATAATAATCTATTTAACTAAGCGTGCCGCAGTCTAGGAGATTTGAAAAATTTCACCTAAATAATGCTTTGAAGCAATCGATATGGCTTTTGGCCACAAATTTGACCTTAACAACAAAAACATGATAAACCAGATATCATATCTTCCTTGAGGTGCAATACCATAATATAAATTGCCACAGTAGAGAAAACTACATGTAAACAGACCTATAAATTTGCATCAAATCATAAGCACAAATCACTACATGCATTAAAAAGAAAAAAAGAAAGAACCTGCAACTACAAAAACTATTAGCTTGCTAGAAGTCCATACAAATTTTATATACCCAAAATTTGCAAATTGACATATAATAATATAACTCCCTATAAACCATAACAAAGGGAATATGCAATATCCTAAAATTAAGGAGAGATTAATTGAATGGGAACTTAATAGAAGAAAGGGATTGAGATTGAGAGTACTTTGACTATGCAAGTGCTAAGATGTGATGATTAGGGTTTCACATGATTGAATAATGAAAATGAATGAATGTCAATGATATAGGCCACAATACAAATAGCTTTTAGATAAGTATCTTTTAAGGTCCTATTTTCCTAACATTTCCAATGTTCCCCTTTTTAGATTTTGACACATTAAATTCTGAAATCCAACAAATAAGATTAGACCTCCATTATCTATGTATTCATCCTCTATTAATTTCTTTGATAATCTATTCCTTTTGTTTTATTTTTTTCTTCAATTGTAACTTCTTATTCTTATATTAACTCACAAAAAATACACTTATCTTTACTTATGCAATCAAACGAATATTATTTTATATATTATAATTGCTGCAACAAGTAAGCAAAAACAAAAATAAAGGAAAAATCAATGATTAATCTTCAAGACAATTTATTTACAACTTAGAACTCAAAGTTTGAAAAGTTAAAAATTGTACTAAAAAATTTCATCCCTTTCATCATTTAAAAAGATGTATCTATACGAACTTTTAAGACCCTAGAAATTAAACATGAAAAAAACAAAGTAGAAATTCATATGCCCTTCGATATAGGCCCATATGGATTCATATGCCTCGCGATACTGCCCATATCATAGATTGTGGTGTCTTCTGTTCTCTGTCTTGAATTGTCTCCAGCTTCTATATGACCCCATATGAATCAACATATGGTTCCATGATGTCTTAGAAACTCCCACTGTCTTCCATATGGCCCCATATGAATTCATATTGTCTTCTATATGGCCTATTTGAATCAATTCTTTTTCTTATTAACTCATATATCTAGAAACACAATAATATTTTGGGCTATATATGGACTAGACTAAAGTCATACTAGTTGAAGATGTCATGTCTTGCATTTTCCTTGGAGAATATATTTTCTTAGTACTAAGAGGGGGACTAGACCAGAGTCATATTGGTTGAAGATGTCATATCTTGCATTTTCCTTGGAGAATAGATTTTTTAGGTATTATGTGGAAGGAGTCTGAGTTCATTGATAATGGATTTTATTGACATGTGAAGAACATGTTAATTGGACTATTGAGCATGGATGGTGAAAGAAAAAAAAAAAACCAACCAAACTGAATTTTTTTTTCTTAAGAAATTTGTTTTGAAAATTCTCAATATGAAATAATCTATAAATTTATAACTGGTTTGGAGCAGTAAATCTAATCAATTTACAGACCGAACCAAATCATTTTAGAAAAATATAGTAATATCATATATTTTCTTATGATTTCATTTTGTTATTTGATGAATAATGGTTAATATTAAATTGTTCTTTTTCATAGTTAAGATATATTCTTATGTTAGTAACTTAATTTTGTTTTTCTTAATCTTTTAACTTTGTGGAGTATGAGTTCTATTTATCTAGTTATTACTCTTATTACATGTTAATTATTTAATGTACTTTGTTGGTGGATGGGATTCTTCTTGGTTTTGTACATGATTATGAATTATGGCTTGCTATGTAATAGCTAACAAATATACTTTGTTGGTCAATAACTAAAAAGTAACTGGGTTATTTTATGTAGAACTATGGTTTAAGAATGTGATAGTTTTATGAATTACTTTGTTATGATTTGCAATTTGAACTTCGTGAAGAAATATTTTTTCCTTTTCTTTTTCGTTTCTTAAGCAATGATTCTTTTTCTTTAGAAAGTTATAACAGTTGAATTATATATATAATTATGTATATATACTTCCATTTCATATCGATCTTTCTTTTTTCTTTGCAGTTTTAAACATTTGAATTTTCGCATAAATGTAAAAGATTAGGATAAAATTTATTTATCTAAAAATTTGATTTAATAAGTAATTCAAACTGCAGCAAATTATTATTTCGTGGTTTGGAAAACTTTTAATCCAAATCAAACCCTTATTTAATGGTTTATTTTGGGCTAAAACATTGAACTGTAAATTTGATCAATAATGAATTTTTTTGAAGCAAGCTAACCCATAGTGAGTTGGATTTGCCTACAAACGTGTTTTTTTTAATAAGCAAACCCATGATTGTTTTAAAAAGAAAATGAATAAAAAGCTAGTAAGAAAAAAGTAAATATACGTAAAATATGGATTTAAAAAAAAAAAGAAAAAATAACTTAATTAAACTAAAATAATAAGAAAGTGAAACTTTAATATGAAATAATAATTTTTTATCCTATTTCTATATATATTTTTCAATCTTTATCCATATGTTATCTTATATGTAAATAAGAATTTTTTTTTTAATTTTAATTGAAAATAATATTTACTTTTAATATGATTACATTATAACATTAAATTGGGTAAATTATAAATTCACCTCCTAAACTTTCAATATGCACTTTTGGACCCCCTTAAACTTTCAACATTTGACACAATTAATTACGATTAACATTTCTTAAGTGCACTTTGAGAGTTTAGGAGATAGATTTGCACATAGATAAAAGTTTAGAGGGTAAATCAGCACATAAGAAAAAGTTCGATGAAGTAATTTGCAATTCTTTTTGTTTTGTTTTGTTTTAGAGGAAAATATGGATTGTTCTTAACTGTGTCGATTTTCAAAGGATTAAGGAGTCTAAAAGTGTACTTTGAAAGTTTATAGGGTGAATTTGCATGTAGAAGAATGTTTAGGGGAGTAATCTGTAATTTTTCCTATTAAATTTTTATATATGTAAAAAAAATCTTAGGAAGTTGACCAGCATCACCCGCTAACCCGCACAAGGCGAATTGAGCCAAAATGTTTAGCTTGCTCTATTATGCAGGCTAAGGCAAACTAGCTCACATAATAAAGTAGGTTAGGGCAAATTGACCAGTTGAGCCTTGCACAGTTTTATATGTGGCATCTTCTATTAGCAGGTTGTGTTCATCGTACCTACCTAACTTTGGACACTCATTTGTATAACTTCAATATTTTCCTTTTGGTCCGATGAAATCGACCTAAATGATATAATGTTTGGTTTAAATATTCATTCAATTATTGGAAAATTTTAGATTATAGAGGGTCATGAAATTCCCACTAATAATATATTTCATTATTGTTCTAGACATTCTCTAATTATTGATGAGATTTTTATTGTAATTAAAGTAAAAAAGCATACATATACGATGGATAATTGCATTTTATTAATATTATTCTTAGGTACATAAAAGTGTCTTAACTTATTATGCACAATGACAATAATATCTAAAACCCGAAATCTGATCCAAAATCCCATAAAGTAATCCCCAAAATGGACTGAATTTATATAGATGAAGTCGAGAATGTGCATAAAAAATTTTATGTGATTGGTAAGGTGTCAAACCTCATAAGTTCTACCACACAGCCATAAGACCAGCGATAAAGTTCCGAGTGTGGGGCAGTAACCAAAAGAAGAGGATATGAAAAATATGAATGCTCTAACACATGAGGATAAATAAGATAAGATCTACTGGAAAGAATGTTGGTGTAGCACCCATTGACTGGGAAAAAAAAAAAGGGGGAAGAATGGATGAGATGGCCTACCCAAATGCAAAGATGCGTTTGCTTAACACCTGCTAGACATTGCAACGTTTGTAGACTGCACGTCAGAAGATGGTGGAGGATACCCAAAAAGAAGCGGAGGCAAAAAATGAGGGTAGATTATCATCTTAATACTTTGGAATAATGTCGGCATAACTTACCAAACAATTAAGTATTACGGACTATATGGCTTGAAACATTGCATCATGACAAAATAGGTTCCACATAGCTAATCCCATATAATTGGGAAAAGCTTTGGATAGTATTGTAAAAACTAGAGAGTATGCCAGAGAAAGGAAAAAGGGAGGATACGGCCCAAATGAAAACTTCCCAGGCATTGAAAATAGAAAAATGCTTTGTATTTTAATAAGTTCAATGTAGCCTACAACATTCAGTCAGATAGAAAATCCAAACGCTTAGCCAGTTAGCCTCATATTCAACATCAGATTTCAGTTGTTTTTTTTTTTTATTTTGTTTATTTTAATTTGGTTAATTAATTTATTCATATACCATGAGACTATTCTTGGAGGCATTTCTTAAAGAAAGTATGCCACAATCCTGTCAGTGAATATACATATCCTTGGAAGAATCAGGGTACAACAGATATAGCTTACCATCTGCAGGGGAAAAAAATGATAAAAATAGTTGTTTATCCTCTGGGCTATACAAATAGGCAACTTCTGTTCAGTTCTGTCCAACAGCCTACTTCAAAGATTAGACTTGATAACTAATTTTCAAAAAATGACAAGACCATCTCCTGGCAGCGATATCTTCTTTACCCAATTTAGTCATGAAGCCATCAAATTTCTCTAACCCAATCCTCCTCCAAACACCAAGTACATGTAGGTTTGGTCATAGTTAGGAGAAAACTTCAGTGAGTCACCGCTCTTCCTACTGCAAATGTGCACCGGATGTGTTGACCAGGGATTGCAAATAAAGCAGACAAACTTCAGTCGTCTTGATGAAGGTGATGTTTCAATCCTGGTACACACTCTCCAGGAGCTGAGCAATTCAATCTTGACTTGAGTATCCGTTGAAGAAAGTTTTAAAGGTAGGCCACAGAGAGTTGCCTTGCAACTAACACACTAGCAATCAATTCCCTGGCTGACATGGTTGCACTTCTTCCTATAATTGGAGCTCACACAAAGCATACTTGAATAGGCACCTATGGAAACCAGAGCTTTAGTCTGTTGGCATTCTCAAGATAACTATGATTAAGCCTCCTTAACAAATGAAAGAATGAGGGATATGAAAGAACATCTTGGCAAAGGCCTCATAGACCTATGAAAGACCACAGGAGCTCACTTTTTCCATTTTTTTTTTTTTTTTGGGCCCTGGAGCTCATTGTTTTTACCAAGAGCTTTGCTTGATATTCATGAAAATAAACTACATGTCATGATTTATACTTGCAGGAAATTATAACAGCACCGAGCAGCATTGGCAGAGGTTGTCAATGTCCTACCTATAAAGTTTCAGGTCTCATAAAACCCTCAAAGACATTCAATAATGTAAAGATCCATAATATAATCATTTTCAACAACAAATTTATTCAGCTTTTGCAAAGGATATTTCAGAGAATGTTTTCTATATAGCCAGGATAATAAATAAATGTTCAAATCAATCTCAACAGCCAGGAGTTCATAATTAAAGTGGTAGCAGCAGCAGAAGCTTTAAGATTGAGAACAATAAGGGAGTTAGGATAGGATATGTAAAGTAATAACAAACTGCAGAGATCATCAAAAGCAATCTCCAATAATACCTCCATTAGAAGTTGAACTTGGTAAAACAAAGATCCGTAACTTTAAAAGCTCCACTAGATTGAATCTTATCAAGAATCATAAATCCTCTTATAACTGGAATTGGGTCTGCATAGACATCTTCTTTATGAACATCAGTAAGAACAACGTATTCTTGATGGCTTCTACCGCAAAAGGGAAGAAAAATCTACTTCTAAATTGTTCTTTTGGCTCTGCATAGACTTCTCTACCAACATTACCAACTGCAAGATCATTCTTGCTGGCTTCCATTGCAAACAGGAAGAAGTATCAACTTATAACTTGAAGGTTTTTTTTTTTTGGGTAATTTACTTGCAAGTTGTCTGAACTTCATGAGGATCTGGTAGTCAGTCTGATGACCACAAAGGCCAGTTAGCAGTCTTCAATAACAAGAATTCAGTACCATGGTCAATATTAGGCCAGCTGTGAGTTCAATATGATCCTGTTGTTGCAGACATATCACCGGACAATGGCATTAAGTAAACAATAGGAAATTTGCTTCTCATCTTTGTCACCAGCTTCTTCATCCAGTGGACAAAGCTAGAACGAAATATTTTACCTTTCCACCTCCTGTGGTCAGCGCTGCTCTGGAGTGCTTAATTGATCTTATGTTACAAGTGCCCATTTATGTTTCTTTTCTTTGGGTGTTGAGTCTATCTCATCAAACTGTGCATTTCTGCTAATTATGATTTTTCTGTTGCTTGAAGTAAAATGCTTCCTTTTTACCATAAGATAAAGATGACCATTTATTTCAGCCTCTGCACTCAGTTTATGCATTGAACAAAGTCAAACATTATTATGAAAACACATTCTTTTGTCTATGGATATGCTGATACATAAGACTGAGGTCTGTATCCCTCTCTTTGGAGCTCCATCAGAAGAACTTTCAACATTGAATAAATTATAGCAGACTGAGGATGTGTGTCATCAGCTGCAACAAAAACATGAGTTGTGTTATCAACTGCAATCCAACTTTGACCAGGTACCTTATGAACTCTGTGCTCTTTCATCATGCTCCGTACCTTGAGGGCATCAGCCCAATGGCCAGCACCTGCATGTACATTTGCTAGTAACACATAATAGCCAGAATTTTGAGGGTCCAAGTGAAGTAGTTTTCTTGATGCTACTTCAGCAATATCAACATTGCCATGCATCCTACAGGCTCCCAGTACTGTTCCCCATACACCAGCATCTGCCAAGAATGGCATGCTCTTTATAGTGTCAAAAGCTTTGTCTAAATGGCCAGCTCGCCCAAACAGATCAACCATACATGCATAATGTTCCATCCTTGCTGGAATTCCATACTCTTTGGTCATAACATGGAAGTAATGAGTTCCATCATCAACTTGACCAGAATGGGCACAAGCGGATATTATAGCTAGAAATGTCACATGATCAGGCTGAAGGGAAGCATCTATCATTTCATTAAACAAATTGATAGTCTCTTTAAGAAGACCATGGGAACCATAAGCTGCGATTAGAGTATTCCAAGAAACTTCATTTTTCTCCTTTGCAGTGTCAAATACACGCCTAGCAGTGTCAAGATTTCCACATTTTGCATACATGTCTATCAGTGCACTTTCTCCATAAACATCGTAGCAAGAGGAAGATCTGACCATATAACCATGGACCTCCTTCCCATGATAGATTGCAGGTAAGCTTGCACAGGCTGAAAGAACGGATGATATACTGACACAATCATAATCTTTTCCTGCCATCCCCATTTCCCGGAAGAGATTGATGGCTTGTTCTGGTCTTCCATTCATGGCACAACTTGTGATCATGGTGTTCCAGCAAATGGCATCCTTTTCAGGCATTCTTTGAAAAATTTTACGAGCAAGATCTAATCTACCACACTTTGCATACATGTCTGTTGCAGCACTCCCAAGGTAACAGGTCCATTGTAGCCTATTTCTGATAATGAAACCATGCAATTCCTTTCCTACTTTGAGAGACGTCAAGCCAGCAAAAGCTGGAAAAATACTAGCCAGGGTTACTGAATTCGGAGTAATATTCTTACTAAGTAACTGCCTGAAAATTTTTATAGCACCATGATTCATCCCATTGAGCACATATCCAGATATCATTGTCGAATACATCACTATGTCAGCTACATTACTTTGCTTGAATAACTTCTCTGCCATCTTCACATCCCTGCACTTGAAGTACAAATCAATAAGTGCACCTTTCAAGAACAAATCCAGCTGGATCCCATGCCGTACAATGTAACCATGAACTTCCTTACCTTTCTTTACACTAGTTAATTCACCTATTGATGGAAGAAGGCTAGAAAAAGTCACTGAATCTGGTTTCACCCCAAGATTTGTCATTTCCTTAAACAAATGCAATGGCTCGCTCACAAAACCATTCTGCACATAGCCAGAAATGATCACATTCCAGGTCAATGCTTCAGTTCGAGGCAACGTGCCAAATAGCCGATGAGCCTCATACAAACAGCAGCATTTAGAATACATAGCCAACAAAGTGTTACTAACTAAAGAATCTAAATCAAACCCCAAACAAATGACAAGACTATGTAGCTGGGTGCCTAAATCAATCATTCCCCGCAAGGCACACACCGACAAAATCCCTGCAAATGTAACTGAATTGGGCTCAAGCCCACTTCTCCTCATATCTAAAAACACTCTACCAGCATTTGCATAATCCCCATTCTTCACATAACCATTCAACATCACATTCCATAAAACACAATCTCTTTGCGACATTTTATCAAACAGTAACCTTGCATCATCAATACAACCACTCTCTGCATAAAACTTAATCAATGAACTACCTATAAACATATCTTTCTCAAGTCCCAATAATCTCACCATATCATGAACCAATTTAACACCAGAAACACAACCAAAACCAGTGCAAGACTTAATAACATAAGTAAAAGTATACTTATCAGGACAAACACCACAACCCAACATCTTGAAATAAAACAATAGTGCAAATTCAAAACAACCCATCATTGTTAACCCTCTGATCATCCAATTCCAGTGTTCACAACACAATAAAAGTTCAGTTTGGGAGAACATTTTCTTAGCATCCATGAAACTATTGCAAAGTAAGTACATGCCCAAAAGCTTTGGACCCAGATATCTGTTTTTACTGACTCCATTGACAATGGATTGAGCATGAACTTGTTTACCTCTTTGGAGATCGAAATGGTCGTCACAGGAGTGTAAGAATGATGATAAATGGTTGATTAAAGACTCCTCGTTTGCTGGAGAGAATGGCGGTTTGGTGAAATTGGAGGGAATGGACGTGCAAAAACGTTTGACGTGTTGGAGTATGTTTTTGGTGTTCATAACGAGTTAAAATCAAGTGTTACTTTGAAGAGCATGTCCTAGGAAAGAAACATGGTTAGGCTGGGAAGTGGGATCCAGTGGTTAAGCCGGGAGATCAAATATAATAAAGGCGTTAGTTGGTATAATTAATTATTTAAAATTTAAAATAATTAATTTAATATTTTTTAAATTTTCATAATAAATAATCTACCTTTTATAACTTTTATTTTTATTTAGCCCTGGTTGTTTTAGAAAAAATATATTTTCATGAAAATATTTTTCCTACTTTAATTTATTTGTTAAGTTAAAAAATGTATTTTGTAAATATACGGATTAAGATGTATATATATGCTAATATATGTGTATATATATAATATATGTAGAGTGTCACAGTTTAAGAGTTGAACACTTAATATGAGTGTTCAATTCAAGCAGATAGCGTTGTGCTACAAGTGACATCAATAAGGTTATTTGTTTGGAGAGTAGGTTAACTTTGAAAGCGATTTTAACCTCTTGTAAGCAAACTAGGCAAGACCTGATGTTGCTTTCCTAATAGGGCAACGATAGGCGAAAACCAATTGGAACAATTGAGCATCCCAAACATATAGAGATTGTAGTAAAGCCAATAGGGCACTCCTAAAGAGTAGGATGGGCTCTGAACAGAAAGAGGAGAAGGTTAATTTACCCTTCAGAGTAACAGTAAACGTGATATAAAGGTAGATTGAGCACCCATAGATACTCTACGAAGGGAGAACCTATCTCATAACAAGTGCTATTAGAGCGAGTGTTCCAGCTCTTTTAGGCCACTTAAATGCTACCTAATGTAATTAAAGCGTGGGTAGTTCTTGTTGTCAAGTTGACTTGTGTAGATGAAGCTTAATGAGAGGAGCGGCCACTAGAGATAGCACATCGCTGTTAGAGGATAACCATGTTGCAAGTCATTATCGAAACAAAAATCTGCCTTAATTTTGTTATTAATTTAGCTCGTATGAATGAAACTCAAGAGGAGCTACCACTAGAGAGAGGATGTCATTGTCAAAGGGCAACTATGTCAAGAGTTGAGGTTAAAGCAAGAATTTGTAAATGTTCTTTAGAATTTGCTGGGCAACTTAGCAGGAGGCAATCTCGGAGGATTGAAGAGTTGGTAAAGGTGAGAGGAAGTTTGTGGAATCTTGATGTCCTGGCAAAGTGATCTTGGGTGAAATTGACAACAAGTGGAGAAGGGAGGTGATCTTGTTGGAGTGGGCAGTGACAACAACAATCTACCCTAATCTTGTTGTCGATTTAGCTTGTATGAATGAAACTCAAGAGGAGCAACCACTAGAGAGAGGACATCGCTGCCAGAAGGCAGTTGTGTCACGAGTTAGGGTTGAAGTAAGAATTTGTTAATGTTCTTTAGTGAGCAAATCCTTTTTTTGGGCAACTCAATAAGAGGCAACCTCAAAGGATTGAGGAATGGGTGAGGGCGAGAAGAAGCCTGTGGAAGCCTAATGTCATGGCACGACGATCTTGGGTGGAATTGACAATGAATGGCGAAGGGTAGGTGATCTTGTGGAAGTGGACAATGACAACAAGATTTGCCTCATGATGAGGGTATCATGAATTTAGATGGGGAAAAATGTCACGATCCAAGAGTTAAGAACCTGATGAGAGTGTTCAACTTGGGCATGTAGCATTGCAAGTGGCATTAGTAAGGCGGTTTGATTAGGAAGTGAGTTAACTCTAAAGGTGGGTCTGGCCTCTTGTGAGTAAACTGGTCGAGTGTTGATATCGCTCTCTTGATGAGGCCACGACAAACTAAAATCAATTAAAACAATTGAGCTTTCTAAGGATATGGAGCACTATGACAAAGTTAAGAGGGCGCTCTTAAAGAGTATGATGGACTAGGAATAGACTTAAGAAATCAAGGAAGAGAATGCATGAAAACGTGGACATGCACTAGAAAATACTCAAGAGGAGAGAGGAGGATGAATTGAGTATTTGCCTTAAAATACTCAAACAATTAATTTTAATTCAACAGATCTAATTTTACTTTAATAGCATTAGATTACACACAACAGGTTATAATATGAAAAATTAAAGAAATAGGGATAGAAAATTCGAGTCGAGATTTAACGTGAAGCTTGATCCACTTCCTACTCTTCATGATCCACCGTTGCCTCCAATCGAAGACTTCACCACTACTATATTAATCACCACAAATATACGCTTAAGCTGAGCAAATACATTGCTTTAAATCACATAAGAAATAAAATATTTCATTTCTCTCTCTAGATGCTCACTAACAGATAGCAAATACAAGAGCAGAGCACTAGAATATTTTTCTTTCTCTTTCTAGATTTTTACAAGTTAATGAATAAGAGAACAAGAAAATGACCAATTTTGTTTGTTTGCAAATAAAAGTTGTTTTTCACGTTAGCACTTCTCTATTGTTAAATCTCCCAAGGACAGAGTATATATAGCATTGAAAAATTCAAATGTCCGTTAGAGATCACATCTTTAAGTCGTCAAGCGTTAAATGCACTTCAATGACTCTTGTTGCTACATTGACTCACATTTAAATCGTCGCGCCTTAAGACTTGTCGCGCGTTAAAATGGCGTGCCTCATTTTTGCCTTCGACCAAGTATTTGATAACTTGGACTCCTTCGAGCCTTGAATTCAAGCATGTTGCACCTTAAGACTTGTGGCGCTTTAATGTGTTGTGCCTCAAATTTACCCTCGACCAATACTATGCTTATTTGATCTTGTCGAGTCTTAAACTTTGAACTTGTCGTGCCCCGAATAATGGACTTGTCGAGTCTTTGGCAAACCCCTTGACCAAGGCTGTGTATTTTTTGAACTTGTCTAGTCTTAGTCTTGAATTTGTTGTGTCCTAACCAGTAGACTTGTTAAGCCCTCGATAAACCCCTTGACCACTATCTCTACATTTTTGAACTTGTCGAGTTTTGGTCTTAAGTTTATTGCGCCTTAACTAATTGACTCGTTGACCCCTTGATGTGACCCTTGACTAATGTCTTTGCATTTTTAGGCTTATTGAGCTTCGGTCTTGAGTTTGTCATGCCTTAGTGAATGAAGTAGTCTAGTTTTCAACTTGACCTTCGATTGATACTGTTCATCATTAATTTATTCATGCTAAAACCCTATAGAAGCTTCACAAAGACGCACAACATACACATATATATACTAGCATAATATCCAAAATATGTTTGACTTATTAAGTGCAGTTTACAATATTGAATAGTTAATTGTGCATCATATTGTCTCATCAAAATCTTCATTGAACATATAAGTTTAACAATCTTTCCCTTTTTGATGAGGACAATTATGCACATTTAACTCATTTTCAATGTAGTGTACTCCCCTTTAATTAATCATATAGGTTTCAGAGGAATGTTCTCAAATTTAATTCAAAGACTTGATGCTTAATTCTAGAAAGATGCAAACTTCACTTAATTCATCATTTTCATCCCCTTTGTATTAATTAGCACAAATTTTTGAACTCATAAAAAATATAAAACGCATTTCATGCAGGTTAATTGTGCATACAACATCTCTCTCCCTCTTTGGACTCATAAAAAATAAAACACATTTCGTGCATGTTACTTCAGCAAATCTCCCCTTTAGATTGATAAAAGATAAATGTGAAGACAAAGCATTGATAGCATAATCAAAAGCATACTTCATGCATGTTAATTTGTGCATACAACACTACTCCTTCTTTATACTTAAAAAAATGATAGACTCAAAATATTGTAGATAAGGAGAGATGCATAAACAACATACAGATTCAAATATTCACATAAATCCAATAAGAATCATGTTCAAACATTCAAAACCAGATTTAATCATTAATTTGGCTTGAGCATGCACATAAATAATCATATCATAGATTTTTGCAAACATAATAGATCATAAGCATCATAGAGCAGATATGAACATTTAATAGCTTCTTTTATCCTTAGATCAAGTTCTAGATCATTTGTGCTCCATGATATTTAGTATTCATCTTGCTTGATCATGCCCAATTCTCTTTGTAAGGTGCAAAAACGATTTTCACTAAAGGGTTTTTGTTAAAAATATCAACAATTTGATTGTTTGTATCAACAAATTCTAAGTTGATATCTCTATTTAGAGCATGATCTCTAATGAAATGATGTCTAATTTCGATATGCTTAGTCATTGAGTGTTGAATCGGATTTTTTATTAAGTTTATCCACAATGAATTGGAACATTTTCAATTTTAAACCATAATCAAGCAAAATTTGTTTTATCCATAAAACTTGTGCACAACAACTACCAACAGCTATATACTTAGTTTCAATGGTTGAAAGTGTAATAGAATTTTGCCTTTTTGAGTGCCAAGATATTAAGAAATTTTCAAGTAAGTAGCATGTGCCGCTTGTCCTTTTCTAATCTACTTTGCACCCAGTAAAGTCAGCATAGGAGTATCTAATTAGATCAAAAGAAGTAAACTTTGGATACCATAAGCCAATTTTAATTGTGCCTATAAGATACTTGAAAATGCATTTTGTTGTATTCAAGTGTGATTCTTTTGGATAAGATTGAAATCGTGCACATACACATACAGAGAACATGATATCAAGTTTAAAAGCTATTAAATATAACAAACTACTTATTATACCTATATAAAGCATCTTACAAACATTTTTCCCATTTTCATATTTATCAAGTTTTACATTTGTGCTCATAGGTGTAGGCCTAGATTTGCAATTATCCATTTTAAACCTTTTCAACAAATCTTTGGTATATTTAGATTGATTGATTAATGTTCCATTTTCAGATTGTTTTATTTGAAAACCGAGAAAATAATAAAGTTATCCCATCGTGCTCATTTCAAATTCTTTCTTCATGGATTCCACAAATTCATTTATAAGACTCATATTAGCTTCAAACACAATGTCATCTACAAAGATTTGCATAATCAATGTATCTGATTTGTGATTTTTAATAAATAGATTTGTATCAATTTTTCCTCTAAAAGATCCATTGTTTAAAAAGAAGCTATTAAATCTTTCATACCAAGCTCTAGGAGCTTGCTTTAAACCATAAAAAGCTTTGTTTAATTTAAAAATATAATCGGGGAATTTATTATTCTCAAAACCCGGTGGTTACTCTACATAGACTTCTTCTTTCATAAAATCATTTAAGAAAGCATTTTTGACATCCATTTGAAAACGAGTAAAATTTTTTAATGCTGCAAATGCGAAAAGCATTCTTATAGATTATAGTCTAGCTATGTAGGCAAAGGTCTTATCAAAATCTATGCCTTCTTCTTGATTATATTGTTTAGTGACTAATTTAGCTTTATTTCTTGTTATTATTCTAGATTCATTAAGCTTGTTTTACTCATTTGGTTCCAATAATAGGTCTATTATCAGGTTTAGGAACCAATTTCCAAACTTTAATTTTTGTGAATTGGTTTAATTCTTCTTGCATAACATGCATCTAAAATTCATCTTTTAAACTTCTTCAATATTTTTAAGCTCGGATTGTGATATAAAAATAAGATTACTCACGTTCCTTAAAGATGATTTTATTTGTACTTTATTAGAAGGTTTACCAATAATTAGATCTTTTGGATATGATCTTACATATTTCCATTCATTAGGAAGATCATAATTAGTAGATTCATGCACATCATCCATTTTATGTTCAATATCTTCTTTATTATTATTTTCAAAAGAAAATTTATTCAAATCAGCACAAACAACATCCGTATCATCATTTGAGCATAAATAAGACAAAGAATCATCAAAAGCGACATGTATTGATTATTCTACAACTAATGTTCTTTTATTAAACACTCTATATGCCTTACTTGTTAAAGAATATCCCAAAAAGATTTCTTTATCACTTTTAGCATCAAATTTAGCCAATTGTTCTTTTCCATTGTTTAGAATGTAAGATTTAGTGCCAAATAGATGAAAATAAAATATGTTAGGTGCTTTTCCTTTCCAAAGCTCATAGGAGATTTTCTTGAGAATTGATTTTATGAAAACTCTATTTGATATATAGCAAGCAGTATTTATAGCGTCAACCTGAAAATATTTTGGTAAATTGCTTTCACACAACATGGTTCTAGCCAGTTTAATTAAAGTTCTATTTTTTTTCTTTTGGCTATACTATTTTATTATGGAGTTCCAGGTGCTAAAAAAGTACATCCAATGCCATATTTACTACAAAAATCATATCTTTCATAATTTCTAAATTCTCTCCCATGATCACTTCAAATAGATATAATATTAAGACCTTTTTTATCTTAGAATTTCTTACAACATCTAAAAAATACATGATTTATTTCATCTTTAGATGCAAAAAAGAAAGTCTATGTATATCTAGTGAAGTCATCAACAATAACCAAGGTGTATTTCTTGCCTCCCAAACTTAGAGTATGACTAAGACCAAATAAGTCCATATATAGTTCTAATGGTCTAGAAGTGGAAATAACAACTGTAGACTTAAAAGAAGTCTTAGTTTGCTTTCCTTATTGATAGCTTGACAAATCTTGTTCTTTTGTAAATTTATTTTTTGTAAACCTTTGATAAGATTTTTTTAAACAAATTTTGAAATTATATCCATGCTAGTATGCCCTAATTTTATATGCCATAGGCAACTATTGTTATTTTGGGAATATAGATAAATTTCATTTGATGATTTAAAATCACCAAAATTGATTTTGTTAATATTTCTTTGTCTATATCCTTCAAGATGTGCTTGGTTATTGTCAATTTGTTCAATAAAACATTAAAAGAGACACAATTTAGATAAAGAATTCTGCATCTCTTTCTTAATTTTACAAGGGACACAAATATATACACATATGACTCTAACTATACATGGAAAAAGAGACAAAAAAAGGAAATCTAATTAAGAGGAATATAAAACAATAAATTTGAAAAGAAAAAAATTTGACCAAAAACTTAAATACAATTTGACCAAAATCTTAAGTACAGAAAAAAAATAAAAAAAAACTACTTTCCAAAAAATATTGAGGAATATATTTCCACACTCCCCCTCAAGCTTGGCTATAGATGTTGATGAGACCAAGCTTGCCTTTAAGAAACTCATTAGTCTGTTCTAAAAGTCCTTTTATGAGGAGATCAGCTAGTTGATGAGATGTAGGCACATATTCAACTTTGACAATGTTTCCATCAAGTTTTTCTTTTATAAAATTTCGATCAACCTCCACATGTTTAGTCCTATTATGATGAACAGGGTTGTGAGCTATATTAATTACTGACTCATTATTATCACAATAGAGTAGCATAGGTTCTTCAAATCCAATCTTCAATTCATTCAATACTCTTCTTATCTAAACAAGCTCATAGACTCTATGAGTCATAGCTCTAAACTTAGCTTCTGCACTACTCCTAATAACCACTAATTGTTTTTTGCTATGCCAAGTCATGAGATTTCCCCATAGTAGCTTGTAATAACTAGATATTGATTTGCGATCATCAATTGATCCAGCCCAATCAGCATCCGGGAAAACTTCCACTTTTCAATCATTGGTCTTTGGGAAAAACAAGCCTTTCCTAAGTGTCTACTTCAAGTATCTCACTCACCAAGCTTACTACAAAGGCGATATCTAGCCTTGCATGTGAGAGATAGATGAGCTTTCCAACTAGTCTTTGATATTGTCCTTTATCAACTGACCTTCCTTCAATCATTTTTCCTTTGTTCCCAAGTTCAACAGGTGTTTTGCTTGGCTTGCATCCTAGTATGCCAATTTCTTCTAATAAATCTAAAGTGTGCTTTCTTTGAGTGATAGAAATTCCCTTCTTACTCCTTGCAACTTCCATTCCAAGAAAGTATCTCAGCGCTCCTAGGTCTTTAACTTCAAATATCTTTGCCATGATTTGCTTAACTCTTTCGATTTCCTCTTTATCATTCCCAGTGACAATGATATCATCAACATATACTAAAATAATAGTAATTTTTTCCTTTTCAGCATGCTTAACAAACAGTGTGTGATCAGCTTGTCCCTAGATATAGCTAAATTTCTTGATGACTTTAGAGAAGCTATCGAACCAAGCCCGTGGAAATTATTTTAAATCGTAGAGGACCTTGTTAAGTCTGCAAACAATTTGACACCCTAGATTTTCTTTAAATCCTAGAGGTTAACACATATAAACTTCCTCCTTAAGTTCACCATTTAGGAAAGCATTTTTTTATCAAGTTAATGTAGAGGCCAATCAAAGTGTGCAGCTAAAGATAGAAGAATTCAGACAGTGTTGAGTTTAGCAACAGGAGCAAAGGTCTCAGTGTGGTCAATTTCATATGTTTGAGTAAAGCCTTTGGCCACTAATCGTGCCTTATGTCTTTCAATCAAACCACCAGCCTTATACTTGATAGTGAAAACCCGTTTACAACCTACAATACCTTTTTCTTGTGGCAATTCCACCGAGCTCTAAGTATTTTTTTGTCTAAAGGCATGCATTTCTTCAAGAACAACAACTTTCCACCCGGAGCAAATAGCACCTCTTCAATGGACCTAGGAGTCATAACATTAGACAAACTTGAGGTGAAAGCATGGACTGAAGGGGATAGATTAGAGTAGGATATTAATTTAGAAATAGGGTGATGAGTGCAAGATCTAACATACTTTTTGAAGCATATTGGTATATCTAGATCTATGATAGGACTTAATTTATCTGACTTGTTTGGTGAATGAGACTCTACCATCAGTTCATCCTCTTGACCGTGAGTAGGATTCATGATTTCTTTATTTGTTGGATGCTCTTGTTATTTAGGCATTGAAGATGTTGATTCTTCCCCTCTTTCCAATACTGTTGTATGATCTGGTGAAGTTGGATTAACCATAGGAAGATTAATCTTAGTTGAGTCAGGAATAGAGATATCTCCATCCATATTAACATCAAGTAGAGGCAGGTTAAGTGTATCCCAAGAACAACAAGCTTCATCCTATTTCTCCCCTTAAAGCGAAGTTGGAGAAAAATATGGTGTATTTTCAAAGAATGTGACATCACAAGAAACATATGTTTTTTTGGTCTATAGGCAATAACACTTATATCCTTTTTGGGTTGGAGAATAACCAATGAAAATAGTTTTGATAGTCAGAGGGTCAAGTTTACTGCTACTGTGGTCATAAATATGAAAAAATGTTGTATAACCCAAAGTTTTTAATGGAAGTGTATTGGACTTAGACATTTGCGGGCAGGTTTTTGAGAGTATAGACAAGGGGGTTTCAAAATTGATGGGACGACTTGGCAAACGATTAATAAGATAGGTAGCATTTAGGATAACATCCCCCCACAGGTATTATAGGACATTCATTGTAAACATGAGAGCTTAAGCTATTTCCAACCAATGCCGATTTTTCCTTTCCAATACTCCATTTTGTTGTGGAGTCTCAGCACAAGAGTTTTGATGTTGAATCCCATTTTGTGACAAATAATCACCAAGAATGGAATTGAAATATTCTTTTCCATTGTCAATTCTAAGAAGATGGATTTAGATTTGAAATTAAGTTTGAATCATGCGTATGATCGTCAATGAAAGTAAGAAACCATCTTATAACATGGCGAGTGGTGATCTTTGAAGATCCCCATATGTCACTATGGATCAAGGAGAATGGTGTGGAATGTAGGTAAAGCTTGGGAGGAAAAGACATGTGAGTATGCTAAGCTAATTGACAAATTTCACACTCAAAAGAAACAGGATTTTTGTCATTAAATAGGAATGAAAATTGAGGCTTTAGATATGAAAAACTAAGATAGCCAAGTCTACGATGCCATAACTTATTTCATTAGTACTAGTAAATGACGTAGAAGCAACTCTAAACATAAAAATTGGTTGAAAGAAGCATAGTATTAGTCGAGGGTGAATTTGAGGGGGGACACATTGAAGTACAATAAGTCTTGAGGCATGACATGTTTGAATTCAAGGCTCAATGGAGTCTACATGATCAAAGACTTGGTCGAATGCAAAAATCTTTGAGGCACGATGAGTCTTGAGGCGCAACAATTTAGATATGAGCCGATGCAGCAACACGAGCCGTTGCAACAACGCAAGCCGTTGAAGTGTATTCAATACTTAGTGACTTAAAAACATTATCTCTAACGGACATGTAAATTTTTGAAGGATATATGTACTATATCCTTGGGATATTCAACAGTAGAGAAGTGCTAAAGTGAAAAAGAGCTTTTATTTGCAAACAAACAAAATTACTAATTTTCTTATTCTCTTATTCATTAACTTGTAAACATCCAGAAAGAGAGAAAAATATTTTTTTCCTATGTTCTTGTATTTTCTATATATTAGTAATCATTTAGAGAGAGAAGGGAAATATTTTATTTCTCGTGTGATTTAAATAGGTGTATTTGCTCAGCTTGAGCATTTATTTATGGTGATTAATAAAGTGGTGGTGAAGTCCTCAATTGAAGGTGTTGGTGGATTATGGAGAGTAAGAAATGGATCAAACTCCATGTTAAATCTAGACTCAAATTTCCTATCCCTATCTCTTTAATTTTTCATATTATAACCCACTATGTATTATCTGTTTCTATTAATGTAAAATTATATTTGTTGAGTCAAAATTTATTATTTGAGCATTCTAAGGCAAATACTCAATTCACTACCCCTATTACCTCTTCTTGAGTATTTTCTAGTGCATTTTCATGTTTTCTTTTGGTATCAAAGCCTCGTCTCTATTTGTTCCATGCTTAATCACATATAGAGTAAAATCATGGCATCAAATGCACTAAGGTTTTTAAAGGGGCAAGATATATATA
The DNA here is from genome assembly GCA_024138025.1 of Combretum micranthum. Lineage (NCBI taxonomy): Eukaryota > Viridiplantae > Streptophyta > Magnoliopsida > Myrtales > Combretaceae > Combretum > Combretum micranthum. Next base: position 1,444,888 of record JAMXBD010000013.1, on the reverse strand, counting down.
GACCACCACTTTTAATTTTGGGTAACTAACAATATGAGAAGTACATGATGAAAATTTTTCTTAAAGCTCAAAATAGATTAATTTAGAATATTATAGAAAATGAGCCTTTAAAAATAAAAGAAAAGATTACAATGAAGAAGACTGGAAAAATTATATTTAAATGAAATTTGCATTATGGTCTAAATGAAAACAATTTCAATAGAATATGTAAATGTAAATCTGCTAAAAAAACATGGGATGAATTGGAAAAGACTTATGAAGAAACTTCTAGAGTTCGAGATATAAAAATAAGTTTTTTATGTGGACAATTTGAAAATTATAACATACTTGTAATGAATCTATAGATGAAATGCATAGCAGATTCATTAATATCATAAACTTCTTGAAACTTGGGAAGAATTTTACTAACTGACACATAAATTCGAAACTTCTTAGGCCACTACCCGCGAATTGGGAAGCGAAAAGAACTGTCATGGAAGAAGCATGAGACTTAGGTGCTATGAGCAAAGAAGAACTCCTTAGAGTGTTCAAAATGCATGAACTCGTCAAAAAGCAAGGAGAGGAATCTAACAAGAAAGCTATTACTCTAAAAGATACAAATTATGATTCCAATAATATTGATTATGAAGATGAAAATGAGGAACTTGTCTTGATAACTAAGAAGCTTAAAAAGTTCATAAGGTCCGTCAACAAGACAAAGAGAGTGGATGATGACAACAGTTCATCAAGATACAAAAAGAAGGATATGATAACGTGCTATAAATGTCAAAGGCAAGGACATATCTAACCATGTTGTCCATTTCTCAAAAAGGTATCCAAATGATCTAGAAAAGAAGTACTCATCGCTAGTTGGAGTGATGATGACTTAAGTGACTCAGATGAGAATGTATGGTTCATGGCACTGGACGATAAGGTAAATTCTCCCTCTTCTCCTTCTCATGATGAGTTGTATACCATGTATGATAAAGTATGCTATAAGCTAGAGAAAGTAGAGGAAAAAAAAAACAACATGCTTAAATCTTTAATGATGGAAGTAGGAAAAGAGCTAGAAATTTTTCAAACCAAGCATGAGGAAATTAAATCAGCAAATGAAAAACTGCATGGAGAAGTAAATAGTCTAAAATTGGAAAATAATAAGATGATTAATAAGTGTTAGAAGGTAAAAAGTAAAAATGATGAGTTAAGCAAAATCAATAGTTGAAAATGAATTGCTTGATCTTGAAATTAAAACTATAAATAATAATGTTGAATGCGTAGCACTAGCAGTGAATTCTTTTAAAAACTAAAAGAACTTAAAAATGAAAATATTTTGCTAAAGGCTAGCTTAGATGATTCAAAATCTACTATAGCTAAATTCACAAATGAGAAAAGGAATTTGAACACACTTCTTAGAAATCAAATGTGTCATACGAATGAATATGGAATTGGCTATAATAGAGAAAGTAGCTGTAAGTCCCACAAAACTTGTTTTGTCAAAGTCACTCATTGGACATGCAATTGCTGTGGCAAGTCTAGTCATATTGCACACTATTGCGTAATGAGAAAAAATCATGCATTTTAATTATAAAAGTAAGCTAGTTTAGGTTCCTAACAGAAAGATTCTTGTTCCACCTAATCAAAAAGGACCCAGACTCAAATGGGTACAAAAAAAAATAATACTCTGTTTTGTAGGATTTCAAGTGGAAATAATAAATGGTACTTGAACATCAATTAGTCTAGACACATGATTAGAGAAGCATCCAAGTTCACATCTCTAGACTTGAAAGATCAAGAGAATGTTACCTTTGGAGACAATTGAAAATCAATTGTTCTTTGTGAATGTAACATTTTCGTACTGGTTGATGATTTAAAATATAGTCTGCTTAGTATAAGTCAATTGTGTGATAATGGTTTTAGAGTAATATTTCATACCAATAAATGTTTGTGGAAATATGTTCCTCAACTTTTTTATGAAAGAAGTCTTTTTTTTTTTTCTGCATTTAAGTTTTTGTTAAATTTTTTCTTTTCAAATTTATTGTTTTCTATTCATCTCAATTAGGATTCCTTTTTTATTTCTTTTGCCATGTACAATTAGAGCCATATGTGTATATATTTGTGTACCTTGTAAAATTAACAAAGATATACAGAATTCTTTTATCTAAATTGTGTCTCTTTTATGGTATTAGAGTCAAAGGACTAATTGTCTCTTATGGCTAAAAATGACATTGAAATCCTTTTTGATGATAATACTAGTTCACTCGCATCTAACAAATCTATGGTATGTTCTATGACTCAACATGGTAAACACCACTTAGCCTTAAATTCTTAATCTATCAATCAATATTCAGACCCTTGGATCATCAATTCCAACTCCTTTGATCACATGACAAGTCGTTCTAATCTTTGTCACTCTTATGTCCCTTGTTATAGACATATCACTGTTAAAATTTTTTATGAATCTTTGATACTGGTTGCTGGAATTGGTGACATAAAATTAACTCCAAATCTATTGCTCAAATTGGTTTTTGATGTCCCTACCCTAAAATGCAATATGATCTCTATTAGTAAATTCACATGTGATAATCATTGTGTTGCTAACTTCTTGTCTTCATCTTGTCAATTTTAGGACCTATCATTGAGGAAGACGATCAGTAGTGCTAGGAATCATGATGCTCTTTATTACTTTGATCTTGTCGAGTCTTAGACTTTGAATTCATCATGCCCTGAACAATGGACTTGTTGGGCCCTCGACGAACCTTTCAACCAAGGCTGTGCGTTTTTTGAACTTTTTGAGTCTTAGTCTTGAACTTGTTATGCCCTAACCAGTAGACCAGTCTAGCCTTCAACAGACCCCTCAACTCCTAAATTTGCATTTTTGAACTTATTGAGCTTTGGTCTTAATTTTGTTGTGCCTTGACTAATTGACTCGTTGACCCCTTGACATGACTCTCGACTAATGTCTCTACATTTTTGGGCTTGTCAAGCTTTAGTCTTGAGTTTATCACACGTTCGTGAATGAAATAGTCTAGCTCTTGACTCGATCATTGATTGTACTATTCATCACTAATTTGTTCTTACTAAAAACCTGTAGAAACTCTACAAAGACATATAACACACACACACACACACATACTTGCATAGTATCCATCATTCATTTGACTAATTATGTATAGTTTACAATAATTGAATAGTTAATTGTATATCATATCATCTCATCAAAATTCACATTGAACATACAAGTTCAATAAGGTGGCTCGCCATCCAGAGTAATAATAAACAATAATATAAGGGGTGATCGAGTACCGGATGAGCACTCTAAGAGGGAAGAATCTTTTGTCCCATGACATATAAATAGGCATTTTTATCTGCACATATGGGTTATTATGGAAGTTAAAGCCATATCTAGAATGGTAAATATTACATAAACATATATATATATATATATTTTTTATAAGGAAACAATCTAAGAGTGCAAACCCATGAGAAGATTTGTGTGATGATATGAAGAGAAATATTTATTTGCTTAATTAAGTTTACATCAAAGGTAATAGATGCAACTTACATGAGCAACTTATTGTTAACCAAGAAGTGGGAACAAGCAAAGACCAAACTTATATAACTTAGTTATGGTAAGTTGGTGGAAATTATAGGATTAAACTATTGTTAATCACTTAAGTCGGACATTTGAAAGTTAGGAGTGCTAGAAATTACTTGTCGTCCTAAATGTTTAGCTAATAAATCAAAGTCTATCACCAATGAAAGCTGCAAGAAACACTGGGTGAAAAGAACACAAATTTAGAGCAGAACAAGTAACGTGTACTTTCTGTTTAATTATGACCAAGAAGGAAGGGAAGGAATCAACATGAAGACTAAACTTCCACCACCTGAAAATGGTTAACAAGAAGAAAGATGAGAATTGGAGTAAATAAGTTCCACATATGGAGGGTATATTTATAAATAGTTCTTAAGAAAAAATAAAGAAAAAGTGAAAAAAATTCCTTTGATATAAGATGAACATAATTGCGGTGTCATCATGGTCAAGTATGTGAGTTCTTAAAATCTTGATCAATAACTGATGGAAGAATTCATGCTACTATCACAATTTGGTTAACGTAAAGCTCTTGTGATAATTTGTCCGCTACCTTAAAGATTCTGGTCACCTATAAGGTTAATCAAATAATGAAGAGTTACCTTTCAGAGTATTAGTAGAATTTAGCACTGGGACAGGTAATGTTAGCACCATCATTGTGTTGTTCTTAGACTATCACAACCAATATGGCTACAATTACAACTACAACAATGAACTTTGCAACACTCCCTAGATGTTTCACAATCAAGAACATCATAACTAAAGGATAAGTAAAATTAAGTTTTACCTTCTAAGCAAATTTAATCGAATACTTGGCATGTCTAACATAATCCTCGCTTCTAATGTAACTTCAAGTACTATAGCAACCTACCACTACTAGAATAAAGACACATCGTTGCAACAAATGTAAATCAATAAGAATACAATCGTAGACTCACAGGCCACAACAACAACAATTTCACAATCTTACAAGTTAACTTCACAATCACTACTCAAACACCCCACTATAAGCTCAGAGTTTGGTTTAGGCAAATTGTTTTACACTCTATGGGCTTTACAAATACTTGTTGCTACTGTATGTATAAGCTATACCTAACACACCACCATAAAACAATGCAATATTATCATAACGTTATACATATCGTTGTACAATTACAATACAACATGGATTCTACTCAACGATAGTGTCACTAGTTAAAATCTACATTTAAGCCATTTGTCGAACACCTTATGAATCTAATGAACACTTATTTTTACTATACATGTAGAGATAATCAAAATAACAGTTCACAACGTCACAAAAACACACTTCTCTAAGAATATGGATCAATAGTATAACAAATCTTGCAAAAGTCCCACAATTCCACAATCACATGCACAAGTGCAACTCAACACTAAATGCAATTTGTTATCGAACTAGCACTTTGATAACAATATGATATGCCCTATCTAAGTTACACTATAAAAGGATCAAACTTATTAAGTTTTAGGTTTTGGAAGTTTTAGGGATTTAGCATTTGAATATGAATGACATCAACAACATATGTGATGTTTCATTATTAACTTAGACTACATATTCATACTAAATTGGTACGATTATGATTTAATTTAAGCAGTTTGTTCTCCATAATTTTTGTTAGATTGATAAAAACTTAGGATAAAGGAGAGTTAAAACTCATAATGGTTATACATAAAAGAGAAAGACCAATTAGTCTGTTACGTGATAGGTATTTATATTAAACCCCTTACATGGCAATTTCATAAATAAAGATAACAACTAAAAAATTGAAATAAAAATCGACCACTTGATGATGCACTAGTAAGCTAATCTCAATTACTTTAGTTAGCTAGTGAGATGAGTCTTTCTATGGCTAAGCAAGGGTAGATTGGCATAGGTATTGATGAGTTGACTCAAAAAGTGATACGAATTGATCCTCAACATCTATTGCCAAAGCTTACATCAAAGGAAGTCAAGGGCTAGCTCAAGGGTCCTTGCCAAATTCATGCATGAAAAGGAGAATAGCTTCATTGATTATCGAAATCACATCAAAATTTTAAACCAGATGAGGACTTTGACTTATGAAGATGAGTATAATTCCCTATATGGCTTTGGAATGCATCATTCAAATGGACATGAATCAATTTGAGGAAATTATGAAGAAAATGAAGAAAACAAGTCAATCACGACTGTGATACAAGCCATGGCAAGATTTGTGGCAAATAGTGGCGATCACACCCTTGGTTATGCCTATGATCAATACTGGAGTGAAAAATAGAGGCCATCACGGCTATGATAACGTCCATGATCATTTCTTAAGTAAAGATTCGAGGCGGTCATAACATTGATCATATCTATGATCAATGTTATGCCTCTTGCATAAACTTTTCTTTTGTTAAGTTATGTTATTTACAATTATGCTATTAATGAGGGGTTATATAAATACCTCTCTCTTGTCGTAAACCCTAATCAAGACTTTATTATTCAACATCTTTTGTATTTGTCTTTCATTTGAGAGCCAAATCATTAAGTTCTTATCAATCTATTGTGATTATAGCGAACTTTCAATCTATCTTGTGTGTTATATCAAGAGTGAGAGAGTGTAGCTCGGGTTGCTAACGGTGTATTATATCCAATAGTAATATCATTCATATTCTTTATTTTCTTTGCATTTCAGGATCTAATAACTACAATACCATTTCACATGCTCGACGTGTATCATATTTGGTATCAGAGCTTCGAGTTACGATGAGAGTAAGTGTTGTATAGAAAACCCTCGGTACATTATGCTCATTGTTGAAAATGTAGATCTAGTGTTTGTAGTAGTGGATTAAGTTGTAGAATCTTATGTTGTTGTTGTTACTATCACTACATTAAAGTATTTAAGAAGTTATGATCTTGTATATGGTGTAATACCATGGGTTTGGAATTGTGTATACAAGGTGTTTGATAAAATGCCTAGACTAAGTTTGTAATTCGTAGTAATTCCATTGAGTAGTGATTGTAATTGCATTATGTTGCTTGTTGTATTGAGGGATAATTGTAGCATTGTTACGTTGTTGTGACAATTAGAGTTGCATTTGAAGTAAGGGTGATATTTTCGCACACCAAATGTTTGACAAAATTCCTATGAAGGATACATTTAGTGTTTGCTCATTAGAGATTATGGTTGGTCAGCATTATCATGAGTGTAATCCTAGAATAAGAGTCTTCAAAAAGATAGAGATGAATATATAGAGATTATATGGCTTCATGTCTCCAAGAAAGTATTTGGATTGGGAGTTTCAGGTGACTCGAGTTGTTGAGAAATTTGCATACCCTAGTCGTAAACTGGGGCATGCAATTGCTAAGAAGTTTATAGGATTTACAAGATTATGGTGGTGAAGTGTTATGCTACATTAGAAATTAGGTGGCTTTTGAGAAGACATCATATGGGATCTTATGAGGACGTTAATGAGAAGAGAATATGTTCTACCCTCCTACTAAGATGAGCAATATGAATATTTATTAGAATTAAAGCGGGGACAAATGAGTGTTAAAGAATATGCAAGAGAATATAAGGTCTTTGGGAGATGCTGTGAAGTGGATGGGTCTCAATCAGATACCATTGCTTAATTTGTCAAGGGTCTCAATTTTGATATTGCCATGAGATTGGGTTCTTGTAAATTCCCAAATTTAGAAGAAGCTATCCAAATTGCATTGTTGATGGAGATGTATAGTACTTTCTCTGATATGGTAAAGGAGTTAAAACTACTAAAAAAAATTAATAGCAAGGAACGCTCAAAAGAGCCAAGTAGAGCAAATTGATGTGGTTATGGAAGCAAAAGATGAGATCCTTGAAGATTACGGTAAGAATAAAAGCATAGAAGAAATGGGTGATCAAGATAGTGTGGTATGTTATGTAGAAGTTGAGCCACATTTTTTAGTGTCAAGAGAAGGATCAGATGAGTCACATTTAGACCCTCTATTGCCTAAATTAGTGCCTCTTCCATTTACACTAGAAGCTATAAGTCATTCCAAGTCTTATCATATTCTTGTTCCCTATTTTCATTTGTATTATTTTGATCCACTATTAGGATCGAGAAGTACTCATGAGTATTGTAGTCATTTTTTGCTTGTTGAGATGTTTGAGATATTTATTGACATTTATTAGAGTATTACAGATGATTACATATATTGGAGGAGTGTTGTGATTTGGTGTGATAGTGTTGTGGAGGGGATAGTTGTGTCTAGATGACAAACTACTGAATTTACTCATGTTAGGATGTTTGCAGAAGCGCCATTGGGAATTAATATCTTGTTAGATATGCTTAGTGTCAAATTGGCCCATGATGTGGCATTATCGAGACCACCTATTGCCAATACATCTGTTATACTTGGCATAGCTGGCTATTGGTTTGGTAATGTCTGGTTCAATGTTACCTATCTAATAGAGTTGTGCTTCGTATTAAAGAGTTCTATGGTTCAGGAGAACCACTAAATAAATTACTTATGAAGGTAAACCACCTTTTGTCTCTCTTAACATTGCATGGGAAATATTGTATTGCTAGTAACTATCTGACACTACCCTCCGTTCGAGGAAGCGTCAAGGTGCTTTATTATTACCACAATCAAAAGGGTGTTGATGGAGATGATGATTGGCATGTTAGACTAAAGTTGAGTAAAATAGTTGTGCTTGATTGCCAAGTTGACTTGGAGGACATTTATAGAGTTGTTGAAGTCTTTAGGTATTCGCCTATCCAACTTTCACTATTCTGCACATCTTCTATTAGACAATTTATGGGATTGCATAGTATAGATAGGCATTATGATAATGAAAGGTTTTTAAAAACAAATGAGATGCTTGCTGAAATTTATTAAAGTATCATGGATGTATACCTAATAAGCATAAAACGACCCTTGTTATTCACATTGTTTTGATGTTTATTATATAGATTTCATGTGAATTATCAAAGAAAAGGACACTCATATGGTTACTGTCACGCCTCAAAGGATATCCTAAATATGGCAGTCCGCTGTACACAATATTAAAGCCTAGAAATGACCGCCTCAGTCATGCGAAGGCTTCCATACTATGTACAAGGCGTCTAACACATAGAAGAAATACATTGGAGAGATGCATTTTATATTGATACACTTGAGTAACAATGTAAAGAAAATACAATTTACTATACTTCAGATACAAATCACTATGCTTCATATACGAATTGCTGTATTTCAAAATACAAATCATTAACCCTCAATTACATTCATCCACAGACTTCCTTACATAAACTATTACAAGGAAATCATAAAATCTAGTCAATAACTTCAAGCATTCTTATTCCTTGCCGGAATCCCGAAGTCATTCTCGGCTTCAACCATCATGGTCTCCACTTAGCATTCTTGAGATAACTTGTTCATTTAAACATCTATTGGGGTATAAGCTACACTAGCTTAGTGAGAATTCCCTTAATTCCGTACCATAACAAGCAAGTTATAATCAACCATATGATATGCATGAACAAACACATGAGCAAACAATTATGTATGTGTATCCGGAACCCACACACAGAACGGATTTACGCCCTCCGTATCTTGGGTTAGGAATGGTATTGAAGTCTACATGACCGCTGCTAGTCTCCAAGCCCTCGGCTCATAGCACACGACTCGGCTAGGCTCATTCATGAAATGCATCCACATGCGCCTTAGTACCCATGAATGAGCTCTGATACCGGCCTCGTTATCCAAAACGAGCAATCAGCAGACCATACCGATTGGCCTGCGTAGGAGTAACACGCTACCAAATGCAATATGTCCGATGCGATGCATGACCAATTTAAATTTTTTCTTAGGTCAAAATATTCATACATTCTTTAGAGTGACCAATCAATATCATACATAAACAGAAATAATATGAACAGTACAGTTATCCAATCAAATCGTGGTTTTGATATCTTTAATATTCTTTGGCATACATTCATCACAATCTCATCATATATTCCATCCCCATTCATATCAATTTTTATCTTGTTCCTATACTTCTAATGCAACTAGCTACAAGCATAAACAAGGTAGCAAAATAAGGAGAAGACTCACTCGGCCATTGGATCACCGGTCTTTTAGTAAAAGTAATCTGGTGGTAGGGAATCGTCGATTTCGGGATCACCTAAAAAGGAAGAAATACGCTAATAAGTATTTCAACTCAAATTAATCCAAACGATCTTATACAAACTATCAAATTTGTAATTCTCGTCCTAAGCGGGAATTCCAACTTAAAATGGCCATAACTTGGTCATTTTAACTTGGAATCTCGAAAATTATATATCGATTTCTATCTACTTCGAAAGATCTACCTAATTCTAATACTATTTTCAAGTTTTGAAAACTATAAAGCTTCGAAAAGGTCTGATCAGTTCTGATTAGTAGCAATTTCCAATTCCAAATCCAAAAAATAGTTTTGTAAATGTTTGTAATGTTTCTATTATATAGATTAGCTATACATGCAATATGAATGATTTCCAAACATGAATGACATGAGATGAGCTTAATGTGTGCATGCTTTGGACAATATTTACAAAAAGGAATTTTTAGAAACTTTCTACTTGTAAGACTCAATGGCTATTTACTTTCAAGAAACTAATTTCCTAACTTTGATCATTTCCATTTGTTTTGGATTTATTTCTCAAGAAAATATAATTATCCTTGCTAAAATTGAGTCTTGATTATATCTATTACTTATGACCTTCATTTCTACATAAAAATTTCTATTTTACACTTTGTAACCATGTCTTCAAGTAGAGTTGATTCCAAAATCCGAATTTTATTAAAGTTAGTTTTTTTTAGTGATTCCTTTAAGTAAAAATCATTTGATATTTAGAAAGTTAGGGCTCAACCATACATAACCACTAAGGACTTCACTTTTTCATAAAAATTGGCATTTTACACTTTGCAAATATGTTTTCAAATAGGATTTACTCAAAAATCCGAATTTTAGAAAATCAACTTTTTGAATGATTCTTTTGGGAAAAACTTGTTTAATGCATTAGAATTTAAGACTTTATGGTACCTATTACTTAAGGCCTTCATTCATTACCTAAAACTTTCATTTTGAGCTTAGATAATAGGTGTTCTTATGGCCTTCATTCAAAATTACGAATTTCACAAATTGACTACTAACTCAAAATTTCCCATCTTGATTCTATTTCTTCTTTTACACATTAATCTTATCAAAACTCATTTCAACTTGTAAAAATCACTACTTAATGATGCCTATTACCTATACCCTTCATTTTTCACATAAAACATGAGTTTTGGAGTTGATAAATGGGTTTTCAAAATTGGTCTTGGTTGAGATCCGAATTTACAAAATTTATTTTTGGTCATATCTTTTGATAAAATCTATCTAAGCTTATAAAAATCCATTCCTTACATATCCCTTCTTAAGAGCCTTTCATTTCTTAAATAAAAACTTCATTTTTGGGTTGGAAAACATGTTTTTAAAATATGCCTTGGCCAAAATCCGAAAATGAGATTTTTATTTTGAAAATAACTTTTGAAAATCACCTTTGATTCTTGTAAAAAGAAGTTTTGATGATATACATACATTAAGCCTTCATTATCTTAAGTAAAAATTACATTTTGACGCTTGGAAAGTGGTTTTTAAATAGGGGTCTTGCCAAAATACGAATTTCACAATTTTTGTTTGAGTCCAAAACCAAGATCTACACTTAATATGAACATAAATCTAAAAGAAACCCATGATAGTAAATTATAAACTCATAAATCTAAACTTTACTCATCAAAATCACTCATTTATGTTATCTATACCCTAAGCCCTTCATTTTAAATGAAAAATACACATTTTGAAGTTGAAAAATAACTTTTCTAAATATGGTTCTTTTTTCATCCGAATTTTTAAAAATGATTTTTGTTGAAAATAAAATAGATCTTGAGTTTTCTAAAACATTCCTACTATCATCATGCTATTACAAGTTATCCATGAATATAAAACAAAGTCTAATGCATTTTATGAACTCCAAACACTAGATCTAGTTTACTATACTAGTTTTGAATGTATGAACACATGTGAATGAGGAATATATGCATAAATCATTAGCAATAACAAAAATAATAACTCGAATAACAAGATCTATGGCATAAACGAAAATCAAAGCTACAAAAAGTTAGATTTACAAAATATAACTACTTTAAACAAGAAAATGAGAATGATACAAGAGAAAAATCATAGAGAAATGGAGTGTTTCATTTTGGCATCATCATCCTTAGCTTTTAAGCTAATGGAATGTCATTTGATGTATGAAACTCTCACTATACTTTACCTATATCACATATAGAAGCTTTGAGAAGAAGATTTGCTTAAAAATCTTCAAGAAATATGGGTGGGAGCTAATAAAAGAATTGGGGGCAGCTTGTGTTTTTGAAGAAACAAGAACAAAATGAAGAAGAAAAGAGAGGAAAAAGAGAGAGAAAAGGTTAAGGAATGAAAAAGGGAAGTGTGGGACAAAGTGTGGAAAGATTGAAGTGAAAAGGAAGTGATATGTGTAAGGTGTATTTCAAGGTATGAGTTGCAAGAGTACTTTCTTAATAAAATAAAATAAAATAAAATTAGAAAATTTATTCCAAATATTTGTAGCAGATTTTCATAATTAAAATTTAATAATTATTTGAATTATTTTAGTCTTTTAACAAATATGTTATCAGTATAATCAAAATACGCAAATATGGGCTATAAATGATATTTTTATAACCCGAAAAATTCTAAGAAATTATTTTATGAAAATAAAAATATTTTTAAAATATTTTTTAATTATTAAATTAATTTATTTTATTTTTAGTATCGGGTCTTAAACAGAATCTGATCCCGTAAAAGCCCGAACTAACTATAGTTTAGAAAAACAAAATTTTCTATAATATATAAAATATTTATCTAAAAATATAAGGCTTTATAAGAATAATAAAATTATGTAATGAAATAAAAGTGAATAGTGCAAAAGACTAAATAATTACCGGTAGTAATGAAAATACGATAAAAAGATTATAACTGTAACTTTTATAACCCGAAAAATTCTATAACTGATATATTTGGAAATCTTATAAAATTACGAGTCTAATGATACTAATGGTATATTTTTTATATCTCGAGCCCCGGGACAAGCTTTTCGAAGTCTGTATCCGAACGGGTACGAAATAGGTCAAAAATTTACCAATATGATATTTTAAAACAAACTTATATTACTACGAGCTATTCTACATATTTAAACTACACCTTGGCCTCTAGGGTTAAGGGCACTAGATTGCCTGACTTAAGTTATTGTATTCCGGTTAGGGTTTCCGAGTGATTTTTCCTGTTTAGATCCTTGGCAATTTAGAAACTGATATTTTATATTATACAACATATTTGATTTGAGAAATTTATCTTAGATTTTATTTTTGTAAGTATTTAATATCTTTTAACGTTTTCGGAATTATTGAATTAAGTTTCATTTTCGAAGGTTAATCGTTATTTTCTTTTTAATAATTTGTTTTTGGGTTCTCTATTACCCGATTTTATAAGTCGGAGTTAAATATAGAATTTGTCGTACGTAGTAGTTTTGGAATTGAAGTATGTTGAGTTCTTATTTTGTTTTTAAGGTTTCTTATTTTCCTCAAGATTAAGAGATTTCTAGATTCGTTCGTGATTTAGGACTAGTCAAAGTTTGGTTTTAATTTGGAGTGATTTTTAGGGTTTATTTTCGAAGTCCATCGTAGAATTATTTACTGTAATTTTCTGGGGCTTACATTTACAATATTAATTTTAGGAATTAAGGAAGATGTTGAGCATTATGAAGATATTTGGATAAGTTAAGGGAGATTTTAATGAAGAAATAGGCAAAGTGAAGATTTACGACATACATGACCATTCTACGCAAGTCGTGTAGAATACTGGTGTAGAAGGTGAAAAGTGAGCAGTAATCAATTTCAAAGTGCATAAGGAGGCTATATAAGCTGTGCAACATGCTTATGTAGAAGCTGAGAAGAGATCAGAAGCAATTTTCATTGTACATGACTACCCTGCACAGGTTGTGCTCGGGGGTTGGTGACCTTAATTTTTCACTGTTTTCCAATTTGCATCCTGCATAACCTTCTTGTACAACCGTGGAGGATGCCCAGGCAGAAAACATTTTGCCATTTTCTATAAATAGTAGCCATTGCTCGTCTCTTTGGAGACTTATCTTTATTCTTAGGAACCCTAAAGATAAAATTACGAGTTTCAAGAGGACAAATGCCAGAGCATCATTGAAGATCACAAAACTTTGTTTAAGAGAATTATTTTACATCATATTTATGTTCTATTCTTCCAAATTTCATGTTATGATTGTAAAATCTATGGAAGAGTAGATTTCTTTACCCTAAGTCTTGTGAAACCCTATATCTATGTGCTAAATCTATTTTATTAATGAAAGTTTATGTTCTTGAGTTTGTTCATGCATTCTTTACTATTCTTTTGATTAATTTGTGGCTAAAATTGATTGCATGTTTGATTTCTTTTAGACATAAAGAGATTTCATCTAATAGAATAGATCTACATGAATAGAAAAGTTAGAATATGGATGTAGGCATAGACCGCATAAACTTTCTACATAAAGATTGAATCTTTGCGAGGAATCTTGAACTATAATGCAATCTTATATGTAATTAAAGATGGAAGACATTTTCATTAATTATGTAGGATTAGAATTCAATTATCTTGAAAGAGAAGTCGATGAAATTAGGGATTTTTGCAATTTAAGATATAAACGATCTATTAATCAATCTTTTATTATAAGAAATTAAGGTTTAGGGGGGATCAAGATGAGGTGTATCATTTTGTGATTGTATCATCTTAAGAAGACACATAATAATTGTTAGGGTTATTAGTTAGATAAGTAGTAGTCATAATATCATATCAATTATTAGGTTAAATAGTAGAGAAATAATAATATTGTTACTTGATATCCAGATCCTAGAGAATGATACCCGTAGTAATTCTATCCTGCAATCGATAGATGTGCTATCTTAGAGCTTGTCTTAAGATTTCTATTGGGTTTTGTTATTTATTATTTGATATGACTAATACACTCTTATCAATACCTATATTGGAATAGTGTTTTATATGCCAGAGATCTTATTGTGGAGAGAGCCATGATATACAGAGCATCGACCGCTGAGTCAATCTTTGATATCAACCTTTTGGGTTGATCTCTAATGGAGTGTATGATATCTCATTTTTATTGTTCTAGAGTAGCAGGAAGCTTGGTATTAATGAATTCACCCACTGATGATGTGTTTATTTCCTCTCTTCTGAGTGAATATCACATTTATGTTTCAATGAATGAGTACTACATGTATGGGAGAACTTTATGTTGTGTTAGAAAAGAAGATTCATGTATGCTTTGGTTAGAAGCATACAAATGGGATCCAAGATGGAATGGAGGAAAGGCAAATTTTCAATGAGTTCCATTGAATTTTCGGAAGATTTGCATACTCTTATCATTGTTGTAGCCGTGATTCTTCCAGAGGAGCATGCCAGACAATATAGAATGTTTTTCAGGTATGATATTTATCTTTCCTTATTAGTAAATGGGTCTTTAGAAAAGGTCTTAGTTCAAAATTGTTGGTCATCTATCGAGGTGATAGCTTGTTTACCGGTTACACTTGAATGCAATGCTATTAATGACTGTGTGCTATAAGATGATGTTGTTTGTTTTGTTGAAGATAACTTGAGGAAGGAGCATCCGTATGAAAATATTTCTTCGATTATGTATGTAGACATGTGTCGGTTTAGTGGAGGATTTGTGTGGTTTGATGAATGGAGACAACTTGAACTGTTTGGATTGGGTCTTCACTTGATAATGATGGCATGTGATTTTCCAAGTGAACCCAATGTTGGTGAATTCCTCCACTTAGTGAGAACATGTGCAAATCCTTGTTTCTGTTGAAGTCTTGCGCTACAAAGAGGTGTTATTATATTGTCATAGCTAGGATTGTACATATACAAACTATACTTCACTACTTTTCAATTGGTGAGTATCTTTCATGGAGTGAAGATCGTATTTGTGGGAGCAAAAAACAACTTTCACTCGAGATAATTGAGTGTTTTACTAACTCTATGATGAGTGATTCTTGTTTGGTCGGTGATTTGGAGTATATGTTCATCTTGTTACTAGGTATCTATGCTGATAGGATGCATGATTACCTTCCATTTACTAGGTGAGGATTTTATGCTAATGGTAGCATGATGTTGAATCATATGTTAAGACATTAAAAGGATGATATTTCCTATTGTCAGTGACAATAACATAAATGGTGTAGAATGGTTTCTGTTGTATCTGTATGAATTGCATTGTTTGAGAACATATGAGCTTTTATACTCCTTGGACAAAGAATATACACTATGTTTGAGTATGACTAAGGATCTTGTGAGTAAAGTTCTCAATGTTGCTAAGGGATGGAAAGGGGTTGTGAACATGAAAATTTATTGCAATGTTTTGTAGGGGAACTATGAAGTTTATTGTGCCATTATTACCCTTGCAAGGGTTAAAGTCAATGTGGAGATCAAGGAAAAGAGGAGTGGATGAACATTTTTTAACCAAAAATTAGGAATGAGAAAGTCTTGATTTATGTACCAAGCTTCTTCAATGCAAAAAAAGTGAGCGAGCTATTCATGAGAGAAAAGTGTGGAGTGTTGAGAGGCAAAATCTCAAACATGAGTGTAAAAGAATTTCTCAAGAGAGTTCAAACACAATTGTGAGGAAAACACTTATTCTTATTATATTAACTCTTTTGTGCAGATACACTCACATTCTTTGGAATTTGTTATCTTGATTTTGAATGCAGGCTATAACATAGAGATTTTCTACCCATTAGATTCGAGGGTGAGTCTTCAATACCTCTAGAGTAATGATAAGAATTGATCCCTAACATCTATTGCTAAAGCTCACATCAAAGTAAATCAAGGACTAACTGAAGGGATCTTTGCCAAACCCACACATGAAAAGGAGAATTGCTTCATTGACTATCATGATCACATTGAAAGTTTAAACAAGATGAGGATTTGGACTTACGAAGAAGAGTATAATTTCCTATATGTCATTGGAATGCATTACTCCAATGGATATGAATCAATTTGTAGAAATTTAGAAGGAAATTATGAAGAAAATGAAGTAAACAAGTCAATCACAATCGTGGTACAAGTCGTAGCAAGTTTCGGAGCAAACATTGGCGTCAAGTCTTCCGCATTGCCCGTGATCAGCTTATCACGGCCTTGATCAGGCTTGTAATCAATGTTTTTCCTCTTGCATGAATTTTCCTTTTGTTAAGTTGTGTTATCTACAATTATGCCATTAATTAGGGGTTATATAAATACCCTCTTTCTTGTTGTAAACCTTAATCAAGACTTCATTATTCAACATCCTTTGTATTTATCTTTCATTTAACAGCCAAAACGTTGAGTTCTTATCAATCTATTATGATTGTGACAAATAATTCCTCAATCTATCTTGTGTGTCATATCAAAAGCGAGAGAGTGTATCTTCGGTTGCTAATATCCTTTATTTTCTTTGCATTTCAAGATGTAATCACTACAACACTATTTCACATGCTTGGCATGCATCAAAAAGCCAGTCCAAGAAACTATTCTTTATCTTAAAGTAGAGAAATTGGTTAATTGCTTAAAGTTGAACTAGTAAGACGGTTAATGCTATCATCGAATAATTCTCCAACTAAATTGATCCCTTATGTTGAATTACAAGAATTTGTTGAATTGTTTAAACTAACATGACCTACCATCCCAATGTTTAATAAATTATTAACACTAAAAATATAACTATCATGCAAATAGAAGGAATTAACAAGAGATGATTCTTTTTGTTCTAATTGATTTGCTAAGACCCTAATTGTAGGGTTCTATATTCTTCTACTTTGAGCTTTCAGAATTAGACTCATGGTCTAATTCATATCATTATCTTTGAGATCTTGTTGCCCTAATGACAAATCATTTAGAAGGCTAATCATCTTAGTATCAGCCGTCACCTTAGATCTTATCCATAGCCTCCTCCCATGCTATTTGCCGCTTCCTCAAATTGCAAACTTTCTTAGCAGTTGAACAATAGAATTAAAATGCATGCTATATTTTTGTTTTGTTGGAATCCATTAGTTTCTTCATGTATATTCACATCATAATTTTTTATAGTAAAGAGGTTTCATATATTATGTAAATTAATTTCAGTATTCATATTTAAAATGTGTAATTATCTTAAATGTTATCATTTTTTTTCATATAATAGGGGGTTTTGGACTTTACACACTTTTTTGTTTCTTAAAATTACTTGTACACCCCTAGCCATATAATATTACATTCAAGTCAATCTAAAGAAACTTAAAAGGATTTTATTTGTGGATTTTATTAGAATTTAGTAAAACATGTAGTAATTTGTGATTATAAATAGTTATTTGGATAAAGTAATAATTATGCACGATAATATAAATATATTATATTACATTAAGTCAATGCATCTTTATTTGAATTCCATAATTTTTCATTAATTATCTTTAATTAATATATAGATAAGAAGTAGTGATAAAAAAATCAATAATGAGTTAAAACTTACACCTAAATCTTTTTATGACCATATAAAAGACAAATAGATCTATCGATACTAATAGTATAGATCGAGAGCACGAGTATCGTTTCCACAAGGACTAGTCAATACTAATACTTATTGTTTTTTCATTGTCCAACCTATAGAAAAAAAAAAAAAGAGTGAGCAAGGTAGAATATTACTATTATAATTAAAGTAATGCAAGTCAATTAAAAGATAGTCTAAATTACGAAAGTCGTTTAGATTTTAAATCCACACTAGGTGCTATGTGATTACACTAAAGATAATTGTGATATTATTGTTGATACTCTTAAACAGTAGAGCTTCCTAAAGTAATTTAATTTCTCTTTCAAGACTACTGAAATCTTATCCCCGATTAATTATTTGGAATTTCTTCCTAATTAAAACCCCTAAGATAACATTATAGATCTAGAATCCTCTGTTAGGTTTGACCATAATCCCGAAGATTTATGTCATCCTTATTTTTAAGATCTTATGCAACTCCTTCTAATTGTGTACATCTAGTCATACAAATAATCTTTCAATTAATTTGCATGAACATCAAATCAAGACTTAATAGTTCGAACCATTAACTTAAGATAATCAGTAAACACAACACAGTTGAATTCAAGAAATCAAACAATATGTTAAAATCAATGAAGAACAAAATCACATATTTAACCTAGGGTTAATAGGAAAATCACACCTCCATAGGAAAAGTATTCATAATCTAAAAAGATAGGCAATCAAGCATAACCTACAAAACAATTTGGAATTAAAGCACATATTGGCTTGTTAAGACAATAACCTAGATAATATTCTAGTAAATTTGTACAAATACGGGGATTATCTTGTTGTCTTAGAATCTTGCCTTATTAGATGCTCTTTAAGCTTCAAAAGAGGAAATTTCCTTTACTCAAAAGAGAGATGTTGAGATTTTGAGGAATAGGAAAGTCTTATGTTCTTATTGAGCAACCTAAGGCTTTGATTAGGAAAGTGAATCATTCAAGAAAAAACAGTTATTAGAGTTCTTATTTGTAAGAAGTGGAGCCTCTAAACTTTTCAATTTTATTCGTAGGTGTCTTTTTCCTTCAAGTCTAAGAAGGTAATTTTCCAGTTTTAAGTTGTTTCCTAAAATATTCTCACTGTTGAAACGACATGGCTAGGATAAGTTGTGTGTTGGGTCATGTCCCTAAGAAATCCATAAGTTTAAAAGTGAGATGACACAGACAAGTTGTGTCTTTGGGCCATGTAAGTTGCTGTGGCTAACTTCCAAAATGACCTGACTTAGGATAAGTTGTGTCTCTATGTAATGTCTCATTAAAATTCAATTTTTCTTCCTTTTGCATGCTTTCCTTGCATAACTTGGGGACATTGTCACGCCCCAAAGGGTACCCTAAACGCGACAGTCCACCACACGCAATACTTAAACTTAAGTATGACCACCTTAGTCATCCCATAAGTTTACATATCGAGTGTAAGGTATACTTTCACAACTTTTAGGATCACACTTTGATTCGAGTAGTCTTAAGAAAGCATACATAGCATTAAGAATATAAATCACATCAAGATAAACAGTTAACTTTACAAAAGCCAAGGGGGCATACCCCCGCCAAAATAATAGGAGTCTACATCGTTTAGCTCCATTTACAAATATATGAATCTACATTAAAGAGATTTTTCTAGAAGTCCACGCCTACACTAGGTCCCGACTTCCTCAAAAGCTCTTTAATTCCATGTGATAAACCTGCACATAATGTCCTCTCGGAACATCCAAAAATAGGAACGCTGCAACAAAAACTGTTGGGGTATAAGCTAATGCTTAGTGAGATTCATTTTCTTCAAGTAACATGCCCGACCAAGCTAAAATATCTATACAAGCAAGTTATAATTAAGCAACCATATGAATGCACAAGCATATGAGCAACAAGCATATGACTTTCCGGTAGTCATAAGTGAATGAATTTACGCCCTCCATTCGGGGTTTGGGGTAGTTCATAAGTCATGCAACTACAATTCCAAGTTGGTCCATAAGACATGCAACCATAGTCCCAATCTTAAGTGGGGTGGTCCATAAGACATGCAACCACAATTTTTAATGTTGGTCCATAAGTCATGCAACCATAGTTTCATTATTTGAATGGGGTGGTCCATAAGTCATGCAACCCTAGTCCCCTTCATTAAAGACCCGCTGCCTCCCAAATACACCTTTGTCCCACCAAAGGCATACTCGACAATGATATGTGACTCATTACGTGATATGCATGTACAATTATTCATATAATCATGGTATATTAATTAGATAATTTAAAAGTGACCATACAAATTTCAGACATTCCAAATCTATACTAGCTCATACAAGATTATTGCAACAAAGCTTGCCTCGATATACTTATCGTTCATTCATGCAAGTTTAGATCACCATTCAATCACAATTTTATCTTTTCCTAAGTTTAATGCCACTACTACTACAAGCACATCCAATGAGCATAATTAATTGAGAAATGAACTCACTTGTCCATGAAGTGAAAATCCACTAGTCGTAATAGTCCTCGGGAAGTGGTAACCCGTCCTCCAATTCACCTAGGTACAAAGAATACCCTCAATGAGTATCTCTCAAGAAGTTCTATTAAACTTAACAATTTTATTTACTAAGTTCGTCAATTTCCGTCTAGGTTGAATCCTTAACTTAAAAAGGTCATATCTAACTCATTTTAACTCGGAATTTAGCTTATAATATACCGATTTATACCTACTTCGAAAGAGCTATCCATTTCTAAAGTTAATTCAAACATTTAAGGTCATTTAAGGGTCGGAAACGTACTGTACAGTAGGGTTGCGAAAATTCCAGATTTGAGCCTTTGTGAAAAATTGCCATATCTACTCTATTTAACTACTTAGGTTAACTCATATTAGTCCTAAACTTGCAAGGAGATCCTCTAAACAAAATTAAGAGATTACATACTTATCTAATCCCAAACATAATGTTCAAAAGAAACTTCTAAGAATCCATATTCATAAAACCGAAATTCACAAGTTGAAACTCATTGTCTTGTTTTGAGTAATTCCTTTACTAAAACTCACTTAGTTCAATGAAAATAATTTTTCCTATATTATGTATCATCAAAGCATTCCATTTTCAATATAAAATACTTGTTTTGAGATCAAAAAGAAGGTTTTCAAAATTGGTCTCCTCATAATTACGAATTTCCACTTTGAAATTTACAATGAAAACAAGACCTAGATTTTGTCTTCTACAAAGCACTTGATTTAAGCAATACCTTTTAGGAAAACTCATTTAAACTTATGAAAATCCATTCCTTAAGATATCTATCAAGAGCCCTTATATTTTTGTCTAAATCTTCATTTTAAAGTTGATTGATGGGTTCCAAAAATAGGTCTTGGTCTTGATCCGAATTTTCATAAATTTATTTGGACATATCTCTTGAGAAAATTCATCAAAACTCATGGAAAACAACCCATTACATATTATATCTCAAGAACCCTTCATTTCTTGAATAAAATCCTCATTTGTGAGTTGGAAAACATGTTTTTATTTTGGATCTTTGTCTTGATCCGAAAATACAATTTTTGTTTTTGAAAATAAACTTTGAAAATCAACTTTGATTCTTGTAAGATGAAGCCTTGATGATATACATCCATCAAACCTTCATTTTCTTAACAAAAGCTTCCATTTTAAGACTTGAAAGAGGGTTTTTAAAATAGGGCATTGACAAGTTACGAATTTTTCTTTTTCATTCCAACTTGAATCTAAGATCTACTCAATATATAACCATGAAAGCATAAGAAAAACTTAGTAGTAGGCCTTAAACTTCTAGATCTACACATAAACATAACTAAAGCTTGATAAAACTCTAGATCTACAAGCTATCACAAAAACAAGAAGATAAACAAGCCTTCCATATAACAAGAATACTAAGAACAAAAGAGGTCATCATCTAGAGGAGTGTTTCACTTCTTGGCATCATCATCCATAGCCTTTTAAGCTTGTGGAATGTCCTTTGATGCATGAAACATCCATGGTATCATCCTAGAACATCTTATAAGAGCAAAAAGGGAAAGATTACCTCAAATATTTGCAAGAAATATATGTGGAAGCAAGAAAGAAAAATGGGGACAGCTTGTTTGTGAAGAAGACAAGCCAAGAAGAAGAGAAAAGAGAGGGAAAAAGAGAGAGGAAAAAATGTAGGGTTTGTAAAGGTGAAAGAGGAAAGGAATGAGATGTTTAAATAGAGATAAATGTGTGTTAAATAATTTTTTAAAAAAAACAAAACCACAGCTGCATGGAGGAGGGGCTGGTCGTGATTTTGAGTGTGGGGGAGTGTGTGTGGTTTGATTCCAATTTGTATTTTTGAAAGTGTAACAAGTTGCATCCATTTCTAACTTAAAATAGACTTTAAAATATCAAATAAATAATTAAAAATAATGAAAAGTGGCTAATTTTATGGGGAATGGGCAGCTGCAATTTTGGGAAATGGAAGTGTAAGAAAAAGCAAAAGAAGACATAATAATGTGTAGTAATGATAATGTATGTGTACTTGAGATATGAGTGGTTAAAGTGGCTTTTTGAATAAGAAAATATATAAAATAAATTAAGAAAAATATTTTTATTTAAGTGGCAGAATTTTTATGATTTAAATAAAATAATCAATTAAATTATTTTTAGAAATTTAACAATTAAGTTACCGGTAAGAGTAAAATAAGCTTATATGAGCTATAACTGATATTTTTAGAATCCGAAAAATTATAAACTTGATATTTTTGAAATCCTTATAAAAATACGAGTCTAAAAATATTAAAGATATATTTTTAATTTTCCAAGCCCCGGGACACGCTTCCCAAAGCAGTATCCAAATGGGTTCGAAATAAGCCGAAAATGAACCAATCTGATATTTTTAATAATTCAAATATTATTACGGACTATTCTAAACACTTTAATTATTTTTCGACTCCTCGATTTACGAGCTCGGGTTTACAGGACCTAAATTGTAAGGTTTTACTCAAGATCGGTTGACTTAAGGTCTCTAGTAGACTTTCCGGCTTAAGGTTTAGGGCTTAAAAAACGGGGGTTTACAGACATGGTCATGTCTTTCTCATGTTGACTGCAAATTGCTTCCACACTTCATTATTTAGGCCCAAAATGCTTCCTTGAAAGCATAATTTAATGATTTTAACTGCTAAATTCATAATAATTATCAATAAAATAAAGTATATTTTAACATTTGAAAATCATGAATAAATTAAGTTTATTAGTCCTTTTTTCTCTCCATTTTTACCTTCTAATTATATTTGAGTATATCATCTTTTCAAGTCAATCTATTTTAGGCTATTTGTGTATAAGTTCTTTCTTTCTTTTAAACTATTAGTTGTGTATATAATTTGATATGGTTTATTTTATGACATAAATTTTATAATGTTATTAGCATGTTCATGTCAACTAGTACCTTATATATAAAATTATAAATTAAATTAATTGAGCAGCAATAATCTCGCTACATGGCTACATAAGAAATATGAGATAATTTTTTATTTACAATGTTCTAAAAAAATTTACACAAATATCAAGAAGAGAAAATTAATTATCAAAAATATATATCACATGTATCAATTGCAAATAGTAAAGTATTATAATGGTATATCGCATTTAATACATGCGAGATATATTAAAATTAAATGTTGTAACAAATATGATACTCATGAAAGGTATATATCATATTTAATACATGAGGCATCCATTAGAAATACACTATCGAATGTAATAAATGCAATACTGTGATGATGTTAATGTAATTATTTTTATATGATAAGTATTTTAATAAATTTTTATTAAATAATGGTAAACATGAACATCAAATTCACATGAAGAAATATGCTTACGTAAGGACTAAATGTCAACATATAACTCCTAAGATAAAGCCAGACATAAGAGCCATGTGCTGTCGCTTATATTCACAAGCGGTGATTTTTTGCTAAAATGAAATATGTGGTAGTGAGTCTCGTTACGTTAATTTACTTGGTGATGCTATATACATATATACATATAATGAACTATGCAACTAAATAATTGGGATAGACTCACAGATGAATTGATTTATTTATTTATTTTTTATGTTATTGGGGCTTTTTTTTTTCTTTTTCAACTTTGAGACACTATGTAAAATTAGACATAATCATGTTCGGTTCCAAATTAGGAACTAAACTAGAAATGCCATAAATGATTCTAGAATAGGAACTAGACCGGTCGGTTAGTTCTAGAACCGGTTAAGGAACTGTCTTTTTTTTTACTAATAGATAGTTCTTTGGCCTATTTCCATTGAAAAAAAAATGAAAATTAGAGAAACAAATTAAAAATTTAATATTAAATGTATAATTATTAATATGTAAACTATTTCAAATGAATAGTAAAATTTATTACCTATTCACAATATTTAATATGTCATTATTAAAAACACAATTAAATATAACTTAAAATAATATATTATTGAATTTATATAAACTTGTCCTAAAAGAAAAATTAATTTCCTTAATATCGTTAGACTAATTTTTTGTATTGTAATTTTCTTTTTATTCTTTAAAATATTTTGTAACATCATATTACTAACTACACTTGACATTAGATGTACTTATATATAAATAAATGCGCATTTCAAACAATTTTTTTAAAATTAGTTAAATAATTGAACATTTTTAGATCTCATAATTATTTTGAGTTTAAAATTTAATTTATTAAAAACTAAAATTTATTTATTTTTTAACTTTTACTTAAAAAAAGGCGGTTTTGTTGTTCTAAAATAGGAACCAGGAATCATTGGTTTCATAGAATCAAACCGGAATCGTGAGAGATGGTTTTGGTTTTGGTTCCTTAAATTCAAGATCTAGAACCAAAGGTTCTAATTCTGATTTGGTTCTGGAATCGTGCCTATATCTACCTAAAATCACTACTATATATACATATTAATTTTATATTTGATGCTCCAAGATATTGAGTATTATACTCAATCAATCTAACTTTTTACTCATCAAAAGTACCATCTTTCTTTAACTAACTTGTAGTCTTTGATTAATAAGTTTGTCATGTCATTATGTAAAGATACTAAATTTGATTGTTTAGGGTACCCGGTAATAATAATTACTTAAATAAGGTCAAATTGAAAATAATTACCAACACATAGCTTTAAAATCGTGATTTATACACGAGATATACAAAATTTATACATCATACA
Source organism: Combretum micranthum (assembly GCA_024138025.1). Lineage (NCBI taxonomy): Eukaryota > Viridiplantae > Streptophyta > Magnoliopsida > Myrtales > Combretaceae > Combretum > Combretum micranthum. The sequence goes on along the minus strand of JAMXBD010000013.1, from coordinate 1,419,457 downwards.
TATATCGCGATTAAAAAATATGATATTTATATGTATAATATATGAATTTGCGTTTAGTAGTAGCGATTTCCATCTATTAAAAGCAAACAGTAGCATGGCAAAATGAAAGGCAAAAAAGCAACACAAACTCAAAAGGCAAGCAACCATTAAAAAAAAAAGTGAATAGTAAGCCTAAAAGCACATAGTGCCAACAAGCAAACCTAAAAGCAAATAGTAAGCTCAAAAGTAAATAGTACCAAAAGGCAATAAAAAATTTAAGGAGATTCGAACCGCAATCTTTCTCTTACATGCAAGATCACTTACCAACTAAGCTACAAATTGCTTATAGTCAAATGCTATATCGGAATGATTAAAACTGAGTTAGCAACTATAGGCAAACATGATATCGTGTGTTTTAAATGCTATTTACATGTAAATTTTACATATCTTGTGTTAAGAACGCAATTTTGCAATGTAATTTGGTAATTTTTTTCATATCAACTATATATTGGTAATTTTTTATTATAGTAATGGTAGACATATGTTTCATTTATTGAGATATTTTTGGCAATTTTTCTCCACTTATATATATATATATATATGGATAGATATATATGTATCTAAGTCCTAAGGTTTTCAAAAAATAGAGACTCAAAACCACTTTTGAAAGCGAGATTTTTCTATCAAGAAACACGAGAGAGTTTGAGAGATTGGATAATCTTGAATATCTCTCATCTTTGTACACTTTTCTTCAATATTGATCATTCTCTTTCTCTTGCCTATGGATTTTTTCACTCCTATAGAAGTTTTTTCCATGTAAATCTCCAGTGCTATTTTCTCTTTCTCTATCCTTTTTTATTTAATCATTTTATGCTATTGGTTATTACTAATCTTTAAACCTATTGATCTTAACAAACTGGTGTCAGAGCAAGGGTTGTTCAAATATTAAGGTTTTCTATTTAAAGACTAGATTTTTATTCAATTCTAAAATCAATGACATCAATAAATTTGATATAAAGAAGTTTGACGGTAATTCCAATTTTAATTGTAGCAAGTGAGAATGTTGGCCATATTGATATAACATAGATTGAAAAAGGCTTTGGGAAAGAAGCCAAATTCAATGGAGAATGATGCATAGGCTAAGATTGATGAGATGTTATTATCCGCTATTCAATTATGTCTGTTTAATAATGTCTTGTAGAAGGTGTTGTTTGAGAAGAGTGCTGCTAGATTATGATTAAAATTAGAGAATTTGTATTTGACTAAATCTTTGGCAAATCGATTGATTTTGAAGGAAAGGCTTTATCCCCTTGTATGCAAGAAGGTGCTTCTCTTAAGGGGCATATTGCCGAGTTCACCACCATTATAAACAATTTGAAGAATATTAGCATTAAGTTGGAGGATAAGATCAATGGTTTGCTTTTGTTGTGTTTTCTATCTCAATCGTATAAGACGTCTTTCTTGAGACATGGTGTATATGGTCATGATACTCTCATGTTTGATGATGTGAAAGACAACTTATTAAGCAAAAATGAACTTACTTAGTTCAATCAGTGGTTCCTCTAAGAATAGTGCCTTGATGTCACGATGTAGAGAGCAGAACATGAAAGACTCAAGTAATAGAAACAGGACTTAATCTAAGTTGAAGGAAAGAAAGATCATGTTTGTTTGCATAAGAAATCCTTTTATGGACTTGAGCAATCTCTTAAGTAATGGTATAGATGTTTTGATGGTTTTATCAAGAGTATTGGGTTTTTAAGGAGTAGCTTTGACATTTGTCTTTATCTTCAGAAGCTCTCCAATGGATCTCACACATATATGTAATGGTTTGTATTTGTCCCGGTTTGGTATATGTTGTTAGTGTCATAGGCTTTAATAATTGTGCTTTATTTATCATATTTTATATGATATTTTATTGATCTACTAAAAAAAAAGGATACTTATTGAATGAATTATTCATTTCAGGGCTAAATGTGGAGTAATTGAGCTTTTTAAAGGATTGATGATGAAACAAGCAAAAGTTTGAAGCTTTTAATGCAAAGTTAGAAGTACACTACAAGGAATACACGACCAGTGTACAATCATCAGAGCACAAAGCCAGGAAAAATTGAGTTTCCAAGGTATACAACCCAAGTACATGAGTATTATACGTCAAGATTGTGTACGATTAATAAGCGAAGAATTTTCGCATTGTTCCAGTGTACATGACCCATATACACAAGCCACGTAAGGGGGTCATGTACATTTGATAGACTATAAATAGCTTTGTTTTATTGTTTTGAGGAGGTTATAATCTGTATTTCATTCCTAAGCCCTAAAAGATGTATCTTGGAGAGCTTTTCAAGGGAGAATTGTGGCATAAACAAGTAGAGTTATGAACGATTATTTTCAAGGGCTTAATTTATCATGCTATCTCTAAACTCTTTTAGATTTTCTACTTTTGTTGTTTATTTCATGGAAAAATGGATTTTGTATGACTTAGGTTTTGTGAAACCTTAAACCATGTATTGATTTTCTATTGATTAACGAAAAGTTGATGTCTTGAGTTTAATCATGTGATATTATTGCTTTTGTGATAATTTTTGGCCAAGATTATTGCATGTTTGATTTTTATTAGTTAGAAAGACATTTCAACTAATAAGACAGATCATCGATGAATAAAGAATTTGCATGTTTCACCTAGATATAAGGAGATTTCAAATTTTTACAATAAATATCTAATCTTTATTATAGGGTTCATAAATTTCATGCCATTTTACATTGGCGTTAGTGAAGGAAGACATTCTCACTATCTCATGTAGGCTTTGGAATCAATTAACTTGAAGAGAGTAATTGGTTTAGTTAAGAACCTTGCAGTTCAAGACTTAGCCAACCATTAATTATTGGGGCATCGTTTGTGAATTGAATTAAAAAACCAAAAAAAGCACTCATATAATTAATTAAGGTATTTTAGCTATTAGTTTAATCATAATTAGTAAATTAGAATTAGTATAATCATCTTGGCAAGTTAGGCTATAAAGTAGTAAAAGGGAAATACTAGTACTTGCCTATAGATCCTTGAGGACGACACCCAAGATTAATTTTATAGTGCAAGATAAGTACGCTTGCCTTTACTAGATCGTAGGATTACAATAGGTTTTATTTATTATTCTTAATACGATCGAAAGAGAAGACATCATCGATATATGACTAATCTTAGTAAACTTCGTTCGCATGAAATAAAATGGATATTGAGATATCTTAAGGGGACGAGTGATGTAAGTTTGGAGTTTGAGTAAAAGGCCAGCGTTTTGACAGGATATGTTGATTCTGATTTTGCTGGAGATTTAGATAAAAGACGATCTCTTACAAGTTATGTTTTCTCATTAGGAGGCTAAGCTATAAGTAGGAAAGCGTCATTGCAACCAACTGTAGCTTTGTCTACTATTGAGATTGAGTATATGGCAGTGACTAAAGCAGTTAAGGAGGGTTTATGGTTGAAGGGTTTATTGTCTAAGTTCAGATCCTTGGGTGATAGCACTATTATATATTGTGCTAGCCAAGGTGCTATACATATCACCAAGGATCCCATGCATCATTAGCATACTAAACACATCGATGTGCACTATGATTTTATTTGGGATATTGTGAGCAAGGTGATATTTAGGTGAAGAAGATTAGCGTCCATAATAATCTAGTAGATATATTGACGAAGACATTTCCAAGTGACAAGTTGAGTTTATGTCTGGACTTGGTTTCTATTTCAAAGATATTAATATAGGTTGTGGTGGTATATTTGGCAAGTGACGACTTGTTGTTTCTATGTTGCTTTGATCTTTATTTTCTATTTGCATAGTTTACTCATTTTTTATGTATTCATGAGAGTTTATTGCCTATTGTTGTGTTTTAGGTAGAGTTATACCTTAGGGTCGTAAGGCAAAAAGGTGGTGATTTGTTGAGATATTTTGCCAGTTTTGCCTCACTTATATATGTGTATGTATCTAAGTCCTAAGGTTCTCATAAGGGAGACACTCAAAAACATTTTTGAGAGACTTTTGTAACAAGAAAAACTTGAGAGTTTGAGATATTAAGCAATCTTGAATATCTTTCATCTTTGTATACTTTTGTTCAATAGTGATCATTTTCTTTTACTTGCATGTGGATTTTTCGCTCCTATTGGAGTTTTTCTCATATAAATCTTTGGTGCTGTTTTCTCTTTCCCTATATTTTATATTATACTATTGATTATTACTAATCTTTAACCCTATTGATCCTAACAAGTTTAATTACATATAATATTTAATAAATTTAAATTTTAGATGTAAAATATAACAATTAAAAATTAAATGTATATAATATTTAGTAATTTAAAACCTTAAATATGATATATAAACCAAAAAGCGAAATTCGTATGATAATTTTAATATTATTATATATATTTTGCTATTACAGAGAGAAGGATGATTCAAACCTAGTACTTCTCTGGCAAAAAGAAAAAAAAGAGGTACTTCTTATTTGAGAGATTAGGGAAGGCGTCGGTTGCTATTAGATTATAGTGCCATTGATAATATTATTTCTTTTTTAAGTTCTATAATTTTCGCATTGGAGTGAGATGGACTGCAAATCCGATTTTTGTTGGATATTCGATAATGCTTGGTTTTATATCCTAAATTAAACATCACATGGGACATGAACAATATAAAATAAGTCTCTCTTCTCACATAAAAATTAAATGAGAGGGCTTTTTTTTTTTTTTTGCACCCTAAATATGGACTTCAAATAATGGACGGGAAGGACTTGCAGCTTCTTTTCCACATAGATGCGGATCATATAAAATAAAAGAGCATTTATTGATTCTAAACTAGAAGTCAAGTTATAATTAATATGTTGCATGTGGGAGGAGTTATAACGTCGCCATTACACCACGCTGTTCTACTGCTGGTTTCGTTAGTTTTATCCCAAGTAGGTTCGGTCACATGCAAAGAGAATGATATTGCAATTTTCCATGACAAGCGTGCATTAGAAAACAATTCATTCGATATAACAACGTGTTTCGTATCTATGAAAAAGCATAATAATAATAATAATAATAATAATAATACCAGAAAATATATTGAGAATTTGTACATTAAATGCACATTTGGGCCTAAAAGATAAATAACTATTTAATTCTGCCTTCCTTAGATATGATTTTATTGTTATGATATTAACTCTTTATTCAACATCTTTTTATAAATATAGTAGATATTTTTCCTTTTTTTGTTATTTAAACCAACAAATAATTTGCTTTTATGTAGTATGGATAATTAACATTTTGCTTTCATTTTAATATCTTCCTTACTTTTTTTTATATATTAACTAAATACATAAATAACAGGTCTATTTTTTATCTGTATCTATATTTGTATATGTATCGAAACGATATGTGTAAATATGTACAGTTTGTATCTATATTTTATTTATATTTAATTTATTTGATCTTTTCATGAGAACTGCTAACTTCTTTTTATTTGCATCTATTTCTTGATAAATAATTTGTTAAAAAAAATATCTGTATCTGCTAGAAAAATTAGCCAAACAGATCCATAATAGTTATAACAATTTATCAAATTCCTACTGAATTATAATTTAACTATTCCCGTTATTTCATATGGTGAAATACCAACTAGGTTACTAAATTCAAATGGGCTAAAGAGAATCCTCATAGCTACTACTTGGAATGTTGGTTTTTTTTTTTTTTTTTAAGAATGTTTAGATGGTTTGTTTTTAATTTGTATTTGTATTTTTTTGTCATCTATTTGTCATATGTATCTGATCTATATCTAGTTTGTTTGATCTTTTTTATGAGTAAAATTATCTGTTTGATATCTGTATTTGATCTATATTTGATTTGTGTCTGATCTATTTCTTGCCAAACAAACTGTTCTTTAGTTAGATCATAACCAAATATCAATTTCTTGAAGCATGAGAATTCCTTGTGAATTCATTAATTAATTAGAACTTTCATCATCCATTAATTAATTGAAACTTTAATAGCTTCATATTACATTACTTTAATAAATTGGTCAATCAATGAATTAATTAATTAATCTTGTGAATTCTTTTATTAGGTTTGACCATGATAGATTTATATCGTCTCATACTCGGAATTGCATGTAACTTCGTCTAATCATACATATCAATTCATACGTATGAAACTTTCCTATATGCAAGAGATTTTTCTATAATGGTAAGCAAAAAAAAAGTCATTAAGTATAATATAATTATATTCAAGAAACGATAAGTTCAATAAAAGAAACAACTTTTATCACATAGTTTTCTTATGTCATGTGAACCCATAATGGAATAGTGATTCTGGGTACCATTCCTATTTTTGTGTTTGGTTGCATTTTTAAAAACTGGAATCATGATTCCTAAGAATCAATGATTCTAGCTTTGAAGGGTATTCAATTCCTCCATTTTCTCATGAATGATTATTATTAATTACAATTTTATCCCCATACTTATTTATTATTCACATTAGTTTTTGGGATATCTTGGAAAAATAATATGTCACTTCCATTCCATTCTATGATGTATCCAAACAAAAGAATTGATTTATCATTCCACCTCCATTACATTCCATTATATTACTCTCATTCCAATTTATTCAATTCCGAATGATTCTCGCATACCAAATGTGACATCAAGGTTCATGAAGCTTAGGTATTGTAGATTTATTCCTTTGTAGGAATAGTCATGAAAACAAAGGTACAATTTGATAACAATATAAAATAAATTTCTTTCTAATCTTATATCTTAGATCTTGAATCCTGAGTGATTGGATGTTAATTCCCATTTTACTCTTGCATTCTTAGCCTCCTTTTGGTTAAAAGTATCTTCTCTGGCTTTATCTAATGCTCTAAAACGTTTTCGCTTTTTTCTCATCTAATCTTATTCCTTGTTCTATTCTTCTCTAAGTTGGCTCATCAAAACTATATATATATAATATATATATATAATAAGGCAAACTCATGGTTTATGATATACATGAGTTAGGAACAAGGCTCGACTTTTACTTTGATGTTGAAAATAAGTGAAATAGGGAGTTCAAAATGTAAAGGGTAGAAGCATGGGTATGCTGAAAGGCATGGGCATTTCATGCAATGTATATCAACCATTTGCCAGATCTACATGGGTAAGGTACATATCCAAAGGCCTCTTTCGAGCATCATATCACCTCTAAATTGCCTTCACATTGCTTGAAACTTGATCAATCACCTCTAGTGATCTCTGATTGAGTTCATTGACTCTTAAAATAGATATATAAATGAACTAAGTACTAAAGTCAACCAAAAACACCTTAAAATCATATAAGCACACATTAAAATCTACCAATAAAAATATGGTAAATTACACTAGAAGTTATCAAAGTTTGGAGGTAAGTTCATTTAATGTGTAAACATTTGGAGTAGTTAAAAAGAGATATAAACGTTTAAGTGTATTAAATAAGGTATCAACATTTTACGTTGATATCTTAAATGAATTTACCCCTCCAAACGTTGATACATCTTTTAAATCACTCAAAACATTGATATTTTAAATGAACATACATCAAATGTTAATATCCTTTGATGTAATCTACCTTATAAAAAGAGGTACAAATATGATACTTCAAATTCTCCAACACTTAAACTTTTACTTGTCCTCAAGTGAAACAAAAATAAACCTTCGAAAACTCTCAAGGAAAACCAATAATTAAAAGAAAAAAATAAAAAAATCAACCTATAAAATAAGTTTAATTTAGCCTAGAAAAATAGGTATAATTTTATCTCCACTAAACTACACTTAACTCCCTCATACTTAAGTTTTTGTTGTCCTCAAGCAAAGTAAAAAAAAAAAAAATCCTTAAAAGCCTCTTAAAGACATCCAACAATTGAAAAAAAAATAGAGATCTTCTACGCATTGCATACCATTCAAGCTTAAGAACTATCAATTTACATCTCACAATCAAAAGTCTAAATCCAAACCCATGCAACTTTTCTTCTAAAAACACAATATCACTCTGAATGCCTTAAAACACTTAAACACAATTAAAGTGTATAAGAGTTTAGTAGCTAATTAATGTAGAATAAAGTTAACCACACCACTTAAACAATAAACTAACAAACTTAAATTCAAAAGTAATATGCACGATCAAGAGGAGTCATCAATATCTTTTATACTTAACTAAAATGAATGCACTCCCCTCTTCCACCTTACTAAGTACTATAATTTAAAGTAAATGCATATTATATCATTTTATCCTTTATATCTTTTCCTTTATGAAATTTCAATTGGGAGTCTTTCTTCTTCTCCTCATTTTTATTCCATAGACTAAAGCAATTTCATTACTTCTTAAGTCCTAAACAATCTTAGATGATTAGGTTTTAGGATACCCCTTCAATCTTCCATTACTTCAATCAATTATGCTAATTAATTAGCTCAATTTTCTCAAAGTTTTCTCTTTACGTTTCAAATAAGCATTCAACCAATGATCCCATGTTCGTCACTTAAGTCAATAGGTGTTATCGCCTCAAAAGGGTACCCTGCAGGTTTAGTTACATGAGTCAATGAGACTACTTCGAAACTATTTTATAGTTTATCACATTCATTTACCTTAACCTAATGCCTATTTTAGTACCCAATGCCTTAAGGGAAGGTAAAAAACATACTTGAGGCTAGGGTTAAAAAATTTCACAGCTTGAATTTTCAAGTCATTAGAGTCAATAGACACTTTTGCTTTTGTTTTTTGTTTATTTTTTTTTTTTGTTTTTTTAGTCTTAACAAGCACTTTTGTTCAATTAAGCATAATTTCACTTTTTACTTTTAGACTCCTAACCTATTGAAGCATTAGGAAGATCACCAAGAGACAAACTTCATTTCTTTATTTACAAAAGAATATTATGCTCTGAAGATTTATAAGGAATGAGCATGCACAAAAGCAAATTTTAAAATACAGCTACCCTAAACTAGCAATATTAATCTTAATCTCAATTTCAAGGTTGAAGTAAAAAGTGTTAAATAGATGGAAATTAGACCTTACATAAATTTCACTACTCAATTCTAGCAAAATGTTAGGAAGTCATAATGATCTTGCAAAAATCTTGTAAAAATCAAAGTGATCATGGCCATAAAATCATGCAAAATAAATAAATAAATAAATAATGCAAGTCAATATTTTTTTTAGTAGATTCCTCTCTATATTCCAAAGATTTTGTTAAAGATAAGTAAGTGGAATTTAATGTCATGCTATTATAACATAAAAAATTCGATAATAAGATAGTATTCTTAGCTCTTCCACCACAATTAAAGATGTGCATTGTCCTCAAGACCAAGATAAGCATAAGAGGGGAAAATTATAAAGAGAATTAGTATTTCCTTAGTTTAATTTTTTTTTCTTTCTTGTTCTTTTATTTTCAAATCCTATGCAACATCTCAACATCTAAATGAAAAAAAAAAATTCCCTTTCTTTGATCCAATACATAAAACCTTACTAGAACAAACCAATAATTAAAGGGAAAAGAAAAATTGAATGAGTTCACTTGCATCTAGTGGAGTCTCACATGAGTAGTTAAGAAAAATCAAAATAAGATCCATCAAATCAATGTCAACTCTTTTTCCTTTTTATTGATGCATGGTTCAAGCATGGGCATATTTGAAAACTGTGTGTATTTCTATGCTTTTCTTTCAGTAGGGAAACATGGCTGAGGGCATGACACTATTCATGGCCGTGCATCTGTTTAGGATTGCATCTTTTTAGAACATTGGTGAGCACTGGTGAGAACATGAGCATGTATTTATTTTGTGTTCTTCATTGACTTCCAACACTTTATTCTTTCAATGTAATATGTCATCTACAATTGATGATCCAATTCCCAATAAATTCACTCAGCAATAAGGTTAATCGGAAATAAAACTACGAAATATGAAAAGTAAAGAAAGAAATTAAATTTGGGTTACTTCTCAAGAAGTACTTGATTTGACATCTTAAGCTTGACTTTTCAACTTATCCACCAAGATTCCATGGGAAGGTGTTCCATTCCTATAGTTTAACTACATAAAGAGGAGATTGTACTCTTGACTTAGGAATGTCTAATTTTACTTTAACTTCACCCAATTGATTCTACCTTGGGTTTAGCAAGTGTCTGCTTAAACTTAATTATGTATCCAAAAAGTCCTTGTCACTCTAAATCAAACTTCTCTTTTTCCTTGTCAGTCTTTTGAAAAATTAGAGAGGGCTTTAAATTATTAGATTCTAAGTGTGGATCAACCTCTCCATTTTTCTCATTTAGGACTAAATATTTCTCTTTTAAGTTTTCTCCATGAAGCAATCCCAAATCTTGATAATTGGAGTTCACAACCAAGTTCTCTTTAATTTCATCTTCACTATTACTATAAATAAGTATGCTTCATTTAATTGGCTATTTTCAGCTACCTTTTCCCGCAAAGGGTCTCTTACAAGCACAAGTTTCACTTATTATCCAAGACCTCTCATAAGCTTCAAGAACTACTAAAAAGCCTCTAATTCAGATGGAGTTGCTCCAAGTTTTCATTCTTGAGATGATTTTGTGGGGTATAAAGGCTTACTCATGTGGTGCTTCATACTGCCTTTTTGCAACTTAAATAGTAAGCGGCTCAACTTTGTTCTCCATATTACAAATGGAGATTGCTTAGATCTTTAATGACATCTTAAGGCTCTGAAAACGAAACCCAACCATATATATTGATAAAAACTCTTTTAAATCTTCTATCTTCTTTTATTGAGATAAGTAACATTGAAATGCTAGTGGTAAGATGGGTAAGGGTTGATAATATGTATTTTCTTTAACTGTGGGTATACCCTAATAGTTATTACCTTGATTTCACCAATCGTACTATTCAATAGTCACTTCAAAGCAAATCAACACAAATAGTCTTCAATCTCGAATGAGAAATAAATTTAACTAAAGAGAGAAAGGAAGAATTGAGAAAAGGAAAGAGTGGTTAGATTAATAGGGTTATAATTTTAGTTAATATTGCAGTCCTTGGTAATGGTGCCAAAGAATTGATCATCAGGCAAGTGCACCAATTGTTATGTCTAGAATAGAAAATGTGATTAATGGCTTGTTCACTTCGCTGAATGGAATGATGGCGGAATGGAATTTTAATTCAAAGGGAATGTAATATGGTTGTAATGAATATTATAATATTCATTTGGTGTAAAATGTGAAATAAGTAATTATTAAAGTAAAAGGTAGAATATGTATAATACCCATGTATTTATTATAAAGAGAGAATAATTGCATAGATGTTATTTTCAAGATAGAGGTATTTAGGATAAAGTTAAAAAAATAGATCATGGAATGACAATTCATATGATGGAGACATGAATTGCTATTCATCACTTTATGTAATAGCAATTCATTATGAATTGTCATTCTTTTCAAGTGAATACCAAGGTTGTCAAAACCGGCTCGGATTGGCTAGTTTGAACCGATTTGACCGGTGTTAAAAGGTGGGGTTGAATCTTATGTTTTGCTCGTTTTTTAAGCGAATTGAATAGACTCGGTTGACCCAGCTGGTTTAATCGTGAACCAATCTACCCTGTTGGGTTGACCGAGCCTAAATGCTTACCTTAAAAAAAGAAAGAAAGAAAGAAAAGCCAACCACTGGGCTGCTCTACATCTAGTTGGATGCATGTGTAAGAAAAACAGTGTAAGTGTAAAATAGTAAAAGTAAAACAGGATGGAGACCAAAGTCAAAAACTTAAAACTTAAAATTAAAAAGTAAAAAACTAAAATCTAAAAAGACTAAAAGGAAAAACTAAACAAATGCTTAAATAGAAATAAAATACCCTAGAAACTAGAAAGTAGAAAGTAGAGCAAAGCCAAAACCTAAACAAAAAACCTTGCAGGTTGCAGCAAGAGCACTGGAGTAAGCCATCGATGATTGCTGCTACCCATCTCCATAGACTACCGACTAGCACCTCTACCCTCCACCACAGTACAGTTGCATCACCATCGGCCAGATAAAGTGAGTTTCCTATATCATTGTTGTAATGTTGTACCTTTTTTTTTTTAATAAAGTTTGTACCTTTTATGCTTGTAACTTGTAAGATGAATGGAGGAGTTGAGAGCTTTAAAATGAGTATTTGTCTATTTGATCTATTGCGTTGTTGTTGTTGCTGTCTTTGAAATTTGAATTGTGCATCGGGTTAAAGAAAATTTTCTGAAATTGGCAAATTCCTAAAGCTTATCTATTTCGAGCTATTACTTGATGATTATCTATATTCCATAGTAACTACTAAATCTTACTACAACTTCTCTATTATGAGCTTGTATGGGTATATATTTTTGAAATTGAAGATCTAGGGTTATGTGATACTTGGGACTATAATATCTTGATCAGTTGTATTGAGTTTCATGTGAGACTATTGTTGTAGGGATATGAAATGACATTTTATATTGCTTTCTATATAAATGGAATCATGTGTACATTTGATTTTGAACTTAATCTCAAGATAGGCTTACAATTATAGACTCACCATTATATAACTATATATAATATGACACTTGTAAATTCCTAGAGCTGTTAATTGATGATTCATAGCTTGTTCTTGATTATATAATGCAGCTTAGCTAGTGCATACTGATATTGCTATCATTAAACATAGTACATATTCTTTAATATTTAGTATTAATTTAACTAATCATACATGCTCTCTTTTTTCCTTAAAAAAAGATTTTTAAAGAAGAGACATGGTGGGTAATCAATCGCCCTCTTCAATTCATACAAAGAATAATCCTACTTGGGAGTATTTTAGCTCATCTACTAATGAGAAAGGAAAGATGATGTTCACATGCCTTTATTGTGGATCTGAATATCAAGGTGGAGGGATCAATAGGATGAAATATCATTTGGCTGGGATACGTGGCAATATTGCACCTTGCCAGAAAGTACAAAGTGAGATCTAAGAAAAAATGTTAGCATATCTCAAATCTGTCAAACATAAAGATCAAGACTCTGATAAAGTTCGGCATACTCAATTTGAAGATGGTGAAGCTGAAGTTGAAGTGGAAGAGTTAGACATTCTCCCAGTGTAACCAAAACAAAAAAGAAAGGTTTAAATAGATAAATATGTCACTAAGAACACCCCTCCATTGTCCTAACAAGGTATAAAGAGTGCATTAGCTGGTAAACGAGCAGTTCAAAGAGCACATATGACACTTGCTAGATGGTTTTTTGATGCATGTATACCTTTTAATGCTTTGAAGTTACATTAGTTTTAACCTGCATTGGATGCTATTGCTGCAATTGGTACTGGATATAAGGGACTATCTTATCATGCCATATGTATTCAGTTGCAAGGAGATTGCAAAAAGGATTGTTAATTGCTGGTTGATTCATATAGAAGCAATTGGGTTAAATCAGGACGTACAATAATGGTTGATGGTTGTACTGATAAAAGACAAAGGATCCTCATTAATTTTCTAGTGTATTGTCTTGCTAAGGTGATGTTTGTGAAGTCCATTGATGCATCTGACATTGTGAAGAATGCTAATAATTTATGCAATATGTTTTCAGAAATAGTTGAGTGGGTTGGGCCTTTAAATGTGGTGCATATAGTGACTAACAATGCGAGTAATTATGTTGCAGCCAGGAGGTTGTTGCAAGAGAGGCACAATCATATATATTAGTCTCCTTGTGCAACATATTGCTTGAATTTAATGTTAAAAGACATTGGCAAGATGGATCATGTAGATGAGCTTGCAAAGCGTGCTTCCAAGGTAACTGTATTTGTATACAACCATATTCACTTGTTGTCTTGATTGATAAAAAGAGATGGTTGGAAAGAAATTGTTCGTCCAGGAGTAACTTGATTTGTCACTACTTTTATTACTTTGAAAAGTATTTTTGAACATAAGCATGACTTACAAGCTTTGGCAACAAATACACATTTCACAAGTCATAGGCTTTCAAAATATGCTGCTGGAAAAGCTTGTACTGCTATTGTGTTAGACATCATTTTAGGAAAATTGTTTACTCATGGTGAAATTCACAGCTCCCATTGTGAATCTCTTGCGCATTGTGGATGCTGATGAAAAAGCCTTCTCTTTCTGCTATTTATGAAGGGTTTTCTAGGATTCGTAAGGGGATTATATCAGTTTTTAAAAATAGACAAAAATTGTATAGTCCTTATATCAAAATTGTTGATTAGAGGTGGGACGAACTGATAGTTTGACTAAACGTTAGTCATCAAATTCAAAATTATTAATTTTATATTTTATTGAATTTTTTTCCAAAGACTTAGTATTCTCTTTCTTTCCCCCTTTTCTCCTAGATGATTTAACATAAAATTCATTGTTCATCGACCTCGGTTTGAACCCCCCCTCCCCCCCCCCCCCCTCGGTTGGACCCCGACCCCTGACCCCTTAGCATATTCGGGTCAAATCCCAGTTCGGGTCTGACAACCTTGTTGAATACCGTAATATCAACTTTATATTGAATGAGGAATGAATAAATAACTATTCATGTGAAGTGAATGGATGTACGTGTCGTCCTATAGGGATTACAAGCGTTAGTATTAACCTTCATGTTGTTATTCAACTAAAAAATTTGTATAAGTTAATAATAATTAAATAATTTAATTACTCGAATTAAGGACCCCAATTCATTTAATAAGAATATAGGAGAGCAAATATTAATGTTCACAAATATTGTGGGAATAGTACTTAGAATTCAATCATCCTAGGATAACCTATGTAATCTTAAAACACTACAAAATTCTTTATCAATTTCTTGAATAATAGGAATTCTTAATTACCCAACAATTAATTGAAACTTTCTTGACTAATTGTTTATTTTATTATTGCAATTAATTATTTAACCAATTAATTAATTAACTTGCTCCGTGAAATCCTCTATTAGGTTTGACTTTAATCTAGTAGATTTATGTCATCCCATACTTGAGATTACATACAACTCTATGTAATCATGCAAATCTATTCATACACATGAAACTTTCCCATATGGAAGTTATCTAATTCTAGCTTTCTACACTGATAAACAAAACCAAATAATTAAGCATAACATAATTAGATTCAAGAAACAATCTTGATCAAATATTTCTCTTAAGGTCCTCAAGTCTAGGTATTATAGATTTTCTCCTCCATATAAATAGTTAGAAAAACAAAATAAGAAGTAAAATATAATAACAATATGACAATATAAAATAAAACCTTAACTAATATTGGATATTGAATCTTTAACTAATCTTGGATCTTGAGTGGTTGAATTTTGGTTTCCACTTTACTTTTGCATTCTCATCCTCTATTTGGCTGAAAGTATTGTTCCTAGATCTCTCTTTTTCTCTCTATTACGTTCTAGGGCCTTCTCTCATATTATCTCACATTTTGTTGTCCTCTATTTCGTTGTTCTCTCAACTCATCAAAAGTACATATATTTTAGGGTAAAGTTGTGGTTGATGATGTACATAGGTTGGAAATGAAGGCCAAGCTACATTCTGATGTCGAAAATAAGTGAATCGAGGTGTTAGAATGTGGATGTGTATTTTGACTATTTAACAATGTTAAATTTGGATGTGAAAAGTACATGTTTGTACATATTTAGAGGCTTCTTTCAAGCATCATATCACCTTCAAATTGACTCTAAATTGCCTTAAACTTGACCTATCCCTTTCATTGTTCTGTAGTTGAGTTCTTTGACTTTTGAAATATAAATTTGAATAAATTAAGCACCATCAATCAAAACACTTTAAAAACATATAATATATTAATATCTACTTATCCCAAAGGAACAATTATGATCCATCAACTATTAAACTATTAAAGATTGCAAATAATCTTTCTAAATTTTGGCCTTATTGTAGAAACACCTTTCAAACTTATAAATGCATACTTTAACGACCCCTAAATTTGACCTCAGCATTTTTCTTTAAATTAAAAAAGAAAAAATCTATTGAAATTTTTGGAATACATGCAATCTTTAAAAGTTCAAGATGGTATCATATTAATGTCAAAATATAAAGAGGTTATTTGAATTCCATCTCAAAAGTTTTTAGTGGAAATTTTTTTATGAGTGTATGGGAAGATACAAATTATAGTATTTATTGATCATAAGCATAACCATGCAGTAGTGGTTAATAGAGAAGAGGAAATGAAATCCAGAGTGTGGTAGTAAGGAGTAGAACATATGAGAAACTATGAGAAAAATGAGAGTCAAATATGTACCATATCAAGAGCAAAGAAAGCAAATAAATAGGTTGGCCACTTGCATAGCATATATAAATAAAGAAAAAAAAGATTGGTAGGCCATAAATTTACATATCTTTAATAGCTTCCTTTATTGGGAGAGTGGTTCATAAGAAACCATTTTCACAAATAGAGAATATTGTTAAAGGTAGGTTTTTCCTATGTTTTCTCTTACCTTTTAGTGCACTCTTCAAAATATATATATATATATATATATGGGTCTTGGTTTAACACCTATCATAACTAGATGAATATAAAGTTAATTGAAGTTCTTCTTCTTTATAGAATAGGGGATCCTATTCTAAGGCAATAAAATCCTCATGTTTTAGGTATCATGAGAGAGAGAGAGAGAGAGAGAGAGAGAGAGAGAGGAGAGAGAGAGAGAGAGAGAGAGAGAGAGAAGAGAGAGAGAGAGAGAGAGGGCTTGCATAATGACCATTTTATCACACAAACATACTTGCTTTTGATGAAATCTTAGATGTTGAAATTCTTTGCTCAAAAAGACAGGATAAAGTGTTAAAGATTATATCTATTTTGATTAGAAAATTCACTTTAGGATAATTAATTTTTTTTTAAAACTCTATAAAGTAATATGTGAATTCATCTCCCCTTCTAGTTAATATAAAATTGCCTTCATAGCTCCAAAAACACTGATTTACGCCTTCAATAAAAGATTAAAAAAGAAAAAAATTGTTGTTAAGTTTGTTCTGGTTTGACGTGGTTTTAAGTTTCACTAAAAAGTTACCAATTAAGACTTCCTTATCTAAATAGTTGGGTCAAGTTAGACAATGATAGACAACACTATTTTTTTTAAATAATTGTTTTGGATATCGATTTATATATAAACAAGTATATTCATCTTTAATTGTTGAGGCCACAAAATACTCAAATCACAAACTAGGTGCATAAAAATAAATCTCACATTATTAACATATAAGATTTAACTTTTTTCAAAAATTTATGTAAATTCAATCAAACATACTTTTAAGTATATTTATTATTTGTACTGCTATAATAAAGGTTCACTTTTGTTTTTTAAACATTTGTTTAATTGTTTACATTTATTACTTTACCATTTTTTTCTTTCCCCCACCCCCCTCCTTAGGCTTAGGTGGGCTAGGTGGATCAAGACCCATACAACAGGATGGGTTGCAGGCTCAAAATCATAGGTTCAAGACCAATTCAAGGGTCCAATCCGACCTGTCCCGGAGGCATTTTGACCATAACAAGCCTTGTTATTGTTAGAAGGGACCATTTTCTGTCGGTAATTAATAATATTTGATCACCACACGCCCTTGAAAACAAAACTTGTCGACCCAGAAGTTGTGGTAAGTGTTTGCCGATAGTGACCTTTGCGGTAAGAAAACTGGCTACGTTAGAGCACTAATTGATACGATGAGACTTCTCGTCCCATAAGACAACGTATCAAACCTAACATGCGTATTGCAGTGAGAAACCCTTTTATTTTTCTAACTAAAGTAATTACTGATTGAGCTTAACTATGTAATATATTACACATTATAAGATGAACATAAATACAACTGGAATTTTAATTTTTTAAAAGAAAAAATAGAATCACTATAGAAAATTCAAAGAAGAGGAAAGGGAGTTGTACTAGCACCCATGGCAAAAAGGTTAATTTTTTTTTTTTTTTTGACATACTTTAAGTGTTTGGCTTGAAGCAGTGTCTTAAATCGTTGCTGGAGGAAAAAAAGTAAAAGGAGTAGTCTCACTGGACTAAACTATTTTTTCTTTTTTTATTAATAACTCAAGGCAGACCATCTCGTGGAGAAAAGTTTAAGTGATAATATATATCACGTATAATATACATACGATGAATAACAGAATAAGTATCATTTATATAAGATAAATAAATACTAATTATATTTTAACACGTAATATACTTATTAATAATGTATGGTAATTATTTAAAAAGCTACACGCTACTTTTACACATATTAAGATATGATTAATAATTTTATACCACACACACATATATATATTATGTATCATCTATTGAATATTTTTCCGATCCCGCGATATTCCCATGCCAGAACCGAGTATAAAAGTGGAATAGACTACTGAAATTAACCGTGTTACGTTAATTACATGCGAGTACTAACTCTTGTTTAGATTTTAAAAGTGCTGCACATATACCAACTAGATAAAATCATTGCCCAAAAGTTTCCAAACCCGTGTTTAAAGTTGATCAAACAGAATAAGAACATCGTTCCGAAGCCTGCGCTGTGTCGTGTCTGCTACATAGTTCGGTTCCATTAGGACTGCTATTAGAATTTGTAGTTGTGGACTTGATTATATTTAAAATTTATGAAACAATGAAGTAGCTCAGCTTCAAACCGGTTTATATTAATTAATTCAACAAGATAATTATATTGAATACATGTATATACAGTTATACACAGTATAACATAAAAAATATTATAATAAAATAATTAACACAAAATATAAAATTCAGTAAAAAATTTAAAACAACGTGGTTAGAAAAAGTCGTGTCATCCTATAGTCCATCGTCTTTACCTATTAGTCTAAGGTCAATCAGAAATTAGTACATGCCAAAGAAAATTAATTAGAAAATTTAATATATTCATTAAATGTTAGAGCTTCTAATTTTATAGACAATATCACAAATACTATTTGAACGTTAGCAAAATATGCAATTATGTATTTAGATTAGTATCTTAAATTTGAAGATGATCAATTTAAAACCTAAAAAAATCAACGGAGGTACTACTAACGTGCATGAAATATTTTTTTAGATACTAAATTAATCAATTCCAAAGTTTTTTATATACTAAATTGATCAATTTCAAAATTCAAGTATATAATTATATATTTTATCAAAATTCAATTACCATTTATGAGATTAATCCCTAATTTTATTTTTGAATTCTTCATCGTAACAACCAATGGTTGTCTTCTTTCTAGAATATGTGAGTACCCTCGTGGCACTAGTTCCCCCAATTAAGAGTTATATTTCTATAGATTTTATATTTTCATACGTTTTTGAGAACGTTAATTAATGAGGCATATAAAAAAAGGGTTAAAAATAATATTAAAGATTAAAAATATCCTTTCCTCTCATATATATACTATATAGATATTTGAAGGATACAGACTTTTTTTCCAATTATTTTCCAACACACGATAAAGAATGATCTTGACCAATGGAGCCATGCATTATATTATCTTAATGAACGAATCCCGGTACAGCTTGCTATTTTGTGGAGTGGCATGACGATGAAGGGGACGTGGATGTGGGCCGGGGACAACTGAGACGTCTTTTAGGCCAATCAAGAATTGAAGAAGAAGAGGACTAGAGACTAGGGTTTAAATATCAATATCAAATAGATAAGTGATATAATAAATTTATATATATATATATATAGATAGATATAAAGAGGATGGAATGGACCTTCCAGAATTTCAGGGGTCTTGTTTAATAATTTGCAACTATTAAAATGCCCCGTGAGAAGCGGGTTCAGTTCATGACAAGCCAACTCAATACATATGTGAGACAAACAGGGAAAGGATAAAATACGTGTGGACCATCACAGCCAGACCAAAACTTATGAAAATTATTTTATTATCAGTATTTGTAACAAACACTATAAAGTCCGCCATTGTCACGTCCCCATCACATAATTGGGTTTCGCTTCGCCGAGGATATATACTTACTTTTTTTGTATGCTAATTACATATATTTATCTCTTATAAATTTAGTCGTTTTTGTCTTTCTAATTTGCCTATACATTTCTATAATAGCATTTGTTTATTACCATAATTGAATAAAACATGTGGTTTCTAAAGATAATCATCTTATTGGTTATTTAACGGTTTATATTCATATTTATTTTACTTTGTTATTTAATATACAATACAAAACTACCTAGTGTTTGCTCTTAAAAGTTAGATCTAAGCGATAAATATAATAATAATAATGGTTGAAGCTATCGTTAAATTAAGTTAAGACCACTGATATAATGCACCGAATAATGCTGCATATAAGAAGGTGAGTTACAGGGCAAATAGTAAATTTAGTAAAATGGATAATTGTCCTCGTAAATATACATCCAAACCTAAGCCGCCACATGCTATGGAAACAGAATGTCCCTGTATAAGTCTAGAAAGAATCCAATGTTGTTTTTTTCACCTATTCCTTCAGTCGCTCATGGTTATCTTATTAGAAACTTCTACGGTCCCGCACTTAAATAAAAATTAAATGAGTTATAAAAAAAATAAATATAAAAATCTTTAGGAGTTTGAATATAGTCAATAAAAGTTTAGCACTTATATGACAATTAAATGAATTATAAAAAAATTAAATACAAAAATTTTCAAAGTTCAATAATAGTAAAAACAAGATTTAGATTATTCATTAAGATGATGGGATTGATGCCATTATAACTACCATAAAACTGTAAAGTTTTGCTATTACTAGTCACCTCCCCTTAAGCCCTGAGTGATTTCTTGAGTTTGTCGTTATTCTCCCCTTCTTACGGTTAAGTAATTACAAATCATAATATGAACTAATTAAAAGAATTGATACAATATATCTCAATGTTCTAATTTCGGTTGTATATAAATCTTAACTTTAATATCTTATCGAATTGATACCATAAAATTTTTTCTATAATATGATTGATTTGACCATAAACTAGCTTTCAGAATTTCTCAACACTAATGGATATGATGCTAAGTTCTTCATGTGTATTAGATGGGAATTATTACCTAATAACTTAGTATCAGCCGTCTCTTTTATTTCAACACTAACTTTTTTCTTTGCTATGCTTTGATGGCTTGAGCGAGGCACCTTAGACATTCTTTGTTTACACGTGGCAAAGGATTTAGTTGCCTATGGACGTATGAACTTAGATTGCAATGCGTGTATGGTTTAAATGCTCCCTTCCCAAGGCTCGGTTATAATTTAGTGGTGATAAAAATGTAATAAAATTACTTCTAATAAACTGTGGGTTTAGATGTTTGGCGCCGGGCGGCGGGGGGGCGGGGGGGTGGGGGTGTGGGGGTGGCGGGGTCGGGGCGCGGGGAAGGAGGGGGATTGGATGATCAACATAGAAAAGATAAAATACAAAAAAGGGTTATATTAGAGTAGCTTTATTTTTGGGTTGTTTAAATATTTGTTTAAAGTATTATGTCAGTATTTAAAGGAACGTTTTTTGTTAAGTGACTCTTTACTTTATCCTTAAATACTTATCTATTTTTTTATTAGTCTCATTTTATTTTATTATCTTAAAAGAATGTTTATATATATATTTTTATAGAAATTAAATAAGTATGAAATGACCAATAGGATGAAAAGGAAAAGGCTGTTTGTGGTAGCAATTTTAGTTATTAAACAACTTAACAAGCAACCCACTTTATTATATATGTAACTGCCACATCACTTATTTTTCTTAAAATTTTCACCAAGTACTAAGGATAAAGATGGGATAAATATGTTGTTCTACTTGTTTAATATGAAATCTCTCTCTCTTGATATTTCTTAAAGTATGGCTATGTATATAATCTCTTTTTCCCCTCCAACATTACAGCAAGATTGTGATATTTGAAACTCCAGCCTATCACTGGCTTAGCACTTGGAGGAAGAGAGGTTGAGAGTATGGAGGGTGGCGAAGACGATAAAACGAGTGAGGTATGAGAAATTATAGATGTTGTGTTTGGAAACTTAAAAAGATGAAAGTTAATTAAAGAAATGGAGAAAAACTCTGAGACTGAATAAAAGGAATGTGCATTTTCAAATGGTGTTGGAAAGTAGAATGCCAAATAGGATCTGATAGAGTTTATATTTTTAAGTAAAATATATTTAATAACATTATTTTATTAAATTAATCGTTGTGAGTCGACCTTAAGTCAATTCATGTCCTCTAATTAGTATTAAAAAATAGTGACAATACATAGGTGATGAGGGTAATTTGATTATATTATAAAAGTGTTAAAACATATTGTAATTTACCCCTTTTATTCTCTCCCTTTTTTTGGTCTTTCTATTCATACACTTAAAACAATTACAAAGTTTAAGTAAATAGATGCAATTGTAAAGATGCTAGCGCGACAAAATAAAGCATAAGTTTCAATAATCACTTTAGTGGGATTGTTCAATTAATAGTCTCACTATTATGTCATTTACATCCATTTCAATGATTAGATGCTAGATGGTTCTCTTGATGTGATCATAAATATATATATTTTAATTAAAATGAAAAAAAAAACAAATTATGTTGATCACTTTTATAAACTTTATAAAGAACATCAAGATCTTTACTTTTTCATGATAAAACACTTATCTTCAATTTTTGTCTACATCAATGCTAACATAACATAAATTTATTGTGTGTCACTGTCATATATATATATATATTATCAATCATTTTATTTATATAATTACATAAATATACTAATTGGCCAAAAAAATTAAAATTAAAGAAATTAAGAAAAAAAATAGATATTGATTTCTTTTAGAACAACAGCTCACAGACGCATATTTCATATATTTATATATAGATATAGAACAAAAATGTAGAGTAATATAGTGGCGGATGCCATTTAGTAGAGCCCTAATTCTCAAGGAAAACAAACATGTAAAATGAACATTTAGTAGTAGTAGTCTTATATGCAGCAGATAATTAAACTATTATTATTATTATTATTATTATTATTATTCGTGGAACATACATGCACGAACATGTCATCACTACCAAGCGCAGGTTATTTCAAATTAGCTATTGGTTAGTAGAAACACGTCTAAGAGATGCACATAAGAAAGTAGGATTATATATAGCATTATATTTTAGTTGGTATATTCTCAATAAAAAGTATTGCTAAATATACGTAAAACCTTACTCATTTCATTAACATTTGAGTGCTTGCCTTTGGATAATTTCTAGAGTTGGTCATAAAAAAATCATCTCATTGAACAACCAACAAAGAGTATCGCCAAATATACGTAAAACTTTACTCATTTCATTAATATTTGAGCGCTTGCCTTTGGATAATTTCTCGAGCTGGTTATAAAAAAGTCTTCTCATTGAACAACCAACAAAATTAACGAGTAAGAAACACTACAATGGAGACTGCTCCTTACTGCTTGTTTATAACAAGAAAGGTTTTAATAGAAAATACGTGAATATGTACGTGGTGGTAAGTATCAACTATATTTTGACACACATGACAGTATTTATAACACATGCAAGGTATGTAGATGTTTAATAATTTATCAACTATCTTTACCATGATAAATTTATCGCAATGTATATAGGACTGCAAACGAGCTAAGCTATTTGTGAGCTACTTGAACTCGGTTCAGTTTGAATTCTATTAATAAATGAGCCGAGCCTAAGCTTAAAGTAAATCTTATTTATTTAAACGAGCCAAGCTTGAGCTTTGATTTACATTTGTGAATCTACTTACGACTAGGCTCTTGAACAGGCTTGTGACTAGGCTTGTTAATAAACTCGTTAGCAGATTTATGAATTTTTTTTAAATGCGATATATTATCTATAAGTACATAATAAAAGCAACAAAAACTAATTTCTATTTAATAATAATGTATATATATTATAGCAACACTTATGTTATATTTAGGTTTTAAAAAAAATAGAAAACTAGTTATCTAAATGAGTCGAGCATGGTAAAAGCTTGTTAGGCTCAATAAAAAGTTTAGCTCGACTTGAGCTCATTCCGAAAATGAGTTAAGTTGGAGCTTAAATTTAAGCTCGTTTAACTAAATGAGCTAAACTTGAGTCTAAATTTCAACTCGTTAAAAAGCTCAGCTCGAGTTTAAGCTTGCTAAATTTTAAACGAGTCAAGCCCAAACCTTTTAAAAATTCAACTAGGCTCAGTTTGGCCTGTTTGTAGCCCTATGTGTGTATACAAGTAGTGTGCACTATTTATGCATTTTTCTTTTTCCTTTTTTTTTTGTTTGGAATTCCCGAACCTGCCTTTGAATGAAATAAATAAATTAAGAGACGTATCAACAAAATAAATAAATGAAGAGCTCACTCTTATATAATAATAATAATAATAATAATAATAAAAAATAATAATAATAATAATAATAATAATAATAATAATAATAATAATAATCACCCCTACATGCCTAATTATAACCAACAAGATTGATATAGTAAATTTATTATTGAAACCATTTCATGAAGAAGATTTTTTTTTTTTTTTTTTGCATTTTTAACTCAATCCCATATGAAAGTTATATTGCACCAAGATGTTTTTATTCATTTCTATTCCATTTTCTTTTCTTTTTTTATAATTAATTTAATTATTTAAGAGATCATAAATATGCCATTAAACTATAATGTCATTAACATCATATTTTACGATTTTGTGACCTAAAATCACAAGTTCTATAACAATTCTTTTTATTTATACGAATTCATTATTGTATCCTTTTTTTTTTTTTACTTTTTCTAATTTACTTTATTAGGATGCTGCCATGTATAATAATGAATGGTTGATATGGTTTAAAAGAAAATAACACCACAACAAAATTAAAAAATATTTTAAGAATTTAGATAATGTCAATATTAATTTATGAAAAAAAGAAAAAATTAAAAAGATCCAGATCCATTACGTTACATACATGGATTACTGTTACGTCACGCCCTCCGTTTAGCTATTATTATTTTAAACCTAGCTAGAGTGCCCTGCTGTTCAGATAAATGTCATTGTTTATTATCTGTAAACACTGTGCATATATAATTTTTCTGATAATTTTGATGGCTATGGCTTTAATTTGTTTGGTGCTTTGCGCACTCTCTGTCTCCGGGGATAACAATCATGCAATGAGTTCACGCAAAGGGAGAATCCGAGTGAGCCAGATAGGCTTTTCTGCACATTTAGCAACAGTAGATTCTGAAAATGTCTTATCATCCCGGAAAGGTCGGCGATTCCTTTTATGATAATTGTCCCTTTGACGTTGTTGTTCGATGGTTCTTTTGTTTTTTTTTAAATACCCGAAAAGACCCTTATCAATGACAACCCTCTTACCCACAAAACCTAGAAAAGCTTTTGATTTTACCTTAATTTTATAAGGGTTTGTAATTTCTTTTAGTTATCAATGGGACCATAATAATAATAATAATAATAATAATATTAAGTGAAGAATAATTAACTGTGCTTTGGCAAAGCAAGTTTGTTTCCGAGGAATTAAAGCAGTGTTGAGTCTGATAAATCATCAAACAAAAAACTTAGGGAAAACGGAAAAAAACAAAAAAAAAACCAATTTGGTGGGATCGTTGGTGGAGTATAGCCTTTATATAAGTGTTGAACAAGTTCGAACAAAGTTACTCTAAATGCAAGGGGCATCTATTAGTAAGTTTGAATAATTTGTCGAAAAAAAAATGAATAAAGTTACTCCAAACACTCCATCAAATGTAATAAGGTTTGAATGGCTTATTTTGTAGAATTTCATAAAATTGTCTGTGTATATATATATTTGTGGAAAAGGGCACTTTAGCTCAAATAAATCCGTTCAGATAATTTGGATTTTGTCATTTTATGTTAAATCGTCTGGATTAATAATTAGCTACTAAGTAGCCGCAAATTTGATGCGTGAGATTCATTTTCTAAAGATTATGACTCTTAAAAGATTGGTTTGAAGCATTGTAATAATTGAACTGATATAATTTGTATATGTTATTTATTTGTGTAGATATTTGCACATTAGTTACTTTCCCACCCTTTCTCTCATGAAATATTTTTGAGTGATTTAGAAATTTGCTTTCCAAAATTTGTATTTTCAAAGAACTCCCTATTAAGTAAATATCTTAATGTGCAGGAGGTGTTAAATTGCTTAGGAATAAAGTGATTTGTCATATCTCAAATTCTATATATTTCAAATCCTATATTTATCTATTCTAAACCAACATCTCTATCAATAAGCACTGCACCTTATGTAGCACTGAATTTCATGGGAAGGCCCTTATCCCAAGGCTTTTGGATAAATATTTTCTAACATATATCCTAAAAATTTTCTCTACACAACTTTGTTACTAGTTTGGCATGTAACTTAATGAGGAAAGACAATAGGCTTGATATTTATTTTGCGGATATAAGAGAAGAAATGTTCCCTTATCCTATATCCCATCAAGAATATGAGTACTAAATAAGTTAGATCTCTGTCTCAACTACTAACGATCGATATTATATTCTTCGAAAATACTTTTCGTCATTTCTTCATCAGCTCAACGAGACCTATAATAATGCGCTAGTACTTGTTTTAATTTGATTTGCCTAGTACGTATAGGTAGTTGGGTCTTCTATGAAGTGAAAAAAGAAACATGTGCCTTCGAGGCTTGCAATTATATGAATTAAGACATACAAAACTTAGATTATGACAAATGACCCACTTACGGAATCTAAAGTTCTGTCCTTTTTCTTGATCCAACCACAGAATGTCTCTAACATTGAAAATCTCACATGTCAGTCTAATTGATTAGGGTTTGTTTATTTCATCATATTTTGATTATTTTGATATTATATTTTTATTATTTTTAAATAAAAATTTATCAAGACAGTTTTATTTATAAATAAATTAAACAAATATGATATAAATAAATTATAAAAAAAGATCAGATAGCGCTATGATACAAATAAAAATTTGACAATCTAAACAGATCCCGAAAACGCAGCACTAACCAAAGAAGCTTAGCCGTATTCTAATTAGGCTAGTAAATTTTACTAGTTGTTCTCAGTAACTATTTCTCTTTATCTAACATAAGATAAATTGTTATTTTTATCAAGGATAAAAATGGATAATTTAAGCTTGGAAGGTTTTTTTTTTTTTTTCATTTTAAAGGAAAATTTTTTATCTACATAGTTGATTTTTAATGTAATTGAATTCTCTTAAATTTTTGTCCCTCAATTTTTCTCTATTTATAAATTAATAGTTGTAGTTGCTAATATCTTATAACATCATTATTACATTATTTTCTTAATCAAGGAAAAATATCAAATTTGGTATATGAACTTACTCAAAAATTTAATTCGTTATATGAACTTTAGGATAGTTAATTTAATATCCGATTAAACTTTTTATGATTATTTTTACTACCTCACTAATATTGTTTATTTTATTTTTAGGAATGAAAGAGACAGCTTATTAGTGGTAGAGTGTATTAAGAGACATAGTAAAAATTTAATGATAGGATTTTTTTTTCTTGTTAACAAACATAGCAAATGGTATTAAGTAATTAATAAAAATAATCAGAAAAATTTTGATTGTATATTAAATTGATCATTTTTAAATTCAAATATTAAATTGAATTTATGCAAAATTTAGATATCAAATTTGACATTTACATTGATCTCAATTATTGAATTAATTATAGGTAGCATCATTTTAAGGACATATATTAAGAAAGATAATAACTGAAGGTAAATGGCGATATATTTTCTTAAAAATATAAAAACTAATCACCAATAAAGCAAGAATGAATATATTTCTCCATAATTAATTTACTATGATCAACTGATAATGAATTATTTATCATTCTTACTTATATAGTTTGAAGTGATGGTCCAAAGTTGCATTGGAAATATAGATGAGTGAGTATAGAGTGGATATGATATAAAGCATTGCTTATGTCTTATCTTCTAAAGTACAAGATATTAAATTTCGCACTTGAAACCTATCATATGGCACCCTATACATATCTTGTATATATGTATTCTATAAAACCTATAGGGTATCCTGTAAAAACCTGTAGATTATTCCACGAAATCTCTATATTTTTTTCTATCTTTCTTAAATTTTTAAGTTTATAGTATTTGATATGGGTTCATATATTATTAAAAGCTGCCTTATTTTCAAATATTCATTATAAATAACATGTGAAAATAAATTTTGAAAGTAATTTATTAAAATCACAAATTCTCCAACATGCAAAATTTGTTTATGTGTAAAATTTGATACCTATAACAATACTTTATAAAACCTATTTATGTGATATTAAGTAAAATCGTAGAACCTATAGCAAATTCTAAAATTAAAAACTTTAAAACTACTTCTATATTAATCAACCCCAAAAAAGATAAACAACATTTCTATATAATTTAATAGTTCAAGTATATATATATACAATTGTATTTTTTCTAAAATAAATATAATAATTTCTTCCAAAATAAAATAGTATAAGTTCTTTCATAATAAAAATTATTGGAAGCAGTCCACAGATAATCATATTGAACAAAAGTTATAAAATAAAATAGTAGTATTATTTATATTTTATAATATTCAATAAGGTAAATACAAGACATGTAGGAGCTTGTACCCTCACACTAGAGTTTAGGTTATGGGATAGGTACAGGGTAGGAATATCTCATAACCGAGCCCTTCATTATAAGAGCAAATTTTGAAAAATTTATACTCATTCCTTACCTTATGAGCTATGGCTCTTAATGTTCATCCGGAACTTATCCGATTGAGAAGGATACAAATAGATACCTTATGTGATAGTGTTACCAGCTCGGAGTGATGAATCGTTTCCGACTCTTAGTAAATTATAAAAAGTGGTAAATTATTATCATAATACAGAAGAAGATCCGTTGGTTATGATGTTATATCCCGCCTGCAACGCCGAGCCATTGCTTTGGGCACATTAAAGTCAACACATAATTAACTTCCTACGGACATTTCAGCATGTTCAGAAAATTCTCCTTTATCTCCATGTCCCCAGCAACATCCCGAGCTCATTAAGCAGTAAGCAATCATATATTCTTGCATGGAAACCACGAAAGAAGGTTTATTTGCAGTGTAGATGGTGGGGCGTTTTAATGCTTAATGACAGAGACCATTAAATAAATATTTGGTACTTCACCAATATTATTAGATTAACTGTTATAGGTGGCTATCTATTTATCGAATCCTTATTTTTTATTATCTACATACTATGACAATTAGGGTTTTTTTTTTTTTTTTTTAAGAAGCAAAGAAATGTAATGAGCAATCAAGAAAATACGATTTACAATAGCATGATCCCATATGGAACGGTAAATAGGTGGAGTTAAGAGGTATAAATGAATTAAATTATTTGTGATATCCGTTAGAGTAATTAATTGAGTTGAATTCAAATTTCATATTGTTTAACTTAATGACTTACAAGCTACATTAAGCTTGAGTCAATTACAATTGTCAGTAAAGTTCAAGTCAAATTTAAATATAAATATCATTCTATTTATAAGAATCTTTTTAAAAAAATAAGTGACTTTATTAAATGAGTTTGATCAACTCAAACTCGAGTTTAAAATTCTAAAATTTGATCGAGTTTGAATCGAGTTCAAATTTTAAAATTTTGAATGCAATTGTATCATCTCATCTGAATTCGTTTATAGCCTTAGATAGTGTACAAAGGGCGAATATGATGGCTAGCGGTATGTAATGGCACTGATCTGTGCCGAGAATACCGATAATTGAAATTATGAGGAGGATGATAAAATTGGATGTGAGGGAGCATGGGTTGGAAGCACGTTCAGCAAATGTTAAATACTTAGCCCACTATGATGTAGATGGAAGATATGAAAGATGAAAAGTGATGAGCCCCATTCACATAATATTCAAGAGAAAGTGAAAACACTTATC
The DNA here is from genome assembly GCA_024138025.1 of Combretum micranthum. NCBI lineage: Eukaryota > Viridiplantae > Streptophyta > Magnoliopsida > Myrtales > Combretaceae > Combretum > Combretum micranthum. Next base: position 1,389,598 of record JAMXBD010000013.1, on the reverse strand, counting down.
GATTAAGACATTTCTTGACATTTAACATTCGGATACGTGTATCTACGAATGCAGAAGTAAATTAGTCATGATTAGCACGCCATTCTGCCTAAATAGTATACCCAAGAAAAATCTTCGTGGAATGAAAAGAAAGTGTGCGCTACCGCAAGCCTCACTTTGTTGGCAAGAAAGGATGGTGCACTATTCAACCAACTGGGACATGACATTCCTTATCCTACATAAAAAGGAAATGGAAACACGGGTAATAGACTTTGTTGCCTCTCTCTAGAACCATTGTATTAAGGACACTATACACACCTTGATAAGGCTGGTAGTAGGCACGTTGACCAAATCAACTTGCTTCTTATTCATTCAATTGGGATATAGTTTGCACACAGTTTAATGAAGGGTAATACTGTTGTTTGATGGTTGTACCTATGGTTTTGTAAATTAAATTGATTAAAAATTACTTGGGGAATTAATACTTTGTTCTGATTGATTGTATTGAGAGGAAAAGTATTTGCAAAACTTGTGTTTTATAAACTTTTTTTAAGAAATCTGAATTGCTTTTACCCTATTGTATAAAATGTTTCGCGGAAACCGCACCGCATCACATGGTGGCAATGCCTATTTCCTATATTTTGAGGCGAAATGCTTGCTTCCTGCGTTCGGATTATGGGTCCACATTGCAAAAGTTGGGGGTGCATAAGTTGTTTAAGAGTTCCTGGTTTTTCTTAAATGAGGATTAGAGAGCTATTCTAATTGATTTTGTTCTTTATTGACCAAACATTTTCCTCTCACCCTTTATAGTTTCGTGTAGTGACACACCATGTATATATTACACGTGACGTATAATACCTACCGAATCTTTTCTTCTATGGAGAGAATGATCCTTTTGATTATGTAGGATAGGATTTATCTTTTGTTTATATATATACTTTTAGGATAATTGGATATTTATGAGTCATATTAGATTTTGATGTATTTGCTTTTAAGGATTTATGCTAATAATGTTTAGGATGAGCATATTTAACTTCTTTGGAGTATCTCTTATAACTCCAAATGATCTAGAAATTTTTAGTAGTCCTGTAGACAGGTGTGATTCGAAAATATATATGTGATACGAATTATAGAAGACCTAAGAGGATTATTGTAAAACTGAGACATCCCGATGGTTATATTGAATAAATGACATACACGAGCAATGTTTTAGTGTATTCATGGTATGCAGTATATCAAGGAGTTACAATAGCTAGTTATATGCCAATCTAATGTCAATCATGAGGAGTGATAACAATATTGGGTCATATCGAATACCTACAAACAACTTATTTGTAACTAATATGTTATGATATAGTGTAAAAGTGTAAAAGATAGAAATCAAATCACTGGATGATTTCTAAAATATACTCAATTGTAAAAACATGTAATTTTCAAGAGAAAACTCTCTCAATTAGGATTTCAAAAGTATATGAAATGTTCTTATTATAAAATATAAGCTTAAAGGCTTATTTATACTATTACATGAGCAAATCCTAAAGACAAATAATAAATATAAATAAATTGTGTAACATAAGCTGACAATTAACGATGAAAATAAAGGCTGGCAGCCTATAAGTAATGTTGATGGTTTAAAAATTCAAAAGATAAAATTGTTAACAATGTAGGCCAGCTCCAATGCTGGTGGTGTATCTTCTAAAGCCAACAGCATTTCTTCCAAGGCCGACGGTGTTTGAGCAGCCTAGTGCTGCTTCTTCCTCTCATTCTCAAACAACTCCTCTTAGTCACATATGTGTCTTCTAGGTTATCTGCATCATTCTCTCCCACCTAATAAGAACTCGACTCCAAGTTCTCTTCTGGATTTAAAAATGTGTTGTCCGGGTAGAAAGGAAATATATCAGTATAAATCTCATTGAAACCAGCATCAGCTTCATATAATTCTTTCAATTGCTCGAATCTTATAACCTCAGCATTTAAAATCACCAGAAGATTGGCCTTCTCTTCGTCATCTATCTTCTCCTTGCTTTCAATTTCAACCGGTTTTGCTTTTTAGCTCTTCCTTTGCTTCTTTTACAACCACTTCAACTTTTGGTTTCTCTTCTTCTTTAGCTTCAACTACTTCAATCTTCTCATTCATAGGTTTTCCTACTACTTTAGGAGGAATGGTTTTTGAAAATTTAAATGAGGTATGTTTAGGAGTCTCTTCAATGTATTGTTTCTCATTTTCTGTTAGAGTAGGAACTTCTTCTACCCTCTTCAAATCATTACTTTACGCCGACATCAAAAACTTTGCAGGATATTCAATTTCTTTTCTTGATGACATCTATGGTCCTATTGAAATAGGATTTCTTCACAATCAAGAAGAATAAATTCATCTTCCAATAATAGCTTCATCCTATACTAGACTTTAATAGGTGCTTTTCCTTCAGGACCTATCTTTTTCTGCAATCTCTCCCATCAAGCAGATGCATAGCTTTTCAATCTAGAAGCCACTAATTTAATCCTTTTCTCTTCAGGAATCTCTATATATTTAAAGATCCACTCAATTTTAGCAATCCAATTAACAAAATCCCTAATTCCTAATTTTCCTCTAAAATATGGAATATTTACCTCTAGCTTGAAATCATTCCTTCCATATTCATTCCTATCTACATAATATTCATCTTTGTAAGCATGTAACATACGATTCGTAGTAATACGTTTAATAATAGGATCACCGCGTGCATATTTTGACTTTGGTTGTCTCATATAACCGTTCATGTTCCTGTTGGTATCGAATTGATCGATTAGGCCATCAAAGCAATGCTCAATACATTAGAATCTCTAACCTATGTTATCCAACATCGCCCTTCGAACCTATGATTCGGTTCGTAGGACTTCCACATCTCAAACAACGTTAAAGATGTGAATGCCTTCTAAATTGACGTCTCCTGGCATCTCTACAGGAAATTTTCCTCTCTCATACCAATCTAATGCAGTACAAAAGCATAAAGGATAGAAATCAAATCACCGAATAATTTCTAAAACACACTCAATTGCAAAACATGTAATTTCCAAGAGTAAACTCTCTCAGTTAAGGTTTCAAAGGGTATAAAATGTTCTTATTATAAAAGATAAGTCTAAAGACCTATTTATACTATTATATGAGGAAACCCTAAAGAAAAATAATAAATACATATAAATTGTATAACATAAGCTAACAATAAATGCTGGAAATAGCTGGTGACCTATAATTAGTGTTAACGGTTTGAAAATTCAAAAGACGAAACTGTTAGTAATGTAGGTCAGTTCCAACACTGGCGGTGTGTCTTCTAATGCCAGCAACATTTTTTCCAAGGCTGGTATCGTTTGGATGACTTAGTGATGCTTCTTCCTCTCCTTCTCAGACAACTCCTCTTGTTCACATATGTGTCTTCTAGGTCATCGACATCATGTTACGAGATATAACTAACCGAGGAAAATATAAGAAAGGAAACAAACATGGAAGGAAGTTGCCCTAGTAATCCCTAAAATCTCAATCTTCATATTAAAGTTTATTAGATACTCAAATTCTAGTAAGCCATTTATTTTTACCATGCAAAATCATAAACACAAAAACTCTAGCAATTAGAAATTATGTTTGATTCCTTAAATTCGATAGCAGTTGATAGATTAACAAATAACAATTTAATTCATACATTTTCTTTTTATTAAAGTTTCAATTGTACAGATTGACTAAAGAAACCTTAGATTTGAGTATAAGGAGGAGCAATAAGGAATCTTACTTTTGGCAACGTTGAAGGCTAATAATCTTTTGTTGTTGTCATTTTTTTTTTAAGTAGATATGTTGTTTGCACTATGATGAGTAAAAACAATGTTATAACCTTTCATTATTTGAATGAAGGAGATTTAGTGGTTCTACAGTGGGCTAAACAATATGGTAGAGTTCAAGATGCTTTATTTAGGACATGACATAACTAATATTCTATCATGTATATATATATATATATATTATATGATATTAGACGACCTTCATCCAGGTTGATTAGCATGTGAATCAAAACTAAATAACTTCTTTATGAGTTGCTTAAGCAATAAAGGGGGTTGTTTAGCTTTGATGGATTACTTTGCCAAACAATCCAAAAAGGTGTTCTTTTTCTTTTTTTAATGTTAATTTTAAATAATTTATGTAATATGAGACCCATAAAAGTTTTTTGAAAATTATCAAAGTACTTTATGGGAGCAACTCACTTATAAAGTGAAAAGTTCCTTAATAGGGAGAGTTGCTTAATATGCTAATATGATAAGTTGAGTAGCTTCATAAGTAATTTATTGATAAAGATGGTGTTATGTATCTAGTTTATCAATGTAAATTTGATTTTACAAAAATAAAAAATAAATAAACACGATTATTTAATCTTCATCTCAGTGTATTTCTTATATTTATCATGTATGGATTCATCTAGATGCCAGATTTTATGTTGCTTAGAAGCACGAAGACAATTAATTACATACCAGATCTTCTCAATATGCGAGTTCAACCCACAAGCTTGCATATTAGGATTAACTATCAAGTTTAATATATGACAAATATATCATATGTGAATGACATCGAATCACAAGTTGATTGGGCACTTGTTTCTAAAGTCGAAATGAAGCAATGTTATTGAGGGCACTATATAAGATATAATGAATATCCTGAAAATTTCGTTTGTGCAAATAATGTGAATAACGTTGAGTAAATTATAACAAAAGGTATCAACGTTTAGAGGTAAACTCGTTCAAGGTATCAACATTTTACATAGTTAAAAAGAAGAATCAAAGTTTAAGGTTAAATTCATTTGAAGTATCAATGTTTTCAGTGATTAAAAAGAGGAATCAACGTTTCACAAAGTGAATCAAACAAGATATTTATAGTTGACTATTGATGAAAATTAATTGAAAACTAATCCAAACGTTAATGCCTTAAATGAACTTTTCAAAACGTTAATCCTAATTTGATTCACTTTGCAAAGTATTGATTTCTCTTTTTAACCTTCAAAAATTTGATGCATCGAATAAACTTACCTCTAGATATTAATATCTTTTAGTGTAGTTTACCCAAATAACATTGGAGGCAACTGTGGTAGTAACGTAAGCATCCTAAAATAGTGTGGAAGCTATATTATGCTTCTAAAACACTCAGTTGCCCTCAATCTAAGGCATTGTGACACACTTATGGCTATGCTCAATTACATGAAGTAGAGACTTCCATATATTCACGTTGAAGGAGACACTATATAAAAAAGCAAGTAAATTTTATGAGGTATATTGTAGTCTGTATACGACTTGGGCTACTTTGAAACATAATAATAATTAAGGTACTTGCCTATAAAAAAGGCTTGACAACAACTCCTTAAAAGCTTCCCATATTTTAATAAAGATGTTGATTGTATCTTTCTTTGAAGCCTATCACTAGACATATTGACATAAATGTTACATCTTCCATATTGTCCATCTTTCAAAATGGTGGTGCTTTGCTGCATGACAAGATATATTTATTATCACCACTGTCCCAATAAGGTTGTCATAAGCATCTTTATTGTCAAACTGTTAGGTTTAAATGTTAATTTGTTCAAGTGTGCGTCTACACGTTATGTAATGTGTCTCATACACAATCGAGGCTCACAACATAAATCTATACCACAAGTTTAACACTTAATGGTAAGTGAATTAGGATCTTTGATGAAATACTGCCAAATGTTAGTAGTCCTCTTTTTACGCTTTGTATCAATGATGGTTGTGATGGAGTATGCATTTTTCATGGCATGAATTTAGTATAAGGTAGTGGTGATATTTTCTTGCCAGCAAGTACAAATTTATAATTCTAAGGGTAAATTACACCAGAAGGTCGCAACATTTAGGAGTAAGTTTATTTTAGATCCCAATATTTAGAGTAGTTAAAAAGAGGCCCCAATGTTTGAATGTAAGTTCATTTAAGGTCATAATGTTTGACTAAAATAGGTCAATTTGAGTCTCCAAGGACTCATATCAATAGGAGAAAAGTCTTTTAAGTTTTGATTAAATATTCTCTCCTGCTGATATATGTCCTTAGGGACCTAAATTGACCTATTTCTTCAAACTTTAGGACCTTAAATGAACTTACTCCCAAACGTTAAGACGTTTTGGTGTAATTCACCTTAATTCTATATCAAGCCTTTTTCCATGTACATAAATAAACCAAAATACAAACGTCTGGTAGCATTTCAAAAAAAAAAAAAGAGAAATAATGTACCAAGATTCGTGCACCTCATGGATGGTAACCATGGAGCTGGTGGTGATATATGGTAAAATATGGTAAAATATCTGAGCAACAAGACCATGCATAACCATGTTCTTTGAAACACTAGCTATGGAAATAGCAAACCTAAGGCTTTCCGTTTGGCTCATCAAAGATGTGAACCCTTAGGAAGGGTTCGGGTATTGTCACACCCCCAGGGTACCTTTATAGTAGCAAACAAGTCATACTTGATTACTATCACTAGATTATCTTCAGAGAATGACAGGTTTTTAAAACAACAGGATCTTTTAGTTGCTTGATAAGAAATAACAAATATATGAAAGAAATAACTCCGTGAATAAACATTATATAACTATTACAAACCATATAGTTCTTCTGAAGTACACAACTAAATAATCTATTCTAATAGTACATAACTATTAAACTAAAAAAATAACCGTAGACTTCCAGCTCCTAAGCTCTTACCAGAGCCATACTCCTGGAAGTGACTAGCCAGGGTCGTAAAGTAAACCTGAAAAGATTGTTGGAGTATGAGCGAAACCACGGCTCAGTGAATAACCAGACATACCATACATCACACAAGTTATTAACAAATCATATGTAATGCAAGCACTCAACCATATGTACAGATACAAGCTTGGATGATCTAGAATCCAAACAGGAAAAAGATTTACGCTCTCTTTTTAATGGGTTGAAGAACCAAACTCAATGACCCACCTGCCCAGGAGAGACTAAGTACACAGGAGAATCAACGATTTCTCGTTTTAGGGTTATCACTTTGAATATGATCGATTAAACTGACCATATCCTGCAATCCCTTTAGAAAATCCCTAAGTATTAATCATTTCAAAGTGATTCTACGGGGCGGCGTTCTTCGATGCCACTTAGTTCCCGTAGGACCGACAGACCAGAGAATACCTTAGAAGAACTAACACATTAGAACAACAAAGCATAAACAAAGATCCGAAATATTAATACGTAGCAGGCTGCCACCCCAATATATATGCAATAATGCAATTCGTGCAATGCATGATCAGATTATTTTGTTAAGCCAGAAATTCTTAATCAATTTCACGGTGACCATACATTACACACAATCATCATCATACTACTTCACAACATCGAATCATTGCATTATCGCTTTTGTAAAGATATCTTAACAATCATCCAATCAAACCACAACATACTTCCAACAAAACAATAGTTTAATTATCTTTGTATTACATATTCAACTACTTACAAGCACAAACAGTATAATATGACTGAATTACTCACCTGCTCATACTGACTTAGTCGTAGTAATCAGCTGGTAGATCCTCTAGTGTATCAAAGTCACCTATTTAAGATGAATAAAGTATTCATCAACATAGATTATAGAATTAAATTCCTATATGTGGCTAGTATCCTAGACCCAGTATTTATCAAGTTTTATAGTGACTAATACTAATTCTATGTTATTCTATACTGATCTCAATAGAAAATTATCTCTATTTATTATTACTTAGTGTTGTCGTGTTTTTCCTAATTATCTCGTATAATTATTCCGTTATTTTTAGGAGTTACATTACTAAAAAATTTAACTTATTTCAATTTCCATTCTTACCCATTCTATCTATTTAGAACAAATATTTGACGAGTTATAACTTTTATTAACACTAAATATTTTTCCTTAACTCTAGGGTTTTAAGAATTATTAGAAATTAATCTAAATATTCTAATTATTTGTATTTACTTATCTAAGTAATAAATTATACATTGTTATATATACATATATAATATACTCAGTAGATGTATTGTGTATATATATATATTCTGTTTGTTCCAAAACAAGCTTTTGTTGAAGAACTTTGAGTGTACGCCGGCTCAAAGCCGCCGGCCTTCAAACTCAGATGCCGGTGTAAACTTTGTTTTGAAAAATATTTTAGATTGGTTGCACCGGCTTTGAAAGCTGTCGGCTTTCAACGTACGCCGGCCCTACGCCGTCGGCGTAAATCTCCAGGTAGCCGGCTTATATTCATTTTTAAGAGAAAATTATTTTTACGTAGCCTCGATCAGTGTAAGCCGTCTTTACGCCGCCGGCTTATCCATGTAAGCTGCCGGCGTTAAGCGAATACACTATCGGCTTTGAGGCAGGGTTAGTACTGTTCATCATCTTCCTCTTCTGTCTGATTCATATTCTTTAAATTTTACATGTTAAAAACATTACTAAACTGTTCCTAAGTGTTTATATATTTTATACATAATTAAACAACAACTCTTAACACTTCTATATACACACACATATATTATATATATATAATATAGATCTCGATTCTCACTAAAACATAGCTAGGGTTTCGGATTTTTACCTCGTTTGAGCTCGTCCGATGAAATTCGAAGCTTTTAGTTGTGTTTATTACGTTCCTAAGATTATTAGAAGTCAGTTATAAAGCTTAGATTTGAAAGAAAATCATTTGAATCACATCAACTTACCTTTAAACTCGTATTCAAGGGTTTTATAGTATTGTTTTTCCTTTGATCCAAACTTGATTGGTTTGATCCGTTTGTTCTCTGTTTTTGGCTCGTTTTGGTTGTTATTTGGGAGCAATTTCGTTCTGGGAAGTGTGGGAATTAATGAGGATTGTTTGTTTCCTCTTTATGAGCATTTAACACACACATATATAGAAGAATAAGAAAGAGACTTCGGCTGCATTTTTCCCACCGATTGTCCTCCAAATTTTCTCCTCTTTTGTTTCTGTTTTGATGTTGCTTTCATGTTAATTAATGTAGGATTGAGTTGTCACCTTTTGAGTGGTTGTTGGGGTTGATTTGGTTGACAAAGAGTGCATTATTGATCCACATTTCGGCTCCTCTTCATCTCCGAAATTTCCACCGAAATTTTGCAGCCAAAAAACATATATATATATATATATATTAGTTAATTATTTTCATTTAGTTTTAGGATAATTTAACAAGTTACACAGTACAAATTAGCTAATATTTGGGAGTTATTTGTATAAAAATATGTTTATAGGACTATACAAAACACTTAGATTATCAAATAATACAATTTTTAGTTTTATATATACGTGGTTAACTATTCGTATAATTTTATCTCCCGCGATTAAAATTTTTTAAGCTCATTAGGTCAATTTTTGTTTTAGGCTTCAATAGCTTAAGAAAATTTGAATTAGAACAATAGCGTGATCCGATTATTTATTTGAAGTTCAGATCTATAGTTATTCAACAGTTTATGTTTTCGTTGTGTATTTATAATCTTAACAATTTATCTTTGGGTCATCATTTTCTGTCTATAAGTGTAAATAATCGTTTACTTAGTATTGTACTTAATACGGAAACTAAATTATATATAATATATATATATATCTCTTTAGTTTTGATACTTGTCACGAAATCTTATTAGTAGCGTTTAATTTTATTTAGGAATCTTGAATTTAGGGTTTAAGTGTAAGTTTAAGCTCATTACAACTCGTTGTTCTAATCTCGAATCATTATAGAGATAAAAACCAATCCTTTGATCTCTATATTTGTATTTTTCTATTTAAACCTATTTGTATATCAGGTTTCAAGTTTAGATTTTAGATTTTAGATTTTCTTTTAATCATATCTTGAATTATTCATTCAAGATACGAAATCTCGTTTTTGGTATCAACTAGGGTTAAAGAATTTCTAAATCCTTTATCTAACCAAATTCTAAATATTGATCTATTTTTAGACTTCAATTAAAATCTAAATTTAATAATTAGTTCATATATTCTATCTTAGAATCATATACTAGATTGGAAAATTTCCGGGGTTTACAGGTATACCTTGCCAATAAGCCACAAGTAATCATAGTCCTTTAAGTTGGACATGTTGTAGAATGTCTTTCCATTGTTATCCATAATAATGATTAACAAGTTGGTGTAGTTATGGTAAAAGAATAAGGGAGTAAGAAATAAGGGATGAAAGTAATAGTAGTCAAAAGGTAGGCAAAGTGATTGCACAAAGGTAATTATAAGCTGAAAAAAGACGTAGAAACACCAAATGACAACATAACCATGTTGGCCACAACATGCCCACTTTGATAACATGGTGCTTATGTCAAGAATCAACATGGGCATGTTAGATATAATTTTTTTACCTTTTTGTTTTTACATACACAACATGGGCACTTCAAAGGGAAATTGCCCTCGTTGTTTCCTACTCATACTTTCATTTATAGGTGAGAAAGAAGACATAGGCACTTTAAAAAGAAAAGTGTCTACATTATAAAGAAAAAAAAAAATTGAATATAATTATAGGCACATTGAAAAGCAACGTGGTCATGTTCCTTTTCAGTCTACAACTTAAAATGTGGGTAGGAAAAACCAAAGTGCAATGTAAGCACTCTGAGCTGACATGCCCTCTTTGCTAGAAGCAGTGGACACATTAGCACCTAGTGTAAAATATAATATATATATATATATATATAAACATTGGATATTGACATGCTTACCTTGTTCTCAACAATGGTACAATGAAGTTCAATTTTTCTTTTTTTTTTTTTTTTATTGTTGGCCTTTAATGTGGGCATGTCTATTCACATTGTGGTCTTGTTGAGGCCAACAACCAAATTTTTATAAATGTCTATACAAAGTGCAAGCAATATCCCTACATTCACACCAACATCTACCTTCCTCTTCTACATTTTGGCAACTTCAAGCTACTCATATTGTCCTAAACACTCATATAACCACATCCACCATCTATATACCTATAAAACATAAAGAAAGCCTGTCTTAGCAAAAGACTATATGAGCATTGGTAGGATTATTGTCATTCTCCAGTAGCGGCAGCCCCTAATCCATCACACCTACAATATAGTATATACTTTTCTCTTGATTTTTTAAGGACAAGGATTGAAACCCTATATTGTATCCATTTCATTCTTTTAAGCAAGCGGTATGATTTTCAATCTTGAGATAAAATCTATGGTTTTGATGAATCTCTTTACTTTTCTTACTTACTCTCTTTAATACACAACTTTCAAATGAGATAAATGTTAATCTCGTTTGCATTTTCTACTACAATGCTATGACAAATGAGGTGGTTAATGAAGAAGTTGTGATTTTGTAGCAAGATATCAGATCATACACAACGCCTCCACAACTTGCATGTTTGGTCAAATAATTTGCATCATATGGATTATGTTAACAATTTATTGGGATTGCAAGAAGGTCAAAGGATCTAAACAAGTTATGGTATGTGTGAGGCTTTTCAACATGTATGGGGGCAGTCGGTATGTGTGGCGGAGACTCAATTTGGATACTTGAAACACATAAAAGAAGATGATTATCCTATTGTCAACAAGATGTTTCACTATATGATCACGTCCAACATATGTCTTCTGGTTAATATGAATCATGTTTTTGAGAAAGACATCTTTCTCATAGATACACTACTACAATGCACACCTACCAAAATTGGTTATTATGTTATCTAGTGCTTCCAACATCACTAAGGAAGAAATATACCCGTTTTGCCTATGGATGGCTCATCATGATCATTCACAAATCTTATGATTTCGAAATTGTCTTATAATGCTACAGCAAAATCAGGGGACATTCAATTATGCAGACGTTAAGAAGAAGTTGGTATTCAAGTCTTATCCACAAACTAATCAATATTATAGATGTGATAATCATCTAACACATTAGCAACAGTCAATAGGTGAGGAGGATAGGCAAAAGCTGGATGTGGAATATTTCAACTTGCTTGGACATCCAATGGAAAGAGAAGGGCAACCACCACAACAACATGAACTTCGTCTTATTAATATGCAAAAAATATTAAATCGAGTAGAAAAAATTATCAACTTGCAATAGAAAGAAAATAATATACTCTTAGGTCTTTAAGCTTGCCACAACGATCAATATGACAAGAGACGAACCTATTGGGCACCGATCCCCTAGCCGACTTGAGATTTGTGTGTGTATGATGGAAAATAGTAGATATAGAAAGGTCGAAAATAAACATTATATAACGCCATTGATTAGTCGTTTTCTAGAAAATGGTTTCGGAAAAGGAAACAAAAGATAGGCTTTTTTTATATTTTCCCATATGCTTCCTAATAATTAAATAACACTTCCTTTTATAACTTTTATTGAAGTTTTCTAACATATTAAAGTTTGTATCTTGAAATATTTGAATAACAAAAGTCATATTTAAAAAAATTTAAATAATTATTTAGATATTTTATTTGTTTTTCTTCCACTAACAGCAATCGTTTTAATAGTTCTTAATGCATTTGCTTTTAAAGACTTTTTTAATTAATTAATAATTTAAAAGGACAGAAAAAGAAATTTAATTATTGATAATTTACTATCGTAGACTAATTTGGTGAGAAAGGAGCCACATATAAAACAATTTTTCTTTTAAAAAAGGGAAAGCTGCTTGTGAAATTTTTTTTCTTTTAGTATTTAAATGTCATTTTCTTTCTTTCTTGTATGGAGTATTTTATGATATTACTCACCTTACATATATATATATATATATATATATATTCAAAAAGAATTGTCTAATAAATGTAGATAATCATCTTCATGATATATGAGGAGAGTTTGTTATAGAGTCTTTTAAATGGATTTTTATTTATGTAGTATTTTACTTAGCATCAAGCATCCGCTAAAAGGTTGTCTCCTATCTCATAAAAAAATTAATAAATATTATTTATACCAGCATATGTTTTTCTTTATTACATTTAATAAGTAAATATCTTATAGTAGGCATTGTAATTATGAAGGAAAAAAATTGGTAGATAAATCTAACAACCCTATCCATCCCTAAATATGACCACCTTGACTCTCTTACTCCTCAGGTTTAGCAACATTCTGGATATAATAAGAGTATTTTCATTGCATAGGCTATCAATTAGAATTCCTACCACTACTACACTATCCTTATTATTGTTGGTGCGAAAGTCACAATGATTAACCATCGCATTCACCATCTTCAGTTTAGCAACTAAATATGTTTAATTTTTTTTTCTAATCTCTTAAGTAATTGTGTAATTATCAAATGAAATAATAAATTGACATTTTATTTCTTTATTGTTTTTAACTTAACTAATTTCTATTTATTTATTTACAAATTCCAACATTACTTACATCTAAGGTTTTATTTTATAATTATGCACATTAATAACTGAAATAAAATAGAGGAACACCATGGAAAATTTAAAAATTGTACATTTAACTTCATACTAAACTCATATCACATACCAATTATATCTTCTAAACACACAAGTCATAACTTACAAACAATGCTTTACATATTAATTGTTTTTTATTCCAATGAATGTCATTTTCGAATAACTAATTTAATTGTAGAACGAAGCTCGTAACTTAAGTCTCATTTTCACAATTGCATTTTGAAGGGTAACACCTTTGTATCCATTTATCATTGGCAATCCACAAAACGATACTTCTCAGATCTTATATAGTTTATGGTTTATGATTACTAAAATATTTAATTTTTCATTATTATAAAATGCAAAATCTGATTAATCATCTTTTTATAATAAACATTCTAAACTATTTTGTATTCCTTTTAAATCGATAATGACAATTTATACCATCAAAAAGATATTCGAAGTGTAAATTATACAAAAAAAAAAAAAAAACGTATTTTCTATGTGAACAAAGACCATTTAAAGGCAGGCAAGTATGGCTAACATATAGGGGAAAAAGAAAACGAAAAAAAATATGCTAAGCATAACACACTAAGCATGCCAAGCACATGAGCATAGATAAGTTAGACACATCTAGACATGGTTTAACCTAGCCTGAACAGTCATTGGCAAGTTATACCCATCTACCCAACTCGACCGTATGGGTCATGACCCGTGCGGTAACCCAGCAGTTAGCTGGGTCATAAGCGGGCCGTCTGCCAAGACCTACCAAATCATCGAGTCAAACTATCAAAATATTAAAAAAAAAAAACCCACCAACTTTCTATTTTAGTGTACTTGTTTTGTTGGATTTTGCCTACTTTGCATAAGTTTGTAATTTAAAATTATATATATATATATATTGTACGACGATGTAATTGTTGGTTTTTACTTTATGAATTTATTCCCTTTGATGCCATGTGTAGCAAAAAAAGGAATATTGAAATCTTCATCTATTTAAGTAATACACAAGGGAACATTGTATGAATTAAAAATTGTCTAGGAAACACAAATAAGGTAGATAATGGAAAATTAGAAAAGAAAAAAATATTGCTCACCGGTCAAAGGGCCATAAACCGGCTCTTGACCCACAAGTTCAAACTGGCCCATCACGGCGCTTGATGTTCATAGGCTAGTTTTGGTTCAAGGTCCAACCAAGCCCCGAACCACCAGTTTGAACTGGAGCCCAAGTCTAGACACATTAAAGCATACAAATTTTGAAAGGCGGATGACACCACACGGTACAATTATCTAACTATTAAGAGCCATTAGGTCCAAGCGAAAAACGTTCCCGAGAAACACGGCTACTTATTGCCACCTTCTTTACTTCCCCATCACCTGTTCTACAAGTTGAACTTTTTTATAAAGGACTTTAAGGGCTTTGGGTGCCTAGCAATTTTGTGAGGTTGAGCAGGGGATTGAGTGTTTGACTAGAAAATGGCAAGATAAGTAATTATAATATAACTAACTTCAAAACAAAAACCTTCATACTAAAACAAAAATCAGTCTATTTTGTTTGACCCTTGATATGTGACACCTACCATACTACATCATAGACCCAGCTCACCAATTCAAACCCACATTTTTTATCAACAATCCCATATACGCCCATCAAACTATTAGCCAAATTCAATAAAACCCTGAACTTTGTTAAATTATTACTTTATAATTCTAAATCTATCGCTAAAAAAACTATAAATAGTAATGGTTTTAGATTTAGTAATAGATATAAGTAGGGACATACCGAGATGACCAATAAAAGCCACAGTCCTTGTAAACTTGAAAAAAAAAATTATTATAATATATTTAAATAAAAAAACAATATATTATTTTTTATCTTTTATTTGCATATTTTAGTAAAAGGAGAGGATGCAAATGAAAAGATAGAATTGTGTTTAAAGAAACACAGGCTCTATTTACACTCGACAGATAGTTTAAAAGGTGCATTTTACTTGCCTTTTCTTTTATACCCTCACCTGGTATAACCCCTCTTCTTCTTGTTGCGTATGGAGAAAAAGCTGTTTTTGTGTGAAAAGTCAGCGTCTCTCTCTCCCCTCCCCTTCTCTCTCCCCTTAGCCAATTAAAACAAGCACCTTACATGTGTTGTGAGATTTTAAAAAATCTTCTCCTGCTCTAGCTATTTGATTCCCCAAATAAAACCCCAAAATTCCATATCTTGCCAGAATTCCTTTTTTCCATATAATAAATGACTAACTAAAGTCGTCCATGTGCGCTTCACGTCTTTTTGTGTGAGGATCTAACCAGACACCGCCAAAACCAAGGTCAAATCACCCATCGTCTCGATTTTTACTCGAGTTTTTTTACATCAGTGGTGAATTAATGTGCGATTTTTTGCATGTTGTGATCAAGAAGTCATGGAGAACTATCAAGGTGATTTAAATGACATAATTCTAGCAAGTAATAAAGGAGCAAGCTCGGCTAAGTCTTACAGTGCTGGGATGGCTCCGGAAACTATAGCCTCATGGCTTCCGCCGTATCCGTCTCATGATCATCCTTACTTTACTCCATTAATGGATAATCACTTGGAAAATTTCGGGGATCCCTTCTGTAACATGAGAGATCCACTATTTGATGCAATACAAGCCCCGAATTCGGGTAACTTCAGCAGCACAAATTCATCAAATATCATCTATCCGGGCATGGAAGACCGTACTGCCTCTTTTAGCAATAGTAGCCCTATATTTACACGGGCGGTTGAAGAGGTATCAGGTTCGTCACGCCCCGAGGATATGTACAGACAGGTGCTTTCTATTTCTCCTGAAGATAATAAGTTATTGTCTCCTCCGCTGTGTGATTCGACTTCCATGGTGGCGTCTTGTGGTGCAATTGGTAACAATTTTCATGGTATGGAGTCGAATAGCCAGTACATATCCGGTAATTGCTTGGTAGAGGGTACTAATATGATGCAGATCTCATCTCCACGCAATACTGGCATTAAGCGAAGGTAAGCTTGATTAATATGGATATAACTGCGCCTATTTAATTGACTGGGTAAGTAACCTAGGTATTATTTAAATTAACTAGTCCATAAATACGCCTCTCCATCTATTATCTAATTGTTAATTAAATCTCTAGATTTCTCGCTGGAAATTGGACCACTCATTTACGATTCAATTTCCAAGGAAAATTAGTATTTATTACGTCTAAAGTAGGATATATATCACATGATTAAGTAAATCTAGGTTTAAAGAAAACCCTTTGT
The DNA here is from genome assembly GCA_024138025.1 of Combretum micranthum. Taxonomy (NCBI): domain Eukaryota; kingdom Viridiplantae; phylum Streptophyta; class Magnoliopsida; order Myrtales; family Combretaceae; genus Combretum; species Combretum micranthum. The sequence continues at coordinate 1,372,948 of JAMXBD010000013.1, read as the reverse complement.
ACAAAGGGGCTTCTAATCTGTTTATTTACTTGTCTTCATCTGTCTATAGGGTAATTTTTCTAGTACAAATCGAAATCAAGGTTGTAATATAATTATAATAACATAGTGATTTTCAGGAAGAATCAGGCGAAGAAGGTTGTGTGCATTCCAGCACCAACAGCAGTAAATAGTAGGGCGACAGGAGAAGTAATCCCATCAGATCTGTGGGCATGGAGAAAGTATGGTCAAAAACCTATTAAAGGTTCTCCCTATCCCAGGCAAGTTTAATTAATTTATTTCTTTCTTTTTATTTTTTTATGATAAAAATAAATTAATAATAAGATTGTTTGACATATTCGGAACGATTACTGAGAAATCACAACATTTTGGCCCTTTCAAATAAAGTCGGTGGAGATTTGTTATATAGTTATTTAAGGTAACATTGGTAGGAAAAAAAATGTACGAATAATGTAGTTAAAATCTTGCTTCTAAACAAAGAAAAGTTGACTTTAAGACGGATTCAACGCCACTGGGTCAGCAATGGAAATTCCTTTGCTAGCGGAACAAATATGGGCTTATGTTGGATTAGGACAAAGGAATTTGATATGATTTTGATTATAAGACTAAATGCACGAACTTGAAATTATACATGATACCAAAGACATGATTACAAATTATTTGTAATCTTCATTCAATTATGTACAGCACATGAATTTCATACGAAATGAGTAACAAACCTAATGTACCAACTCGTATGGCGGATAAGTAAGTTTAATTTAGAGGTTTCACATGCATTATCTTTGGTAGTAAAATAAACTTAGGATATTGTAGACTTTTGTCCATCGAATATGTAAGAGATAGAAGCTAGGGCTGGCAATTTGTCTCATCGGATTGTGTCTCTTGCGTATATGTAAATGGGTTTGTATTTAGAAAATGTACAGAAACATCTAAATTCATAACTCTACCTATTTAATAAGTGTGTCTTGTATCCATGTTGGACCCGTTATTCATTAAAATGTTGTATATAAATCTATATAAAAAAACTTAAAAATTTATGGGAAAAAAAAATACCATAAAGTTGAATTCATTGAATGCAAATGACATTGAACCTTTTTACTTAGCCCAAAATTACAACCCAAACAAAAGTTTAATTAGAGTAGAATCTTATCAAATATAGCCAATTCAATAATTTATTGGCTACATAAAATTATTGAATTAAGTTGAATCATGGTCTAGCTAGATGATAGTAGTGGTTTCCAAAATCACTATATTCTCTTTTAGTTTTTCAAAGGAGGTGCCTTTAAGAGTATTTTTAATGTCAAGATTACTAGTTTCTTGAGAAATATAGAAACTATAACAATATAATCATTTTTTTTTTACCACCGCGTATAATAAATTTCATAATTTTTTTCCCTAAAGTTGTGTAAAAGAGTTTTTACTGAATTTTCGCTAGAAAATATATAGATCGGACCCTCTTCATTTCGAAACATGGCAAAATCTGAAGAAATTATAGGCTAAGCTTAAACCTTTATGCAAAGTATATGGAACAATATGAAGCAAAAATCATAAATATCTCTTTGCACCACATGAATTATCTTAACTAATTGATGATCCACTAATTCTTCAAAATGGGGGAAAAAAAGGGATGGATCATTAGATGCATTACAAGGGGCAGTAAAGAATAATATTAAAGGAACACTTTGAAATTTTTCAGTTATACAAAACAATGAGAAAATTTTATACTTGCAAAAATATTAAGGTAAAAGAAGTCATACTTCATTCATGTCATCAATTGAATGACATAATGAGGATAAGAAGAGAATTACTGGAGAGACCGTCATATGATTACAAAAACTGGAAAGAGGAAAAGTAAAGCAACATCAAATTTGGAGCGATGGAAATGAAAAGTCCAAAAAAATATTTAAATAACATTTACTTGGGTCTGCTCGTTGGATTCACGACATGCTTATTTATCATAAATAGGTTTGGGTGGGAAGCCTAAACCCTAACATGAATTTGAACGTATTGCATTCTGATACAACCCATTTATTATTCATGTTTGAATTTTTTTTCTTTTCACCTAAACCTGCTTGCAATTGTATTATGTTCACATTCATAGTTTAAATCTCAAATTACTAGCCCTAGATAAACCTATTATACATTAAGTTATGTGACCTTGTTAGATGCTTTTGGATGCATCTCTTGTTTGTGGGAATCTTTTTTCTTTTCTTTGTTCCTTTTTTTTTCTTTTTCCCTCTACAATAGTCTTAGACCTACATATAAATAAATACATATATGACTCTCATATATGGTATCCCAAGAAAGATACACATAGCTTAAATACCCAACACGTATCACAACTAACTTTTCCATAACAATATGAAACACATCTATTTGTTATTTAATCCAACCGTATGATTAATCGCCCATATAATTGTTCTCCTGGATACTTCATCTTGGTCATGGATCTAAGCTTAACCTCTACACTCACATCATAATTTAATCCTATCTTTACTCAAATATCATCACTTTTGTTGGCATTTTAGTTGCAGTTCTTATAAATAATGTGTTTGTTACCAAATACATATAGATAGTGGTACAGAACTCCAGACTTACCAAATAAAAATATTCCTAATGGTGTGGGATTTTTATCCCCAAAAGATTTATTCCTACACAAAAAGGGATATGCAGGGTGATGGTTTGCAACCTGCACCGTGCCTTATAGTCTTGTCAACAACTTCGAATTCGGTGATAGGGAGAGTTGGCTGATTGTTCATTGTCTCTCACCCACTTGGGGTCCGGGTACGGTATGGGTCAGATTCATAACGCATGCCCGCGCCAAAATTCCACCTAAGTTCAACTTTTATCTTTACAGACAATTTCTTAGAAGTAGTAAGGAAGTAAGTGATATGCGTAAGAAATTAAAGGATCATAATCAACGTCAGAGTATGGTTAGCTATGTTTGGATTATTCGCATAGCATCTATGAGTATTGTCAAACTTGGATTGACTTATCATGTTCAATTTAGCTTAACCAGACCCAATTCTTAAGAATGGACTGGTTTAATCCCCGATTTTATCTATTGATCTTGGGTTCTCTAGCATATTCATATCAAGTTATCGGGCCATGTCTCACAATATTGGTATCTACTATTAAATGAGTGCCAACTTGTGTCAATCAATTAGGGAATATCTGCATCTATTTTCACTACACTTATGTTACACAAAATGCCAATGGCATTTTATAAGTTGTTTCCTTATAGGTCATATTTGGTTGGGAAAATGGTGTTAAAGTAGAAACCGATTAGACAAGTCATAACTATTTTCTTTTTGCATTAACATCATTTCCATCAATATTCCCATGATTTTTATAGATTTGCTTATTTTAGATGCTGTTACACATAATCAATGATTACATTTATAAGAAAAATTACAATATCACAATAGTATCCATAACGTTGTAGCAAGGCAATAATTACGACCACTAATTTAGAATGTGGGAATCAAGATGATGAAAATGGAGACTATGTTTGGTTGCACTCAAATCACAATAGTAATAGGTTACTAACATATTTAACAATACCAATGATGTGATCTTGTCTAGTCCAATCCATCATTTATGGATGGACAAAGGCAATGATAGAAATATACAATAAAATATCAAATAATAGCTATTTCTTTGATTCCAAAAAGATTTACAGTTTCTTTCATTTGGAAGTAGTAGGAATCTCATGAAACAACTATCAATGTGCTATTGATACAGCTGGTTCCACATCAATAATAAGTAGCTAGACAAACACTAAATTGCTTTTGGTTCCAGCTGTTTTGTGGATAGTATGTTCCCTTGTAATCGTTGACAAACTAAGGAATTTATGCACTAAAAGATTATGTGAGTTTTCTATAATCCTAAAATCTATCAACAAATATTCATATATATGTGTGTGTGTGTGTGTTGTATGTTGCTTTACATATAAACTGAAAGATTCAGTGACACTGAGAATGATTTCCTTTTTCGTGCAAATTATTCTTTGATTTCCTTCTTTCAGTGTGTTTGGTAGTAGGACAAATCTTTATGGAATTCCCGACCTGACTTCTGATGGATGTTATATTTGATTTAAAAGCAGTGAATTTAAGGAATGGCAGATTAATTATAAAATAGCTTAGCCTAAGGTTTAATTAAATTTAATTAATAAAATATTGCGCTTATAGCATATTAAAAGCATGCCTACGTCAGAAAAATTATCCAACTAATAAAGTACCAAGTCAATTTTTTACATTAGTATACAACCATGATAATTTATTGACGTTGAATTGGTCAATGATATATCATAACTAAGTTAAAAAAAAAAATTTCAAATTACATGATGAATTAGTTATAAATAATTAAAAATATATGTAAAAGAAAGGAGTTTTTGGCAATACTTAAATCGTTAGTATTTTTCAGGAAATATGGCTGTAATTTAATCATTTTTGATGAATCGTTTCAGAGAATATAACAAAGAAATCAATTACTTCTGTTTTTAAATAAAATTTTCAAAATTATTTTTCTTTCATAACTCATCAATCCTTTAGTAATAAGCCACAAAATTGCATGCAAAAAAATTTATGACCCTAATTGTGTAATAATTAACTCATATATTTTATATTATTATTATTATTCAGGGGGTATTATAGGTGCAGCAGCTCCAAGGGCTGCTCAGCAAGGAAACAAGTGGAGAGGAGCCGCACAGACCCTAACATGCTAGTCATCACCTACACATCTGAGCACAATCATCCTTGGCCCACTCAAAGAAATGCTCTTGCTGGTTCCACTAGGTCTCACTCATCCAAACCCACTTCTAAAACCCAACCATCATCTTCTTCTTCCACTAATAATATTAAGGAAGAGACTGGTCATCATCATCATCATCATCAAGAAGATAATATTACTGAAAGAAAGTGTATTAGAAGCAGTAATGATAATAATATAAATGGTCAAATGGCGGAAGAAGACCCTCTTTTGAATAGTGCTGAATGCTCAAACGATCAGTCGTCTGATGATTTCTTTGCAGAGTTAGGTGAGCTTGATGCTGACTCTTTGAGTGATATACTGCTTAAGCCTGATCAAGGAATTAATGCTGAATCAAAGGGTTCGGATCCTTTCAACAATATATTGGAATGGCTATCATCTGAAGACCAACAAGATCCTAAACTCATGTAGAAAAAACACAAACATGATTGTGATTTTGGCGTATACAAGTTTGATTGCTTACTTACAGCATCATCCCCACCTTTTGGTGTGTACGAAGTTTCAGGCAATGAAAGAAATTAACTATTGTCTTGTATAATAAGTCTGTGTCAGTCTCCTTTTTTTTTTTTAAATATTTTCAGTTTTGGATTGAAACATGTGCTGGGTTTTATAGAATTTTACTGTTTTACAAAACTTTTACAGTCTGATGGGGGGAGAATAAGAAAAAGTATGAAAAGAGAGAGAGAGAGAGAGTGCTGGTTGATTGGGAACAATGGATTGAGACCCACATTCTCTTTTGTGTTTGGTAGTAAGGATGATGGGACAGAAAGTTGAGGAAACAGAAGGTTAGAACAGTTGAAACAAGTACATCAATCCGACATGACAGGAAAGCTCAGGAGATAACAGAGAGATTTAACTTATGATAATAAATCATGAGATGGGACTCTATATGTTATTGTCTTTTTTATTATTATTAGTGTTTCATCTTTTCAAGTGGCCATGTCAAATTATTCATCAACCCTTTTGATAACGTCGGAGACCAATTATTTATGTCTATCTTAATAGTGTTATGGCGGTGTTAATATGTGCGTGCGCTCCACATATTTATTAACGTTAAATAATAAACTTTTTATATTTTTCTAAAATAAAAAATTTGCAGTTTAGAAAAATATAAAATGAAATTTGTCGTTATTTAATTTTGTAATGGATACACTCATAACCGCATTATGATTTGTTAACGAAATCACAGTACGTTAAATATTTTAATTAAGTTTGAGAAAGAATTAAAAGGTAGGACAGAGAAATTTTTGTGGTTTAACGTTGTTGAAAAGGTTTCCGTGTGCCTTATCTTAGGTAGATTAGAGAAGACATACAAAGGAAGCATACCGTCTTTAGCTTCAATTAGGTTATGAAGCATTCTTTGTTAATGTTACGGCTGTGCTTGTCTCCACTTGATATCTTTTCGCATTATGATTGACAAATTTAAATAAAGTATCAACATATTAAATAGTTACAAAAATAAATTAATGTTTAGTAAAATAAGTTAGATAAGGAATTAATAGTTTAAATGATTTAAGGAAAAAAAAGAAGAAAAGATCAATATTTTAAGTAAATAACAAATATATTAAGAAAATAATCATTTATTTACATCATTTTATATAATATTGATTTTTTTATTTTAAACCTTTAAAATATTAATTCATTACTTAACCTCTCAAAATGTTATTACTATCAAAAGTTGATATAATGTAATTTACCCCATATTTATGGTTATGAAGTTATTGAGATAATGATAGTTTTGTTTTCTTTACTCCTTAAATTATTATCAATCCATATCAATAGTAGTAGGCCCCTTGATTTAGATTCAATACATCATATTATTATCTTCATAACACCTTAGATCATTTTATCAATCGTGAATTATATCAAATGTTCACATAATTTGTGATATTCTTCAAATATAATGTAGTAGAAACTCATATTCTAACCACCGATGCACTTTTTAGTGTAATGGTTTGTAGTTCATTGAAGCTCTAAAGTTAAATATGGTTAGTGGAAAGCATTCCCAGGATGGGTAGCCTCTTAGAAAGCAGCAAGCACTAAAGACAAAAATATGCAGCATTTCACTAAAGCAAGCAATACCTTGATGGATAGAGTTCTAAATCGTTACAAATGGTATCAAAGCAATTCACTTATCGAAGCGGGGTAGCTAAGTATTGTACAGGGTAAAGTACCTCAAACTAGGGACCTCTTAAGCCTGTATGGAATACTTTTAGTGTCCTCTCTGCCTGGTATGGTTCTAGACCTGTGTAACAAAACTAATGAGGATATCAGTTTTATAAGTGGAAAAGAATATGATATCCCTCAAATATAAGGTAGTGGATTTCTAACATTTGAAGTGTTTTTTTGTGTAATGGCTTGGATTTCGTTGCAACTCTAAAATTTAGTGTATTTAGTAGAGAGCACTATTGTGATGGATAACTTTCTAGGAAGCAACTGGCAACAACAACAAAACCGTACAGCATTTCATTAAAGTAAACACAATCTTAGTGGGCGTAGTTTCGAGTATTTACATAGTTTAAACTTAGTTTTTTTGTTTTTTTAAAGATCAATATCATATTTTTAACACCATATTGATTCCTTCTTTTGTTATTTTATTAGTTTTAAATACTTAAAGATTTGAGATCCATATGAATCCTTCTACCTTATATTACTACTGCACAATATCAATATAAAGGTATAAACTTATGTGGTTTTCCAATCCAAAAGAACCATTCATGTACAATTATCGAAGTAAAAATGGATTAGAACACTACAATCACATTAATTGCAAGTAAAAAAACTAAACCAATGACGATGACATATTAAGATTATGACAAAAACAATAATTTATATGCTAAAAAATTTTAATCCAATATGTTTTTGCAAGTATGGAGCTTAGCATTTGGATACTAGCTGAGAGCATTAGACTATCATGAAAAACCCTACACCAATGTGATAGCCACAACCCTTAGGATGGTAACTTAAACCCTACGCTAAGATGCAAAAAGCACAACAAACAAGCGAGCACCACATGACCACCATTTGCACAATGCCCATTGTAGCATTGAATAGTAGCTATGTCGATAAATATCTTCTTAAATCCTTTAAAAGGAAGATGCCAACTTTTACATTATATCTAAATTCTTTTTGGGAGCTTCTACAATTCTATTGACGAGATCGTTCCATCAACAATTTAATCATTAAAATAAAAAATAATTAATAAAATATTAAATATTTTAGGGATTTGATCAATATTGAGTATGGTGTGAGCCGTTGGATTGTAATAAGACCGGTCCCGTCAAAATTAATGGCGGGACAATAGAATTTTCCATTCTTTTTATTTCATAGCATAAGCTTGGTGTAGTTTGTAATGATTTTTTGTCATTTGAAGGCTAATAACACATTTGGAGTGTGGATTTCTACTTGTGGCTTTTAAGTTTGTGTAACCTTTTGCTAAGTTTTTGATGCGGATGAAGAGATAGCAAACATGTTTATGGGATTAGAAGTACTAGTGGCAATTTTATAAATTTTGGTAATTTTGAATTTTTTGGTTTTTCGACCTTAGTTCAATAGAAATTGGGCCAATGGTCAAAACTCACTAGGTTCACTCATGACATATATCACTTTTTGGACAAATTCGATCATTTTAGCCATCAAAGATTTTATATTTTATCACTTTTAATAGGAAACTCTATTTTTATTTCCATTTGTGACATTTGTTTTGTATTTTCATATATTTTAGGGTAAATTACTCTAAAAGGTATAAATGTTTAGAAGTAGGTTCATTAAGGTATTAAAGTTTAAATTAGTTATCAAATAGGGTATTAACATTTTGCAAAGTTCATGTAAGGTATTGAAGTTTAAATTAGTTATCAATTAAATGTCTTTAATTTTCCATTAATAGTCAATTGTTAATATATTATTTGATTCAATTTCTCAAATGTTAATACCTCTTTTTCACTCAAAATGTTAATACCTTAAATGAACTTACCTCCTAAAATATTGATACATCTTTTTAACCACTAAAAACATTAATACCTTAAATAAACTTGCCCATAAATATTGATATCTTTTGATGTGATTGAACCATTTATTTTATCTTTATGGGACTTTTAGGAAATCACCTTTTTAAAAAAATTTTGGGCTTTAATATTTATTGTATGTCTTAGGGAAAATAAATAATTTTAGGTTAATCAATATTATTATTTTGAGCGGCATATAGTGCTCTTTCTTCTAGAATCTGAGTTGCCCTATAGATTTTTCAAATTTCAATGCCTATCTCATATGGCTATTCATGAAATCAACTTGCATATAGAAGATTATTTTCAGGTATTTGTGAGTAAATCAACGAAACTTGATATTGTAGTTTCACTACACCAATTTTTTGTAAACTTAATCCATGCATATACTTTTAAGTTAATATGCATTTCTTTTTATGTTTTTCTATATCCATGATGAATTAACTGTTTGTGGTTGGGTTATGACTATTTGATGTGCTTCAAATGCTAATGCTTTGTTAAATGGTTGTATATATATATATATATATATATATAGATATGGTTATTGAATATGTAGATTTTTCGTATTAATTGTTCATGAAGTTTGTTAATTCGTAGCAAACCCATCAATTTCAATAAATTAGAATATTGCAATGTGTTAATGGGATTCAAATTTTTTATTTAAAAACTTTAGTAACTTCAAAAATGTCATGTGACCGTGTGGTTTAGGTCTTAAATTACTAAAACTCACTTATAATTATGTAGTTGAAATTATGGACTATGATATGAAATAATGTACAAGCCTACATTTTAAACCGAAATATATAGTTTGTGACAAAAACTCTTAATTTAACATGTCATAAGGGGAAATTACCTTAACCAAATGTTCTTGTTATAGAGAGAATCTTGCTGCATGTTATTGGATTTATGTTCTAGCAACTTTGGCGAAAGCTTACGTATTCAATAGCAAATATACACTTACAACAGAGAATGTTTAAAGCCTAGTGGATAAGATGTTATAATCCCACACTTTTAATGAATATAGTTTCTAAATTGGTTTTGGTTTTGTTATTTTAATTAACTTCATCAAACCATATTCTTAATTTGATCAACTTATCTTTCCCCATTCATATGACCTAGTAAATCACTAGATATTTTAATACTACATACTATCCAATACACTACAACTTTTTGCAAATTATTTTTAGTATATGTCATCTTGTGTCATTGCCAATAAAGGAAATTATTCAAGTTATTAGATTTATTGAAGACTTTGATCATACGTCATAACCTAATTGATAAATCAGGTATATTGGTTAAGCATTATCACTATTAGATGCTCCAATTTACCAAAGATGCAATGGTAACCAAACTTTAGGATTACTTTTACCCTTTCCCATTCCAATTGTATATTGCAACGCTACTTGATCCATGGCTTAAGTTTTTTTCTCACTCAAAATCTCCTTAAGCAATTATACCAGAACATAGGGGCTACTGCACTTCATAACAAGGCTCAAAATTTGCTAAGAGCCTTACGCCAATTTCAAGACAAAGCAAGCCAACACTAGTATGAGAGAACCCTACTGAAGTGACCTTTTTTTTGCCTAAAAAGGCATAAAAATACCTCATTATGGATAAGTCGATGAGTCCACTCGCTTAATGAACTCCCTAGTTAAGATTTGCATAAGATTGGCATTATTTGGAAAGACTTGCAGGTTATTTGGCATAAGCGATCAATTTCACCACAAAACTTGCCTACGCTAGCTATGTTAAGGGAAAATATTTACCAATGCAACAATTATCCCAATCACCATGATTCAACACTAGTAGTCACTAGCATTGGTTGTCCTTGAAAAGAAGCAAATAAATTTCTCAAGATGTTGAGAACAATTATGCTAGCTCGGAAGTTTTTAATGACACAATGGCATACTAATAATGGGTCAAGGAGAAAGAAAGGGAGGGTGGGGGGAGGGGGATTTTGATGTCCTTGCTTTGTGGTCATCTAAAGCAAATATGATGGTGATACTTTTCCTACTAGTACTAAACATTCTAGAACTGCATCTTTAACGATTTCATTTGAATTGGCTTTCAACTTAGGTATGTGATTCATGAACCCTTACGGGCTTTCGTTCATTCTTAAAACAATCAAAATATATGTGTGCCTCAAAAATTGGAGGGATGATGATGATAGAAGGTAAGGGGACTTGCAATTCTAGTTTCAAGGTGATAGTGACACAAAGATAAGGAGCTTGAAACCATTGTCGAATACATTGATGAAGGAGGATGTAGAGGAAGGTCACCGATTAGCATTACATAGTGATAGGTTTATGATTCATGTAAAAAATTGTGAAAAAAGAAAGATAAATTTCTTGTTAATGAATGTTTTTTCTTTTTATGTATGATCCATTATAACTTCTTGTAATTTCATTGTTTAAACTACTAAACCAAAAAGTCGAAGTATATGAGAATTAAATCAAAATTATAAACACAATATTTTGGAGTTAGCATCGAAGATTTGAACAAAATTGGTTTAAACTTGTAGGATTTTACTTTGATTTTGTTAAGTGAACCTTGATTGTGAAAACTTATTTGTGACATTTAATTTTCAAATTATTTAGAAATAATTTTAACACAATATAATAATAAAAGAATTAATTTTTTTGAATAAATAAATAATTTTAAAAATATTAAAAAATCAACAATCATAAAAATTATTCAGAAATATAACAACAGTCCAATGTACAAAGTCTTGAATACAATTCTAGCCTAAGCCCACCAAGTTCTCTTACACATAGACATACAAAAGAAAAAAAAAGGATTAAAGTCAACGTTAAAATCAAATGTTGCACCCAACAAGATAAGGTACATGTTCTCCTCCTTATCTCTTCATACTTGAAATTGGTTGTTCAAGATACCAGAGAGCATCAAGAAATTTAGGATAGGAGAGAAAGAGGAAGACTAAAATTTGGTTATACAATTTGGTTAACCCCCATTTGTCTCCAGCTACTTCTTTAGATTTGTTTGAGGGTTGTTAATTACTCTCAATATTAGTACCAATCTATCATCTGTTATGAAAGTATTCATATACTCGTTGCTTCATACTTGTTATTGCATGCCTAAGTCTTATGGTGTTCATAACAATTGCCTCCCCCTTGAAAAATCACCTTGTCCTCAAGGTGAAAGAAAGAATAATATGCCTGTTGTTGTTAAAATGTCATAAAGCTTTTATTAAGAAAAATAGGCAACTCCTCTATGAATTTATCTCCATTAGTATTATGCAACTCCCTATTCTCAGTAGTTATCATAATCGTTCTTGGAACACTATCATATATGTTAGGATGTTATCTACCATATAAAGTGCTAAATTTAGTCATCACTATTGGCAATGATGAAAGAGTTGCAATGGCATCTAGAAAATTGCCCAATATAGCTATTATAGTTGCATTGTTGGTGAATTCCATAGAGTAATCACTCATCTGAGCCACCAAGATATCTAAAGCAACACGACATGTGTAAATGTGCCTACTGCAACTCTTTCAAATTTTCTATGTTGCCTATTGAAGTTTAGTGAACTTGCTTCTATTCTACACAGTAACCTTATCTTCAGGGTAAAAAGAAAAAAATTAGATACCTAAGAAATTTGGTGGTCTTGTATTTTAAGTTTTGTCCCATAATGATCATAAAAATTTGCGTTTGATCCTTATTGTAAAAAGCTCCACATATAAGAAACATGAAAATGTGAATAAGTGGCATCTGCCTACATTTTTTGTGTGCTGGTGGTAACACTTTTGTGAGTCCCAAAATTGTATTTATACGTTGTAGCTGCCATTTGTGCAACTCATCAACCAAATCTGACTTTGTTTGAAAATAAAAACCCTCATTTACATAGCCTAGAAGTATTGATGTCCCAACATCTTTGAGTTTCCAAAATTTGGCATAATGCTTTGAATTTGGAAATAATGACCAAGGGATATATGGAAAGTGCTAGCTAACAATTTCAATAGAAATGTAGATAGGAGGCATCATGAATGGAATAAGATCAAATCCCTAGGACATGGAAAAATCATAAATATAGCCCTCCTACCTGCTTTCTTCTTTTGTCAATTTTGAGCCATCAAACTTCATTGCATTATTTGCATGAATAATGTCATCATGCCCTCCACTAGTACCTTGCTTATTGTTGTTATCCATAGTTTCAATATCCCAATCCATATATGAACTATGCCTTAATATTTTCCTTACCACATTATCTGTAGATGCATCCATATTTATAACCAATGGATTATTATTATGTAAGTGGACAATGGTAGTCTCAATATTTCCCAGGGCGGTAAAAACATTTGAATATGACACATCTTCACTATGCTTTTGAATATTAGTGGGTACTAATGGTACTGAATTGAACTTATTGAAAATATCATTTGATTCCTCTTTGCTTAGAATAGAGCCTTGCTTCTTTGGAAATTGCTCATATTGAAAAGAACCAAACTTGAATTTGATAGTGTGTCTAAACTGATCCCAACCACATATCAGTTATACATCCATTGAAACCAAGTGTGTGCCTCCTCTTCAAGTGCAAAAGAAACAAACTTTAATCTATTCTCTACTGGTACTTGATGAAAGTCAAAAGTTTGGTTAGCTTTAAGATGCCATTGGATAGGATCATCTCTAGAAAACTTTGGCAACTCCAATTCAATGTTTTTCATTTTGTCTATATATGAATGATTTAGAATATTTGTGGAAGATGATGGATTTTCCCTGTTCTGACTCCCTATCGTATTTGATTGGGACTGTAAGGAATGTGCTAAAATATTAACCTGATTTAACACAACACCAATCTTTTTACTCATAGATTGCTTAAATTCTTGCATTTCCTGAACAATCTTTTCAATGTTTTTTCTATTCTCATCCATCTGATCCTACAACTTTGAATGCATGTGTGTATTTTCTTCCATCTTGACAACTCAATGAAAAAGCACCAATTGTTATACTTTCACAGCTCAACAATTAGAAATATTATTAAAAAATATAACAACAATCCAGTGTCCAAAGTCCTTAATACAATTCCAACCCAAGCTTATAAGTTCTCTTACATGTAGACTTACAAAAGAAACAAAAGAATTAGACTCAAAATCAAATATTGTACCTAAAAAGATAAGGTATGTGTTCTTCTCCTTGTCTCTCCTACTTGAAATTAGCTGTTTGAGTGGCCAGGAAGCTTCAAGAAATTTAGGATAAGAGAGAAAGAGGAAGATTGAAGCTTGGATATACAATTCTAGTTAACCCTGATTTGTCTTTAGCTACTACTATTTATATTATATTCTTTAGATTTGTTTAAGGGTTGGTGATTACTCTCAACATTAGTTGTAATATGTTATCTGTTAAGAAAGTATTCGTATACTCATTGCCTCATACTTGCTATTGTATGGTTAAGTCTTATGATGTTCATAACACATGGTTTATGTGAGCCAAATTGGTTTACAATTGAATCGATGTCAAGCTTGGTTCAAGGGGTTGATTTCCTTCTAAATCCTTCTCCCTTTGGATTGGTCCATTCTCAATAAAATGTAATTAGATAGTTTAAGAAGAAGAAGTTGAACCAGATAAAGATTAAATGGTTCAATAAATAATATTTGAATTAGTTCTCACTTAATCCCTCATAATTGATTTGTGAAGTAAAACTTAATAGAGCTTATAATAATTGGAATTAAACTTTAGCTAAGTATATTCTTTATAAGCAATTTACCAAATGAACTTATTTAATAATCAATTCAAGAATTAATAAAGTGATTAAAAGATAACATATTGGTTATTCTAAGATAACTTGATTAATTGGAATTTAAAATGAAGGTTAATAAAGATTCTATCTTTCCTTATTTGGTTCTATGTTTCCATGGCACTGGTTTTTCAAGGGACAAATATCTTCTATCAAGTTCTAGGTACGATATGACCTTTCATATTGCTTGTGCATGTATGTTAAAAACCAACAAATTAATCTCATAAACTCAACCAATTAGTAATTGATTGATTGCTTATGAGTGGTTTATGCGAGATAGCAAGCCAAAACCTTTTATTAGTGTAGTGGCTATATGCACGCCACTCGAATGAGATAATAGTTAAGGCTCAAGTTCAAGAGGCTCAAGTAGGTAACCGATAGGGGGTATCCATATCAACAAATGGTTAGTAAAGCAGATAGGATATCTGCCATCATATATCTAGTGGCATGATGACTTTAAATAAACGATTATAGTTGATTGGGTCTACTAATGCAGATTTGATGGAGAGTTTCATAAGAGATTACCTTTTCCTTTTTTGGTTTTGATCTGAGGTTTGACCATCGCTATCAACCTCTATTACTTATTGTGTGAAGTACAGGATCCCTTCATTCCTAGTTGTTTTGTGGTGAAGTAATGTATAATTCGTTGTTGTTGTTGATTAATGAAGTTTATTAATTATCTAAGACTTTTTGATGTTGCATTAGAATCTAAGCATGTGTGCAATTGTGGCATACATATGTATTCATGGTTTCCTATGCTAAGTACTTGTGGTTCACACCTTTCTTATCTTTTTTAACTTCTAATGCGATTACTTATATTATTTTGATGATGATTCTTATGATTACCTTGGCTACAATCCTCGAACTGGTGATGGGTTTGATGGATATGAGAGCTATGATGAATTGTAGTTACGTTATAGTTATTGGACTTTGTCTAATTAATTCTAGACTTTTGATATGATGTTAGCTTTTAATAAAGTTTTGGGCTTAGAGACCATTTATACTTGTTATGGTTTGGGCAATTGAAACTATATTATATTGATCTATTATTTAGTTAATCTGTTTCGTTTGCTTTTATCCTTTAAAAATGATTTTCAAAATCTAATGAATGATTTCCCAATTAAAATTGATTTAGTGACATAAATGGCTTAGAGAGCCTTAGCATATAACACTTAAGTGTTATATGTGATGGATTATCATAGTTTTAGGTTTTATGTTGTCACAAGAACCTAAGGATAGTCAGGTTAGAGCTCTTACTACACCATCGAGCATCCATGAGGTTTTACATTGACAAAGTTAGTGTAAAGACATAGTCAACTTTTCTAGAGTTGTATTGCTATAACATTATTAGAAGAGTCATGTTAATATTCTATTCCAATGTTATCTTTTATATTTCATCCCACTTGTCAATTTATTTATGGTTTTGTCGTGTATTACTTTGCAATAAAAGTTTGACATGCTTACCAATTGGTGAAGAATGAAGAACCAGTGGAAGGTTCTAGACTTACTTACTTGTAAATCATATAACAAAGTCCACTCCAATTGCCATTGTTACAACAAGATGAAGGTAGGAGTAAAGTAGGGTCAAGTCAAACACCACCAAGATTTGAGTATAGGGTTAAGGAGTGGAGAGGTCTGTGTCATTTTTTTTTTTTTAGAATGACCTCAAATTCCATTTACCTCATTTTATAAACTATTGGTCTACATGCATCTTCCCACATAACATGCATCAATTACTTTGTTGGCACTTCTTCTACGTTATTGGTTTAGTGTTAATACTGATAATAGAAAGAAGTAGAAGATCATGCACACTACTAAGATAAAATCCTACTTCTATCATGGGATCATGTATGTAAAGTACATTTCTTTTAATTATTGGATAAGAGACATTGTATATGAATACTATATTAGTTCTCCTTTTGTTTAGTGATACACACGAATCATGAACTTTCTGATGGATGCATATTAATAAGAAAGATGGTGAGGTGTTTGACCTTGGGTATCAAATGAAGCTATAGAAAATTATGTAAGGAAACTTGATAAACATGCTTATTGATAATCTTATTATCCATGGCCCCCTACTATTCCATGGGCACCTCTATTAGCAAGTCAATTCTCATAGCACCAGCTACCTCACCAAATGTACTGTCTTCCCAACAGCATTAGCCCTATTAGAAATCGATACCACCCCTCATTAGCTACATTAACCTCATCTTAGATAGCTTGTGGTATGTTCTCATCTTAGGTTATGTAGCATCAATTTTAGAGACCTTAGGTCATCAACACCTATTTTATTATTTCAAATTTCCTACTTTGTTGTGGTACTTCTCTATTTCTTATGAGACTTATAAATTTCTATGAAATTCTATTCTTGATGAATTTGAGATAATGATCTTGTATCAATTTTTTATTTTGGTATGACAATTTTCTTTATATTGGTTTCAATTATTCATATAAATGATTGGCTATTTATTTTTAATATTTAAATGATAATATAGAATCGCATAATCAAATTAATAAATTGGACATAAATTATTTCTATAAGTATTAATTTAAAAATAAAAAAATTGCCTTTATTTGATAAGACATGTCCTTATGTAGCAAAACATAACTGGTGAGTCCATTTGGCAAGTATACTCCTTGGATTAGCATTTTACTAGTGATTTTGGACCTTTTTTTCAAGCGTAAGAGGGAAAAAAAATCCCTTGTGAAGGATGACTCTTTGCTAGTGATAGATTGGTATTTCTCACTAATTTTAATTTGTTTAGGCAACTAGAATATAGTAAATTATATTTCCACCAGGTTTTTGGTAAAAAATTGCTTTGAATGGACTTTCTAATTTGCAAATGTCTTTTGATCTTTAAAAAACCTTTAAGCATTAATTTGCCATTTTAAGGCCATAAGGTTGAGACTTCTATTTTTCTTGATTGATTAAGTTATTTAATCTTTAATGAAGTGAAGTCTTAACATATTAGTTTTGATTTTTGTTAGTAGAATATGATAGATTTTGTAAGTTTAATGATTAAATGACATAAAACTATAGATTGGATTAATTGCATGCTTAAAAAGATTTGGAATGACTTATCTATCTTAAAATTTAACCAAACTGAAGAATTATTGAATTGTTATATTTAATGTTTAAATATGCTACTTAACTATGGCAAATAGATCTAGCTAATTTGTGAAATTAATGGATGATGTATCTTGAATATATAAGAACTTAGGGTAAATTGCATCATAAGGTATTAATGTTTGGACATGAGTTCATTTAAGATATCAAAGTTTCAAATGTTTATAAAAAGGAATCAATGTTTCCAAAAATGTGCTTTTACAAGCTATGGATGTTACACAAAATTCTTTTAAAGTATCAATATTCAGATAGTTTTTCCATAATTTTTTTAAGAGATATCTCATTTGACTCAATTTGAGCAACATTGAATCTTCTTATTAACTATTCAAAGCATGGATACCTTAAATAAATTTACTACTATGCAATAATGGTGCATCTTATAAATATAAGAGAAGGGTAAAATTTCCAACTTTGTAATTAAAACCTTGCACAAACATTCAATACTTTTAAGTGATTAATTTAATGTTGCATAATCAATTTTTTTGTGTGGCTATTTTCACTACCTTCTTAATAGGGGTAGGGAAAAGAAGGACCAAAGAGAAACAATTCATAAACAGAACCGAAAATATAGTGTTTCAAACAATTTGGTATAGAAAACTCCCAATTTATAAATTTATGGTAACTTTAAAGAAGTACATCAAACCAATCTATATAATAAAAACCAACCATTTTAGAAAAAAACAATAATATTTTACTTTTAACTATCAATTTTCTTATAATGATTAATTAAAGGTTATATATGTTCTTATAGTTTCATTAAGATATTTATTATATGATTACTATTGGTCAATATTTGTTATTTCTTTTCTTTTTTTTTAAATGTTCTTTAGGTTCAAGATATATTTTTCGTTAGTGACATAATTTAATTTTATTTTTTTAATCACTTCAATTCTATGGAGTATGGACTTTGTTTATTTAGTTAATACTTTTATTATGTATTAATTGTTGAATGTATTTTGTCAGCATATTACTTTTATTCATGGATGACTTTTGCTGGTAGTTTTTTTTTTTTAGTCAAATTTGTTGATAGATAATTGATTAAATGGTTTTGTGGAGGATAATAGATTGTAAGGTTGTTCATCAAACTTAATCGAAACCAGAATTGAAAAATAAAATACAGTTTTTTATATGTCAGTTCAGTTTAAAGAAGGTATAAATAGTTTATGGTTTGATTTAAGGGGTTAAACTAAATCAAACTATTCTAACATGAATCAAACCATTCAATATTAAAATAAATATATTAATGGCGCTCTTAAGTCTTTTATTCTTTACTTTTAAAACTTCTGCAGTATTTAGCCCTATAATCCTATCATAGTATTACCATTTCAATTTTTCATGTCTTTTTCTTTCATCTCAGCTGCTATAAGACAATAATCCACTCCAGTTTACTTCCTCTATTGCTCTCCAAGAACTCATATTATAATAGTAAGTCAACTAGTCGATGCTTGATTTATTTTATTTAACTTCTTTTTTTATTTCTTCTTACTTTTAACTATCTTTCATTGATTGACCTATTGCATGGGTAAAAAGAACAAGCATTAGGTGTAAAAAGACAAGAATAGAATAATAATTAATAAGTTATGTCAAAGAGATGGTTTAGGAAAGGACAACCAATAACATGTTAGTGAATTTGCAATAGTAGCTTTATGCAATGTTAGGTTTACATGAATCCATTATTATTTGCATTTATAGGCACAATTACTAGGAAGATATGATAGTTGGGCTCTTAAGTCTCCATCAATGTCTTGATAAGGCCCTACGGATAGTTGATAAGAGGAATTTGTTGCACCTACAATTAACTTAAGTAGGATCATACCTGTCGATGACAAATTCGATGGTGATCTCTATATATATGAGACTATATTTTTATCTTTCTTCTCAAGTGTGGAATTTGAATGTTTCATCTATCCTCGATAGCTTTTAGGGATGTGACCCTATGTTCTCCATTGTGTTCAAAAGTAATGAGCACTAATAGATTTTCATATTTTTAAGGGATAAAATTACACTCGAAAGTTACCATGTTTGGAAGTAAGTTCATTTAAGATTATAATGTTTTAAGTGGTTTATTTGAGATCACAATATTTAGAGAAGTGGGTTAATTTAGGTCATATTGACACATATAAACAAGAAAAAAAAATTAATTAAAACTTAGAAGATCCATCACATTGTGACACGATCTTCTTTATTTCTCCTTTTCACACTTAATACATTAGCTAAAAGACACTACGCTTCATTAAATACCAAGACACATACGGTTTAGATTTGTTTTTTATCAATGTAGAACAAGCTTTGAATCTTAAAAGGAAATTGATGAATTTGATATTTTAATTTTTTATATTTTATGATTTTTATGGGTTTTCAGGAGATTTTTTAAATTGAACAGAAACGTAAAAAGATATTGATAGGTCGATCTTCGATATCACAGATCAAGGTTAGTTCAGCTGGGTGTTGTTTAGTCTTCAATTGATCTAATGCACAATTAAAAATGAAAGGTAGAATTCAAAATATTCAATTCACGTGAAGCACACTTGAATAAATTGAAAGACTTGTGCATGAGAGCTGAATTTTAGAGATAAAAGTCTATGGAGTTGTTTTTTTTATAATCAATTCACTAAATAAACACGTTTATTACAATTGAAATATATAAATAAGCAAACCTTATCCACTCCAAGGGCATATTTTTCATAATAATAAAAGTAAGACTTCTATCAACCAATAATCTATAAGGATAAAACTATTATAATAATTTAGTAGACAAATGGAAATTAAAAAAAAAAAAAAAGGCTTACCTAAACATGTTTTTACTAAAACAAGTATGACATAAGTGCACTTATAAATAGGGATGCAAATGAATCAAGTCGATTAAAAAACTATTTAAGATCAACTCGATATTTACTTGAGTTCAATTTGAGAATAATTGAGTTAAGTCCAAGTTTGAGCTCAAGTTATTTGAGTAGTTTATTGAGTCAAGCTTCATATGTTTAATATGATTAGCTCACGAATCTAATTGAGTTCTATCAAATTCGAGTCGAGTATAACTATTTATCAAATTTGGGCATCAATATTATTTTAATTAAGATAATTTTTTTTTTCAATAAATCAAGTTTAAACGAGCTTAATTATGTCAAGCTTGTGCTTAGTGTTATTTTGAGTTAAACTTGAACTAAAAATCATAAGCTCGATCAAGCTTGAACAGAGATCAAATAGTCTAATTGGATGGTCTGTTTTTTATTTATGCCTGTATTTGTATGGAAACGATATGTGTATATATGTCCAATTTGCATTTATATTTTATCTATATTTAATCTATTTGATCTTTTTCATGAAAACTGCTAACTTTTTTTTATCTATATCTATTTCTTGGTAAATAATTTGTTAAAAAAAGTTTGAAAAAAGTGTTTGTATCTATAGAAAAAAGTTAACCAAAATTAAAATAATTTTTTTAATAAATTAGGTTTAATCAAGGTTAATAATGTTAAGTTTGTACTTATGTGGTATTACTTTGAGCTAAACTCAAGCTTAAATCTTAAACTCATTCAAGCATGAGTTGAGCTCAAACTTTGAAATTTCGAGTTGAGCTTGAGCTTAGACTCAAGTTTAATACCATACTATGTTAACTCTACTCATTTCTTATCTCACTTACAAATAATTAAAAGAAAAAACTTCCAGGAGTGTAAGAATGAAAATCTGGTTTGCCTTTATAGCTTTTTCAACCTACGCTTAGATGTATCATCACCTGCTTCTTATATTCTAATTACAAGAAGAATCAGCCTTATGAAGAGGACTCATCGTTACACGAGGTTCTACTTACCGAATTTTTTTAAATTCCCCCCCCCCCCCCTCTTCTGTGCCACCCTTTTGAAGAGGACTCCTCGTTATCAGACATTTAAACTCCTTATACGATGAATATGTATTATCTTTCATTCCTTCTTCACTAGCATATAAACCTCTTGACATTTCATGACTGCTTTCCTTAGAAAATTCTTGATGAGCTGCTTCAATCTGATTGCTTTCACTTGATCATATAGTTTCTGTTAAATATACTTTGGTTATCGCTTCGTCCAATTCATCTTTTTCTAAAAGTTCATGTTTATTCGTTTCTTTTTCTTTCAAAGCATAATCCGATGTATGAGTTAATGTTTTAATTTCTTATTTCTCCTCTATTTCCTCTTGATAACTTTTAGGCGTTGGAATCTTGTTAATATTGATAAGGTCGTTAATTTGTGTTATCATCTGTAGATTTGTCGCCGATAATCCACTTCAACCATCAAAAAAGGATCACGTGCCTCGCGAATCTCAACATTGTGCCGTATCTTGAAACAGTGCCCATAACAATGAGGATAATCATTAGTCTGTTTGGATTATCAGATTTTTCTCCGGATCAAATTTATATCATATCTGTATCTGTAACTTATCTATATCATATTTAGATAGTATCTATTTAGTCTATATATGTGTAAAATTATTATTTTTTTATTGATATCTGTTTCTTGATATACAACCATTTAAAAACAATAAAAATATAAATTCAAAATGCCTAGAATATAATGAAACAAGCAGACCCATAGACTTATTCAAACATCTAGTTCTTCCATGTTTTAACTGAATTGTATTTTTACGGTCAATTGTTCAAATGAAAAATCAGGCATTAGCTTTAGGTTTTGAAATATTTTAGCATACATGAACATTAATTTTTCATGTATCATATGATTTGGGAGTTGAACATAATTCTTTTGTTTGCCCTAGAGCTAATAAAGTTTTTGGAATTGGTGGGTGATAAATTGGATTTTGTCCGCCTATATAGTGGGGATGATAATTGGGATAAAGTGGTTAGTGATTTAGGCACTAAACTGATGTTTTCAAACAAATAGGTTGTGAAGTGACTAATTATTAGGATAAAGGTCAAGTCTTTAGAATTAAGTTGTAATCTTGTACACTAATGGAAGGACAGGCCAAACTAAGTAGTTGGAAGTTTGGAAACAAAAATGAAATGGCGATGAGATGATTTTTATTGTTGTCCATGCTAATTACAAAGGACCCTTTATAATATATAGGGTTAATATCACAAATAATATATAAATTTTGAAAAAATATGTAATTATGTATCTTAATTTAAAAATTGCTCAATTTAGTATTTGAAAGAAATTATATATATATTAATAGTACCTCTATTAAATTAGCTAATGTCATCACTTGATATGACGTTTTTAACCAATATAATATAAGTATTATTAGAGTGCATAAAAAGTTTTTTTTTAGGTACTATATTGATCAATTTCAAAAGATACCTAGTTTCATATTTGAGATAAAAGCGTGCCAATTGCCTTACTTTCAATTTTTGGTAATTTAGTTTCTCATCTTTATATTCTGGTAAATTAGTGTCGGTACTTTCCAAGTATGTGCGATTTAGTGCATTTGTTAAATAATATTTAACAAACGTTTATTTTGATGATAAGATAATAGCATGCACTTGGCTAAAAATTGCTAAAATCTGAATATGCAGTACTAAAACTGTAAAAAAATTCCCAAAATTAAAAATATATATACTTGATATGCTATTATCATATTATCAAAATGAACGTCCATCAAATATTATTTGACGAAGGCACTGAATCGTATATAATTTAAAACTATGGGTACTAATTTATCAAAATATAAAGATGAGATACTAAATTGTAAAAAAAAAAATAAAGAAAAGAAAATACAGATACTTGGCTTGTCATTATCTTTACATATTTTGTTAAAATTCAAGTACTATTCGACATATTTACCATAATATATGTGTATGTATATATATATATATATGTATGTTTGTGTTAATCAATGTCCGGTTCACTCTAAATATTAGAAGGTACCGCATAATAAATATAAGATAATAAATCCTAGTTTAAGTATTTAGTAATTATAGGCTTGTTTGCAATATAATATATGGTCCTATTTGATGCAGTAATAATTAATTACGGGCTGAGTTTGATATAGGTCAACACGTTGCATTTAACCGTTTAAGGTTGTAATGATTTTTCTTGAAATCGATACCAGATCTATGAGTATTGTACTAGCAGAACAGTTTATACGCTGTTTAAATGTGACACGTGACATGGAGATTTTATCGAATGCCAATTTGAGCGGGGATAAATGAATTGGAATATTACCATCAAAGTCCCAGCACCCAGGTCCCATCACCATATTATCTCACTTAAGCTTGAAATTAAGTTCCTAGCACAATCATAATGTGGACATACCTTGATGGGACGAATGCTGGTTAAGACCATGAACTGCCACGAAAGCCAGGATAAGTATTAAGGTACAAATATTAATATATATTTATACATGTACGCGTGTGTCTGAGTGAATGGCTTATTATGGAGGATAGTGAAATGTCCAGCCATTGTCGAGGTTTTAAAACTAAACCGATTGGGATTCGAAATCATTGGTTTTGGATTTTAAAATTAAGAAATTAGAACATAAACCATTTTTAATGGATCTGATTAGGTTTTATGAAACAGGTATTTTTCGGTTTTAGTTTTGAACCCATGAAGCTATAATCTTTTTAAAGTAATAATAAAAAAAAATGAGTACATGAATTTTAGTTTTTAATAAAATAAATTTTAAACTCAAAATAATAATTGGGTTTAAAAATGTTAAATTATTTAATCAATTTTTTTTTAAATTTGTTTAGGATGCACATTTATTTATATATAAATACATCCAATATCAATTATAGTAAGTATTATAAGATTGTCAAATACTCTAGAGGATAAAAAAAATTACAATATGAACGCGGTCTCAATTATTAAAGAAAGGGATTTTTCTTGTCGGATAAGTTTATATAAAATAAATTATATATATTTGTAAGTTATATTTATTTGTATTATTAATAATAACATATCAAATACTCTGAATTGATAATAAATTTTACTATTAATATAAAATAGTCAAAACATTAATAATTATATATTTAATATTATTTTTAAATTTTTCTCTCTAATTTTCTTTTTTCAATAGAACTAGTTAGAACTGCTCGTTCTATCCAATTGTAAGCTGAAGATTTACCTAAAAATAAGGAAACTAATAATTCTTTAACCAGAATGAAACTACCTAATTGGTTTAATTCCACTTCGATTCCTAGTTTGAAACTCGGTTTTGTCTATATCTAGAAATGCATGCCCCTTTAAAAGCGGTAGAAACCTAGATGCCCAAAATAAAATTGTCCAAGGGAAAAAGAAAGAAAGAAAGATATACGACGAGTTGTTTATAAAACAGGCATATAATCTACTGGTGTTTTAATATGTGAGGAAAAAAACAGACAAAAGAGCATAATGATAATTTGAGAGTATAATGATAATAGATAAACTGTCTCGCTTGTGGCAATCAATATCAAATAGATACGAATTACAGGACATTTTAATCGTTAGATAATGCACCGAATAATTCCACCAACCAATCATAGAATAATTCCAAAAAAAAATTTTAATGCATGTGGTTGGAATTAAAAAGTATGGCTTTATTAATTTTATTAAATTACTAATTAATTTACTGTGATTAAAACTATTCCTAACATGCCTATTATTCTATCTCTATTAAGGATTAAGTTTAGTCAAACTCTTGTGATGTTCAATATAAAATTTTCTTTGACTTATTGATACCATTATCTCTTTTTTTTTTTTTTTTTTTTTGGAACTTACTTGATGCCATTATCGATGATCCAATATTGTGTGGCAAGTAGCAACCTTGAAATGATTAGTCGATCCATTATCTTAGCCGGGTCCGCAAATCTTTACTAGAAATAATAGTTTGCGTCAAGTGAATTTTATATTTTCGTTCTCTGTCTAATCGAATTGTTAAATCATATTGATGGTGTCAAATGGAAATTTGTCTAGTAATATTTAATTGGGAAAACAGTGACCTTGAAGTTCTGTCAAATCCTTTGTTCTGTCAAATCCATCAACTTCAATGTATTTATTGGGTCATTTTGTATAGAGGAAAAACAACAGTTTAAAGTTCAATGAAAAGATTTGGCCAAAAAAAAAAAAAAAGTTCATTGAAAAAAATGGATTTTTCCCAAGTTTGATTGATAGGTTAGAGTCATAATGTATTTTTGAAAGATAATGGTCAGTGCTTTTGGATTATGGGTGTTACTGTAGTCATGATTTTGAAAAGAAAGGAAAGGCTTGTAGTTGTTGGCACCACATAAAGTCTCACTTACATTCTTACCCTTTGGGAGGTACTTGGATGGCCTCATAGTGTGCGTTATGTCTTTGGGTCTTATGTCATGCGCATGAAACATCATACCTTGTATCTCCCAAGTTCATCATTGTTCAAACATTAATCATAGGCATAAATTCATCATATGATTATTTCATCATATGATTATTAGATATATACTTATTATACGTATATGTTTGATTTTCTACGGAAGTAGGTCTGCGAGATCCAATATTCAGTTGATCATGGTATCGAAATAAAAATTTGTACATATCCGTTTTAATACATCATGATAAAAAAGAAGTAGAAGGCACGACTTCCAACATTATTTCAATAATGATTAGCATTTGTCAAAGAAAGCCAAAAAATAGGATTCTAGTATTAATGTGTCCCATGTCTAAAGCAAGTGTTGGGTAATTTTCAATATCTTTTGAATAAGTGGTAGAAATAGCAAACATAATTTATATAAAACTATTTATACGGATAAATCCTACAAGTGGTTATATATATATATATATATGTACATATCATTAAGAAATTCACTCGGGTATAGGTAACATTTAAACATTTCTGGAAGTGTGGTTGTAGCCTAGGAAAAATTTCATGGAAGGTTTTTCTTTTTTAGTTAATGGTTACTTAATGATCTAGTAATCAGTTTCTTGATATAATAACTGACCAGATAAAAAAGTAATTCTTTCTTTTTTGATCTTTTTAGTACTGGTGGCACATTTTGCCAAAATATAGACATACCAAAATAGCTGACGTGCAATTTTGGTTACACAGATGTCGGTTAAAACTTGAAAGTACAGTTTACATTTCAGCAATAATGGTTAAAATTGAACAAATTCTGATTTGGTCAATTTTTGTCACGATTTTATTGTTATATCAAAGAAATAGTGAGCTATATCTGGACAAAATTATTGTGAGAGTTGACGCATAGATTTGGCCTTTGCATCATTTGGAGGTCATCATAATGTTTTGCATGTTAATTATCATGGTAAATATCAAGTACTTTACATACAGAAAACTGTTAAAATCCAGGATTTACGTACCTACAATAGCAATGTCATCTAATTCATCAATTTCTCGTTGTAAAGTGTTAGAATCATATCACAGTCCCAACACGGTATCATATTATATTGTATTATATAGACACAATTATAAAAGTATCCCTACTCATTTTAAATCCCTAAAATAGAAATAAGGACTATAAGAATAAAATAGAATCTAAAACTATAAGAACTTAAAATTGGAACTTTCAAGGAATGTATCCTATTGACATCTAAAGTTCACGTATTAGCTAGTCACAACTCACAAGGATTTGGCAAAATGACCCTTTAAATTTTGAAAACAATATAACATATATTAATGTTTCTGTAAACTCAAATTTCTAATGTAACCTATTATTTAGCAAAACCTCAAAAAAAAAATAAATAAATTATAGGTGTCCTTTATGTAGGTATTAATATTGACACCCCTTTGACTTATAAGTAGGAAATTAGAGGGAAAAAAAATCAATTTATCTAAGTTAAATTTATTTCATCACTAGAACTTTTATTTCATACCCAAAGTACTCTTAACAAACCTAGAAGGAAAGAAAAAAAGTTCCTTCGGAACAAACATAATAATCCCTTACAATAACTAAAGAAAATATGGCATATTTAATAGTACAATTTTCCAGTGGAATTGTCCTACTACTCTGGTTAAGTTGGTTGTAGTGATCCTCTGTTAGAGTAAACTTGTCAAAAAGAGTGCCGCCAAAAGGGTCATTCCAACAAGGTTTTGGTGCTAAGGGCCTCTAAAGAGCCTTACACCAGTAAGACTCCATTTCTGCCCAAATTTTTGTCAATTACTAAAATAAAAGTGAACGAAAAAAATTTTAAAAAAAAGTGGTTATCAAAATTTTTAGAATTACATTATTTTATATGTGGATTCATATCAAATTAGCAAATTGAATAAATTTTAAAATTTCAATATACTCCCTTTGTTGAATTGCCTTATTATTCGTGTTTGAATTAATTATTTATATATGCTCGAATGATATTGTATCTTGTTAATTATTTGATAAATTGAGATTAGTAATATCAAGTTTACAAATGTTGGATTTTTTTTTTTTTTTTGGTTCAATTTACGTGCCTCATAGATTAGTGATTTTCGGATTAGTTAAATACAACTGAATAATAAAAGGTATAAGGAAATAGTAACGGCTCTCATTGACTTCACTTTATTGAATAAGAGGAATTGAATTCCAATTCAATAGATTTATAATAACCATTATGTCTATTACAATATTCACTCGGTATAATAAATAAAATAGATGATTATTCAAGTAAAAGTAAATATCTACAATATCAAAAGATGATAATTTTATATGTGATATTTAAAAGATAGGGGTATTTATAAGAAAACTTGAAAATAAATCATTGAATGACTATTAATGTAAGTGGAGATATGAATTGCTATTTATTTACTTTTTTTCGTAATAACAATTCATCATCAACATTTCATTCTTCTCAAAATATTATAGTAGCAGATGAAGAGAGAATAAATAGTTATTCCTTCTATGTGAACAAGCTATAAGTATTTGCGATAGATTGATTAATAAATTTCAAATCTAATGATGTTAGTATTTGGATTCTTCTATGAATTTGTAGTAAATTTCAGTGGCATTCACTTATATATTGTAGTTAAAATAATTTTCAATAAGGTAGTATCAAAAGAGAACTTGATGATGAAATTGGGTATGGATTAGATCTAGACTATTATTGTTCTTAAGGTAAAATGGTGATAGGTTACTCATAATTTGTGATATAATATGAAAAGACATGAGTAAGTTATAGTACTATTGAATAAATATCTTCGGCCAAAAAAACAAAAGAATATATATCTTATGATCACCATCTCAATTTTTAAATAAATAGGTATTATGATATAATACAATTTAAATTTGAATAGAGGCAACTTCACACATAAATCTATGCCACATTGCTATTCTTGAATAGTGATAATTGTTAAGGGACTAGAAAACATATTTCAATGATGACAAATGGTGAGGATCAATGTTGTTGCCTTGGAAATTTGATTACCTAACACGTTTTTCCACATAAGATTTCCATTGCTTGAATATGTAAAACATTAAGATGGAATGTCTATACATTTATTGCATTAAAGTTTTAATAATAATGCCAAATAGCTTAGCTGGCAGATTAACATATAAATATCATGTGAGTAGAATTTAATGTTCATAGTCTTATATACTCTAATATAATGAAGGAATAGTGATAGGTGTGTAATTTATAAATATCTCTATATATATGAATTTGAATTCTATAATGTGTACACATAAAAAATAGTTGATGATTGGTATAGATAATGTGAAAATAGGATATGAAAGTTTAGGAATAACTTTAGTAATAGTATTATAGGAATGATTCAAGTAAATAGTTCACCTACATGTATTTTGTTTGACATGAGAGCATCTCACTCTTTTGTTGATCTAAGTTTTTTTGTTAGAAATGAGATAGGGATGGTTGAAGTTAATACCATTTATAGAATTAAAACCCCATAGGAGACAATGTCATAATGCAGCAAATGGTGGACAATGGTTAAAATTAAATGCAAGGAATGAAATTCCCAAAGGGTGTCCAAATGAAAATGGTGGTAGATCTATTTTATCTAAAGAAAGGTAACATAAGTGTGCCATAATATGAGATTGAATTTAATAAGTTGTTACAATATGGTCTTGAATTATATAGAGATGATTTGTCTCTAAAAAAGGAAAAAGAAAAACAATTGTCTATTTAAGGATTTGATCTTGAAATGAAATGCAAGCTAAAGGACTGCAATTTGCTAATATGTAATGAAGTGGTTGATAAAGCACAACAATTAGAAAATAATCACATGAGGCTATAACTTGGGAAGCACAAGGAGTTCAATCTAACCCAACATTCAGAAGGTCTTCTCTTAGTAGTAGCAATCCTAACTAAAAAGAAGGAACCTATTACTTTAACTAGCAGTCCAATTCAAACTACCTTGGGAGAAAACCACTTTTGTGATAGGAGTAGGTTAAGTGCTAGAAATGTTGAGCTGGCCACATGTAGCAAGGAATTTCCCAAAACTTTAGGAAGTTAACTGTAATTATTACAAACAAAAATAGACATTTTCCAAGGTAAGAGACTGTGTGCTAAAGGATACAAAGGATTAATCTCTCCCGTAAGAGTCTTTACTATTAGTGGAGAAGAGGATATAGATAATTTCAATAAACTAATAGATGATTATTACAATGATCCAAAAGAGGAAATTGAAGGAAAGGAAGAAACTAATGAAGGACTTGTGGCAGGTGTGTAGTTTATAAATGTAAGTACAAATTTGAATTTGAATCTTATGATGTGTATATAGAGAAAGTATTTGATGATCATGATTGGTATGGATAATGTGAAAATAGGATATGAAATTTTATGAATAACTTTAGCAATAGTATTATGAGAATGATTCAAGTAAATGGTCGACTTACAGGCACCTTGTTTGACACAAGAGCATCCCATTCTTCTCTTAATCAGAGTTTTGTTGTAACAAATGGGATTGGGATGGTTGAAGTTAATACCATTTATAGAACTAAATTCCCCATAGGAATAGATTAATTATGGGTAATTTACACCAAGAGGACACAACTTTTGGAGATAAGTTAATTTTAAGTCACAACATTTCGAAAAGTTCAAAAGAGGTTATAACATTTGGAAAAGTGTCTTATGAGGTTTTTTTTTATTTTAGTATTTCTCCTATTGATACATGTGGATGGAACCTTAAAAGAAGGGTTTATTAAGTTTTAATTAAATATTTCTACTGTTAACACATGTCAATAGTGACCTCAATTAACTCACTTTTCTAAATGTTGTGACCTAAAATGAACTTATTCACTAAAAGTTATGACATCTTTTGAATTTTTCGAAACATTGTGACAATAAATGAACATGCCTCTAAAACATTATATCCTTCTAGTGTAATTTACCTGATTGGTTATCCAAAAATAAGACAAATGTGGATTGTCAAAGTAAGAGTATCATGTTGATAAATGAAAATATATGAAAAGAGGGAATAGTAGTAAAAGAAGAACTAAAATATTATTTGTTATTGAAGTTGGTGAGGATTTTTTAGAAGTGAAGAGACGGATTGGGAATATTGTTGGAGATACGTAGTTGAAAGAAAGAAGGAGACCCCTTAAATCTCATATATGCCTGTAATTTGTGAATTGTTGGATGTGTTTCCGGATGATTTACCTAGGTTAGCTCTACATCTCGATTTGGATTTCATAATTGATTTGGTGCTAGGAACGAAAGCTATCTCCAAGGCACCATATAGAATTACACTTATAAAGTTAAAAGACTTAAAGAAGCAATCACAGGAACTTTTTTTTTTTTTGCGTCATCGTGGGAATATTGGATAGAGGTTTTATTCAACCAAGTATTTCTCCATGGAAAGCTTTAGTATTATTTGTGAGAAAGAAGGATGTTATCATGCAGTTATGCATTGATTATAGGGAGATTAATATAAGTGACTATCAAGAATAAATATCTCTTACCTTGAGTAGATGATTTGTTTGATCAATTACAAACCGTCTTTTCTTGAATTAACCTTAGATCGGGGTACCATCAACTTCAAGTTAAGCCTAAAAAAGTTTCTAAGACCACATTTAGGATATGGTATCACCATTATGAATTTTATGTTATGTCATCCATGGCTTTAATGAACCGAATGTATCGACCATATTTAGATAAATTTGTAGTAGTATTTATTGATGATATTTTTATATATTTAAAGAATAGGAGGTAACACACAGAACATTTACGTTTAGCATTACAAAAGTTAAGATGAAATAAGTTATATGCCATACTGTCTAAATATGGTTTCTTGTCGGATAAGGTTTCATTCTTAGGGCATGTAGTTTCAGGGGAAGGAATCTCTGTAGATCTCGAAAAAGTAAAGGCAGTAACTAAATGGAAACAACCAACCATTTTTACAAAAGTTCGAAGCTTCTTACTTTTAGTAAGATATTATCGTTAATTTATAAAGGACTTCTCAAAATAGCAAAGCCTTAAAAATATGAAATTTGAATGGGATCAGAATTGTCAAACAAGTTTTTAGATTATTAAGAAACATTTGCTCATGGCTTCGGTATTGGTATTTCTTGGCCCAAATAGTATATACAACAATGCTTCTCCTAATGGATTAGGATGTGTATTAATGCAAGATGGAAAAGCCATAGCAAATGTATCAAGATAGCTATGACCATGTGAAAGAAACTATCCATACCATGGTCTTAAATTAACAAACTATGATGTCTGCAATGAAGACCTGGAGGCATTATTTATATGGGCAGCATTGCGAGATATACACTAATCATAAAATTTTAAAGTGTTTTTTCACGCAAAAGGAAATGAATTTATGACAATGGAGATGGTTAGAACTAATTAGGACTATGATTTGGCAATTAATTACTATCTTTGAAATGCTAATGCATAGAGTTACAAACTAGCTAAGCTACTCGACCTCGACTTGGCTTGATTTGTTTAATATGAACAAGCCAAGCTTTATTTCAATATGAAGCTCATTTAGTTAAACGACTTATTATGTCTGTGGTTTCGTTCAAGCTTACGAGCCAGCTTACGAACAGGCTTGTTAAGGTCGCACATATAAGTCTGTTAAGAGCTCATGAAGCATCTTTTAGTATTATTTTTATTTCATATGATTATTTTTATTAATATATTGATATAATATTATAAATATAATTATTTAGCAAGCTCGAGTTCGAGGTTGAAGCTATACTTTTCAAGTTCATTAAAAGCTCAGTTCATACGAGCTCATTAATTTGTTAAATTGGTCGAGGCTAAGCCTTTAAAAGTTCATCTCGTTCAAAGCCCTACTCTTAAACGTAAAAGTTATAAGCAAGTGGCTTACTTAATGACTTCTCAACAAGAGTTGAGAGAGTTCGAGAAGTTGAAAAAAAAGATCAAAATTGTGTGAAGTAGAGGTACAATTGACAAACTTAGTGGTTCAAGTAACGTTATTGGAATGACTTAAGCAACAATAAGTTAAAGATGAGGGCTTAAACTTTATTAAGGAAAAGTTGGTTCATGAGGAGATATCCAACTATAAAACAGACGAATATGGTATTCTGAAGTATAAAGGATGAATTTATGTATCCCAAGATTCTTACTTAAAAAAATAATTTTAGATGAGACTTAAAACTCGTTATATAATTTGCATCTAGGAGGGAATAAAATGTATCAAGGCTTGAAATCATCATTTTAGTGGAATGGCATGAAAAAGGAAGTATGTGTTTAAATACACGACTTGTTAAAAAGCTAAAGCAGAACACCAGAGACTAAGTGTCATGTTACAACCTTTGGAGACTCCACAATGGAAATGGGATCATATACTAAGGACTTTGTAGTGATGTTGCCAAGGACTAAAGCAAGTCACGATTCAATTTGGATTATTGTAGATAGATTGAATAAATGTGCTCAATCTTTACCATTCTAGACTAGATATTCTCAATAAAAGATGTCAAAATTATATATACAAGAGATTGTTCAATCACATGGAGTGCCAATTAGTATTGTTTCGAATCAAGATACTCGATTTATATCAAAATTTTGGGAAATTTTACATAAAGCTTTAGATACTAAGTTAAATTTCAATACTACATACCAACCTCTATCTAATGGATAAATGGAGGGAACCATAAAAACCTTGGAGGATATGTATGATCATCTACTGGAATTTGGTGGAGACTATAATAAACATTTGTCATTAGTTGAATTTGCATATAATAATAGTTATCAAGGAACTATGCAAATGATGCCATATTAGGCAATATATGGTAAAAAATGTAGATAGCTATTTTATTGGGATGGTGAAGAGCATGGACTTAATTTAATATCTCAAATGGATAAAAAAGTAAGGGTAATACGTCAAAAGATGAAGGAGGCCCAGGATCGGTATAAAAGTTAGCAAAATATGAAGAGAACACCCTTAGAGTTTGAAGTAGGCTATCATGTGTATGTAAAGATTAGTCGATTTGATTGACATATAACATTTTGGATCAAAAGGGAAGTTGAGTCTGCTATATATTGGACTCATTGAAGTAATAGAAAAAATGGGTAAAGTGGCATATTGGATTGCATTACCACTCAATTTATCGAAATATCACAATGTATTCCATACTTTTATGTTTCCAAAGTTTATGAAAAATCCAAATGTAATTATAAAAGTGAAACCTGTGGAAATTCAAGAGAATTATTCATTTAAGGAAGTGTTTACCAAGGTATTAGATACTCAAGTTTAAAAATTAAGAAACAAAGAGTTTGAATATGTCATAGTGCAAATGGAAAAAGTTTCTGAAGCAGAAGAAGGGTCTATCAGATCATAGGTATAAATTCATCACATGATTATTTGACATATACTTACTATATATATTATTGATTTTCTACAAAAGAAGGGCCTATGTCATATATAGTTGATCATGGAAATAAAAACTAGAGTATACATGTTTTAATACATCATAATCAAAACGGAGTAGAACACATGACTTCCAACCATACCTAAATAATGATTAGCATTTGCTAAAGAAGTACAAGAGATAAGATTTTAATATTACCAAGCCTTGGGTCTTGGTAAGTGGTAAGTAATTATCAATAGTTTTTGAATAAGTGGTATAAATAGTACATAACTTATATAAAGCCTTTCATAAGTCCAAATTCTATAAGTGACTACATGCCATTAAAAAATTCATTCGTTATATTAATACGATTTAAACATTTTCGAAAGAAATGTGTTATTTTGTGACCCAAAAAAGATACATAAAAAGTGTTTTTTTTTTTTTTTTTCCTTTGTTTAATGGTTAGTCAATCATCTATTAATAAGTTTCTTGAAATATTAATTGACCAAATTAAAAAAGTAATTCTTTCTTTTTATCTTTTTAGCAATGTTGGCACATTTAGCCAAAATATAGACATACCAAAATAGGTAATGTGAAATTTTGGTTACATAGATGTCGGTTAAAACTTGAAAATACAGTTTGCAGTTCAGCA
Source organism: Combretum micranthum (assembly GCA_024138025.1). Taxonomy (NCBI): domain Eukaryota; kingdom Viridiplantae; phylum Streptophyta; class Magnoliopsida; order Myrtales; family Combretaceae; genus Combretum; species Combretum micranthum. The sequence goes on along the minus strand of JAMXBD010000013.1, from coordinate 1,338,001 downwards.
ATAATGGCTAAAATTGAACAAATTCTGATTAGGTCAATTTTTTGTCACGGTTTTATTGTTATGTAGAAGAAATAGTGAGCTATATATGGACAAAATTATTCTGAAGAATTGACACATAGATTAGGCCTTTGCATCATTGGCGGTCATCATAATGTTTTGTATTCTAATTATTATGGTGAATATCAAGTTCTTTACAAATAACAAACTGTTAGAATCCAAGATTTACCTAGAATAGCAATATAATATCACTCATTAATCTCTCATTTCTCATTATAAAGTACAAAGTGTTAGAATAATATCATAGCACCCTGACACTATATTATAATATATACTACAAGAAAACGGGCATCCGAAGACAAAAATTCAAAGATAGAAAATGGACAAAAGAAGTTTTATTTCTACAAATACAATCAGTAATAATGATTTTGCGATAGACATTTATGTTTAAAGATAGAATTTTTATATTTAAAATCCAGTTTTCTTACAGTGATACGATATAGACACAAAATTACAAAAATATCCCTACTAATTATAAACCCCTATAATAGAAGTTAAGACTATAAAAATAAAATATAAACTAGAACTATAATGGCATGTTTGGTATCTGGGAATGGACCGGAATGGAATCGCAATTCCAGCTTCCATTCTCTTTCTTATGTTTGGAAGAGTCATGAGAAGGCGGAATCACGATTCCCTGGAATCGACGATTCCAACTTTAAGGTGGAATTTGATTCCGCCTTCTCAAAGGTAGGATCGTGATTCCATTCTCCATTCTATTAAGCATTCGTACTTAAATTACATTTTTATCCTATATAAATTTATTATCTTATTTTTTGTAGCAGGTATTTTTAGTAAATTCTAATGTAAACTAATTCATATCCATTTCATTCTGTGTTCGTATCCAAACAAAGGAATGGATTTGTCATTCCCTTGTTGATTCGATTCGATTCCATTCCATTCCGAACAATTCTCGTATACCAAAGATGACATTAAAACTTAGAATTTTGACTTTCGAGGAATATATCCTATTAAAGTCTAAAGCTCACGCAGCAGTCATAGAGACTAGGCAAAATAATTCCATGAATTCAAACTCTGAAAGCAATATAATATATATGCATATATCAATGTTTCTACTAACCTAAATCTCTAATCCATTATTTAGAGAAACCTCAAAATATGAGTTTCGAATTATAATAAAACTCTAGTGACAAGATATTTAACTATGTGGCATAAAACCATATCCAATAAAATAAAATAGCATATACAACGATATGACCATACCTATATTAGTATATACAATATTTAAAAACATTAATCATAAATAAATATTCATTTTAACTAATCAAAATAATTAAAAAGAAAAGAGAAAAATATAATAGCACCGAAGTCAAAACAAACACAAATTGATGGACATGGTATTGAAGAATAGGAACTATTAAATCACTTTGTTAACTGCACTCATATAAATAGACAAGAGATACATCATCACCAATCCACCAATATCAGTATTCCATCTCTACAATCCCACATTTGCATATCCGGTTAGATATTGGAGAGCTTGTAGAACAAGTTGGTATTTTTTTCCTTTTCCTTTTGTTTATTGTTTTCCTCCTCTTTAAGGGATTTTGTCAAGCTAGAGCGCTGATTTTTTCATATTGTAAAAGGAATATTTCAACCTTTAGTTGTAAAAGAGACATGCTCATTTTAAATTGGATCTTTAGATCTCATTTTTTAATTATTTTGTTAAGATTTTGTATTTTCTGTACTGAATCTCGCTATGCTATTATTGATGGAATGAATTTCTGTTTTTTGTTTTTTTTAAATAACAAGAGATAACTGAAAAAAATCAACTAAATTGAAAATGAACACATGGACGTGAGCATTTTATATTCCCCACAACCTCATTCTGAATTGAAATTAAACTATACATTAGTGTTTGACTTAACTGATAAGTTAACTTCTAAATGCAAATGCACGAGTGCAACGTGGCTTTAGGAGATTAATAAACAAATAAATCAATAAATTGGTGTTATGTGGGGGTTAGTATTGACACTACATCAACTCATCAAAAAAGTAAAAAATTACGTCATGATGATGATGATTAATTATAAAAAAATATGAATTGTGTTTTAATCAAATTGCAAACATATGATATATGTTTTTTTTTTTTTTTGATAAATAGATGACTCAAGTTTCATGCAAAAATTTCAATATTATTTTAATAATTTTAGAATGACACATGTCAATATTTTATTGATCGTAAAAATTAATTTTAATTTTTTTCAATTTTATCTTGTTTTAAAAATTATTTTAAAATTTTAATTATTTAATTTTATTATTTAGTAATATTTTTTATTAAATTGATTTTGTTTATCCCTCTAATAGTAATTAATTATAATGATACATTTGTATGAAACTCAGGTCATCTATTTGTCAAAAAAATTAATATGAATCATGTATTTGTAAAATTGACCAAAACACAGGTTATGTTTTTATAGTAGTAGTAGTAGTAGTAGTAGTAGTAGTAACAATAATAATAATAAGCTTGCTAGGATAAATTTATTTCATCACTAAAACTTTTATTTCAAACCCAAAGTACTCTTAAACAAACCCAGAAGAGAGGCTAAAAATCTCATAAACAAACACAATAATCCATGACAATAAGTAAAGAAAATACAGAAGTAGCAGTACAATATAAGTATCAGGTGGTATCGTCCTTGTGTAGCTAAGTTGACCGTGGTGATCCTTTGTTTGAGCAGACTTATTGGTCCGAAGAGCACCGCCAAAGAGTCGTTCCGACAAGGTCTCGCTACTTGAGAGTCGCTCAAGATCGTTACGCCGGTAAGGCTCCATTTCTGCTCAGATTTTCGTCAATTACTAAGTAAAGTATATATAAAAACAATTTCCCAAAAAAAAAAGGAAGAGGTTTTCAATATTTGTAGAATTTCATTATTTTATATGTAGGTTCATATAAAATTATCAAATTGAAGAAATTTTAAAATTTCAATATATTTCTTTTGTTAAATTGCCTTATTCTACGAGTTTGAATTAAATGTTTATGCTAAAATGATGTTGTTTCTTGTTAATTATTTAATGAACTGATATGGTAATATCAATTGCTGGATTTGTTTTGTTCAATTTATGTGCCTGAAAGATTACTGGTTTTTCGTAAACAGTAAGTATTTAAGACATATTGGTTAACAAATTTTCAAATATTATGAAATTAAAATCTGGATTCTTCTATAATTTTGTAGTAAATTTATTGACATTGACTCATACATCATAATTGTAGCAATTTAATGTAGACAGTACTTATGATGAAATTTGATATTTATTAGATCTAGACTATTATGAAGGGAAGGAAAATTTTATTATCGCGTCATTAGTTTTGAGGAGATTGATCTCGTCACTATCTAATGGCCAATACCATATCAATCCTGATCAAATCATTAAAATAAGTTAATATTTCAATTGTGATATTAATTTTAACGGTTAGATTATTGACTTGAAAGTCCTATCGATGGGACCGTAAAAGCTCCCGTGGAGATAAATTCATGATAGTTTACACATAATTTGTGATATAATACTAAAATCGGTGATTATGGTATAAACTATTGAATAAATATCAAATAATTACCATCTCAGTTTTTAAATGAATAGCTATTATGATATAATGCCATTGTTTTTATTGATAGTGACAGAGTAGATCTTGGTTTTTAAATGAATAGCTATTATGATAAAATACAACTGTTGTTCTTGAATAGTGATAACTATAACGGCACATTTTGTTTATTGGAATGAAATGAGGATAAAAATGAGTTATAATTTCTTATTTTATTATTAGGAGCATTTTTGAAACAAAATATACCTTTTTATCATAAATAATCATTCCTTCAACGGAAGACAGCGAATTCCTTATCTATTTCACATGGAATAAATATTCTTTTTATAGATTTCTTTTGCGAACCAAATAAAAAAATAAATATTTCATTGCTGTTGGGAAATTAGGGGAGTAGGAAACGGATATCAATGATCATAAATGGTGTGAGTTAATGTTGTTGTCATGGAAATACTTGATTATAAATTTTAGTTTAGAAGGGAGATATATTTTTCCATATAAGAAATCCAATGGTTGAATACTTCATACATTAACACGGGTTATCTATATATTTATTACATTGAAGTTTTAATAATGAAATCAAATGGGCAGCTTACCATATAAATATCATGCGAGTAAAATTTAATATTTATTCTCTTTTATAAACATATTGACATGATTCATTTAATTTGTACAATTTTCTCTTTGAATTGGAATATAGAATAGGTATATATATATATATATAGTACATGATTTGATGGTAACTCACATTAATATCAAACCTCTACATGTCGCTCTTCAATTATTTAGAATACCTAATAGTAATAGTAGTAGTAATAGTAATAATATATTCAGTAAGTACATTTAGTTGCGTTCTTAGGAGCCCAACAACATCAACATTACTCTACTAGGCTACTAGTCAAAACAAATTATGATATAGTGACGGGGAAATTTTCACGTTTTGATGACTATTTCATAACCAAAATGTATCCTTGCAATTAGACATTACGTTTTTGTACGACCAAAACAAAATATTACAAGTACTATTCATATTGGTGGACAATTTCTAATAAAGGTTGCATAGCTCGATGCAGTTTGCACTTTGTACAAGATCAAATGGGCTGCAGACTTGGGCTTTATTCCCTTTGGGTGGGTTATGGATCCATGTAAAGGAGATTTTATAGCAACCTTTGGTTCACTTTCATTTAGACAAGAATAATTGGGTGAAATGCCTATCGAAAATACAATTTAAATAAAAATAATTACCTAAATACTATCATTATATCGCATATCTTGGATATAAGATACATAAATTTACATTACACGTATATCATATATTCAAGATGCAGTGCAGCAATTTACACTCAATGTGTATCACTTTTTGCACGGACAATGCATAATACAAATTGGACATGCAATACACATATATTATTGATATGCGATAATAAAAAAAAAAAAAATCACTATATAGCATCTTCAATAGGCAATACAACGATGGTATTTAGGTAATTATTTTATCCAAATTGTATTTGTGTATTTTTTTTTCAAATTAATAGATAAACAAGAATTAATCTCTTTTAAAAGATTTATAACTAATTGACTTTAAACTTAACTTAGCATTGCATAAGAACAGTTCGTTTATTTTCCATGCTCAACGACTATAATTGGGAGCCATGACAAAAGAGCGAGATATCTGATTTTTATGCAATATAGTTGAGCTTCCATGCAACACTAATGAATTCTCAACTAAGTGCCCACACAAGTTGTTTAGACGTTGCTCTTTCTCTGAAGTACAAGGGTAAATTGTAGTTAAAAATGTACGGTATTTGTAAATTGGCATCTAAGGAGTAGCTAGCTATATTTGTTTAAATAGGAAGGAGTCCACCAACGCTTAATGGAAAGTAGGAAAGCAGTTCAATTATTACTCGTTATTTTGTTGAAATAAATAAAATTGTAATAGGATTGTTTTTATTAAAGAATGGAATAGAATTACAATAAAATTTTTATTTGTTATTTTGTTTCATTGATATTTTAAGGAAAAAAGTCAATTTTAACATGGAAGTACTTTATAAACTCTAAAATAATTTTTTATGAGAAATAAAATTAATATTAAGATTATTATTATGGCAAAGTGAAGCAATAATTAGAATGTGTCTCTTAAAAATATTAAAAGTTGACAAATCTATGGAAAGGACAAAAGATCAATTCCACATTCATTGGATTCCCCCTAGTTAAATCGGTAAAAAGTGGTAGAAATGACTAATCTACGATGAGGATATTTTCTTTCTTCCCTTATCCGTTCCATTAGACTTTTCTACAATTTATTTGCATGTTCTTTTATCTCTTTCATTATTAAATCAGTCATGGCAAGCGTGATAAGAAAGGGCAAAGTATAGCTAAAAGGGATAGATTCCCAAATCAGTACACCTCTTTATTTGCATACTTTGAGGGCTTTAAAAGAGAAATCATTTCCATTATTAGAAAAGAAAAACATTTTCCTCATTTTTAGTCAAATATGTATAAACATATCTATATATGTATGTTCTCCCAATTTGTAAATAACAAAACTTTCAAGGAAAAAAAAAAAAGCTTATAATCAATAATATAATACATAACAGAAATTGAAAAACATATCGATGATTGATGAAGCTAAAGATATGATGATTGCTTTTATTCAAAGTTGGAAAAGAAATCCATTGTTGATAATTTTGGAATTTTTCATTCTTAAACCTTAGTTCAATAAAAGCGAGCCAATGAGAAAATTCCTTCAGTTGAGCTGTTAAAATTGTTTTTTTTTTTTTTTTTTGAAAAGTTTTGAAACTGTGATACCTTTTAGTAGAGGTATCCATTTTTAACATCATTTATGAAGTTTTTCTTATCCTTTTTATATTTTATGTCTAAGAGATTTTAAGAAATTTCCTTTTATGGAAAAATTTAGGTTTTCAACATAAATTGTGGATCTTAGAGTAACTATTCGATTTTTCTTTTTTTTTTTTTTTGTTGGTTAATGAAATTATTGAGAGTTGCATTTCTTTTCCTTACGCAAAATTTGTGTTGCCAAGGAAATTACGAATGTTGATACCTATTTGTTTGGGTATTATTTGAATCAATAAACACAAAGAAAATTATCATTCAAAAACCATATGCGATTCAATGAATTTTGAATATTCCATTATTTTTGTATAGTTCTGCTGCATCAATGATACTCCAATTGACTACTACTATGAAATTGCTCACTTCAACTCAACCATAGGTAAGACTATCATGGTTTTTTCATCTTTTGCTTTCCCAATAATATATCTTGTTGATCCCATATTGAAGCAGACTTCACCAGTTTCTCATGATATGGTCATACTAGAGAAATTGAAATGAAAAAAACAGTTAATCTTGCTTTGAACTCTACCAAATCATTCATGTTGCCATAATGGTCTCATTCTGCTCAAGCATCACTAGTCACTGCATGTTTTCAAGCTAAAAACTCCACTTCCTTCTCAATGCACTCCCATGAGCAATGAAACACAAATGTGTGCATTTGCATCCAGAAAGTGTTACATTGTCTTCTCAACACCAAATTTCTTCACATGCACCAAAACAACTAATTTAACTACTAGTAGCAAGACTTTAACATAGAATTTTACTAGGGATAATACCTTATTCTGAAACAAATCCAAGAATGCACCTTAACTCTAATATGGATTCCCTTATCCGAAAGAAACCACCATTAAAACCCAAAAAACAATAAATAACTCAAAGGAAGAGAGAAAAAAAATTAAAATGGATATTTACCATGGAAAAAAAAAAAAAAACCAATGCAAGGGTAAAACCATAGGTAAAGAAAGGAGCCACATTCATTAGTAAATGAGGAAAAGTAGATTAGTATGCGAAACTTCAATAGAGGTATGGCGGTTTTAGTAATAGATATTAGACTAAACACACTACGTAAATTTTACATAGAGTTATAGAGAAAACATTTCTTTTAGTGAACCCGAACTTTAACCTTAGATTCACTCAAATAGATTCGCCAAACTTCTAAAGCAAAAGCTATAAACTCTTATAGACTAAGCTATCCTTAAAGTAAACTTTAAATGTCATTTATTACCTTCAACAAGAGTAGTCAACAGGTCATCGTAATAGGTAACTCCTATACAAGAAATAAGATAAGATAGAAAGTTAGGGATTATATTATAACCTTCCTAATTTTACATAACTTGATTATAATAATTACCAAAATATAATATAGAAACATAAAGAACCTTAGAAAAAAAGTAGCAAGAAATCACTCCCAATTTTTCACAATTTAAAATTATTAAAGTACGAATAAATCTTATTATAGTTAGAAAAATTAAAATGCTTACCAATAAAATTTTAAAATGCATAATGTAACTACCATAACCCTAGACGATCAATGATCGATGATAAAACGATCGTTACTATAAATTTTAAGATCCTTCCATCTTAAGTTCAATAGTTAGAAAATAAATCCTATACTCGTTAAAATAATAACATAATGATTGTTTTATAAATTATCTGTAATATTTTAAAACCTTAAAGTAGCACTAAAAAATTTATAATTACCAATTATCAAAATAATTAATTTTGAATACAAGATTTCATATCCAGTATGGAAAACTCAATATTTGAATATAATCAATATTCAACTCTAAATTTCAAGAGCAATATAAAGTGATTAATCAATAAAGCCTATTGGCTAAAAACGATAACTTAAGGATGAATTGCTAAGATTATAAATACATAGTAGAAAATTAAAATAGATTTATAACTAATAATCTAGACTTCAAATAAAGATTTGGATTATACCAGTATTCTAGTTAGAAAATTTAAAGTCTATAAGTATTAAAATTCTAGAACCCTTAATCGCATAAGGTCAAACTCTAAAATTACTCAATCACATAAACTTTAAATTCAAGATTTGAACTCAAGGATAGTCTAGAGATTTTGTAGAAGCTTTAGATAAACTTTTAGAGAGAAAACTTCTGTATAGATTATATATATGTACGTGTATAGCATAATAAAACTACTTGAAAAACTTAGATAGTTCATAAAATAATTGGAATCCCAATCTACACATGTAATATAAGGTGGAAAAGAAGCTTGGAAAACCAGCTGCAGCTCTTAGAATTTCTTTATGTCAACCACCCCTCCAATTTGTGCAAATAGATCAACTTAAAGTCAAAGTGAAAATACCTCAATAACAAATAAGAAACCATCGACTAAGATATTCATTAAATGAATGTGTATTGGGCTCAAAACAACTTGCAAAATGACTCAAAATTCTTCCGCAACTTCACCATGAGCAGCAGCAACTAAGGGGAAAATAAACGTCCAAGTTCCCGCTCTTGTTCCCAATCATGTATAATCTTAGGATATCTAGGAAAACTCAAGCCAACATACTTAGACAATTTGACTACTTTAAGCTCCAATAAAAATATATCAAAAAGACACATGGATAGAAGAATACTGACTTAGAAATCTGATGTTTACAAACATACACAAACCAACTTTGACGCTCCAAAAATTGTAGATTTCAGCTACTCTACTTAGAGAAAATCATGCCATTAGCTTCCACAAATTGAACAACTTGTATAAGTGAAAGTCAACTTAAAAAGGACTCAACAACAAATAACAAAACACGGACTAAGTACATCATTAATGAAACATTGAAGCTTCAAACCAACTTGTGCAACCGACCTTGATTCTCTTCGCAATTCCTGTAAATTGCAACTGCTATGGAGGAGACAACATGCTCAAATTTTCAACAGATTCCCACCGTGTACAATTTTAGTTATTCTAAGTAAACCTAAGCCCAAAACATTTGAAAAATTGGCAAAACAGGCTCTAATAAAATCTCTTTAAATGGATACATAGATAGTTGTATATTGACTCAAGGAATTTATAATTTGAGCCAACATAAACCAACCTTTAGCAGCTTCAAATTTGCATACATGAATCACGTCTCTAGCTACAATATTTACGTCTCAGATATAGCAACTTACACTACAAATATAGCTCCTATATAACTCGTATATATAGGAGTTCTTAGCAACAAACAAACACATTTATTTCCCCATTAGTTTGACACGAAAATCATATCAACAACCAAACAAACAACCCTCCTTCTTTCCCAAAAATCAGACAAAAACAAAGCAGCCCCTATTTCTTTAAAGCCCTACTGTGAGACCTTTATATGGAAACCAAACCAACATACAAAACCAACTTCTCCAACCCAACTTACAGATGAGAACCATTTTCTTCAGCTAGCCAACTTCAACACTGAACAACACCAACATAACTTGTAGCATAATCATGGCTCTTCTATGACTTATATAAATAAGAATAATAAACATAAAAACAACTCTATTCAACCCTCATCAGTTTGAATCATAAAACAAATAACCCTCTCTCCACAAAATTTTGTCAAAACAATAAAACAAACAGCCTTTGTCTCTCCCACCACTATGGTTCATACTAAAATGAGAAGAAAACACAAAACAAGTTCAACACACAAAAACCCTATATCAACCATAGCTATCAAGGATGAAAAGATCTTTATCTAGTATAAAATAAATCAAGTTTCCAATAATCAAATTCGAAAGGTAAGGATTGATTCAACTTAGATGATTTCTTTCTAGGACATTAGAACTGATTTCCTCACTTATCAATATAGGTTTTGATCACCTATAAGGAGGAAGTTTGCCACTTTGTTTCCAATCAAGCAAGGTAATATCTACATCACATCCAAGTTTATATTATATCTATGTAGAGGAAACTAGGAAATTACTAAGTTGAATTACTTGTAGAGCTTACTATGTTCGGTTTTTCTTTAGGACACATGAACAATTATACGAAGTTCACATGATGATGTTTAGCACTTACTTTACTTTAGCTAAACTCTATAGAGATAGATGATGTGGGAAACAACATGTAAAAATAGGAATAATAAACCTGAAGATTCAGATCTTTAAGAGAAGGAATCAAAACATGTTAAAACTAAACTAAAACATAACAAAATGAATTTAAGACATGGTTTTTGAAGAAGAAATTTAACCAAAAAAAAAAAGAAAAAAGAAACCTTAGAAACCCAATAAGGAAGTTCAACTCTAAAATTATAACATGAATCATCTCCTAGAACTAAGAAAAATTGCAAAACAACTCATCCTTTTCTCTAGCATAGGTCATGCAGAAGGTAGGGAAGAAAACAGAACAGTATTTCCTCCCATTAGCATTGCCCTTGCAGCCCCGAAAGCACACTTTAAAATTCTATTTCACCTTTCTATTCAACATGAAACCAAATAAAACCTTTAGAGTTACAACTTACACATTACGGTTTTATGTTTATAAAATAAAATAATAATAAAATTTATTAATTAAGTTTAATATACATTTAATACATGTCTAGCACCATGAGACTACAAAAATGTTAGAAAAAATAATTAAAAGACTAGATATTGAATGTGATCCTATAAATAATAGAAATTCCAATCTATATTGACAAACAAATTAAATAATAAAGAAAATTTCTCTATCAAAGTAGGCAATAAGGAATGTAGGTATAGATAGATTCTAATAATATGATTCCCTTAAATATAAATAAAAACCTGAATTAGAAACAAGAGAAGCACGATGAAAAATAAATAATAGGTAATAAATATTAACTACCTTAAGGTAGACGTACTAAAAGGACCACATAAATAATGAAAGCTTAATAATAAAATTATTAAGTAAAATAAACTTAGAATATTCTATAAAAAATAACGACAAACAAAAAGTAAATAAAATTTATAGATTTATAAAATTAATTTAACTATCATATAGTACTCGGAATAAGCTTCCCAATGCCTATCTATATGTAAAAATCTGGGTTAAAATGAATATGATAAGTCTAGTTAATACGAATTCTATACTAAAACTAGAAAATAGAAAACTTTATGAGCTTCGAATTGACATATGTTAAAAACTAAGTTAAAATGAATATAACAGGCTCAGTTTAAGTCCACACAACTAAAATTGACACCTGACAATTATAAGAATACTTCTTTCACATAAAATGCAATATTACATATTTCGTAACTTTACCAGAAAAATGTAACCTTTATAAAAATTTAAAACTCCTAAATAAATATATATAATAGATCAAAATTAATAAAATCTGAATTAGAACATGAAAGAACACAACCAAAATCATTATATAAATAACAATGTGGTAATAGATATTCGTTATCTTATTTTATGGGAAAAACATATCACTTTTGGGACTTACTAGTAAACTATTATGATCAAATGAGAACAACAGGTGAGTAACTTTGACTTTATCACATTGTTTATGCTTGTAGATATAGCTGCATTTGTAATAATATATCAAGTTGATATGCATGCGGGATTGGGTATACCGCATGATGCTTGGTGTATGTTTGATTGCCAAAATATTATATTGTAAGTGACAATTACATTGTATGATAATTAATGTATGAAGCATGTTGATGTTTGTCCATGAATTATACGAAAACTTAAGAACCTAACTTAATATTATCCGAATATACTTTGAAATGGTCATGCATTGCACAATTTGTATTTAGTACATAAAAGATGTGGTAGCCTACCATGTATTAGTGTTTCGGTTCTCTAGTAATGCTTGGTTTTTCTAGGAAGAAGGATATTAGTTCTACGTAAGATTACCTTTGTTCATTGGTTCTATGAGAACTAATTGGTAAATGAAGGACGCCACCCATGGTATCAATTTGAAATGCCTAACACTTAGTGGAGTTTCTTTGTTCCAAGGCAAGTATGAGATATTGAGAATTTAAAGTTAAGTGTTTGGTGTAGTGGATTGGTATATTCCTTCCTTGGTTCTCTGATTCTTCTAGGTAGGTAGGCCATAGATTTGGATTTCCTTCAACCCAATGAGAGGACATAAATCTCCATCTTATTTGGATTCTGGGTTATTCAAGTTTATACTGGTGCATATGGTTGATTATTACATTGCATATGCTTGTTAATTATATTTGCTTGTTATTGTTTGATGTGTGGTTTGGTTAGATTAACAATTTTTGTGCAAGAATAAAGCTAGCCGAGATAGGGTTAAGAATGTGTGAAGAGTGCTCCTTCATCAAACTTTATTGAAGTAAGAAATATAGGTTATATTGAACTTAGAATGCAAATTAGATAAATTGTGTAAACACTTGAAACGTTATATTTTGTAGGTTGAAACTCCATTTTCATTATTTGGTAGAGGACATCGATTCTCTATGATCTTAATAGAATGTAGAAAATTGGATTCCATAGCTCAATTTAAATAATAGCATTATATTAATATATATAATTAGTGTATGAGGAATTAATAAATAATTAGAGTCTTATAATCTCTGATTTACAAGACGGTTATCATATTACGGGTGCATACGTGGTATGATAATTTTAAGATAATTCTACTAGGCCCTTCTTTGAGGCATAATATAGATATATATATATATATATATGCAAGTCACTATTAACAATCAATAAAAATTGGGCATCTATCAATCAACATACATGGGTACCAACCTATTGCTCTTATGCCAAATGGCTGCTTATGCTCTGAAATGGCTAGTCCATCTCCCAAAATCAAATTAGATGGTTTATATTCCATGATGCATTTCACAACATGCAACTGTTTGACATATACTTAACAATATCAATAGCATGTAATGCCAAAACTAATATAGTAATATAATTTCTAGGAATATCTTATAATCAACTTACCATTGAATTGCTCCTTTAAATAGAAACCATTTTGAGATACATTACAAAGATTGTATTTCTTATTATGTACCACATATGACGGGATAAAAATGTGATTAGAAATTTCATCAAAGTTTCATTTTCAAATGGATTATTTATAATGGGAACTTATTCCTAAAATAACATGACATAATTCTTACTTTAATCCAATTTAAAAAAATCATGAAGCTACTACTACTAGCATCCATATTCATTCGATTCAATGTAGAGTGACAATTTGCTTGATATATGAGACAAAGGATGTTAAATGAAAAAGAGAAAATTGAGTGCATAGGCAAGAGGGCAATGCCACAAGGATATGAAAGCTTTCCTAACTTTTTAGGCCCAAGATAAAATATGATCCATTGCTTGAAAATAAATCAACTTATAATATAAGCAATGCCACAAAACATGGAACGTACAAGCTTCCTTAAATCTTGGAATCAACAACCTAGCTTCTATTAGAGAAAGCATAGTCATTTAACTAATTAATGAGGAAGAAATCTTAAGCTCATATCACCCATCAAAACTCCATGTAGTGTTATTCGCATTAATGAAACTCAATTTATGATTGAGGTTTTATTCCCAAATTATTTTGCCTTAGTATTTTAGGAAGAACAAATTTATTTACAAAGTATAATATAAAAATCAAGAGCTTGTAATATTGTTACATTTTCTTATGCTGCTTTGCTATGATGTTTGCAGTAAATAAGAACATAATTGGACAAATCATTATAAGGTATAGGTCACTATCGAGTAAATGACTTAATTAATCATGTAATTGTTATAGACTAATTCCCAATAAGGATTCAAGATAGGTTTGGATTTGATTTTGAAGCCATATAAGATTTGGGGTTAGATTTTGCAATTAAAATAACACTTGATAGGAAACTCAAACATGGTAAAAAAAATAATATGATGATATATAATACTAATGTATTCAATACATACAATATTCAATAAAAAAAAATGATATCATAATCATTTATTGAATATTGTATGTATTGATACTTACTAGCTTTACTATCTATCATTATCTATCGTCCCATAATTGCTATCATTACCATCATTCTCTTAAGGAGGATGTAACAAGTTACAAATAACTACCTAACTTGTTTAACTCCATAAAGATTCTATGGGGTAATACCTTGTAGGATTTTGAATTTAGTTTAAAAACCTTATAAATTATTCGGTTTGGGGTTTTTTTTTTTTTTTTTTTTTTTTTAGGGACCGCAGGGGGGGGGGGGGGGGGTGGGGGTGGTGGGGGTGGGGTGGTGTGTGGGGTGTGCATACAAGAGTGAGTTTAGGGTTTAAGTTTTATAAACACCCTTTCTAAACCAATTATGATTGCATCCCTATATGTCGTATGTTTTAAATGCTTAAAATTGATGAGACAAATGTAAGGAAATGAATAGTGAAACTTTATTATATTTACAACATTATGTTACTATTAACAACACAAGTAATAAATATACTTAAAAATATGTTAGTAAAATTTCATTTTCTTTTAATTGATGTATGACTTAATTTTATTTTGTAATTTTCTTTTTATTATCTTGAGTATTTTGTAGTCTCAAATTGCTAAGACTACAGTTAAAGGTGAATGTGTTTGTACATAAATAAATCTACGTCCTAAATATTTTTTAGGCTCAGTTTTTATTTTAAGTTCAAATTTTCATCTTATGTGAAATTAAAATTTACTTTTTGGTTATTAATTTCATTTTAAAAATTAAATTTAGAAAAGGCTAGTTCACAAGTCGTGAACCACCTAATCTAGTTCATGGCTTATTAGAAGTAAAAGGGGCTCTAGTGGGATCTTAGCAAACAACAAAAAGAAAAGGAAAAAGATTGCGTCAATTTGATAATAATCGAGTGACATTGCTTCTTCAACCCATACTAATGAATCCCATAGATATGAAGCAAAATGGATCTTATTCTATCACTGATTAGAAATTCTATATGAAAGATATGAATTGGAGTTTGAAAAGGTGAAGGAGACAATGTACAAAAAACAGAGGACTTATTCAATCACATAGTTTAAGATCCTAAAATAGTGTACCCTTGGGGCTTTCTATTTCATTTTACAGAAGTGACCAAAGATTTGTGATTTTCCCATTCAACTAGGTCATTATGGGGCAAGCAAATCATTTATAATGAAAATGATGCCCTTAAAGAGAATGATTTGGAATTCTTGTAGAGTGGAGCGAAGTAGTACAGGACACAAGATAGATCTTCCAAAGAATAAGAATTTTCTCGAATAAGCCAATTCATTTCTAACCCTGTAAATCCAGCTTTTTTCCTATTCAAAGATCTATCCTTCATCTCTATGCTTTGACATTGAGAATTCTTTCACAGATGAAGAGATGCCAAAGGGGCCTCTTATCTCCCAAAGAGATCTCCTTAGATATATATATAAACATTGGTTTATCAAGAGTATGCAAGAAAAGCACTTCAAATTGTTGATTCATCACTAGAGATAGCTTATAATTAATAGTTTATTATTTAATGGATTTTACATATACTCCATTAGAGAGTCGTCAGTATTTGTCAAAGATGTTTCTATGTAACAAAAGACTTGGATCAAATGGATCAAACGACAAAGATATAATTGAGAAAAAGATGGCTTCTCCCCAGATGAAATGGAAATAAGATTCATGGGATAGTATAAAGGTTTCTCCTTGCTTAGCCAAAAAATTGTGTTGCCATGAAATAGTGATAAGTAGAATAGAATTGACTGAGTGGTAGATTCGTTGAAATACCTCTTTATTCTATATTTTGGACCTTAGCACCATAGAGCAATATTCTATTGCTAAAATGTAGAAGAATTGTATCTTAGATCAAATCACTACGTATGGATGGTGTGCAGTATCTAAATAAGAATTTTTTAGTAGTGCTATTACCCACTACTATTACGAAAAAAATTCCATAAAAGAAAGATAGAAATCCATTGAAAAATCAAAACTCAAAACTACACATGTTAAGTGAAATGGTTGTTGCTATTTGCTTCAATAACAAATCAATGGTTTAAGTTTAACTAAATAACTACATATAATAGGGTGAACTACACCATAAGGTCCTAAGTTCACTTAAAGTCCCAAAGTTTCAAGTGGTTAAAAAGGGATCCCAATATTTAGGAGTGAGTTCATTAAAAGTCCCAATGTTTGAATAAGTGGGTCAATTTTGGTCCCTAAAGACACGTGTCATTAGGAAAAAATATTTAATTAAAATCTAAAAGACTCTTTTCTTATTGACACTTGTTAGTATTTGACATAATTATGACCAAATAATTCAATGCAAGCAAAAGTTCTATAAAAGTAACCATATCTTATAACTATAAAAGTGCCGGTACATAGATTAGATAATACAATGGAAGCAAAAGTTCTAGATTCATGGAAATATAGAATAGCATATAAGTTATCATTCTCATATATCCATCATTTGACTCTCCAACAATGATTCCAATAATTACATATCTAATTTGACTAATAGATGAATATGTAAGCAAATATTTCATGCTTGTTTGAATAATAATAGAGTTTCCCTAATATCATGCTAAGAATAGCTAGGACTTTTAAAAGAAAATGCCATTCATTTGATGAGAAACAAAAAGGAATATAAAAAATTCGAGTGGTTGAAGGTAAAACAACTACTTTTGAAGTAATAGAAAGAAAAGCAACAACTAAAGTAGAAGAGTCTAAGTCAAAAAGAGGATTCTTGATCTCTTTCTCTCATTCAATATTGTGTATGAGACTTTCGTCTTGCATGACTCGAAGTGCTAAAAGAAAGAAGAACTCATCTTCCTTCTTGTTTGATTACCTTTTTTGTGTATGTATAAGACCGATCAATTTCTGAAAAAGAACTATTAATCCTTTACTTTGAGGAATCCTTCATTAGTGGTTGTGAATTAATATTTTTTCTTTTTTTGAATCTTTTCGACCAATTGAGAAGTTGAACCATCTAATTGGATTCATTTTTAATAGCCATCAGATGATCATCTTAAGATGGTAACTTAACACTAAACCATAACTTTACAACTTCAGTTATGGGTCTCATAGTTTATGACCCTTGAATTGGTGGGTTTAGACAAGGAATGACCAGAGTCGAGGTCTACGTGGAGGTGTTTAACTAGTACAAGGATCATTACTAAATGGAAAACATGTGCGAGCCTGAACATCATGCCATTAGAATTGATGTAGACCATTTTTAACTGGCTAAAATTATATAAGATTTATCCAATCTAAAAGAAGGGGAAATATAAGTAGCCCTGTGAAAGAGATTATCATAGGTTAATGTAAGTCTACTCTGTTGATAGGCGAGTGTGACCAAGGCTTGAAGTTGAGATCTTTGTTTGTCTTAACTGTTTTGATAGCATTAGTAAATATAACAGCATATCGGATTACAATTAAAATGATTGCTAAGTACAACTGGAGCTTAATGATGGTGGTGTGGAAAAAACATTTATCAATGTCCGGAATTGAAATTTTGAAATATGTTTTGCTTAACCATCTAAATTACAATAAACCTAAAAACCACAAAAATTTTTCATTTAAAAAAAAAATGAAATAAAAGGATGAATATATGAATATGGATATAATATTATACATGCAAGCATATATTATATATTTAAATGCGCACAGTGCCCATAATAAAAAATAGGGAAACTGCAAATAGAACTATAAAATTGAACCTTAACTTGAATATGCTCCCAAATTTCATATGTCACATATAATTCCCTTAAATTTTGATAGACTGGCAATATAAAAGGCATTTAATTTTTCATTTTTTTTAAACAAAGGTATTAAAATATCAAAATTTAGGGGTTATCAAAATTAAGGATGCAATCAGGTAGGTTGTTATACGATACCTAACTTGTGTGCCCTATTAAAAAAACCCTATAGAGTTTGACTCTATAAAGTTTTGGGACGATTTTAGGTGATTTTTTACAATCTTATAGAGTTTAAGATTGGGTTATGGGTCATAATTATGACCTAACTAGAAATCCTACCAACGAAAATATAATAAAATTTAATATAAAATAATTAATTGAAAATTTAATTCAAACTCAATCATATCCATACTCTCTTCCCTAGCTTTGTTCATTAATTATCTCCTTGAGATATGTGTCCATCATTTATTTGTATTTTTAGGTTGAACTTAATTGTTGTTACATCTTGGTCATTATATCACAATTGAATTCATTACCTCTATTGACCACTCTTGAATATTGAGTTAAATGAAGAGTGGCAGATTAGTTTGATACCCTATATGGTGGGTTTGTGTACATCAATACGAATCCTATAGGGTAGTTGAGTTTGGGAAACTCAATAGAGAAGTAATTAAGTGGGTTGAAGTCTTATTGAAAACTTATTTATGACTGTATTTAGGAAAGAAGAAATCATTGACTTTTGAAACAAAAGTTTTTAAGAAATAAATAACATATGAAACATAGCATAAAATGAAAACAAACTTTAAATCTATCATAGGCACTTTAAATACCATTAAGAAAAGGATCAGATACTACAATAAATTAAACAGAGATAAAGAGCATATAAAAGATAGATAAAGAAACAAATATTTTATTCATAGAAATTGGATTACGACAGTGTAGTACAACAGTGCAAAAATTTAAAGCATTAAAACATTACCTCAAAATGGAAGCATATGAATGATTCCATGTAATTTTGAGGACAACAAAAACAAGGAGGAGGAGAGAGTGAGAGAGATGTAGAGGTAAGATATGTAGAGATGAGAGTGTTGATTTGGGAGTGAAGGAGTGCTTGGGAGAGTAGGAGTGTTTGAGAGTGTAGGAATTCAGAAGCGAGAGAAGAATGTTTGTTTTTGTGTGTCTTACATTGTGGAAGTGATCTCCTTATATAGAAGAGAGAGCAGGGGTTGTAATGTAGTGAACAATACCATTATGGCCAACAGTCCACTATAGTTAACAGTGAATAGTCACGGGTTGTATTGATAACAGTACCATTGTGGCAGACAATTCACTGTAGTGAACAGTGAAAGCCAGGGAATCCTAAGAACTACTATGTCGCCTTTCAGTAGGTTTTATCAGGTGAAGTCTCTAGTGATTCCCATGATACATTGTTGATGTACGTGTTTTGTACATCTGATTTCAGTAGGTATATACATGTCATATACTCTACTTCATTACATTGATTTGGAAGGTACACACATTTCGTATACTGTTCTAGTGATGACTATCCTATGGTGATGTTATGTAAATCCCATAACAGTCATCTTCATTGGTGTTTCCGCTGTGACTTGAACCATCTTCAGTTGCAGACCCAATGCTTGATTCATGATGCTTGCCAAGGCCATTTCTAGGAGCTTCTTCATTTGTTCTAGTGTCTTGGCTTGCGATATTGTGGACATCAAAAACCCCTTGTCATGACAAAAGGGAGTTTGATTTGAATCCATTGTTGAGACGTTTGTTGAATGGCTATTAACCCATTTCAGAATAGCAGTCTCTTTAACTTTGTCCCATATTCTGAAACCATCCCACCATTTGACCTTGTATCTCCTGGTGAGGATAGGTGCTGCATTTGCTGGTCTAAATTCATAGAATCAGATCATTATCCAAGAAACACTGATATGCAAGAAATAAAGCATTTCCTTTTTGAAAGGTGTTTCATAAGGTTTTGGAACATAATTTTTTAGAAAGGCATCGAATCCTTTCTGTGCATTTTTATGAACGATTTCACTAATGGTTCCAAATTCTTCCCACCAGTGTGCAAACCAATAGGGGAGGTTTTGAGATGAACATTTTTCAAAGAAAATGAGCCATGTATGAGATCGTGATTCATTTGAACGGAAGAAGGTATTCCACTATGCTTGCTTATAATCATAATAATTATATTGCATGCAGTGGTTGGGTTGAGCACTGGTCACTGAGACCGAAAATTTGATTGGCTCATAGGGTTTGCCATATTTCTTTGTCTATTCACTAAAGTTGAAGACTTTGTGAATTCGGGCGGTTGAGTAGAGAACTACTCCATTTTGTTGAAAATGCTTAAAAGAAACTGATTTAGTTTCAGTTAAGATTTTCTCATAAAATTCCATAGTTTTGAAAAAATCATATGGAACATAATTGAATTTGTTGGAAAATATTTTTCTGGCAAATGTGATAGGATCATTTTCATAAACATCTTTTTCCGCCATGATGATGTTTTTGAAAATTTCCTTGATGAAAAATTTTGATTTTTGAACATTTTTTTGAGATACAATTTCTTTCCCAGAGGAAGAAGCTATCTTAGTCATTGAAACATTTTGATGTGACTTTTTTCTGATTAGAGGTTTCACATCCTCTATGCTTGGAATTTCTTCCTGTATATGGTTTTTTTCTTGGTTAGAGGTTTCACTTCCTCTATCATTGGAATTTCTTCCTGTATATCACCTTTTGCCACTAAGGCCATTGATGGTGATGGCATTTGGTGTGCCTCAGGGGCCATTATGGTGTTGGATTTTTCAATGCCATTGCAATTTCATTGATCAGATCCTGGGTAATCACATTTGAAATATCTGGTTAGGAACCAGATACGCTAGATGACTGGCAGATCATCTGGGATGATTTTTCATTAATCCTCAAAGGAGGATTTGAAACATTTTGATTCTTGAGGTCTGTGGCTTGAAGCCATGACTTGACATTGGTTAGTCCCTTTCTTGGGACTTCTTTCTGTTTTCCTTTCTCCTTCTTGGAAGGCATCTCCTTGTAAAAATTCATGAGTAAGGAAATCAGGAAGGGCATTTGATGAGCCTTTGATGTGCTCAATATCAAAATCAAAACATGATAAAATTGATTTCCATCTAGCAAAAATCTGTTTTGAAGTTAGAATTTTGACATTCATTTTGCAAAACAGTTTTAGTCTATTTCCAATCAACTCTTAAAAGAAATTTTTTGTTTAACAAATCTTCTTGAAATTTAGAAATTGTTAAAACTATTGCTAAAATTTCTTTTTTGATTGTGAAATAGTTCATTTGACATTCGTTCTAGTGTTTGGATACAAATTGAACTATGCATTCTTTATCATTCATTTTTTGTTTAAGGATTCCTCCATAGCCTATGTCAAAAGCATCAGTCTCTACGATTTTTGGTAGGGATGGATCTGCTATGTGAAGGCAAGGGATTTCCTTAATCTTATTTTTTATTGTCTTTACAACATTAGTATGCTGCTCAGACCATTGAGGTGGATTTTTCTTTAACCTATTATGTAATGGTTTACATATTACACTAAGGTTTGGGAAAAAATCTGAAATATAATTAAGGCTTCATAAGAACCTTTGAAGTTGGTTCTTATCCTTAATTTCATTAGGAAATTTAGAGGTAAACTCTATTGACCTTTGTATGGGCAATATAGTTCCATTGTGAATGTTGAATCCCAAGAATCTAATTTTCATTTGAAAAAGAGATATCTTTGTTGGAAAAACAATAAGACCATTCTTTTTTGCAACATTCATAAATAATTTAATATGTTTGAAGTGTTGATCTATATTAGGAGAGTAGATCAAAACATCATCTATATAAACTATTATGAAGTTGGAGAAATCATTGAAGATTTCATTCATTATCCTCTGAAATTCAGAGGGAGCATTTTTGAATCCGAAAGGCATTACATTCCACTCATACTAGCTAAAAGGGACAGTGAATGCGGTTTTATACCTATCAGATTCTTTGGTTTGAATCTGCCAAAATCCAAACTTCATGTCGAATTTTTAGAAGATTTTTGCATTGTGAAGATGGTTAAGTAAATCCTTTTTGTTAGGTATTGGATACCTAATCCATTTGAGTGTAGTATTAAGAGGTTTATAATTGATCACCAATCTAGGTGTTTCTTTCTCAATTTCAACATTTTTCTTTACATAAAAAGCTGAGCAACTCCAAGGAGATTTACTTTTCCTTATTAATGATTTTTGTAATAAATCATTAATTTCATTTTTGTAATGCTTCAGGAATTAATTATTCATTTGGGTTGGTCTTGCCTTGGTCGGGATGTCCCTTTCATTAAAATCATTTTCATAAGGCAGATCAACTATATGACATTTTCTATCCCATAAAGCATTGAGCAAAGAAGAACATATAGTTTTTACAATCTCATTTTGTAAGTTAGAAATTCCTTCTTTCAAAGATTTATTTGAAAGTTGGTTTTCTATCTTACAAAATATCAACATTCCAGATATTTTTCTTTATTTTTGATAAGATAATTCAATTATGAAATTGAATTTCTTTTCAATTCATTTAACATTTTTGTTTTTGGTTCTGAAACAAAATTGAAGACAACTTTTTTCTTCAAGAATTTTGTTTCGATACCTTCATTATTGGCAATGAATGGTTGTATGAGAGTAATAAAAGGAGTTCCTAAAATCACGTTTTGCTTAAGATTCTTGACAAGAATAAAAGCTGATTTATAGGAGCCTTTATCTTTTATTATCTCTACATCCGATATTTTGAATTCAATCTGCAATTTGTTTCCTAATGCAGATTTAAGAGATTCGGTTGTTTTTCAATATATTTTGTAGGAACCAACCGTTCTCTTAGGCAATTCAAATCTGCTCCAGTATCGAACAAAGAAGTTGTTTTCAAAATAAATTCATTGTTGATTCTGAGTTTAATGTTGATTATCCATTTTCTTGTAGTTACCTCTACAAGATGTAACAGATAATCTTCATTAACCTAGGGAGATCCAATCTTAGGATCTTTCTCATTATCAGACTCAGATTCTTCTTGTTTTAAAACAGTTTGTTTTAATTCAAGAAATTCTCTTTGTAAGTCTAATTACATTTTTTTTCAAATTTTTTATTTCTTCTTTCTGAATTTTGATTTCAGAATGAAGATCATTGACAAAAATTGCTTGATTTCAGAATGAAGATCATTGACAGAAATTGCTTTCTGTTTCATTGATCCTTTTTCAAGGATTTCATTAAGCTTATAGGGAAGTTTTGGTACAAAAGTATTTTCTTCTCTATATCCTTGATGCATTTTATTTTTTTCTTCTTCAGACATCTGTTCTAATTTAAGAAGAATTTCTTTTTCTTCTTCAGTTAGAACATAGATTTCATTAGAAGATGATTCTAAATCAATATCATTGACTTGGATTCCTTCAGCTTCATTTTCAGAAGATGATTCTAAGGATGAATCTGAAGATGGTAGAAAATCATTTTCATTAAATATTTGCATGATTTTTTCCATTGTTTCTTCGTCAAGATTTAATTCATTGATTTTGGTATTGATCTTACAGCGATTAGCTATATGACTAATCTTTCCACATTTAAAACATTTTAACTTTTTGTAAGACTTTCCCTTATGTTTTTTATAAGGTTTAGTCTTTTCAATCTTCTCATATTTCTTCCTAAAACTTTTGAATTTCTTTTTGAATTTCTTTTTAGGTTTCTTATGAGAAGTGCATTCTGAACATTTTGATTTCTTCTTTTGTTGTTCGAAGAAAGGATCATACTGAGCACAAAAGTCACCAAGACTTTGGTGTTTTTGTCTCTGTTCATTTTTCTTTTGTTTTATGGCCTTATGTTTGTACAAAGATTGGTTCTAATCTTGTTATCATAGGAGGCTAATTCCCCATATGAAAGTAAATCATATGGTATTTCGCCATTGTGATCTTCTCTAATTTTGTTTCTAACTTGTTCACCGATTAGATTAGGTAAACCAGCTAAAAACTTTTCTTTCTAGAAGGATTGGTTACAATCGTTTCTAAGAAGAACTCTTTGGAAGAACACATCTTTATATGGGCGAAATTCCCCTACTGATTTACATTTCATATTTGACAACAATTCTAGTGACCTATCTCTGAAGTGAGATGGATCTCCTATGAAATGCTAACTAATGGAGTAGATTAGAGAATAAACCATATGTTGTATAGGTTTATTCTCTTCATCTAAGATTTCAGATCCTACTTCATCAACCTTGTATGAAGTAAGAATGAAATTCCTTTGTTCTTCATTTAGATAATTATCCCACCAGCCTCTCAATTGTCTAGTAAAACCAGAAATTATCATTAAGGCTATTTGATGATCATCTAATGAATCATTGGTCTTATTGGTGTATGAAAACATTATCATTTGGTTGAGAACATTCAATATTCTCTGTTCTGAGGCTCCATCTATGTTCCATTCATAGGTAGATCCTGTAGAATATTTGTTTTGATAATTGTTTTCATCATTTTCTTCCAATAAGAGATCAGGAGGTGTTGCTCTTTGATAATAGAGTTTCTGTGGTTCTTTCCAAGAAATTCTATTGATTGCATTATTTGAAGATTTATTGATCTTGAGATCTGTTAAATCTTCCATTACTGAAGAATTTTCTGAAACGCTATTTGTTTCAAAAAGAATATGTAAGTTTTCAGTGGGAGTATCATCAATAATAAGTCCTCTCTACTTATTAGATGAGGGTGATACTTCCTTATTTTTTAAAGCTTTTAAAAATTCCTTAGAAGGATTCTTAGGAATTTTGAAGGGTTTAATTAAAGGTACCTTAAACTTTTTATCTTCTAAAGCTTTCAAGAATTGTTTAGAAGGGTTTTTTAGCATCTTAATCTCATTGTGGTCATTATCCAGAATAACTTCGATTCTATCCCACTATTTACCAATAGTGTGCAAATGTTGGTTAGTGAAGTTATTTTGTTCAATAATTTTTCTAACTCCATTCTCTTCATTTTCTGTGCTTTTGAAGGGTACTAGAGTTATTTCATTATTTTTATAAACTTGTTTTAATTTGGTTAAGGGAGGATGGTTAGATTATATAATCTGACCTTCTCCTATTTGCCATTTAAAACAATGGTTTATAACATTGATTTGTTTTGGTGCCAAATAATATTCTTGAAACCAGTCAAAGAATAATATTTGATATCCATTGCCAAACATGAATTTGTAATATTCATCTTTGATTTCATTCTTGTAATTAGAAAAGGTTTTGAAATACCAGTTTCTAATTTTTTTCATTTTTGATTGATCCAAACTCTTTATTTAGAAAATCCCTATCAGGTTCGAAGGGTTTTTCCAAGGTATTAAGTTCTGGATGATCTCCTATTTTTGAAAAACTAGGTTCTTCATAAGCAGATTCATTGGGTTATTGGAAAACCAATTTGTTCATTTACTAATCCTTTCAAAGCAAGATTAGGAATTTGTGGAGGATTTACCTGTGGAGGAGGTAAATCTTGTGGAGGTGGAGGAATGATAACTTATGGAAGAGGTAGATCTAATGATCTTCTGGAAGATGTAGAAGACATAGATCTAATTTCCACATTATTCCTTGGAAGATCTAAAGATCTCCTAGAGAATTGAATGGTTACCTTTCCTTCCTAGTGTTGTATAATGCTAGAGGGTTCGGCATTATACATAATCCTTTTTGGAAGTAGATTGTCAACTCCCCATTGTTGTGGCAAATTTATTTGATTCCATTGAATTAGCTTAGGAATCGAAACATTAGCTTTTGAAAGATCTGTTTGGATTAATAAGGTTTGACCTCTCCTGTCTACCTTAAAAGCCTTAGATATAAAAGCTGTTTTCATTAATTTGTAATATACTCCGTATATTATAGCCATTGGAAGGGATCCTTCCATCATTTTGTAATTGTGTGTCTTTATTAGTAGGATTAAAAACTTCATTATGGTTTTGTCCCTAAGTCCTATGGTGACATTAGGATGACAATCAAATTGAATCGGACCATTGCTTAGGCTAGTTTCAATTGCAGCATGAATTGATCATTCATACTCCAATTCCCTAAAGTCTCTAAGCACCATTAAGATTGAAGTATCTAATCCTAGTTTGGTTAAGGGTTTAGCTTCTATCTAGATTAGACCTATATGAATATAATTCTAGTCTTTAGCATATTTTTTAATTGAATCCTTATTAAGGATTTCCATTGTTGTTAAGCAATCAGAGATTGGAACATCCTTTTCCTCAGTGGCTATGACATAGTCATTTTTTGAGAAAACTCTCCATTTTCTCATTTGATAAATTTCATTGTAAGCCAATTTTGGAATGTTTGAATTATCTATGGCTTCATCGAAATCCTTTATATGGATTTCATCTCTATTTAACATATTATCTTCTGACCCTTGCTCCGAGAGAGCAAAGCTAGAAGATGACATTGTTCTTCTAAGTAAATTATTCATAATTTTGTTAGCCTATTCTATCTAACTTTATAATCCATTGTCACAGGACTACTTTATCCCATATTGTGACTTCCAATTTATGACCTTCTTACTACCACTCTCTGGGATTTACACCAGGCCTCAGTAGGCTTGTCACCTTTCGGGATTACCACCTATGGTGATCGTCCCAAGTGAAATGTATTGTAAGTTTAGATCACCACCTATGGTAATCGTCCAGCACAAAATTATTAAATAATTTAATTAAAAGATCATATGCCAATTCCTTGGCTCTGATACCATTAAGAAAAGGATCGGATACTACAATAAATTAAACAGAGATAAAGAGCATATAAAAGATAGATAAAGAAACAGATATTTTATTCACAGAAGTTGGATTACAATAGTGCAGTACAACAGCGTAGAAATTTAAAGCATTAAAACATTACCTCAAAATGGAAGCATATGAATGATTCCGTGTAATTTTGAGGGACAACAAAAATAAAGAGGAGGAGAGAGTGAGAGAGATGTAGAGGTAAGATATGTAGAGATGAGAGTGTTGATTTGGGAGTGCAGGAGTGCTTGGGAGAGTAGGAGTGTAGGCAATTCAGAAGCGCGAGGAGAGTGTTTGTTTTTATGTATCTTGCATTGTGGAAGTGAGCTCCTTGTATAGAAGGGAGAGCACGGGTTGTACTATAGTGAACAATATCATTATGGCTGATAGTCCACTGTAGTGAACAGTGAAAAGTCACAAGTTATACTAATAACAATACCATTGTGGCAGACAATTCACTGTAATGAACAGTGAAAGCCAGGGAATCCTAAGAACTACTGTGTCACCTTTCGGTGGGTTTTACCAGGTGAAGTCTCTAGTGGTTCTTGTGATACATTGTTGATGTACGTGTTTTGTATATCTGATTTTAGTAGGTATATACATGTCATACACTCTACTGCATTACATTGATTTGGAAGGTACACACATTCCGTATACTCTTCTGGTGATGACTATCCTATGGTGATGTTATGTCAATCCGTAACAGTCATCTTCATTGGTGTTTCCGTTGTGACTTGAACTGTCTTCGGTTGCAGACCCAGTGCTTGATTCATTGATGCTTACTAAGGCCATTTCCAAGAGCTTCTTCATTTGTTCTGGTGTCTTGGCTTGTGATATTGTGGACATCAAGAAAAGGATCGGAGTGTACGTGTTTTGTACATTCCATAATATATATATATATATATATATTATGGAATGTAAATGTGTGATGGTGAAAAATAGGAAATTAGTCTAATTAAGAGGATAAAATACAGTGAAAGAAAGCATCATCAAGAAAAAGAAAGTGAAGACTTGTGCCTTGTTTTACAAGAAGATTAAAGTTAAAAAGTACTTTAGTCCCATCCTGACACTACATAACAGTGATGTCAATTTGATAGGCATGAGATTATCTTATGAAATAGGAAGAATATCAATTTTGGTATAGCAATTTTGGATCCATAATTGAATGGTTATTGAATCCTGATTGTAATGAAATTTCTTCCATTAATTTAGTGTTATAGAGTACTACAACGTGATAATTCTCATTCCTTGCCAATCTTTCTCGGTTGTCCATATTAAATAGATGTTTCATATTTTCATGAATTAATTAGTTTTGAGATTTTATTAATATTCATTATACTAGTGAAGGTTTGTGCATCCACTAGTATAAATAGTAAGAAAAACATTATAATCTCATTATTTATTAATAGTAGAAATTTTGTATCATGGTTTTTCTCATAGTTGGGGTTTTTCACACTAAATCTTAGTGTATTTTATTATTTCATTGTTTTACTATTTGTTGTTTATAGCTTATATGCAAGAGGAAATATATTTTATCATAATAGGACAGTATTTATCGTAACATAATACTTCCATCCCCTCTTTTGATTTAATCTGAGAAGAGAACACTTGGCTCGTTCACTTCGCCATATGGAATAAGGGAGGACTAGAATCCAATTCAAAAGGAATGTAATAGGGTTGTAATGACTATTACAATGTTCACATGGTATAAAAAGTAAAACAAGCATTTATTAAAGTAAAAGGTAAAATATCTGTAATGTGCTCCTTATTTATTATAGAGAAAGGATAATTATATAGGTGTTATTTTCAAAATAGGGGTATTTATGACAAAGTTGAAAAATAAACCATTAAATAGCAATTCACGGGGTGAGGACATGAATTGTTATTCATCATTTTACATAATAGCAATTCAATATGAATTGTCACTCTTCTCAAGTGAACACCGTAATAGTATCTTTACGTTGAATGAGGAGGGGATGAATAGCTATTCATGTCAAGTGAACGGACTGTTGGTGAGATAGGAGAGAAGAACACCCGAAAGGTCATGTTGAATTCTAAATAAGTTTAAAATAAAAACTCTTGTCAATTTCAAATTCAATTTACAACAAAAGCCTAAAGGTCTAAATCATGTGAACTCTACAATCAGTCTTGCAACAACAACTAAACCCTAAAACTTAAGCTAGCCACATCAAAATTTAAGAGCCAAAAGGTCAGTTCCAAGTTCTATGATCAATTGTTAATTAAGTATATTTGCAAGAAAGAAAAGTGAATCTAATTCTAAGTTACTCAATTAAGAATTTTTTACGTTTAGAAAATTGAATTTTTTTAACTCCAAATGAATAAAAAACTCTAACCTATAATAAATAAAAACTTGAATAACTAATATGGTGTGTTTTAAAACATCTAATTAGAAATCTTAATGACATGACTTTTACAATATAGTTTAAATAATTATTTAATTCACTCCAAGCCTTAATATCTATAAATAAGAGCATGTAGAATCAAGATTGAAATTTTAATTCTTAACCTAGGTAAGAACTAAAAACCACGAGTAGAAAGCACAAGACAAAACTGAGCTAAGGCAATCAAATAAAGGATTAGGCACCCATATGGTTTGTTAGGGTAGTTAAGTAGTCAATCACCCACTTTCTATGGTCGATCGCTTGCTTTTCATGGTCAATCATAAGAAGCTTTGATCGACTGTACCGACCACCTTTTTATTAAGGTAACATCTAACCTTTTTTCCGACTCAAACTTTACTATAAATTCTTTGCATCTCTAGTTTTCAATATGAAATTAGGCTCAAACACATCCTAAATTTTTATGTTATCTTATAACCAAAATATAATAGCTGAAGATTAAATTTTTAGAATTGAATAATATTCATCAAAATTTATGGATTTAAAGTAATGTTATGATAAAATTTACAAGAGATCAATTAATAGTAAGTTGGAAATAATAAGTGGTTCTTCTACCTAGCTTGGTTAATTGTTTATGTTAGGTTTAGATTAACAAATTAATTATATTCAACTTTTCACTTATTTAATGTGCCTATCATATCTATGTTGCAGTTAGTAACTATTCCAAATAGAGGTTCATAAATCGATTGCTTATTGCTACATAAGGACACATAATCAAGATGAGGCAACTTAGAATTAGGAATTGAGACTAGCAACTTTTGGATAAGTGCATTGTTAATATGGATAAAGTATGACTATTAAAGGCTAGGAATTATGAAATTCAACTATCAAATGGTCACAATAGTAGCATGAGATATTGGGGACAATATCACAAATGATACTTAACAAAATATGCAATTTAGGTACCTAAACTTTAAAATTGATCGATTTAATTCATGAAAAAACTTGACACAGATATTATTAGCATGCACAAAAGTTTATTTCTTGTACTAAATTGATCAATTTTAAAGTTTAAGTATCTAATTGTATATTTTATCAAAATTCAGATACTACTTGCAACATTAATCTAAGATATTAATGTGAACTAGAGTGAACCAATAGTTGATAAGACAATGATCTTAATCTGGCATAATTTTGTTTTTCCAAGTGAACTCTAAGATGTTTGATTATTTGTGTCTACTCATTCCACCTTAATTCAGCAATAACAAGGAATTTCCCTTACATTTATTTGATGTGTTACATTTATATAACATTTATGAACACGTGGTTTGGCATTGAATATATATGTTGTAGGGTAATTATTTGGGCGACTACGTATCTTAGAATTTTTTTTTTACTTTTTAGGACTTAGGAAAAAAAAAATAGATTAACTACTAATATGAGGAGGGCGTAAGATTCCCAAGTCTTGTTGTGCTCTTACATGATGACAAAGATATGAGGCGAGCCATCAAACAATCGAGTTTAGCAAATGATAAAATCAATAAACTAAGCCATATATTAATATCAAGTACAAGTTTTCCATTTCAATTTACCTATGTTAAAGTTAATATATAATACCATACCCTAAAGGATACCTTAAACATTACAGTCCATCACACTCAATATCAAAACGTAAGAATGACTAGGAGTGCACACGGTATGATTCCATTCAGTTTGCTCCTCAAACCGAACCGCACTATATTATACGGTTTGGTTTTTCTTTTTAATTTGAACCTAACCATATGGTTCAGCTCGTAATTTTTTCGAACAAAAAAAAAAAAAACGGATTGGTACGGTTTGATTTGTGATCCGAACCATTTTTATTCATAAAATAAAAAATATATTCTATCGAAAAACTTCATTACATATTTTTTATCACTAATGCAAATATAACAAAAATATTTGAAATTAATCATTTACCAAATAAACATGTAAAACTTATAGGAAGGAAAGGATTTCATCCATTATAAAATTATAATTGTGACTAGTCTCATTTTTTTTTAATTATCTTGAACTATAATGGTATACTATATTTTATCCCAATATAAGACACAAAATTTAATTCATTGTATGTTTCTAACTAATATATTATCAATTATATAAATCAATAAGTAACTAAAATAGAAATAGATTAATTAGTAAGACAAAAGAAAAAAAATTCAAGAGTTAGAATACTAGAGGCTAAAATCCAAAATTTATCTTATTTGTAGACAACATAATAATTAAAACATAATATGACAAATCTAATTTTATTCTCATAAATGATACAAATCTAAGTCATAAATTTTCAAAAAAATTAATTTTTTATTGAAACAATTAAGAGTAAAAATAATATATTTAATTTTTTTTTTAAATATATAAAATAGTTCAATTTGGTTTGAACCATACAGTTCAATTTAGGATCCTTAACCAAACCGCAAACCGTTTGTTCTTTACTAAACTGAATCGCAAAGCATTTATTCTTCACCGATCCGAACCGTTTCAAAAAAGAGTCAAAATTTCGATTTGGTTTGGTCCAGTCCAGTTTGGTTCATGATTCGATCAGTTTTTTTGCACAGCCTTAGGATTGACTATCTCAATCATACAAAAGCTTCGATATTAGACGTAAGACGTACTTCACAACAATAGAGGACCTTTCTTTGAAGCAAGTAGCCTAAAAAGATATGATGATTGCATTCAAGAATATAGTTCACAACATAAATAACTTAAAAGTCCTTACATATTAAGGGGGCATACCCCCATCAGAATATTACAAAAGTCTCC
This sequence comes from Combretum micranthum, assembly GCA_024138025.1. NCBI lineage: Eukaryota > Viridiplantae > Streptophyta > Magnoliopsida > Myrtales > Combretaceae > Combretum > Combretum micranthum. The sequence goes on along the minus strand of JAMXBD010000013.1, from coordinate 1,306,024 downwards.
AAATCCAATTCTCTTAACAAAATACATTGGGAAATTTCTACAAAAGTCTAGGGTTGATCATTCTTCCTCGGAACTCTTCCAAAAACTCCTTAGAGTCAAAAGATGGATACCTGAGAAAAGTAGCCCCTTGGCTTCAACTAGAGGTACAGGTGCTGCAGCAAATATCTATAGGGGTGCAAGCTAATTTGGTTAGTGAGAAATAATCCCGAATTAAATGTACCTATACATAATAAATTAAACAAGTTATTTAAGGCAAGTATGTAAAATGCAATAAACATGTGAGCAAGCAATACACATGATTATCTAGAAACCATATGTTTAAATGAATTTACGCCCTTTAGTCAAGGTTTGGTGTTTCCATCCAATTATGACCAAATTTTTGTAAAGAGATTTTTGTAGGTCTTACTAGCTACTACTCACCCAAAAAAAAAAAAAAAAATTGTAGGTCTTACCAACTACTACTCGCCACATGCAGATACTACCGGTTATACCAACTACCACTATTATGCCCTTATCCAATCAAGTATATAATAGCGAATACAAATGTGACTCACTAGGTGATATACATTAATCAATTAATTAATTCCTTGACATGTCACTAAGGTAATTTTTAGGCGATCATAGAATTTGTGGACATTCTAACATGATAAATAAATCAAACATTTGATTAACAACAATTCGAGTTTCAATATGCTTAGTATACTTTCAACCAACATTATCATGCATATTCATTTTATCTTTCACTATCACTAGTGCATCTAATTTACAAGCACAAATATAAATACAAAAAATTATAAGGAGTAAAACTCACTCAGCCATCACTTGAGCAAATCCTTCTAGTCAAAATAGTCTTTGGGATAAGAAACTTCACCTTCTTCGTCACTTAGACAAAATAAATATCCGAAATGAGTATTTCATATAAATTCTACTCAAACTATCTAATTTTATTCTAGTATTCTCATCAAAATTTGAAGCAAGGGAAATTTTGACTTAAAATGACTATAACTTGCTCATTTTAACTTAGAATTTCACATATTAGTAGCTGTTTTCTACCTAATTGAAAGGATATATCAATTTCTAAGATTATTTTTAACACTTAAGGTCATTAAGGATTTGGAATGGGTCGGTACATATTTGATCAAACATGTTTCAACCCCTAAACTTTACAATTTTTGAAGTTTTTCATAATTAGAACACTTTCTAGAAAGCACAAAAATATTTGTTCATTTGAAAATCATTTGGTACATATATTAGTTAACATTATATGCATGATTTTAGTAATGTTGCCCCAAGAGTGATTTTTCATAAAACGATTTATTTTAAAGGTTCAAAAAGTTAAGTTTATGGGAAGAACTCCTTTGTATTATGGAAAGAAAATTACAAATTTTAGTTGTAGTAAATGGGAATATCTAATTACTAAGATTATCATTTCTACATCTTTTCATCTTTATAAAATAAATTTCATTTTTTCCCTAAACTTAATTCCCTATGTTGAGTGCAAATTTTATTTCAAGTTAAATGATCTTAAACTAACTAATGGAAAAATTTGTTGTTATTGGTTTTTTAGTAAAACAATGTATAATAATATTTTAAAAAGACTTTGCATAATAATGAGTTATCAACATTTTACTTTAAATGTTTTAAAAGAGAGTATGCTTGACTAACTATTCCTATTCCTAAGGAAAAATTCCTTAAGTGTTGCAAACTTATTTTTAAAAGTCTTTTGTCTCATTTTATAAAACATGACATAGCTTCTATTTTTATTTTACTATATGACCATACATGCAAGTGAACATATTAATTATGCTAAGGGACAATTTCTTGACATAAATTATGTAGCAAAAAGAAGAAATAAAAAAATCAATTAAGCAATTATAAAAATAAGAATATTGGAGTCTTAACTTGTCATTAAGACTTCTTGGAACTTAGAAATGGACAAGTTCCATAAAAATAAAAAAAAAAGGCTTAAAGAAAAGAATAAGAAGAAAATTGTAGAATTCTTAGATTTTATTCAAGTCTTCCCGAGACTTAAAAATGGACAAGTCCCACAAAATAAAACAAGAAAATTATAAGAAAACATGGGAATCTTAGATTTATGTCAAGGCTTCCTGAGACTTAGATTATGGACAAATCCCCTTTATTTTGACTTGATTTAGGATAAGTTTAAGACTAGAATGACTAGTCTTATTTATTGTAAGCAACAAGAGCAAAATAATAAGAGCATAATAAAATGTTACGTTAGTGAGCTTTAGGCTTTAATATGTATATATAGACACACACACACACACACATAAACTGTACATACTATATATAGAAAGTTAGGTTAGGAACATGAACATTAAAAAATCATAAATCTAACATAGAGCTAAACAAGACATGAACAAGATGTTATTTTCTTGATTTCATTCCCCAGCATAATGGTCATGGGGATTTATTGAAATCAAAATATACATGTTGTTCATGTTATGTTTTCATAAGCTAAATATGTGGTCTTAAGTATTTACCTAAGTTTAGAATATGGAAGATGGAAGGTTGATAAAAAGAAAAATTTGTAAAAAACATAATGAATCAGAGAGAGGGCTCACAGTAAGAGAGAGATTAGATAGGATTTGTAGAGAAATTTTGGTAGAGTTTTGTTAGTGTTTGAGATGTATATGTAAAGAATGAAGAAGAGGGGGGATATTTATAGAGTTTTGGAGTAGAAATTATTGTGATTAAAATTAAATAAAAAAGAAATAAAATTGGATGGAAGAGAGAGGGGTTAGTGCTGGCCACGTAAAGGGAAGGAAGAGAAAATTGATTAAATTTTATTTTTTTGTAATGTAAAGCAAGTAATGAGAAAGATAAGTTATGTATAAAGTAGCATAGGAAATGAAAATGTAAGAGTAGCTGTTGTAAGAATGAAAAAATAGGTAATAAGAAAAAGTAGAGATAAAAGAATATTAATGAATAGTAAGGTGAATAATAAACAAGATAAATAAATTATCGGTAGTAAGAAAAATACATGTAAATGAGCTATATCTGATATTTTTAGAAGCCAAAAAATTTTTATAATTGATCCTCATCTTATTACGAATATAGATATGTTATCATAATATTTTCACCGTTTTGTATGTCGTCATATTGTCATAAATTTTTATTAAAACGAATCATATTAGCTAAAGCCTTAAAATTCATAGCATGAAGGTATGAAGGTATCATGGGCTTCTTTATCTGAGCATTCCCTTTAACTTAGGCACCTTATTTGTTGTTTGGACTACACCTTTCAAAGTCTAATAAATAGATTTCTATGATATAGTTCCTTTAGGAACCTATACACAACACAAAAAATTGGGGGCATAAACAAGGTTACAGCCGAAAAGGACCATGCACTACCAACTCTTCTCCATTATCGTTATGCAATTTGCAAATGGAACAATCTGGATTGTCACTTGGTGAAAGAAGCTTGTAACTAACTTAAAATAATCCAAGAAAATCACATCAAGTCTTACATTACCACTTTAATAATTTACCTTGAACTCCATATTTTGAGTTACCCTAAAATTAGAAACTTCCTCCAATTTTATAACCTTCAATTTGCCCTTATCCATTTCAACCTTTAAGCCTAATATTTTTTGTTATATTCTTAACAGTGAAAATGTTTGAAACTCTTATATCCATTAGGCTTTCATCATTTGGTTCATAACATGTGCTTTTACATACATAAACCTTAGGCATATTATTTTGAGCCACGCTAAAATTACAAACCTCCTCCAATTTTACAACCTTCAATTTACCTTTACCATTTTCAACCTTAGGTTAAGTATTTCCTGCTACCTCCTTAGCAATGAACAAGTTTAAAACTCTTACATTCACTAAGGCATTCATCATCTAGTTTGTTACACGTGCCTTTGGATACATTAAACCTTAGTCTCCTTATTGAGTTTTATATTAAACCTATAAACCCCTAATCCGAAGGCATTATAACCCGATACGTGTCTTTGCAAAGGATAAACATGCTAAGGCTATCAATATGCTAATATGCAATTATATATATATTCACCAAACTCTCATAAAAAAAGGGGTACATGTTTTAAATAAACACATCTCATAATAATAAAACTTCTTGATAACATAGTTGGCATAAACCAAAGCTAACACAAATTAAACTTAAAACATCAAAGGGAAATCTCATAAAATCTTTTAAAAACATAAACCATGAAAACAGTCTGAAATTCTAGTTTTCTTCTTCCAAAATATCTATAAATCAGTTGGAAAGTCTGGTCCACTATCGTCTTCCTCATAATCTACAAACACACCATAGCTAGTTAAATAAAAAATCACTAGATCCTCACCTATTCTTGAAAAATATAAAAAAATGAGTACAAAGGCCATTATGCCATACCATAAACACATGCAAATTAACAAGCATTATACAGTTTCGCATACAACCTAATAACTAATGCAGCAAACACAAATTGCTATCTTTGATTAGCCATCAAACAGCACAGTCTAAGGTCATTCGTGCTTAACCCTAAACTTGGAGTGACTCATTACTCCACAAAAACAACCAATATTAAATATAGGTAATATATACATATATGGTGTTGGAAATCTTCCACACACCCAGAGTATCATAATCGTACCACTTCTTAAATTACCAGTATCATCTCTGTATACGACTCCACTTAGGACAACGATACACATAGATCATTAGTTGTCGTCCTAATAGCAACAGTCCTCACCAATCTACTAGACCTAGCCATTGATAAGCAGTAAACATAATTTCTCATTACAATCGAATAATATTATGTCAATTTATCATGTCTAAGCCTACAAGCACAAATAACAAGTAAGGTAAGGTTGCACCTGAAATCACTTTTTAGGAATAGAACCCTAATCTCACAAAACACCTTATCACATAAACAAATTCCCATTCCTAACATGATTTTATAAAATATTCACATTCTTTTAAGCATATAAACCCTAATATAAAAAGAACTATAAACCCTAACTCATACAAACCTTAATCCTTCAACAACAAAATCTCCTGTAGAACAGCAATTCTCTAAAAATCCTCCAAACTAAGACTCCCTTCAAAAATAATTTAAACAAGATTAAGAAAATATCACTTCTATTTTACCACAAAGATAAGCAAGATTCATACATACCTATAACTTTGAATCTTTACTTCCCCTTGATAGCAAAACACAACTTAAGGTTTTTCTCTAAATCACCCTTCGAAATCAAAAGAACATTTCAAAGAAATATTATTTCCGTTAGATCTCTAAGGAATTGAGAATGCTGAACTCTCCTTGATTTAGATCCTTGATCTCCTATGATGCTAAGATCATAAAAAAAGAGAATTTTGAGAAGTTTCTAGGTTTAGGAAAGACTTTTGAAGAAGAAAACACAATATAACTCTTTAATTCTCGTATACATACGCTAACATAAAGGCTGGCGGCCTAAGTCCAAAAGCTGGCAGCTATCTACTCTTAGATTTAATTATGTGCTGTTGAAGGTCGACTCAATGCTGGTGACATAAAATCTAAAGCTGGCGGCCTTCAAGATAGCCTTGAGTTGTGACTTTTCATCTTTCGTCATGTTTTTGTCATGTGATAAAACATAAATATAATTTAGGTTTTGACCATAAAACCCTCTTATTTTTTATCAAATGACACCCTTCCCCTTCTTTATAATTTATTTATTTGTATATTACATCTCTTGCCCCCAAAAGAAACTTTCATCCTTGAAAGTTACCTAAATCATTGAAAAGTTTAGGATATTTTGTCCTTATCTCCTCCTCTATCTCCCAAGTAGCTTCTCGTTTAGATTGATTCATCCATTGCACCTTTACATACTTGATCACTCACCTTCTTAAGATCTATTCTTTGATGTCTGCAATTCTCACTGGCTTTTTAATGGTTGAGAGATTCGGTTGTAACTTGTACTTCCAATAGTTCCAAAGCTACTATCTGTTCAGGATTCTTCACATACTTCCTCAACATAAATACATGGAACACATTATGTACTCCCTCCAAACTAGGCAGTAAAGCTAATCTATAAGCCACATCGCCTATTCTTTCCAAAATTTCATACGGTCCAACATATCTGAGATTCAATTTGCCCCTTCATCCAAATCTTACAATACCCTTGGTTAATGATATCTTAAGCAGGACTTGCTCTCCTACTTGAAACTCTAAAGGTCTCCTTCACTTATCTGCATAACTCTTTTGATGACTTTATGCTACTTGCAACCTCTATCTGATTATCTTGACTTTTTCATTGGCATCTTGTACCAGTTCTGATCCCATAATCTGTCTGTCACCAACTTCGTCCCAATGGATTGGCAATCGACACTTTTAGATTTAATTATGTGCTGTTGAAGGCCGGCTCAATCCCGACGACATAAAATCTAAAGTTGGCGGTCTTCAAGGTGACCTTGAGTTATGACTTTTCATCTTTCGTCATGTTTTTGTCATGTGATAAAACTATAAATATCATTTAGGTTTTGACTATAAAACCCTCTTATTTTTAATCAAATAACACCATTCCCCTTCTTTATAATTTATTTATTTGTATATTACATCTCTTCCCCCCTAAAAGAAACTTTCGTCCTAGAAATTTACCTGAATCATTGAAAAGTTCAGGATATTTTGTCCTTATCTCCTCCTCTATCTCCTAAGTAGCTTCTCATTTAGATTGATTCATCAATTGCACCTTTACATACTTGATCACTCATCTTCTTAAGATCTATTCTTTGGTGTCCGCAATTCTTACTAGCTTTTTAATGGTTTGGAGATTCGGTTATACTTCCAATAGTTCCAAAGCTACTATTTGTTCAAGATCCTTCACATACTTCCTCAACATAAATACATGGAACACATTGTGTACTCCCTCCGAACTAGGAAGCTAATCTATAAGCCACATCTCCTATTCTTTCCAAAATTTCATACGATCCAACATATATGAGATTCAATTTGCCCCTTCATCCAAATCTTACAACACCTCGGTTAGTGATATCTTAAGCAGGACTTGCTCTCCTACTTAAAACTCTAAGGGTCTCCTTCGCTTATCTACATAACTCTTTTGATGACTTTATGCTACTTACAAACTCTATTTGATTATCTTGACTTTGTCATTGGCATCTTGTACCAATTCTGATCCCAAAATCTATCTATCAGCAACTTCATCCTAATGGATTGAGAATTGACACTTTTGACCATATAAAACTTCATAAGGTGGCATACCAAGCAACGCTTGATAACTGTTGTTATAAGAAAACTCCACCAAAGGTAAATGCTCGTCCTAGCTACCTTTAAAATCCAAAACACAGGCTCTCAACATATCCTTCGAAATCTGAATGGTTCTTTCAGATTATCCATTTGTCTAAGGATGATAGGCAGTATTAAAAACCACTTTAGTACCTAAAGCTTGTTGCAAACTTTTCCAAAATTTCCCAACAAATCTAGTGTCCCTATCAGATACAATGGTTACTGATATTCCATGCAACCTTACTATCTTCTTGATATACAACATTGCCAATTGTTCCAATCGATAACCTGTTTTAATTGGTAGAAAATGGGCTACCTTTGTAAGCCCGTCCACAATTACCCATACCGAATCAAACTTTTCTCTTGTTTTGGGTAGAGCAGTAACGAAGTCCATAGTCATGTGCTCCCATTTCCATTAAGGTATTAGCAAAGGCTTCTATTCACCCGTTAGTCTTCTATGTTCAATATTAATCAACTGACATATGTAACACTTGGAGACATACTCTGCAATCTCTTTCTTCATCTTATTCCACCAATACAGCTTCTTCGAATCCTAATACATCTTATTGCCTCCTAGATGAATGGAAAACAAGAGTAATATCCTTCTTTCAGTAATTCTTTCTTAATCTCTCCTTGTTTTGGCACACATAATCTTCCTTTGTATCTCATAACACCTTCTTCATCAATGTGAAATTCAGATGCCTTGCTCACTTCCATTCTCTTCTTTATCTCATGTATGCTTAGATCATCCACTTGTACTACTTTAATCCTTTATATAATGGTAAGCTGGATCTGTAAGTTTGCCAGTCTTGCACCAACTTGTCTGGTTATTATCTCCAACTCAAGCTTTCTCATATCATCCATCAGGTGACATTCAGAGGTGATCAAAGCTGCAATATTCTCCACTCACTTTTTACTCAAGGCATCTACTACTACTACATTCGCCTTTCCAAGATGATACTAGATGTCAACATCATAGTCTTTTATTAGCTCTAACCATCTCCTCTATCTCATATTCAGCTCCTTTTGAGTGAAAATGTACTTTAAACTTTTATGATCTGTATATACCTTACATCTTTCTCCATACAGGTAGTGCCTCCATAACTTTAAAGCATGAACTACCACTGCCAGTTCCAGATCAAGTGTAGGGTAATTCTTCTCATAGGATTTCAGTTGTCTGGAAGCATATGCTATCACCTTGCCTCCTTGCATCAACACACAATCTAACCCTTGTATAGACGCATCACTACATATTGCGTATTCCTCACCACTCACTAGTAAGGCTAGCACTGGAGCCGATACTAGCTTTGTCTTTAACTGTTGAAAATTGTTCTCACAATCCTCATCCCAAACATACTTTACTCCTTTTTGTGTCAATCTGGTCAATGGGCTTGCAATCTTAGAAAAATCTTCTACAAACTTTCTGTAGTATCTTGTCATTCCCACAAAACTTCTGATTTCTGACACATTCTTAGGTCTTGGCCATTCTACTACTGCTTTTACTTTCTCATGATCCACTGAAATTCCATTTTCATTAATAACATGCCCCAAGAAAGAAACTTGCTCTAACGAGAACTCACACTTAGTAAACTTAGCATGCAACTTCTCATCTTGTAATCTGGTCAGAACCAACCTTAGATGTTCTTTATGGTTTTCCTTCATTTGAGAATACACCAAGACATCATTTATAAAGACCAATACAAATAGATCTAAATAATCTATGAAGACTCTATTCATAAAGTCTATAAAGACAGCTGGTGCATTGGTAAGACCAAATGGTATGACCACAAACTCATAATGCCCGTATTTGGTCCTAAAAGTTATCTTCTGAATGTCCTCTGCTCTAACCCACAACTGATAATATCTGAATCTAAGATCAATCTTTGAAAATACTTTTGCTCCTGCCAGCTTGTCAAATAAATCATCAATCCTTGGTAGAGGGTACTTATTCTTCATAGTTACTTGGTTTAGCTCTCTATAGTCTATGCATAATCTCATACTGCCATCCTTCTTCTTCACAAAGAGAACTAGAGCAAAGAATGCAACCGGGATAGGTATATTAAAACCTAAACCCGAACCCAATAGCCAATAGGGTTCCCAAAACCTGCTACGCAAACCCTAAAAGGGTACCCCGAATCCAAAACCCGCTAAAAATTTACAACAAGCAAGGAAGAAAATAAAAATTAATGAAATGAAAAGTGTCTTAGACTCTTAGGAAACCAAATTAAAGAAAATATAATGTTCATCACAATATTTATCAAATCAAAATATAATTTTTAAAACAAAATAAAAATTAAACAAAGGAAAAGCATCACTCATCAAATCACAATACAAATTTAAAATCCTCATAGATTTCACTACTCATTATATATATTTATATATTTTAACGGGTACGGGTTTCCCAACCGATTTTATACTCATCCTAGAATCCGTCTCAAAACCCTATAGGGTTTTATTATTCATCCCAAAACCCATCTCAAACCCTATAGGGTATTTATCGGGTTGAACAAGTCGGGTACCCTATAAAGACCCACCCGCTTACATCCCTAACTAGAGCTCTCCATAGTGACACACTGGGTCTTATAAACTTCTTCTTAAGTAGACCATCTAGCTGAACTTTAAGCTCTATTAGTTTTGTTGGAGTCATGCAATATAGTGTCTTAGATATAGGTGTAGTACCTAGCTCCAAGTCAATACAAAACTCCACTTCTCTTTCTGATGGCAATCCTGGTATATCTTCTGAAAAAACCCTAGGGTATTCACACATAACTAGTATTTGTGCAATGTTTGTCTCATGTTTATCTTCTACCATCATAGCTACTAAAGCTGACCTTCCCCACAACTTATATGTAGGCAACACTAGCGTTCTTTGTACATGCAGCTTATGTACAAACTGGTCTCCATCTAGCAGGCTAAACTCCACTACAAGGTTGTGATAGTCGATTACAACATGATATTTTGATAACCATTCTACTCCCAAAATAACGTCAAAATCTACCATTTCCAAGACTACTAGATTAGTAGGTAGATGCCTACCTTCTATTTCTATATTCATACCTCTACATATTCTATTCAACATAACTGCACTTCCCAATGGTGTGTTTATAGACAAACATCCAAACATACATTCAAAACACACACCACATTCAGATGCAAAAGACTCAGATATACATGAACAACTTAGACTAATATTTAAAAGAATGTAAGAACTATATAGGAAATAGTAAGTGTACCCAAAATAGTGTTTGCACTGCAGGTGTCCCTATGCTGGAGGGCATAAACTTTGGTTAATGCTCTCTATCCCTAACCTCCCTAAGCTCGACTAATATGAACTCCTTGAACTATTTTTCTTCCAAGTTCTTTATAGTTAATGGCCTTATGTCCACATTGTCCACATTTAAAACAGTACACTTATGGGACAACAACCCTCTCTATATAGAACCAATAGCTATGCCCAACTTTACCACATGAAAACAGGCATTTTCAAGCCATTTACAATCTTTAATATCATGAGGCCTAAGGCATCTGGTACACTTTTTCTCAGTACTTCAAACTGCTAACCTGAATTGTTGTGTGATAACCGTCTTTCTTTTATCTTGAGTAAGAACACCGAAAGTTAGTCTTTTTCCTAAATAGATCTAACCTCTTTGTGGCTTACAACATTTCATCTTATTCAAACCATGTTTAACTATCTTGGCTTTATTGAACACAGCAGAGTTGTTGGTCAAATCCATCAAGTTCACCTAGTATTGTATCTCAGGCTCTAATCCAACAATAAACCTACTCACTTTAACCTCCTGACTTTCCTTCAAAGGACCAGGTAAAAACCTCATCAATTTGTTCAGCTCTGCTTCATACTCTGCAATAGTCATCTTACCTTATTAGAGAGCGTAATACTCCTATAGCATTTGTTGTTTAACACTTTCAGGGAAAAACTCCCTGTAGAAGGCCTATTAGAATATATCCCATGTAACTACTCGAGCCATGTGTCTATTGGTGCTCAACCACTAATTGTTTGCTCTCCTTGTCAGCAAATATGATGCATACTCCACCTTCTTATTCTTAAATATGTCCAAAGTAGAAAAGGTCTTCTCTAGCTCTTCCATCCATAGCTGAGCATTTAAATGTCTCTCAAGCATTGTTTCAAACTTATATACTAGATCTACAAACTTATTCAAACTTAGCACATCTGTCTATCTTGCACCATGTCCACCATTTCCATTCTGCCTCTATGTTTCTTGTCCTTAGGCTTCAACATTAGCTTGTATCAACTCTACATCTTGTCTCATAGTCTGACGTTGCTGGGTCAATGCTCCTAACAAAGTATTCATCGCTTGCATTAACTAAGCCACATCTATAGGTACTTGTTGTTCTGCAGGTGGGGGCAATGGTGGTGGTAAATTTTGAGGTAACTACTCTAGAGGAGGAGGATTCTTAGGCGGCTAGTTCTCATGTGGTCCTCCATTAACCTCCTCCCCATAACTTTGGAGGAACCAACATCAATTGCTCTTCTTCTGGGTGGCGTTCTATCAAGAGCAACACACAATATAAGATAAGAGGTAGATCCAACTTTAAAGATCAAAACACTATACGTATAACTACTAGATAAAAACAATACTAATCCAGATAAGCAACACCTACTATTTACTACCCCACTCATTAGTGCCCACCATCCTAAGGAGTTGATGACTTAGATCTAATAAGATCATAACCTAAGCTCTATTGCCAAAAAAGCTGTAATGCTTTGACCTAAAGGCATTACAACTCGTCACGTGTCTTTTCTAAGGATAGAGATGCTAAGGCTATCAATCTGCTAATCCACCATTATATATATATATATTCGCCAAACTCTCATAAAAAAGGGGTAACTATTTTAAATAAAAACATCTCATAATAATAAAACTTCTTGATAACATAATTGGCATAAATCAAAGCCAACACAAATTAAACTTAAAACATCAAAGGGAAATCTCATAAAATCTTTTAAAAACATAAACCATGAAAACAATCTAAAATTCTAATTTATTTCTTCCAAAATATTTATAAATCAGCTGGAAAATCCAGTCCACTAGTGTCTTCCCCATAATCTATGAACACGTCATAGCCAGTTAAATAAAAAATCACTAAATCCTTACCTATTCCTGACAAAGATAAAAGAATGAGCACAAAGGCTCATTACACCATACCACAAACACATGCACATGAACAAGCATTATATAATTTCGCATACAACCTAATAACTAATGTAGCAAACACAAATTATTATCTTTGATTAGCCATCAAACAGCACAATCTAGGGTCATTCGTACCTAACTCCAAGTTTGAAGTAACTCAGTACTCCGTAAAAACAACCAGTATTAAAAATAAGTAATATATACATATATGGTGTTGGGAATCTCCCACACACCCAAGGTATCGTAATCATACCACTTCCTAAAATACCGGAATCATCTCTGTGTAAGACTCCATTTGGGACAACGACACACATAGATCATCAGGTGTCATCCTAGTAGCAACGGTCCTCACCGATCTACTAGACCTAAGTACAGACAAGCAGCAAACACAATTTCTTATTATAGTCGAATAACATTATGTTAATTTATCATGTCTAAGCCTACAAGCACAAACAACAAGTAAAATAAGGTCATACCTTAAATCACTTTTTAGGAACAAAACCCTAATCTCTCAAAACACCTGATCACATAAACAAATTCCCATTCTCAACATGATTTCATAAAATATTAACATTCTATTAATCATATAAACCCTAATCTTAACAGAACTATAAACCCTAACTCATACACACCTTAATCCTTTGATAACAAAATCTCCAATTGAATAGAAATTCTCTAAGATCCTCCAAACTAAGACTCTCTTCAAAAATAATTTAAATAAGATTCAGAAAAATCACTTCTATTTTACCACAAAGATAAACAAGATTCATACATACTTATAACTTTGAATCTTTACTTCCCCTTGATAGCAAAACACGACTCTTAAACACAACTTAGGGTTTTTCTCCAAATTGCCCTTCGAAATCAAAAGAACATTTCAGAGAAATATTATTTCCTTTAGATCTCTAAGGAATTGAGAATACTCAACTCACCTTAATATAGATCCTTGATCTCCTATGATATTAAGATCATAAACAAAGATAGTTTTGAGAGGTTTCTAGGTTTATGAATGAGTTTTGAAGAAGAAAACACAATCTAGGTTCTAAAGGAAACTTATAACTCTTCAATTCCCATACAAATATGCTGACATGAAGGCTGGCGGCTTAGGATGAAGGCTGGTGACCATCTACTATCGGATTTAATTATGTGTTATCGAAGGTTAGCTTAACATTGGTAGGGCACAGCTTCAATGCCGATGGCGTAAAATCTAAGGCTGGCGGCCTTCAAAGCGGCCTTGAGCTGCCACTTTCTATCTTTTGTCACGTGCCTATCATGTGATAAAACGTAAATATAATTTAGGTTTTGACTATAAAACCCTCTTATTTTTAATCAAATGACACCCTTGCCCTTCTTTATAATTTATTTACTTATATATTACAAAACCTAAAAACTTTAAAACCAAGCTTAGTACCTATTTGGGTCTCAACAACTTTTGCGGTAGTGGCTATGGCTACCAACTTATCTTCAATAGGAAAATTTGTAACTTTATATTCTCCATCATATAAAGTAATAGAGTTTCTTATGTTGCCCATTCATCTTTTGTGGAGCTTCACCTTTCTAAGCATGGGTCTTCGCACTTTTTTCTTAGGCTTAGATCTATCTATCCCTGTATCCCATCAATTTATCCATGAACGCCTTCTCTTCCTTAGTTGGTCATTCATTTGACTTATACTTTATTAGCCTTGTACCTATAGCCATGATTTAGGCTAAAGCCAATATCTAAACTCTCCACCTCTAACTCTAATCGTGCTCACTCATGTAAACTACTATGACAAGTAAACACAACATCCTTGTCACTCATGTCAAATATCACAACACTAGATCATAGAATTCATAAACATAATTCATAATGGACACCATATGCTCTATTTGCCTTACTTTAGCCTGAGCCTCCCTTTCCACATTTCTCAAGTTTTGCTTTAAACTCCTTTCAGGTTTAATTGTTTTACTCTCTGTCTAACTTAATTATACCATTTATGCCACCACAATATTGCTACATTATCTAGGAAAAAGAAAGCTACCTAAATCTTGATGCATCGTCCAACAATCATATTGTATTAATGCATTACTCTATACTTCAAAGAAAATGATACACTTCCTTCACATTCATAGTAAAAAAAAAAAAAAAAATTAGGTTTTTGTACATCTAATCCTACCATTGATTCGACCTAAGTGGGTCTATATTCGGTTACAATACGTTGTTGTGTCCAAGCTTGAGATCTTTCAATTCCTTCCTCAAAAGCTTACCATCTCCTTTAAAGCGACATTCTTCTTTCACACATATCCTAAAATCTTATTGAAGTTGTCAACATCTTCCTTGAGAGCTTTTCTTTAAGTTCTCATCCTAAGCCTTCATCTACAACTTAGATAACATCTGCCACATTAACTATAGCTAGTTCTACCTTAGTCACTCGAGCTTTCACTAATACCCCACTTTCCTAAGATTTTTCTTGAATAGCCAATGCATTGGCTAAGGAAAGAGTTAAGCATTCTAAGGTATTGACAAAAAAAGCAATAACAATCTTTTCTTTTATTTTGGATCAAAATCTTGCTTTAATACCATTTTTCATGTATAGAATGCTTTATAACCCAACAAGTATGACACATACTCTCTTACACTTGCTAAGAGACCAAGTAAACCTTCCTATCTAGAATATTCTCATTAAAGAAAAATAATGATATAAGAAATATTTAAGAGTTTATGAATGGGAAGAAAACATTTCATACATATAAAAGTGGCCTTCATCGATGAAGGACTCAAATCTACTCAATAGAGTGACTACAATATCATCTTAGGTAACCTATTTTCATACCCATCTACAAAGTTCGTAAAAAGCTCCAAGAAATAGAGTGAGCCTTGGTCACGGGCTTTACTCTAACATAGCATTTGATTTATTGGAATAGAATAAGACTAAAAAAAAATTATAATTAAGAGATTTTTAGGAAAAAAATATTTTTGGTAAAGATAAAGATAACGATTCCTCTAATGAATGAAAGAAATATGAATTTTTTATTTTTTTTATATTATATAAAATGAATATTCTTCATATAAAATTTTAATAAGAAAATGCCTATTCTATAATAATAAACCCAAATACCAATTTTATTATTATCATCAAAACACAATGGGGGCGAACCTTTATAATAATAATAATAATAATAACCACACACAGCCCGAAAAGTTTATTGCCAACAGCCAGGTAGAACGAGGAAGTTGGAATCCCTCCTGTAGTCCTGTTATAAGATTATAACAACCAAAAGCACAATAATTAATTGTAACGGCTCACTTTTAAGCCTAGGATTTACAGAGTTACTTAGCAGTGCTGGCACTTTGAGAACGTGTCCAAATCTCAACCTTATGTAGTAGCTATGGAGTTCGGTAGTTACGATGTGTTGATTATAACACTCATCTTCCCCTACGCATAGTTTCCATTTCCCAGATAAAGCGTCATCGTCATCTAGCCCCGGGTAATGAACCAGAGTTCGTTAATGGCAAATCCAACAAGTCTCAGAACAATATTTCAACGTAAAGCTTATTGTTCTGCTTCTGCTTTGAAATGGGAAGGTGGGGTTTCCTTGGTCCAAGGTGCTTCTAGAGGAATTGGCCTCGAATTTGTAAGGAATTTCATTCTATTCCCTTCGGTTTTTTGTTGGGCTTTTATCCATTGTCAAGAAGGCTTCTAGGTTGAATTTGATCCATCATATACCCCTACATCTGCATTGTCGTGATATATACATTCTTGAATATTGTGGATGTCTCTATGCCTTGTACGACAGACCTTGTGGCATCGTATTGTTCTGTTTTCTTAATCAGTTTTTTTAAAAGCAGCATCGTTTAACTGGTACATAGGATAAATGTTATGACCTGCTTAGAAAAATCCAACATGCTGTGGCAGGTTCGAAATTTTGCACAGGATGTCTTCAAATTTTAGTTTTAAGGGAAAATGAAATAGGTAGGTTGAAAGCACAAGTAGGTGAGATTTTAAACTTTTGATGGCATGTTGGAAGAATAGCTATGCTTTTAGTCCCACAAAGGAATTAAAATTTCTCGTTTTGCAATAATAGTAATTTTGTGGAATAGTTAATTTGTTGAATATATGCAAGATTGGTCTGCAGGAGGGTACTAGTGTTCTATTCCACCTCATGAAGTTAATCAAATGTGCCATTATTGCATTAGTTTTGTTCTCTCTCCAATAGTTATATTACATGAAAGTTGGATCTCGTTTTATTGATTGTAACAGACGCCTCAGATGAAATAAATGTACTTAAGATTAGAGTTGAAGCTTACCTGATTGGACCTATGGCTAGTTTTCCCTTGTGACATATTCTGAACTATCACAATGTGGGAGTCTTTTTTGTTGAGCATTTTTCTTTTTTCTCTTCCAATACAAGTTTTTCCAAAATTTCTTCTGTTTTAGTCCGTGCATGACTACATTCTTTTGACTAATAATGGTTTTGAGTGATAGTTTTTGCGCCATTAGCGTTGTGTGACATGATTTCCAGCAGGTTTTTACTTGCTACTCAATATCATCTAAAGTTGCTGACCTGTTTGTGTGTCTTATTGGTTTGTTGTGGCATCAGTGATAGCATTGAATCAAAATGCATTTCATCAGTCTTTCTTTAGGTGCTGTTTTGCACGTAAAATCCTCTGCGTTGATTGTGAAGTTGTTACAAGATCAAACTGAATAGGCTCGTTATAAAGAGAACCCTACATTCTCCTTAAAATTTAACAATTCTAAATTTTCGGAAAAATGATAGGACTTGCATTTTGTATATTCCTTGGTTGGTATAAATACATTACAACACCAGTTGCAGTAACTAAAAGTAACTGCAAAAACACTAATTTTGTCTCCTTTTATGACACATAACAAACCACCATATAACTTCCCACATACTTATTGGAGACATATTCACAAACACAAATACACATATGCAGTATTAGCTGTTGCAATTGCTAGAAAGCTACTTCTTTCATCATATCCTCTTTGCATATCATTTGAAACCAAACTGTATTCCCAATTTCTAGTAAATGAATTAGCTCTTTATTTTATCTACTCATTTTCTTTTCCTACTTCAACCAGGTCAAACAGCTGCTGGAAAAAAGTGATAACAGTCGTGTTGTTGCAACATGCCGAAATCCTGATTCATCCAGAGGGCTTCTGGATTTGAAAAATGCATTCGCTGAGCATCTTAACATTCTTCCACTGGATGTGACCAATGAAAGAACCATTGAGGTCCAAGCTTTTTAGATTACTCACTGATTTGTTTGACGTTACAGGAAAACTAAAGCAGTAATCGAAATTCTAATTTACCTTGTCACATATGCATGTGCATTTGTTTTATTAAATACAGAAGTGAGGATATTGTAATTAATGTAAAACTTTTTCAGATGCTTTATGTGTGGAGAAAGACTTGTATATTTGAGGAAATGTCTAAAATCTTTGTGAAAACATTTTGTTTTACCCTTCTCTTTCTTCATTGACCTAGGATCTGTCTAAGTAGAAACCTGTCACAATTCCATTGCCTTTTTTTTCATTGTTTGCCTCATCCAAAGTGATATTTTCAGCTGACACTTTTATGTTTTCAGTCTTGTGCAAAGTCCATTAAAGAGAGATATGGCTCTTTAAACCTTCTGATTAATGCATCAGGAATTCTTTCAATACCTGGTGTACTACAACCAGGTAAGGTTTTTCTTGATTTACATGTTTTCATACAACCTCACAAACTTGTTCAGGCCAGTTATGTAATATAATGGTTGTTCTCCAGTACAGAGACAACATTTAGCAAAGTTGAGAAGTCATCATTGATGCTCTCTTATGAGGTCAATGCTGTAGGTCCAATACTAGTGGTTAAGGTATGCGATCTAATTTTCTAGGTTTTTTTTTTTTTTTCAGCATTCTATTTCTTAGGCTCTACCTTCTGAAATTGCAATTTGAAAGAAATTCTGCTCATCATACATACAGGGATCCTTGAGAAAATTGGTGTTCAGCAAAAGTTAGTTGGTCAGTCATCCTTTTTCATAATAGAAACCCAGTAAAACATGCTATACTGCAAGCCAGTAAGTTCTCAGTAAAGAGTTATGAATCTTGCATAAGTAAGGAAGTGTATATATTGGTTTGTCAATGAAATTTAACTTTTGCTTTAATATATGAAAGGTGCAATTCTCACACAAAATCTAATGGGACACCTACAAGTGACTTTCAATAATTACATTTAAACTCAATTCACCATTTCCAAATGCTCTTTTCTCTCTTCATATTTGTTTAACGGGATGGAGGAGTTCTGTAACTGAGTAAGTTTAGGTTGTGTTGAAGCGCAAAATTGAGAGAAAAAAGTTTTTATTGTAAAAATGATATAAATCAATAAGAAGACAATGCAATCTATATCGAAAACTTGGGCAAATGGCAGACTGGAGAATGTTGAATTGATTAGCTCTTCGTCTTCTCATTTGTGCCTTGCTACTTGTCTAAGATCCAGTTTGTACATAGAGCCATCTTTTATTTTACTGCTTTTATGAAGGTTTTCCTATGCCCACCCTTCATCGATGATTCATCCGCCATGCACAAAGAGAAAACAATCTAATAATCCACAGATTAAGCATACAACAGATTTGCCTTTTTTTTTTTTTTTAATAATAAAGGTATTAACTCACTATTTCTCTTACCAGCACATGTGGCCTCTTCTGAAAGCTGGTGGTGGCAATAAGACAGGGAAAGAGGTTGCAGTTGTGGCAAACTTAAGTGCAAGAGTGGGATCAATTGGGGACAATCACCTTGGGGGCTGGCACTCATATCGATCTTCAAAGGCTGCACTTAATCAAAGTATGTTTTTCCTCTTCTACAAGGTCCATGCATGAAAGAGGAATGACAAACCCATGTATCTTTTTGGTATAACAGGCATGTAGAATTATGAGATACATTTATCTTTAAACAGTAGCACAGTGCTAAAATCTTCAAAATCTAGGATATGCAAGAGGTGGTTTCAATAAAAGCATAGAAAACCTATTCAAGATTTAACATCTATATACACAGAGAAAGATCTTTGGACAGGAAGAGATAAATGGATTTAGAGCACATTTTGTCTCAAATGCAATTACTTTTCATGCTTGAGCAAAAAGTAAAGTGTCTACCTGAAATGATGAATAATATTTGGATAAGCCACCTTGTTCATATGCATGAGAGCATATCAATTGACTTGTTCAATTGCTGTAGCTGGAATAACCCCAAAATTGGTTGATCATATAATATCTTTTCCACTTGCCAGGAACAACCTTCAGATACTGAGGTGCAGCAAATGCATGTCCATTTTCACTGGAGCAATCCGATAAAACCTCATGCTGAATTAGAAACATTACTCATGAGAGCTATTCTGCATGATGTTAGTAAAATGACGTATGACTCTTTATTAGTGAGATTATATTCGAAAAGTGTGGTTCCTATTCAAAATTGTGGAATAATTTATTTAAATCGCTTCCTGCATTGGCTTTATTTTGTCTGAAAAAATGAAGAGCTCATCCATAGTCTTGGTTTCTTGTATTTACTAATCAGTCAGTCTTGTGATTGTTATTACAGTGACAAAGACAGTATCTGTAGAGTTTGCTCGAAAGAAAGATCCTGTGATATGCATTTTACTGCACCCAGGCACAGTGGATACAGATCTTTCCAAGCCATTTCAGAGGAATGTTCCTGAAGGCAAGCTTTTCACGAAAGAGTTTTCAATTCAGAAACTGTTAGGTATCATTAGCAGAGTAACAAGGCAGGACAACGGCAAATTCTTTGCCTGGGATGGTCAAGAAATTCCCTGGTAGTTTCTGATAGATACACAGCATACACAAACTTGTCAATTCTTTGTCCTTTTTATCATATTTAACAAAGCACAAAACTTAGTCCACCTTCACAAGGTTTTTTATACCCCTACTTCGGACTGCATCAAGCCATTGACAGTAATAAGGATCCATTTTATGCGGCCGTTATTTTCTTCTTTAATTTTGGAACGCTGCTATTTGCAAATTTCTTTCTTTGATTATCACAGACTTGGTATCGTATGAACATTTCTTAGCCTGTTTAAACTGGATGGTGGAATGTCCAAAATGCTTGTAACCGGCCTGTATGATATGATCCCGTGAGTGTTGCTCAATTTGCCATTACCAACTTGCACTTCATCTGAAACCATCTCTACAATTAGAATAAGATATATGAAAATAAGTTATATTGAGCTTATTACTCCTTAATTCATAGTTGTTAGAATCGCGAGTCAAATACGATTCTATGAGTTTATGATTATATATATTTTTAATTAAAATTAATACAAAAATGCGTAAATGTAGACTTTAGATAAAATTATGTATTTAGATATATGATTTTATACGTTTATAATTTTACTGGTTTTGTACAGTTTTATATGATTCTACTAATTCTCTGCGTTCCAATGGATAGTAAAATCGTGATTTTAACTATTACATTTCCACTTGCTTGAGGAGCTGGTTTGTTGCTGGTGCTTGCAATTATCAGTGTTAAGTACAATTTCTCATTCAAAATTACTGAGCCAGAGAGTGAATGTCCCAAATTGAAGCAGATGGAGGGAAAGTAATATGGTCCATTGAAGCAGACTGATCTTTAGGTGATCATCACTACAAGATGATACAAGGCTAGTATAAAACTTCCCATGTTTTATTCTATTCTCTCTTTTCTTGCTTGTGGATGACAAGCAGATTACTCTAGTTCTAGCTACTGCATCAGCTCCATCCGAACTCAGTGAATGCTGCAAGAAGCAAATTCTTTTTAATGAAAAGGATGTTGGGCAGATAAGAACGAAAGAATTAATAAAATCATACATAGATGTTTGTCACCTACGTTTCGCAGTTGGTTTTCGAGGAAACTGGAAACCCGACTTTGATCCTGCAAGCTCCTGGAATCCGGCTGAGGTATCTATCTTGCAACCCTCTGATGGATGCAGCACCAGCTTTCAAGCACCGGCAAACAGCTTTCTTATCATTCAAAGATCTTGCACTGCGAGCAAGAGCTTGCATACCAGCACAACAAGCTGGAGGGGGTACATTTGAATGTGCTTTTCCCGTGGCAAACATCAAGCATGGAGCTGCCTGGGCCCCCACAGTGTTGCATTGAATTGTGGCCTCGCTTGTTTTGGCAAGGAAGAAGAGGAGACACACGAGGAATGGTATAGAAAATGAGGGACTCGTCATGGTGTGTTTGTGCGCATTTTAGGATGAGTTGATGTGAGATTAAATAGAGGCTGTTGGCTTATTGGGAATTTAAAAAACGATTCCCCAAAAGATGTGGTGAATTTAATGCGATTTTAGCATAGGAGTTGATGACTCCATTGATTTATTTTTTTCGGTGGATGATGACTGAATTTATTTCCTCGTTAGATCAGTAGGACCCACATGAAGACAGGGTTAGTTCAAAAAATTCAAGAATTAAATTTGTAGTTTACTTAATATGATTAATGTAAGTGTTAGATTTAGTACCTAAATTTTGTAAATTTGTGTAATTAACTATATCAAGTTAAAAATATTTATTTATTACCTAAAATTTGGGTTAGTTATAAAAATTGGTAAAGTTGATATATCTAATAGCAAAATTTGGCAGAGTTCAACAATTAAATATAAAAATAGGTAAGCTGATTTCTTTAAATTTCAAGTAATTAAGTATAAAAAAAGGTAAACTTTAAGTATCGAATATAATAATTATCCATATAAATACTATCGTCTTTTGATCCAAAAGGGATTGTGATGTTAAAGACTACAATTAATCTCTATTAGGATTATCTTAGTGTTACCTATTGAAAATTTTCATTTGTTCTTACAGTTGCTACTCATTTCATATACCGGATATGTAAAAAGTGAGGCATATAATAGATTTCTTAGTGAGTACGAGCAAGCCATTATTAAAATGAGGGCAATGTACGGTTTTCCAAAATATGGTATTTTGCATAAATTACATCCAAGGAACATGCCTTCGTGCATCTATTAAATGCCCCTCAACATAATTTTGGTTTTGTTATTAAAAAAAAAAAAAAAAAAACACATGCACGGCATGTCTCTTTAAGTGATAGAAAAAAAAGGCACATAAAGAAGGCACATATTGTGCATGCACCTAACCTTATATACAAAAAACATACGTATATATATATATATATATAGTTGGGCCTCATTTGCAAGATAAACTTTCTTCCTCAATTTTTCATCTTCACACACTCTCAAATGCCTATCCCACAAAATCTTGCATACAAATCACTTAAATAACTTTCGACTCTTTTACTTGTGTCAATTTCAAGTATGAAACTAAATTCTCTCTCTACTTTTACTT
This sequence comes from Combretum micranthum, assembly GCA_024138025.1. Classification (NCBI taxonomy): domain Eukaryota; kingdom Viridiplantae; phylum Streptophyta; class Magnoliopsida; order Myrtales; family Combretaceae; genus Combretum; species Combretum micranthum. The sequence goes on along the minus strand of JAMXBD010000013.1, from coordinate 1,283,269 downwards.
TAATGATATTATATGTTCTCATTTTTGCATGTTCAATCCCAAGGTCTGAGATTAATGTTTGGTCTAACAAACTGTGTGTTTTCATTTAGTACTTTTTATGTGTATGCGTTCAATATGTGTTGTTGTAGCATATGAATGGTTGCATTGTTAAGTTTAGATCATTGAAGTCTAATTGAAACCATACACACTAAAAAGCTTGGTAAAATAACAACTAGAAAGTGTATGAAAATGCAAGAAAATGTGTTAGTGTTGGTTAGTGTAGGAAAATGTAAGAAAGTGTATCATATTTAACCTCATTTTTTAGTGTTATTTTTTAATCATACAAGCATTAACTACATAGGTTTGTCATGGAGGATTTGGTTTGATTTATGGGGTATGCCAATTAAAAAATTGTTGATAATATGTGTAGGCCAAAGTATGATCGGACCTTGATTAAGAAGGCACAAATGAGGGCCTACATCAACTATCAACAATCTATAAGTAAGATATGTGCAAACATCGTGATGGATCCATGGAGGTGTTCAAATAATACAAAGGCACCCCTTTTATATGGTAAGTGGGTCCATTTATTTTTCAGTGCCTATTGGTGATAATAAAATCATTGTTTGTGTAGATATTTGGACAATCAAGCAGTTCTCTAGAGTATTTTTCAACATAAGTAAACCACTGGCTCACACTGGTTTGGATTTCCAAGTTAACACATCAAACTATCGTCATTTAGCAACTGATGTAAGCAACCAAGTGTGTGAAACTCTAAATTTCAAATCGAGGACATCCATTTAGGAAAGTCCATATAGGCTAAGCCCAATGTGCTACTTATGAATGCACATTAAAGAATATAAGCTTATGCTTGTGAACGAGTCATTGTCTTAACTTGAGCATAAGGTCCAATGCGATGTGACCCCTCTACTCAAACCAAGAGTTGCAAATGAACATTGGGATGATACTTTCTATGTTGATCAAGACATGCATTTGATTGAAGATGAGTAGAGTAGCATTGATGATGATGATGATGTTGGTGAAGAGGAGGGTAAGGAGATGCATGAAAATGTTACTATTGATTTGTCCGCACAACAACCCTTAGATCCAATGGGAAATCCCATTAGTAATGATCCATCTAGGATGGCTTATAGGGATGAAAGTTTGTATTTCAACGTTGGCAAGGATGACTAATACATAACTTGTAAGGAGAGTTTGAATATTACATGCAGCAACACATTCGGGAGCAATGATTTGGTAAAGGGCATGATGTTCAACATGAAAATTGACCTCATTCACCACATGAAATCCTTGTGAAGTACCATTGCAATTTTCATATCAATGAATTAGGTAAGAACTTATTGTAAGCATATTATAAGTGAGATTTTATGGCAAAAGTGTGTAAAAGCATGGGGAGTGATGTTGCAAACAAGCCTTGGTTGTGTTTTTTTCTTTTTATATAGAGCAAAGCATCTTGTTTATACCACCATGCTCCTCCACAAAACTGAAATTATGTTGAATGTTCCCTCTTTATAATGATTAAAAAGGCATGTCCTCTAGATGTACCTTTGACACCTATTATATGAATATTTATGTAAAATCCCATATGCTGGAAATTATTTTTCCAAAAATGGCTTAGCCCATAAGTGTCACTTTCATTATTTCATTTATATAGCTTTAACTAAGGTCATGTAATAATGATCAACATTATGATGGATTTATATTTTCTTTAATTTAATTTAAGTAAGAGAGGGAAAATTTTGGTTTCTTTTTTTGCCAGAATTTCCCTTTTAAATTATATATTTTTCGTGTACATAGCTATGTATCATGCTTATTCAATCTTTTTCTGTAATTGTTGACCTTGGGTTCCATACAATTTCACAAACTTTCAAGGAGGTTGTCTCTTAGCCATTATTTCTTTTTTTTTTTTTTTTTGGAAAATTACATATTTAGTCTTCAACATTTTCTATTTTTTTTATCTAAGTCATAATTTTTTTTTTTACTTTTATTTAAATCCTTAACCTTTATACAACTTGATAAATAAGAACATTCGTCTCATCTATTAGCTATTCCATCCAATTTATATGACATGGCTTTTTTCAATTTTATTCATGTCATGTGTTGACAAGTCATTAGCCATCTTAGAAAAAAAAAATGACTCCATAAAAATACAACTAGCTACAGATAAAACCAAAGCTCAAAATATCCATAGACAAAAACCTAAATGGATTGTTTAAATCGTCTCCATTATCTTCTCTATCTTTATTACAAACCCAAATCGACTATCGATAACTTTTAGTATAGCAATATTTGGTACATTTGCATCTACTACATCTATGTTGGTAGCACTGGTTACTCTTGCACCATCTAATTGTGGGAAGCAACTCATGCACATAATCTTGCTAGAAATTCTTGTTAAGCAAAAATAAAGTAGAAGAGAGTTTGTACCCATATGCTTTTGGTTCCAACATGTTGTGTGAAAAGTCCATATAGATTATACTAGGTTGAAACATTGATACATATTGTGCAGTTGGTGGAAATTATATATTCACATTTCAATTCTTTTTTATGCTATGTAAGCATGACGATTTAAGGTTGGACTGAGAGCATTGGATTCATTCTGCAATAATACTATATAATATATTTTAAAAATACAAAGGAGCAAATTTTCTAAGATAACTAAAAATTTTTTCTCCAATTTATCAATACTTGTAATGTTGTAGGGAGACCTCGACACGGATCAAGTCAAACCCATGAAGTAGTCCAACTCGGTACCAAAAAGTCAGACCCTTAAGCATAACTTGGTTGCACGGGTCATGATACATATATAGACTTGGTAACAAGTTAAGTCAACCTAATGTTTAAAAAAAAAAAAAACAAACAAAGGAAAAGAAAAAAGAAAAGTGAAAAATAAATATAAATAGTAATAAAAATGTTTAAACTATTTTATATGTGAATGGTAAAAATTTATTACTATTCATCACATTGAATGTGTTATTATTTTTAACAATACAAGTAATGAATATGCTTAAAAAGTTGTCTAATTGGGCTTTTATAAACTTCTAATCAAAGTAAAGTCTTATTTTTCAATAATAGGGGACTTCTTTTTGTTGGGAACTCTTTGAGTGTTGAGTATTATGTCTCTCACATTGCTTATTTTACAATTACAGATAAATGTACACATTGAACAAATCCTTCAACAAATGTTCTAAAGAATATTATCCTTTGGGTAGATTTAATGGTCATAAGCCAACCCGTCAACTGGTAAAGGCCTCCCAGTACTTAAGCCGATTCTAGGTTAAGCCTTATTAGACCCATGACTCGGAGGGTTTGAGCCAATTCGACCTAATGTCGATGTCTAGTTATAAGTATTAATGTGGAGCCCTACTAAAATGTCCTAATAATAACTTTAAATTTGCTTTAGATGAGTTTATAAAAAAGATAGAGAAGATAATAAATATAATATAAGGTTAAGGTTTTGGTTGAAAGTCAATTTAGGGTCTCATAGATGGAGATTTTGAACATTCAATTTTGTTTTATTTGTACCAATTTATATTTATATGGAGTCAACTCACATTGGTTTTTTTGTTGACATGGCGGATGACTTATTGACATGTGTCACAAATAAAATTGAAAAAAATCCACATCATATAAATTGTATGGAAAAGTTAATAGTCTTCATAGATGTCCATATTTGTTAGCATGTATAAAGGTCAATAACTAGGTTAAATTCTCTTAGAGTACCTGAACTTTTTCAATATAATAGAATTGTACCTAAAAAAAAAAAATTTTTCCTTAGGAAAATACCTAAACTTGTTTATTTTTTCAGCAAAAGTACCTTTGGCTTGATTTCGGCCATTACTACGAATTGCTTACATGTCTTGTGTTCTCTCTCCTATATTTTATTCACTTGGTACTTTACATGCCGACAATCGTCTTTCTCTTTCTCCCTTCTTTATTCTCGAGAGCTTCTATGCTCCCATCAATGGGACCATTTGTCATTATTCTAACCATTAAAATAAATATAGTAAATGAAATATTAACTATTTTAGTGATTCAATCACAGTTAGGTATGGTATAAACCATTGGATAATGACAAGACCAATTCCATCAAAATTGATTGCAGGACCATAGAATTTTCCTTATTTCTCTCTTCTGTCTCTCTTTTCTAATTGACTTCGTCTTACTTTGCTGTCTTATCTCATTTTTCATTTTTTTTTTACCGTTGAATTTTTTTCTCTCTCTTCACTCACATAATATTTAAAGCTCTCTAACCTACCCAATTTTGTCTCTCCTTTTTTTTTTCTCGCTCAAAGGACTACACAGATGGAGGCCACACTAGTATGTCACTATGGCATTAATGTAGAGTTAAAGACTTCATGGAGAGATGCTAACCCTGGGTGGTGATCATATGGTTGCAGTTATTATGGATTAGTTATATTGAATTATGGTTTTGATTCCTCTCAATCTTTTACTCTAATTTTTTTTCCTTTAGCAAAACGAAGGTTGTGGTTTTTTCGTGTAGGTGGACCCACCAATTCTGAAGAGAGCTAAGGTGGTTATCCTGGGGTTATTGAATTTCATTAACTACATGGATAGAGAAAGGAAGATTGAGGATGACAAGTTTTCAAGATAAGGGAAAGGGGGGAATGTTATAGGTTAGACTATTTAGGATGGCTTGTATTGAGCTTATCATGTGCAATGTTTTGGGGCATGATGATGTAAGGGTTGTAGGGTTCTTTTGTTCATATGGATGCCTTTTTTTTCGGTTTAGATTATAGTGGCACTAATTCCCCTTGTAATCACAATGCTAATTGAAGAAGTTTGGTATTTTCATATGAAGTATTGTTTTTCATGCTTATGTCATTCATTATATGTCCAACTGCAATTGGAATGACAACTCTAAATAAAAAACATGTTTAATGTTTGTCTATTTGAAAAACATTTCCTGATTTTTGTAAACACTTTGTAGTTATCGAAACTTATCTCAGTAATCTCAGAAGTTGCATATATAAGTGGCTTATTAAATGTGTGTAACGATTGCTGCAATAATTGGTGTAAAGAAAAAAAAAAAAGCAGTGCAATCAATTCTTAAACAAGACTACAACGATGATATTACAAGGCAAGAGACTGTCCAACTTGCTCTAAAAGCCCTTGGTAAACCCATGGACATTAATATTAAATAAACACTTGTCCATAAAAACATTCTAACTTAAACAAACACTTGTCCATCAAAATGCATGTCTACTAACAACATCAATAGATCTCCCATCTTGTACCCTTTATTTTATCTCTTTCTTCTACCACCATCATGCTGCACTTCCTCACTTCCCATTGTTGCTTCAGTAACATCACATGCTTATTGCCTATGTACTTGGTTAGGTTGGTGTCCTAGCTTGGCTTGGGAATAACATCAGATTGCATCTCAATGACATCATGAATTTCATGTCCACCCTCAACTTGCATAGAAGCTTCTTCCATAACTTGGGTTAGCTGGATAGAATCTCCTCCTTGTTTTATCTTCCTATTCTACATTAGATGGAAAACATTAACAAGGTTAACATTATATGAAATCTTTTGTCGTGGCCTTTAGATCCATAGATTGTGCATGATTTGAGTAGTTCCTTTTATGTTAATCCTCTTATGTCCTATCTTCGCATTTTCTAACTCCTCTGGTTCTTTTCTCCTTACAGTGGCCTTCCTTCCATTTTTCCTTTGAACTTCTTATGGTAGTTGGATCAGTAGCAAGTCATATTGTGGCTTTGGCCATATTTCTTCACCTTCAACTGGATTTATATAGCATTTATATACCTCCATATAAGTCCTGACCTTATATCAGTCATTCACATACTGCTTAGGCTATTCCTTGTTTCCAATTATGCATGTAATAGCATAAGCGCATGGAATACCACGAAGTTCCTCCCTCCTATAAGTACAAGTCCTTTCAACTATATCAACAACATAAGTATTGCCAAAGCCATAGCATGCTACCTTCAGCCCTCCAGTAAAGTTTAGTTAATAGTTGATAAACTTATCCTTCAATTTCAACAATTTTTTTACTATTTTCAGACATATGTCTCCTTTTCCCCTAGTCAATATACTTTTGCACCCAACCTCTTTTTATTTTTTCAACCCTTACATTAACTTTACCCTAATTATCTTAAGCATGGTTACAATCTCTCTACTCTTAGCATCTAATATGTACTAACCATCAAGCAATAGCATCACAAATCAAACGACCATGACAGGATTCACATAAACCCCACCTAATGATATAGTATATGCCCCAAGATTTAGAATATCTTACCTGTTAAATTATTCACATAAGTTGTTTAGCAACATATCACATTTTGCAAAATCTAAAAAAGACACCCTATACCATGTTTCATGTGGGATGCTACTAAGCCACTCTTTTGCCTCCTTATCTTCTTTCTCCAATTCAGTCATCTAGAACTCAAATATTTGTATGTATGTTGCTCTAGTAGCATTCCAGTGTAAGTCTTTCAACTTTTTTCCATCCTACCTATTTCGTCATATCATGAACAGTATTAATACTAGAATGCAAAAAATGATCACGCTTTTTCTATATGTGTTTTTTAAAACTCTTTTTAATCTCTTTTAAAATTCCTTTAAACAGTACATATTAACCGGCCAGTATACCGAGTGTGTGTGTGGTAATAAAATTTCAGTGAATACCGAGTCGTGTTCTCAAGGAGTGAGGACTAGCTCTCACTTATATTAGTCCTAATTGTAGCTAGGAAAAACAAAAAGATATATTTTTGGATTTTCATATATAACTAATCTACAAAGATATGGGATTTCTAACACCTAAAATTGAATTAAGTTAAAGAGTTAACAGATCAAAACAACAATCGAATGTATGCTATGACCAGAATATATTTGCAAACCCAAATTGCTAATGGGTTTAGCGTTTTCAAGCAATTAAGCACCAAATAAAAACCTCTGTTTCCAAAGAAATTGATTATCTTAAATTCACCAATCAATATTCTCTAGTCTTATGAAAATGATTAATTGACTAATATTTATAAATTTACCAAACCTTAATTGAATTTAAAATCCATATCCTTAGGAGATTTGTAATCCAAATTAGCTAATCACGTAATCGATTAGAAAAGAATTTCCCAATTGCAATCCTAATCTAACATGCATTCCAAAATCAATTCAAAACACATGATCGATGAATTAGCATTAACAATTTGAATACAAACAACAATTCAATCAACAGCAAAATTCATCAACTGAAAACTTCAAGTCATCAACCCAAAACCCTAATAATAAGATCAATAGGAAACAAGTATTGAACACCATCTATAAAATGAATGTAAGAAAAGAACAAAATCACATTGTCAAGAAAATCTCGTTCTTAAATCCAAATTCAAATGATGTTTTCCACTTGTTTCTAGTGTAGAATCCACAATCAAATTAAAAAGAAAAGCTTTCTAGTCTCTAAGCCCTAAGCTAGATTTAGGAGCAAAGAAACTAATCTCTCAATTCGTGCTAGGGTTCTTCTCTCTCTTTTGCAAGATCTAACAAGAGAGTATTTATATGAAGAGTCATTGAGGGACTTATGCCGCCTTCAAGGCTAGCAGCCTTTAATTAAAATTAGCCGGCCTTGCTTTGTCAAATTAATTTCCTAACCAAGATCGCCGACAGCTTTCAAGCTTATACTGATAGCGTTAAATGTAGGCCGGCCAAAGGCTGGCGTCGTATATCTTATATTTGCCAGCATATAGGAAAATTTGAAGGCTGATATTTCTACTATTTGAAAGCTGGCAGCGTTTGTTCTTGATTTGGCCAGTATTGATGAATTTATGATGAATGCTGGCGGCTTATACTCTATTTATGCTAGCGTTGAATGTTCAACTTCTCCATATTTGCATAAATCTCCTTTCAATTGCTTGTATTTGTATTATAAGTCATCAAAGACCTAAAATATCATAATAAAACCTACTTAAGTACCATTTCCTTAAGATTTCTATAAAATCAATAATAATTTAATATGATTTATATAGTAAAAGTGAGTATAATATGACTTTATCAAATAGCAAAGACAAACTGAAAATAAATCTAACATACCTTTTCCCGAAGTTTGTCCATATTTGTGTTACATAGTTTATATGTTATGAATTAGGATATAGATCCTTAACTGCCTGCACCATCCCCTACACATAAACACATGGACATAATATATTTTCATTCATGCAAATCTATGAATTTTAAGTTCATTATGAAGTGAAGATAAAGATCAAACCTTTTAGTGATCAGACATGAAGCTGATATGGTAGTTGTTTAATATGCCAAGATCTTCTCCTAATAACTCTAGGAACCACTTCCAATTTTCTTTCTTTTCTACCTGAAAGAGAAAAAAAAAAAAAAAAAAAAAAACAAGCCATGGGGAATATGCAGTCATTTGGATCAATCCCCATAGCACATAATAGCTACCCCCCATATAGTCCTTTTAGAAAAGTTCCATCTACACTTATGAGAGGTTTACACCCACTCTTAAAGGCCTCTTTTAGCAGACTAAGACATACATAAACAACCCTAAAAATCACCAAATCCATGGATACAACAACCGTGCTGCCTAGGTTCTTCTTCATTACTTTCAAAGCATAACTCTGGAGTTTGGCATATTGAGATTTTTCATCACCATCCACAATCTTCTTTGCTTTTTCTTAACTCTCTAAGAATTCATATGACCAATGAAGAAGTCGATATCATCTTTTATTGTAGCTATGAACCCAGCAATGCTCCAAGATAGATTTGCCCTGAATCTCTCTATATATTTACTAGCAAACCACTTAGATGTCACATGGAAGTTTTTGAAGATCTTCCCATAGGTATGGTCAAAGTGTGATGTCTTGATTTGAATGGTTGGATCAGTCTATAACCTTCTACTGGCATACAGTCTGAAAGGATAGCCATCAATATAACATTTACACACACATCCCCACCCCCTCCCCCCCTTCTTTTGTCATTTACTAGAAAGTGACTTGAAATCTATTTTTTATTGACCAATTTCTACAAGCCTTTTTAAACTGTTCAAATGTACTTAATTGAAGCTTAATAACCAAATTTGGGTTCATGAAGTCCCTACCATCATTAAACTCTAGGCAGTGGACCTTTTTTTGGCCCATCACCATCCTGTTCTAAATGTAGGTCGTTTAATTAGGCATAGTCACTGTCATGCTCATCCATCTCATCAATTACCATCATTGCTAATGACTCAACCAACTCTTGGGTTGACTTGGGCCTACCGTTGGTCTTCTGTCTGTTACCGTTGGCTATGACTTCTTGGTAGTCATCATCTTCATTGAGAATATCATAGTCAGACTCTACAAGGTCCTCTTCACCATCTTGTTCAACTTAATCAGAGTCTCCATCACATTGGTCATTGTCCCCATCATTATCTAATTCATTGCCATCGTCATTACCACATGTTCGCACAGCCTGGTCATCATTTAAAGTCATGTCCTTAATTTCATCTTCATTAACCAAAGGACTAGTACACTCAGTAGACATCATAGACTGGTTACCTTAGTTGGAGTATGGAAGTAATCAGTGTTAACCATAGTTGCAATACCTTCATGGTCCCTTTGTCTTGATCATTTGACTACATGTTCATCATAAATGGGTTACATTCTCCAATTAATTGGTTAAGAAAGTCTCCATCATTGTCACCTGAGGTCATTGTAATACCATTGTCAACTACATTTAGCTCATGTGAATTGTTCCTCTATCACTAAAGATGTTTCTCCTTTCAACAAGGCTAGGTGCGAGTTGTTTTGTATTATAAGATATAGCTTGAGCCATAGGAGGAGCAAACTCCTCATCACCAACATTCTTGTGACCATGATTCACATCATCATAAGCCACACCAACATGAGGACTTCGTCCTTCTTCACATTTAGTTTCAATTTTCATCTATGATAATCATAGACCTCTTCTTTTTTGCAGTATGCTACTACACTTTTTATTTAAACTATTTTTATATAGCATAAAACTACTAGCCAATGTAGCAGATGCGTATGCAGTAATAAAAATTGATGAGTATCAAGTCGAATCCACAGGAAATAAGGGCTAACTCTCAACTATATTAGTCATATATATAGCTAGGCAAACTAATGAATTTAATTTTTAGCCTTCTAAGGAAAAAGAGAAGTAAAACTACTCTATAGATATTTTGGGATTTCCAATACCTAAAATGAATTCGGTTTAGAGCCAAAAGATCAAAAAATTAATTGATGAACATGCTATCAATTGATATTATACTTGCAACTTCCAAATTGATAGTTGGTTCGTATTTTAACGATCAAGCATTAGGCAAAAACCCTTTTTCTCAAAGTGAATAATTACCGTAGATTAACCAATTAATTTTTCCTATTTCTGCAAAAGTGTTTATTTGACTAATCTCTTTTAATTCCCTAGACCCTAGTTGAATTAAGATCCGCATCTCTATGTGATTCTTAATTCAAGTTAGATATCACAAATCTGATTAGAAGAGGTTTTCTCAAATTTAGTCCTAATCTAATAAGCATTCTAAGCTTAACCCAAAATGCATGCTTGGTACATGGACATTAACAACTTGAATGCAACTATGAAATCAACTAATAGCAAGTAAACACAAACTAAGTGATCTGAAACATCAACTCAAAACTTTAATAATTGCAAAAAGAACAAATTTTGAGCAATATCCCCAACATGAAATTCATAAAAAGAACGGAATCATCTTATCTTGAAGATCTCGTGCTTAAATCCATGTATAAATGTTGTTACTCATTTGATCCCGGTGTGGAATCCCAAAGAAAAAATTAAGTGAAAAAAACTAAAGAAAAATCAAAAGCTAAGCTACTGTATATTTTTGTCTATCCTTTGTCTCTGATCTCCCCTCTCTTTTGTGCAAAAAGTAAGGTATTTATACGTAATGTGTACGGTATATGGATTAGGAAGTTTGTGATGTTGATGTGTGTCAGGAGTAGGCGTGTCTATGGAGTATGTAGTAGGCCTTTTATTGGTGTGGAGCTCAACAGGATCAACAGCTCGCTTAGCAACGTCAGCTCAGTTCAGTCTTGCTTTCTTATACAAGTGTAAGCCGGCATTTTGGCAGGTGTAGAGTATGGAATGGAGCTCGATTCTATTCCACTGCTCGATCAAGAAGCTCAGATGCTTGCGGTCGGATCAGCTGCAGTTGTTCTCATCAATGGACAAGTAAGCAATTCGGTATTAAGCTTGAACATGGTCGAATGCTGCTGCTGCTTTGGCACTTGGTTTATTTCCAGGTTGGTTGCTGCTGTTTGCTTGACGTCAAGGCAGGAATGGCTCCAATCCGATCAGAGAGATTGTAATGGTTGCTCGGGTTTGAAGCTCGATTACTAACCAATTCATCATGGTGCGCGGGGCTGAACTTAAAGCTCGAATGTTCTGTCATGCTCGATGGTACTCGGCGGTGTGCTTCAACTCAATCAGTTGGCATTTTGGAGATCCAACATCTCAGGTGGTTCAGCGTGGCGATTATCCTAACCAGTTTGGCATATCTGGCCTTGTTCTGCTTTGTTGGAGCTCAGATCATCTGTTGTTGATCGGTGGGCTGTTCAACGTTGATACTTACTCGGCCAATGAAGATCGGTTCCATCTTGGAGATTCGCTCAGGTTTTTGTTTGATGTTCGGTGAAGTGCTGCTATAATGGTGCTTCAAGAACAGCTTGAAGTCATGCTTGTAATGTAGGAGCAGCTTGGCCCGCTATCCAAGTCGGCATCAAATGTGGCTGCTCGGTCAAAGAAGCTCGGAGATCTTCATGATGAACAAGTCGGTGGTGGTTGGATGCTTAGTGATTCAAGCTATTTTTGACCTTGGATGGATTATGGTTGGGCATTCAACTGCTCATGTTGCTCGACTTGTTGTTAGTAGCAACTCTATCATGGTCTCAATTAGGTTATGCTGAAGTAAGATGACAGATTCCCAAGCTTGTTCAACCTGTTGTGCATTTCTCATTGAAATTTTACAGTTTGTTGTGGGTTTCAACATGAAATGTCTCATATTAGTTCCTACAATTCTAAATCTTATTAGTAGGGGCGGGCATGGATTGGTTTGATTTGTTTTTCCTAAAACTAAATCATAATTTATGGTTTGGTTTTTTTTCCATCATAAACCAAACCATTAAGTAACGTTTGGTTCGGTTATAATTTTTTTAAATCATTAAATAACGATTTTGTTCGGTTTGGACTACGGATTAAATCAAAATTCTAACTAAAAATTTTCTTTATTCTATTTTTTTTTTTTTTTTACATTCGTGTAGATACTTAAATATTTATATCATTTTACAAAGTTTATATTATAAACCACGACAAAATACTTTATGAATTCATCATACTTTTTTATCTATAATTCTTTATAAAATTATTTATCTACCGATAAAATACATTCACCAACCAATAAATTGTAAGTCATAATTTATAATTTTTAATAGAACCATTAAGTCAATTATCTACTAATAAATTTAGCTAAAATAAAAAAAATCATCTATCAACAAAATTCATCGATGAATAAAATGATCCACTGACAAAATATATTAAACAATTAATATATAATAAGAGTTTATAACTGAATAAATAAATTTCATACTTTATAAAGTTAAAAGTTATTAAAAAAACAATAATTTATCATCAACAAAAAATTACATACCATGAGCCTAAAAAAAATAAAAATAAACAAGTTTATTATAATCAATATTCATCAAATAATAAATATCAAATGAAATCATATGAATATTTAGTAAAATATTATTATATTTTTCTAAAACTGTTTGGTTCGATTTTACTGATTGGTTTAGTTTTCCTTCCAAACCAAACCATAAATTTTTCGGATTAGTTCGGATTGGAAAATTTTTAAACTGAGCCATTAAAAAAAAAAAAAACCATATTTTCAGTTTGAATTGGTTCGGTTACAGATTGGTTTGGTTCAGTTGGTTTTTTTGCCTGCTCCTACTTATTACTGCAAAAAAAAAAAAAAAAAAAGGTAAAAACACAATCAAAACAATTAAATTCAAATGTTGTCTTATTAATTCGAAATATCCAACCTATGCAATATTATAGTTTTTTATCATTTTCACAACTTTTTGCATATTTTAACGCATTTGATCCAAGATTAAGCAACTTGTCAATTCCTAGCATAAATTCATCATTAAAGTGTCAAATTTATGCAGGAAAGTATGAGATAAATGTAAGCTAAATATGTATAAAATGCATATTTATCAACAACCCCCCAACTTAGCTCCTTGCTTGTCCTCAAGCAAATCTATTCCTTATATTCAAGGCAAACAAACATGAAGTCAACAGGGCACCCAAAATATCCACTCTTGACACCAACTCAAATGCAGTCAATCAAAACTTACAAACATAAATAGCACATTGCTACAATTTTCTACAAAAAATTCATTCCATAGGAGCTCAAACATCATATTCATATGACTAGCAGCAAGCATCCTAAACAACCACTCTTAATATCATCATTTCGTCAAAGCTCATATGCACAAATGGTATCGTCTACAATTTTTTGCAAGAAACTCATTCTCCACTTGCTCAAACACCATAATTCTCATGATTTTCATGCTTCTCATATCTAAATCAATCAACATGTACACAAATCACTAACAAGAGACTTAAAATCATTAATCATTGCTTCATAAAGTTGTATCTCCTCATCTAGCTTAAAACTCTCATACTAGAGATCAAGTATAATATCAAATAACTTAAAAAGATATTTCCACACTTTTTACAGTAGATTTAGCATGTATACATTCCTAATTTATATCTCAAGCACAACTCCACTAAGTATATAACACAAAACTATAAATTCTTCTTCTACTTTGCTATTCCGAGCTTTTCCTAATTTTTTGCTTTTTTCTTTGATTTTTTCTTTTTCCTTTGAACACATATGCATCCTCATTTTGAGTCTAATTTGTATTGACGTTGGAGGAGCTCTTTACTCCTTTTTTTTTTTTTTTTATAGACTTGCTCCCCTTTTTTGAATTTGATTTCATGTGCATTGCATTAGGGAGATTTTATTCTTTCTTTTTCTTTTCTTTTCATTGTTTTGCACACACACACACACTATTTCTATCCACGATAGCTTTCAAGGTAAGTTCAAATTTTGTAAGATTTACATAATCATATTGTACTTAAGAACTTCAAAGAACTTGGATACATGCCATTTAGCTTAAAAATGCAAAAATTTAGTCTAAAATCAATGACATTACCTCAATCTCAAGTCTTCAAATATTAACCTAAATGAAGAGTAACTAAACAAAGCAATGATCTCATGGCTTAACTCTAGAGAAGTAAGGAGTGTCTAACTCATGATCAAGTTTCAAGAAACACAAAAATAAAAAAATTAGGACCAATTTTCATCTTTTTCATAAGAGAAATTACAACAAACATTCCATTTTTGAAAAATATTGGTGCATATGAAGCAAATATCAAGAGTGAAATAGATCAATTGCATTCTTATTAGGCACAAAAGGATCAAAATGAACTTAACAAACTCATTTCTCATTTAAAACACATGCAACTTGCAATGAAAAGAAATGTCTAGTAGCCAACACAACTAAAAATTACAATTAAACTCCTTTTAACTAATTTCCAACATCAAAATCCTCTTCTCAACACCAAAAATTTATCAACCAACAACTTTAAACTACACAAAGTATAGCACCTTACCCCTAACATTAAATGTACAATGTCCTCATTGTGTATCTACAAGTGAGTAAATAAAAAAGAGAGGGTAAGGGTCAAAGTGATCTTCCTTGAAGTGTTAGGTTGATTTGTTAACTCTCTCTAAGAACAAAGTGAACTTCAACTTGCATATCTTCTCCTTATGATCAAATCCACCAAAGGAAAGCCTATCCAATGTGACTTTAAGTTCTTCTCTTGATCGACCTGCACATTACAAAAGAAAATACCTCACAATAGCATGGCTAAAACACCAAAAGAAAATATTTACAAAAGATAAAAGAATACACACAAAACAAAATCATTGATGGGTTTTCTCCCACCCAGCGCTTGGTTTCATCCTGACTTTTTGGCTTCATTATCATGGTAGGTGAAATTGGCAAGCGCCTTTGCCATCATTCTCCTTTTTCTTTTCATCTTATCCACTTAGAGCTTCAAGTGTTGCGTCCGACTTGGTGGATTGAAAGCTCTTTCTCTAATGCTTCATGATGTTCACATGCAACTATCTACCTGTAAGCCCTCGAATTACTCGGTACTTTTATAAAGTAATCCTAGAGCTAAGACCAAAACCGAAACCCTAAAACCTACCTAAGTTAAAAATTAAACCCCCAAAACTCTAAATAAGATCAAACATGAAATTTCATAACCTTAAGAAAAAGAGTACCTTAAAAAACGAAACAAAAATCCAATCATCGTTCGACTCAAAATCCTTATGCTGAAAAATTCATCTATATGGTCTCAAACACGTAAATAAAGATATATGTCTAAATAATATTTAATGAAAAAATTATAAAACCTTAGACCCTTCGGTGAATTTTAGAATAAAAAATCTAAAATTAATACCGAAAGTCTAACCGAATCAATATATAACACTAGAAGCCCTAGACTCGATTAAACAATCCCGATAACCTGTAAAATATTAAATAAATCATAAGAATAGAGTAAACTTAAAATATGAACCAAATATACAATATAAATATAAACTCCTAGATTTTATAACCTTACGAGTAAATCTTAAAGCCAAGATTGACACCAGAACCCTAAAAGCTAACTTGGGTCAACATCAAGTCCTAGAGGATTTAGATCTGGTAAGACATGCTAGAAATCCTAAAGTAGTAAAAAGTGAGATGATCTTAGATTGCAGTTCGAAATAATTCCTTATTACCTAGAAAGATCATATTCAACAAAAATTCGCTTGTTTCGAACCCGAATAGGATCAGTTTCTAAAAACAAGGTCTTAGCGCGCAAAATGATGAAAATATTCTGACAATCAATCTAGACTCATAATAAGAAAAGGAATCATAAAATATCAATTACAAAATTTTTCAACTCCTAAAAATATTAGATGCAACTCAATTACGTGTATTTTTCTTACTATCGGTAATTAATTCATCTTATCTACTATTCAATTACTACTCATTACTATTTATTTATCTCTACTTTTTTTCATAACCTATCTTTCACGACCTATAAACCTATTTCTTACATTTCCTTCTCCAATATTATTTTTTACTAGACTTCTCTTACACTTTACTTATTTTTATTTACTAAAATTAACTTTTAATCACTCTCTTCCCCTCTCTCTCTTCATGGCTAGCCACTTCTCTCTCTTCCCCCTCAATTTATTTTCTTTTTTATTTATTTTAATTCACTCTAATTTCCATCTCAAAACTCTATAAATACTCCCTTTCTCCTTCATTCCTTACACATTAATTCTTATACATAACTAAACTCTTGCAAATTGAAAACTCAAAAACACTCTCTCCTCTCTTCTCCCCTCAAGTTCATTCCACACATACACATAAACACATCAACATTTGTCTTCTCAGATTTTTCTTTTATCCACCTTCCATTCTAGGTAAAACTCTAAACTCCATCTTTGTTCATGTTAACATAACATGAAAAATATGCATATTTTATTTCCATATGAAATCCTCATGAGTTTTTAGCTAGGGAATGGAAATATAGAAACAATATATTGTTCATGTCTTATTGAACTTTATGACCATATGCATGTTATGTTATTATTTCCAATATTAACTTTGTATATATTACCAAGTATATGTAATATGTATATTTTCTAGAGCCTAAATGCACACTAATCTAACTTTTATTTAATGCTTTATTTCATGCTTTCATTATGCACTCCATGTTAATAAATAAGACTAGTCAATCTCTAGTCTTAGACTTGTCATAAATCAAGTCAAAACAAAGGGGACTTGTCCATAATCTAAATCCCGAGGAGTCTTAAAAATTAATCTAAGACTCTCATGATTTTTTTATTTATTTGCTTTGCTTTATTTATGAGACTGGTTATATTCAAGTCTCGGGGAACCTTGCTAAAGTTTAAGACTCCCACAATTATTCTCTTGCTTTTCTTATTTTATATATGGGACTTATCCATTTCTAAGTTCCGGGAAGCCTTGAAATAAATCTAAGACTTCCATTTTTCTCCTTCATTTATGCTTTTCTTAATTTTATTTTCTTTTGTTTTCATGATCAATGGAATTTATTCAAGTCTCGGGAAGTCTTGATATTAAGCTAAGACTTCCATATCTTTATTTTCTCCATATTTGCTGATTTTGATTTTCTGTCATTCATTTCTACAATAAGCTTATGCCAACAAATTATTTCTTGGTATAACTACTAGGTTCATATGCATACATGGTCTTGAAGTGATGTTGTTGTCTTAACAAAAATTCTAAAACATAAATATAAATTATTTCCTATCTCATAAAATGAGACTTATCTTTCAAGAGAATTAATTTTCAACTCGTAAGAAATTTTCTTTAAGAATGAGTATAGTTGATCAACCACACTTTCTTTAAAAAAATTTAAAGTAGAATGTTAATGATTCTTTATTATGCAAAATTTTCTTAAAGTTTTTCCTAAAGTATATGTACCAATATTTTGTTAAAAACCAAGAACAAGTCAACATTTATCCCATATGACAAACTTAAAATTTTTCTTTTGTAGTTCAAATCAACTTAGAGTAAAATTCATAACCAACAGAAAGAATTAAGTTTAGAAAATAAATTTACCTTCATAAAGCTAAGTGAGTTAAAAAATAATGATTAGGTAATTCTCTTACAAAAAATTAGAAATTTCAAAAATTTAAATATTAATAATTCCTTGTTATGCAATATTGTCTATAAGCTTACTCTTAAAACATGAACAAATGCTTTTATATAAGAAACAAATGCTTAAAACAAGTCTCTCTTTCTATCCAAAACTAAAAACAATTTTTAAGAAGTTCCTATCTAGAATAAATTTTAGCCACTAACATATAGAAATATATGCTTTAAAAAATAATTAATTAAAGGAAGATTAATGTGAAAACAAAATATTTATGAATTTAAAATAAATATAAAATCATGAATTTCTTTAAAGACCTAAGTATTAAAACTTTGTTTGAAAAACCAAAACCGATAAGAATTTAAAGGAAAATACACTTAGAATATTATGTCCTAATAAGTAAAACCCATATAAAATATAGGAAAGTTTTATATAAGACCCTTAAGGTTTCAACGTATATATTGAACCATAATTTTGTTAAGTCATATATTTATAAAATTTAAGATGACACATTTTATCACAAGTCAAGAAATTGATTTTTCATAAAACTCAACATTACTACTTTCTATAAAAGATGGTTTTACAAAGTCTTATTTTGAAATAACATCATTGGAATCATGCATATAATATGAGTTAATATCAATACTAATGATTTTTAAAGATAGAAATATTTATATGTTTGTTATAAAGTATCTAACTGAAGTATAACTTTGGAAAATACAAGAATTAAGGACTAGGAATCGCAGGATGAATCTGCACTGTCCTTTTCCAAGACTTTAACGACCTTAAATTTTAAAAATAGCCTTAGAAATAAATAGGTCTTTTTGATTAGGTAAAAAAAAAAAAAAAAACTACTAATATGTGAAATTTTGAGCAAGTTATGACCGTTTTTACTTGGAATTTCCACAACTTGAAAAAATACACGAATAAAATAGATAGAGCTAGAAATTTAAGTAAAAGTTCTATGAAATACTCATTCCGGGTATTTCTTTTATCTAGATGATTAGGAATAAGAAACCACCTTTCTCGATGATTATTTTGACTAAGTGGATTACAATATGGACAAATGAGTTTTCTCTCATGATTTTATTATCTTGCTTGTACTTGTAGATAGTTGCACTAGATTAATAAGTACAACATAAAATGAATATGTATGGGATTATGGGTACTTATGTATATGCTTCTATTAATGTGTAACAAGGGATGCTAAACATATTGAAACCAACAAATGATTGTTTAAGTATATCGTCAATATTACATATTACTTACATGTGTATGACATTTGTTTAATCACCATTAAGTATACTTTAATTTTACTTGGTTTTAATACATACTAAATGGAAACATATTGCATTCTTCGAGTCACATATTGAAGACTACTACTCCAACACAAAGAATCAAACGAATCTAAAGCTAAGCTCATTTGTACCATCAAAAAGGCCCGTGGCCATGCTCTTGCTTAGGGAACTAAGGCGTACTGGGAATACAACCCAAGAATGAACCACTCCAATCGATCATTGTATTAAAGTGCTCGGGGACTAGTAGTAAAGATTGTGTAGACCTTCAATTCCCATTTTCCTAATCCTCGATACAGAAGGTGTAAATCCGTTCTATGTATGATTTCTGGATACACATACATAATTGTTTATAATATATGGTTGTTGCATAGCATGTATAGCATATGTGTGAAAATTAATAAACTTATTTGAAATACGATATGAATAAAGGGAATATCTCATTAAGCGCGTTGTAAGCTTACACCCCAATAGATTTTTGTTGAAACATGTATACTTGATAATCCATTTGTGGAACGGGACATTAAGAAAATCACTGGTAGACTCTCGAGCCTTTATGGAAGAATTGGGAGCATAGGATGAAGTTTAATTTATGAAAAATTGTTTATGAATAATATGTGATATGATTTTATTTTTAGAGACTATTAGAAAACACCCATTTATTTTGTACCATTTCAATACATTAGTAGGGTTATGCCCCTATGATTTTTTATTAATTTTATATATGTTTAATGATCAGTATTTTTCTTACCTCGTTACTTAATTATTATCAATATAAATTGCGCTACTCTGATATGTTCTCTTTGTTGTGATGTATGCCTTGTGCATAATATAAAAGCATTTGCGTGACTAAGGTGGTCATTCCTAGGCTTTAATGTTGTGCACGATGAACTGCCACGTTTAGGATACCCCTCGAAGCGTGACACTACCTCTATCCCTCAATACTATTTTGCTACTCTTGACATCAAATACTATCTTAGCTGTGGCCATGAATGGGCGCCCAAAGATGATAGGAATCTCAGGATCTTCTTTGATATCTAACACCATAAAGTCCATAGGAAATATGAACTTGTCCACTTTCAATCGCATATCCTCAATCACTCCTTTAGGTCTCCTAAGATAATAGCCAGCCAACTGAATCACCATCTCAGCTTTTTGAATTGCATCCCCCAGTCCTAACTTCTTGGACATAAGGAAAAGTATTAAATTGATACTTGCACCCAAATCACAAAACACATTTGATGTTTGCTCTTTTGATCGTATCAAGAAAAATAAAATAAAACCTGTTGTAGTCCTACGATCTAGCAAAGGTAAGCGTACCTATCTTGTAGTATGGAATTAATTACAGGTATCGTCCTCAATGATCTATAGGCAAGTACCAGTATTTCCCTTTTACTATTATCTAGGCTAACTTACCAAGATAAATATACTAATTCGAATTTATTAATTATGATTAAATTAACAGCTAAAGGACCTTAACTAAAGATATGATCACTTTTCTTGGTTTTTAAATCAATTCACAAATAATGTCCTTAGTTTTGATCCACCTTAAACCTTAATTCTTATTATAGGAGTTAATTAATGGTTACTTGAGTCTTGAACTGCAACGTTTCTTGATTAAACTAATTACTCTTTTTAAGTTAATTGATTCCTAATCCTACATGAGATAGTAGGAATTTCTTCCTTCACTAATGCTAATGTAAAATTGCATGAAATTCATGAACCCTAACTAAGATTGGATATTTATCATAGAAATTCTAAGTCTCCCTATGTCTAGGTGAAACATACAAATTCTTTATTCATGGATTATCTATTGTATTAGTTGAGATGTCTTTCTAACTAATGAGAATTAGACATACAATAATCTTAGCTAGAAATTATCACAGGAATAGTAATATCACATGAATAAACTCAAAACATCAACCTTTCGTTTATCAACAAAAATTCAATATATGGTTAAAGGTTTCACAAAACTTAAGGCATACAAAATCTACTCATCCATGGAATAAATAATGAAAACAAGCAATTTAAAAGATCTTAGAGATAGCATGATTGATGAAACTCTTGGAAGTAATCGTTTATGACTCTGGATGTTCATGCAACAATTCTTCTTTGAAAATTCCTCCAAGACATGTTCTTTAGCACTCAGAAACGAAATACCAATTGATTCCCCCTTAAAATAATGAAATAGAGTGCTATACATATATACTGTCTAACGTACACAACCCCTACATGACTCGTGTACATAGGTCATGTATACTAGAACAAATGCGGAAACTCTTGCTCATTAATCATATATGACCCCAACGTACACAAGTCGTGTATTTGGGTTGTGTACCTTAGAAACTCAATTTTTCCTTCCTTTGTGCTCCAATGATTATACACTGGTTGTACACTCCTGATAATGTACTTCTGAGTTTGTAATAAAAGCTCCAAACTTCATCAAATCTTCACTCATTTCATTACCATTCCTTTAAAAAACTCAATTACTTCTTATTCAGTCTTGAAATAAACAATTCATCCAATAAATATCCTTTTCTTTAATAGATCAACTAAATATCATATAAAATATGATCAAGAAAGCACAATTACTAAGAGTCTTAGGATGCTTATCAACATTCTTGAAACGGCTATCACTTATGGTACAATCTAAAGTGAACTTCGCTAGATGATTGAAGCTAAAGGAAAGTGCATCCTTCAATCTTCTATGCATGCCTGAGATAACATGATTGTTTCTCTCCCGTTCATTTTTATTTTCTTACTCATTACTTCTTTTCAAGAAGTACCTGTATTGAGGTGACAACTTCAAGACATCTACTAAGGGAATGCTGACCTCTAGCTTCTTGAACACCTTCAAGAATTTCTCATATTCTTCATCTTCTTTCTTCTTTCTTAATCGTCCTGGAAGAGGAATTGGTGGTCATATAGCTTGATAGTAGGCTTAGTGACTACAAGAGTGTGCTCCTATTGTGCCACATCTTCCATTTGACTTAACGTAGAAACTTGGATAATTTCTTTTTCAATCGGCTTGCTTGACTTGATATTGATCTCATTTATTAGCTCAAATGAACTTGAGACCTTTACCATAACACCTTCATTTTTTCTCTTTAGCATCTTAAACCTTTCAATACTGAAGTTGCCAAGCTTCTTAATAGTTGCTTCCCAAGTTAGTTTTTCCAATTTTGCTCCTGCCTCATCGAGCATTAAAGAAGTGTTTTCCCATTCTTCCTCACTAGACACATCAATTTCATCTTTTTCTTCTTCATGTCTTGGAGACTAAGTTGGGGTTCCTTCTTCATTTTCTTCTTCTCTGTTCATATTAGCAATACGAAAACATGCTTACCACAAATTATGTTATATGTGCTAGTTGAACCTCCTATTGATAACAGCTTGTTGCTTCTTAAACTTCTCTACCCACTTCTGCTCTAAACCCCTCAAAATCTTCTCAATGTTCTTCTCTTTTTCTAGAGTTAGAATAGCCGAATTTGCAGAAGGACTAATAGCCTCTCTTCAAGCTTCACTATGGTGAGGCCATTCTCGAGCCGAGGTATTTGGATTCATTTTTGATCTACCTCTTTGACAGCGAGAGCTCTCATGTGGTCTCCACACCAATAACAAACTACTAGTGGGGAAAAGTATGGATTATTATATGGGCTTTCCAGCAAATTTTCAATTATCTTAAACATCATTTTCCACAATATTCTTGTTAATGACCCTTCGGCAGCTAACTCCATCATCATCCTATTATGAGCCCCTATTCTATCTAGGCATATTCTTAATTGTGAACATGTAGGCGACCCATAATAAGGGCATCTCATCATCAAATTGTTGCACCTTCCCCAAGCACTTGACAATGGCTCACCCCCACTCTACTTAAATGTATACATCTCTTTTTGAAGCTCCATAGTACAACAAAATGGGAAGGTCTGAGCTTTTTTATCACCCACATCTTATCCTTAGCTCAAAAAATTACTGGTGACACCTGGTGATCTCTGAAAACCTACAAGAACTTGCAAAAAGAAAAAGAAAGAGAGTAAATATGTACAAATGATCGAAAAAAAAATCTACTATAAAAAGAATAAAGAAAATATTTATGTATTTTTCTTGTTTTGCAATTTTTTTGGATTTTTCAATTAAAACACCAAATCTACAATAATCCTAAAAACTAAAATTGGCACCATTCATTCCCGACAATGGCTCAAAAAACTGTAACGCCTCTTGTTAAAACAATTTTTATAGAACGTAAAACTACTAGCTAGTATATCGGGTGCGTATGAAAAAATAAAAAATAGTAAGTTTCAAGTTGAATCCATAAGGAATGAGGGCTACCTGTTAGTTTTATTAGTCTTATTTATAGCTAGACAAACCGACGAATTTGATTTTTAGGCTTCTAAGGAAAAAAAAAAAATAAAACTGCTCTATAGATATTTTCGGATTTCCAACACTTGAAATGAATTCAGTTTAGATCCAAAAAATCAAAAAATTAATTGATGAACACACTATTAGTTTAGTTGATATTACACTTGTGACTTCCAAATAGATAACGTGTTCAGATTTCAACAATCAAGCATTAGGCAAAAACCCATTTTCTCAAAGCGAGTAATTACCTTAGCTTAACCAATTAATTTTTCCTATTTTCTAGAAAAGTGTTTGCTGGACTAATCTCTTTTAATTCCCTAAACCCTAGTTGAATTAAGATCCACATCTCTATGTGACTCTTAATCTAAGTTAGGTATTCACAGATTTGATTAGAAGAGATTTTCTTAAATTTAGTCCTAATCTAACAAGCATTCTAAGCTTAACCCAAAATGCATGCTCAGTGAATGAACATTAACAATTTGAATGCAAGTATGAAATCAACTAATTGCAAGTAAACACGAACTAAGTAATTTGAAACATCAACTCAAAATTTTAATAATTGTATAAGGAAAAAATTTTGGACAATATCCATAACACAAAATTCATAAAAAGAACAGAATCACCTTGTCTTGAAGATCCCGTGCTTAAATCCATGTACAAATTTTGTTACCCATTTGATTCTGGTGTGGAATCCAAAAGAAAAATTAAGGATAAAAAAAAAAAAAAACTACAAAAAAACAATCAAAAGCTAAGCTACTCTATATTTCTATCTATCCTCTTATCTCTGATCTCCCCTCTCTTTTACGCAAAAAGTGTGGTATTTATAAGTGATGTGTAAGGTGTACAGATTAGGTAGTTTATGATGTTGATGTATGTCATGAGTAGCTGTGTCCATGGAGTATGTATTAGGCCTTTTCTTGGTGTGGAGCTCAGCAAGATCAACAGCTCGGTTAGCAACATCAGCTTAGTTCAGTCTTGCTTATACAAGTGCAGGTTGGATTTTAGCAGATATGGAGTACAGAGTGGAGCTTAGTTCTGTTCCACTGCTCAGTCAGGAAGCTCGGATGCTTTGCTCGAATCAGTTGTAGTTGTTCTCATCAATGGATAAGTTAGTAGTACGGTATTAAGCTTGAACATGGTCAAATGCTGGTCTGCTTGGACGCTCAATTTATTTCCAAGTTAGTTGTTACTGTTTACTCGATGTCAAGACAGAAATGGCTCTAATCTAATCGGTGAGATTACAATGGCTGCTCGGGTTTGAAGCTCAGTTACTAATCAATTCAGCATGGTGCGTGGAGTTGAACTTGAAGCTCGAATGCTCTGTCATACTCGATGGTGCTCGACAGTGTGCTTCAGCTCAATCAGGTCAGAATTTTGGAGATCCAATAGCTCAAGTGGTTCAGCGTGGTGATTTTCTTAACTAGTTTGGCATATATGGTCATGTTTTGCTTTGTTAGAGCTTAGGTCATTTGATGTTGGTCAATGGGCTATTCAACATTGATGCTTACTAGCCTAATGAAGCTCGATTTTGTCTTAGAGGTTGGCTCAGGTTGCTGTCTTATGCTTGGTGAAGTGCTGCGATAATGGTGCTTCAAGAACAGCTTGAAGTCATGCTTGTAATGCAGTAGCAGCTCGGTTCAAGATCAAGGTCGGCATCAAATGTGGCTGCTCAACCAAAGAAGCTCGGAGATCTTAATGGATGAACAGGTTAGTGGTGGTTGGATGCTTGGTGATTCAAGATGTTTTGGAGCTTGGATGGATTCTAGTTGGGCATTCAGCTGCTCATGCTACTTGGCTTGTTGATAGTAGCAACTCTGTCATGGTCTTGATTTGGTTGTGCCGAAGTAAGGTGACAGATTCCCAAGCTTGTTCAACCTGCTGTGCATTTCTCATTGAAACTTAATAGTTTGCTGTGGGTTTCAACATGAAATGTGTCATATTTGTTCTTGCAATTCTAAATCTCACTACAGCAAAAAAAAAAAAATAATAATAATAATAAATAAATAAATAAATAATCAACAAAAGCAGGATCTAAACTTTGCATCTCAAAACAATTAAATTCAAACTCGTTAATTCAAAATATACAACCTATGCCAAGAAACTCAATTTTGCAGTCCAGTAATCCATTTTTTTTTATCCTTTTTTACAACTTTTTGCATATTTTAACACAGTTGATCCAAGATGAAGCAACTTATCAATTCATAACAGAAATTCATCATGAAAATGCCAATTTATGTATAAAAGTGTGAGATAAATGTAGGCTAAATGTGTATAAAATACACATTTATTATATGCAAACATACATAATCCTCGTTACTTAAGTGTCTAACATACACATCCATAACCCTATTTTGGTCCATTTCAATACACATACGAAGCACATTTGATTCATTACCTATTTCCTTAGTGCCATCATTAAACTCCCTAACCAGTATTGTCCTGTAGTACATGATGGTGCCATCTACCCCCAATCTCTACAACCACTTATCTAAGCATACTAAACTCATTGTGTCTATGCGACACCAAAAATTGTACATCCTCATCGATGTAAGACCATTCACCAAAAAACCCATTAAAATGCAATACAATAGAGAAGTAACCATCCTTTGGTTCTGCAAACAAAACGACCACAATCCCAGCTCCAATGAGACATTTAAATATAGTACACACAAACAAAAGTAAAAAAAACATTGCGAGAAAAAAAAAATTAGGGGAATAACACTAGGGTACCCATACTCACGAAGAGAAAAAGTATAATATTTAAAATAACCCTAATGATTTCTAGAACATTGCAATATGAATAGGACAGTCTTTACAGGTTAGCTTACCATATTTGGGTAGACCACAATGGTGATAACTCCCAACTGGGAACAAAACCATCTACCTCCATGCGACCAGAATCCAACAGCTATACAAGGGTATGTGAGTGCAGGGAAATGAAAACAAGGTTTTTAAATGGTGATGTTAAAAGTAAAATGGTAAAGATAAGAAGAGAAGGACAAGACAACCTAGGAAAGAGAAGAAGAATCGGGAGGATGTCAAACGTGAAAAAGAAAAATGTGGTAAAGAACATAGAGGAAGAAAGAAATAGTATTTTAATTATTAAAGTTAATCTAAGGAGAGAGAGAAGATTGTTGGCACACAAAGCACTAAAGTAAATAAAATATAAGAGACTGAAAAAAATAATCTAAAAAGGAGAGATAAATAGGATTGTTAATTTAACCAAACCAAATCAAATCATAAAATGTAATTTTTTTATATTTTGATTCGGTTGAGGAAGAGTTTTAATGATTACAATTTAATTATAAAGGTCGAACCGAACCAAACCTATTTGAACCGAAACCAAACCGAATTGCTTCACACTAAAAGAAATTGAAAAAAAATAAGAGCCATTTTATTTATTTATAACTCTAAAATATTAGATATTATGGTTACATGTGATATTTCACTCTAATATCACATATGTAGGTAGTATGTTAAAATAGAATTGAAATGAAATCACAATTATGAATTTTTACACCATTCTTCTATTTAGATGCATCATTGAAAGAGAATTATTAAGATTTCAATTTGTAGATTTATTAGGAGATTGTGCTTCCATTCCAATTTATGAAATGTAAATTATATTTTTAACCACATTAATATTATTTATAAATATAAATGTTGTATATATATTTCATATTGTATATTTTACATGAGACATCGTTAAACGTATTATATATCTAATAATATTAAATAAGTAATCTCTTACTTGTCTCAAAACATTCCTAGTATGTTTTCCTATTTTATTAATTTTAAATTTATTTTAGAACTAGTATACATTCATCAAATTAAAAGAAAAAATGATATTATTGAATTTAGGACATGCACAATCATTTTAATGGTACAAAGGAAATTTAAATACGTTATAAGGGAATAATATTATAAATAAACAAGGAATTAATGCAAAGAGAATAATTTTCTTTAATTAGTGTTATAGATTTATTAAAAATATATGTTACTTTAAAATCCTATTGGAAATTATTTTTAAGATGAGATAATATGTATATCTGAAATGATTAAATACACAGCTGGATATAATCATAAGTAACTTTAATTCTTACACAATATTCCTCAATCTAGACATCTTTTTTTTTTCTTAGAAACTCAAATGACTATTAATATTATTCATTAAAAAAATGCTTTTAAAAGCGATTCGAAATGAACCACATTTGAAACGGTTCAGTTCAAAATCCTGAATCATTAAAAGCGATTTTGTTCATAAAGAATTTGAACCCAACGGTTTCAAATGCAGATCGGTTCGATCCCTAAACCGAATCAAACCGAACTATGAACACCTCTAGAGACAAACATTCACATAGGAGAGACAAACAAGACACATCAGTAATTTGATTGAGTAATAGCCAGAATCAGGTCCAATGTACTTTTGGTTAAAAAAAAAAAAGCTTAGGTATTTTTATAGGTAAATATTTTGTTTAGGTAATAATTCTATTATATTAAAAAAGTTTAGGTACCGTGAGAGAAATTAACCCGTTAATAACTAAAAATAAATGAAAAAAATACTATATGATATACTTAAAAACTAAACGTACACTTTTCCTCCTTTTTTTTTTTTCAAATACATTCTACTCCATCTTAAAATGGCTAAAAAATTGTAAGGGCTTGATCACTTCATCCCATAAAATAAAGAGTGAATTTAATTCCAATTCAAAAGGAATGTAATAGGGTTTTAATGGTTTACAATAATGTCTACTTGATGAAGAAAATAAATCATTGAATGATAATCCATGAATGTAGAAATATGAATTATTATTTAATATTTTTTATAATAATAATTTATTATGAATTATCATTTCCTCTAAATACTATAATAATAATTATACGTAAAATGATAAAAAAATGAATGGCTACCCCTGTTAATGAAACAAACATAAAATACTATATTGATTTTTTGCTACCGCTATGATACTCCACCGCTTAAATAGTAAGGCATCGAAAAAAAAAAAAAAAACCTAAATAATAAGACTTCGGAAAAGGAATAAAAAAAGGAAAAAATGGCATCGGGATGGACATAAAGTCACCATCTTTTGAACTGTGCCAATTATAAAAATATATCATTATTCCGAGAAAATATTTAATATGTATTACATATCACGTGTAATATACATGTAATGTATAACTTTTAATAGAATTTTAGCACGTGGACATATGGATGATGGTTACTTTGAAAATCATCTACTACATTATCCATGTGCTAGCATATAATTGAAAGTTACATAACACGTATATATTCACGTGGCCAATCCAATATTTCTCCGATTATTCCATGTTTCCTTTAACCTACGACTAGGACCAGGAGCTTTCTCGCTTACTTTACTAATTGTAATTACAAAGCTAAGGATGGGCATATGGAATTACATATCTTCAACGACCGATGTCTTGAAACGTAACTCCCCGGATCTAACGCCGGTGAAAGACTTATGTTGGACTTCTTGTGCTTACGCCAACGCCTCTGGAGCCAGCACTGTTGCGATAGCGAAGAACCTGTGGCAAAATGAGGCTTTCAGGGCAAGTGCCGTTGAGAAGATGAAAGGTGTTTTACCGGATGCTGAAGCCCGATCGCGTATCAACCAACTCACTGCTGTCTTTGCTAAAAATGCTGCCGTCTATGCTGCAGAGGAAACCCTGAAAACCGTTCCATGTACGTTTCAGTTTTCTGTAAAATTCTCTCTCTCTCTCTCTCCCTCTCTTATTTTTTTATATGATAAAGTTGTTTCATTTATGATTAAATCCGTGTTGTTCTATATGCACCCAGATTTTTGTTTTTAAAATAAAAATATGGAAGTTACGATTAATAAAATATATAATTATTCGACATAATTAAAGCACCCATCATCCTCTGTCTGCTAATATAAGTTCAAGTCAATTGATTACATACATCTGATTACTAAACATATGGTCATTATAGTAGCAAAAATTGTAAATTTTTTTTGCAATTCAGAATTCATATGCTGCATCCTTTTTTACACTAATTTTGTTATTCCTGGGTGATGATGAGAAATATAAAATAGTCCCATGCTCATCCATATGCTAAACCTGTCTACGTGTAAAACTTTCGGCTTAGTTTTAAACTATTGTTGTTAGCTATTGTGCCCAATACTTAACTTTTTTTAGCACACGAATCTATAGTTGGAACAGCATTTTATAAGGTCGCCAAAAAATCTCTGATCGAGGCCAAGAAGATAAAACCCAGGAAGGAATTGCCTGGAGCTGATTCTGGAATCGACGTTGTTGAGAAGAAAGAAGTAAATAGATCAGAAGGATTTCATGTTCAGAAGAGAATGGAAACATCGTACTCTGACTTGAACCTACAGCATCAGAAACCCGAAGATGTGATCAGGATTTTTATGATGAAGGGAATTTTCATGGGACAACATATTTTTGATGATTTAATGGTTCCTGTGGCTCGACAGCGAAAAGATAAGTCGAATTCGGATCCTTGAAAAATCTGCGATTGCGATGTTTATTTGTCCTGAGGGCTGAGGCTTAATATGAAACTTGACAGACTTAAAATGATAATAAGTGTGTGGATTTCATGGTCTTCTGTAATATTTGTGGGTACTATTAAGTATGGGTTTGTATCAATGTGATTTGTGTGTTCTTAATCCCATTGCTAAATCATTTTCCTGGTTATCACTAGCGACGATGCATGCGTTGAGGTTCAGGTTCAGGATGCTCGCGGACATGCCATGCTTGCTTATTTATTGCTTACATTAAGCCTAACCGATTGAGAGTGTTAGTTTTTTTAAGTGTTAATAACAAGAACACTACCTGAGCTTTGATAAAATATACAAATAGTTATTAGAAGTTTGAAATTGATTAATTTAGTGCCTAAACTTTGAAACTGATAAATTTAGTACCTGAAAGAACTTTTCGTGTTCGCTAACAGTATCTCTATCAAGTTATATATATGCTAAATTGATCGATTTCAAAATTTTTCAGATACGAAATTGATCAATTTCAAGATTCATATATTAAATTAATCATTTTTAAAGTTTAGATATTTGATTACATATTTTGTCAAAATTCAGATATTATTTATGACATTATTCCTTTTATTAAACCAATTGGAAATTTTCATGGTCTCGTCTAATCATTGAGGTAAAATAATTGATATATTAAGTATTTTAGTCTAGTCATTCAGGTAAGATAACTGATATATTATATGAATATTAATGTAAAATACAGTTTTTTGGATATTATTTTTCTGAAATAAGGTATTTTCATACACTACTCGTTAAAATGACTTAGCCCATAAGAGTTGCTTTTATTATTTTATTTATGTAGCTTTTAGTAATGGTCCATTCACTTCACTAAATGGAATAAGAGAGGAATTGAATCCAATGTAATAAGGTTTTAATGACTATTACAATGTCTACTTTGTGTAAAAAATAAAATAAAAAATTATTAAAGTAAAAAGTAAAATATCTATAATGCCCGTTATATTTATTATAGAAAGAGAATAATTATATAAGTGTTATTTTCAAGACAGGGGTATTTATGGCAAACTTAAAATAGATCATTGAATGGTAATTCATGGGTAGGAGATATATTGCTATTCATTATTTTACGTAATAGCAATTCATTATGAATTGTTATTTTTTTTAAAGTAAACATCATAATATCATATTTACATCGAACGAGAAAGGAATAAATAGCTATTCATGTCAAATGAACGGACTACAAGTTTATAAAATAACGAATGTGTTTGTTTCGCTTTTTTAAACAAATACAGATATTTTTTTCAAACTTTTTTCTAACAAATTGTTTATTAAGAAATAGATATAAATAAAAAAATATTAGTAGTTCTTATGAAAAGATTAAATATAAATAAATATAAATACAAATCGAATATATTTATAAATATTGTTTCGATATAGATATAAATACAGATAAAAAACAGACCATCCAAACAGACTTTATGATGGATTTATATTCTCGTACACTACTTGTTATTATTTCATTTGTATTTCCGTACACTATGTCTTTTATTATTAAAACTTCTCTATTTTATTATTAATATTTTCGTACACTACTTTTTAAAATGACATAGCCCATATGAGTTGCTTTTATTTAAGCAAGGAGGGAGATAATTTGGTTTTTTTTTTTTTCAGAATTTCCTTTTTATATTGTTTATTTTTCACGTACATAGTCCATTATGACGCTCATTCAAACTTTTTCTATAATTGTTGGCCTTAGGCTCCATACAATTTCAAAAATTTGTAACGTCGTATCTTACCCTTTTGTTTGTTTTTCTTTTTTTGGAATATTTAGTCTTCAATGTTTTTCATTTTTTGTCTATCTGAGTCCTAAACTTCTTTTTTCCTCTTATTTAAATCCTTAACCTTTACACAAGTTAACAAATATGAACATTGGTCTAATCTATTAGCTATTCCATCCAATTTATATGGCATAACTTTTTTCAATTTTATTCGTGTCATGTGCTGATAAGTCATCAGCCATGTTAGAGAAAAAAAAATGTCATCTATATTGACCCATTAGAAATACAACCAGCTATAAAAAAATGGTGTCTTTGATTAATTAGTTGACATCGGTTTAATATTTGTTTCATACATATTTCAATCAAATTATTTGTCAAAAATATATATTGACGAAAATATACATTTTTATTTATAAACAGAACTTACAGATCAGATGCCTATAAAATACAAATATAGAAAAGATACAGATAAAAACAGACCATCCAAACAGATGAAAGACCAAATTTATAATTCAAAATATCCATAAACAAAAACCTAAATTGATTGTTTAAATCATCTCCATTTTCTTCTCCATCTTCATTATAAACCCAAATCGACTGTCAACAACTTCTAGTACAGCGACATTTGGTACATTTGCATCTACTACATCTATATTGGTAGCACTTGTTATTCTTGAACCATCTAATCGTCGAAAGCAGCTCAGGTACATAATATTGTTAGCAGTTCTTATTAGGGAAAATGAAGCATTAGAGATCATGTACCCATATTCTTTTGGTCCCCACATGTGTGAAAAAGTCTATATAGATTATGCTAGGTTGAAACATCGGTACATATTGTGTAGTTGATGGACATTACATATTGACATTTCAATTCTCTTTTACTCTATGCAAGCATGGAAGTTTTGAGGTTGGATTGAGAGTATTGAATTCATTATGCAATAGTACCATATAATATATTTTAAAAATACAAAAGAGCAGTTTTGTGAGGATTATGAAACATTTTTTATCCTCTTTAGGGATACTTATTATGCTATAAGTAGACCTTGGCACGGGTTAGGTTAAACCCATTAGCAAGCCTAATCGGCACCAACAGGTCAAACTCATCAGTCCAGCTTGGTTGTTCGAGTTAAAGCCCATATATAAACTCAACAAGTATTTAGGTCAACTTAATGATAAAAAAAAAAGTGAAAATATATATAAGTAGTAAAAAATTGTTTAAACTTTTTCTATATGAATAGTAAAAAATTATTACTATTCACCATATTAAATGTAATGTTGTTTTTAACAATATAAAAAATAAAAATTTTTACTAAGTTGTCTAATTGGGCTTTTATAGACTGCAAAGCAAAGTGAAGTCTTGTTTTTTAATAATGTATGGGACTTCATTTTGTTGTGGGAATTGTTTGTGTGTTGAGTATTGTGTAGTCCCGCATTACTTATTTCACAAATACTAGTAGATGTGCTTATATATGAATAAATGCACACATTGAATAAATCATTTTAAAAAATGTGATAAAAAATATTATTCTTAAGCCTAATTTATATTAAGTTAAAATTATACTTTAATTTTGTCTTTTTTTTTTCAATTTTTCTTTTTAACTTTCAAAGTTGTTTATGAAATTAAAAAAAAAAAAAGGAACAATGAGCTGGTTCAACAGTCATAAGCCAGTCTGTCAATTGGCGAAGGCCTGGATAGGATCAGCTGACCCAAGAGGTTGGTTCTTGATTGTGCATTATTGAATCTGCGACTCAATAGTCACAAGTCGGTCCGACTCCGTACCAATGTCTAGTTATAGGTATTAATGAGGAACCCTAGTCAAATGTCTTAACATTAACTTTAAATTTTCTTCGAATGCTATAGATAGGTTTATGAAAAAGATAGAGAAGATAATGAAGATAATTTAAAGTCTGGGTTTTAATCGATAATCGGTTTAGGTTTTCGTCTATTGAGATTTTGAACTTTCAATTTTGTTTTATTGGTGCCAATTTATATTTCTATGGAGTCAATTCACATGGCTTTTTTTTTTTTCATTGACGTGGCAGGATGACTTATTGATATGTGGCACAGATAAAATTGAAGAAAACCAAATCGTATGAATTTGATGAAAAGGTTAACGAATTTAATAGATGTTTATAATTTTTAACATGTATGAAAATTAATAACTGAGAAATATGTTTTTACTATTACAATGAAAGTGGAAAAAATTGAAGTTAAAACTTTTTACTTAAAAGATTAAAAAGATATTATTAGGTTGAAATATCATTGGCAAACTAGAATGTGCACTTTCCTCTCTGTTTTTCCAATACATTCTACTCCATCTCAAAAATGCTCATGAATACTAAACGTGAGATTAATTTCTTGTAAATGTTATGATAAGCCACCGCCTGAGTAATAAGGCATTGGAAAAGAAAAAGAAACATTGGAAGGGACGTAAAGTTACCATCTTTTGAGCGGCCAATCGTAATAATATATCATTCCAATGTTTTCTTGAACCTAGGACTTGGACTAGAAGCTTTCTCACTTTACTAATTGCTGAGATCAAGATGGGCATATGGAGTTCCAAATCTTCAATGACCGATGTCTTGAAACGTAACCCCTGGCTCTAACTCCGGCGAAAAACTTATTTTGGACTTCTTGCGCTTACGTCTACGCCTTCGGAGCCAGCAGTGTTGCGATTGCCGTGAGAAGATGAAAGGTGTTTTGCCGGATGCTGACGCCCGATCGCGTATCTACCGACTCGCTGCTGTCTTTGCTAAAAATGCTGCCGTCTATGCTGCAGAAGAAATCCTGAAAATTGTGCCATGTACGTTTCAGTTTTCTGTAAAATTCTCTCTCTCTCTCTCTCTCTCTCTCTCCTATGATAAAGTTGTTTCATTTTGGTTTAAATCCGTGTTGTCCTATATGCATCCAGATTAATAAAATATATCATTATTCCATATATTTTAAGCACCCATCATCCACCGTCTGCTGGTATAAGTTCAAGGCAATTGCTTATATTCATCTGATTACTATTACTAAACATGTGGTTATTGTAGTAAAAATTGTAATTTTTTTACAATCCTTTTTTTCTCGATTACAACGGAAAGGGAAACAAATCCACTCATATGAGAAATCAAGAGAGATGCTACTAGTTTATTGGCAAATTGTTTTGCATTTCAGAATTCATATGCTGCATCTATTTTACACTAATTTTGCTATTCCTGGGTGACGATAAAAAATATAAAACAGTTCCATGCCCATCGATATGAGTTTTCTAGTAAGTTTATTCATAGATCTACTTGCGAGCTTATATAGGAGTTTGGATTGAACTCATTTAGTTGAACAAGCTTTATTTTTATTTTAAGTTTGACTCATTTTTCAATCAAGCTTGAGTCAAGTTTGAGAGTAGCCCGTCCCATTTTACAGCCCTATCTTCATTCGTTAAATGAGTAAATTGGATATCACACGGAAAAAAACACTGAAATGATTAAATGAATAAAAATGGTTTGGAGGGAAATTATATAAGATGCTAAGTAAAAAAATAAACAAAATAAACGCTTAAATTGTAATGATCATTTTATTCACCTCGTAACTACCAGAAGTTGCATTTATTGGGTCGCAAAAAATTACTAGCCCTAATGCTCCATCAAACTCCGATATTGTTCTACCATGTAATCGGGATAATTGTGAGTTTGTCATAATTCTAAATCTAATTAATTATTATTGATTATAGCGAATAACCTTGTTATCTACATGTTGTGTATCAAATGTATATCAAATTAATAATTTATTGCAGGCATTCATATGTCAAATTAGATATCTTTAACAACCCCATTATTTTTTACGATTATGCATCATGTTATAAAAAGAAACAAATCAAACCCCATTTAGTTCATAGTTCAGTGCCATATCCAATATGTGGTCCTCACCATGGGCATGGGGCACATCAATTTGATTCAGTTTTATCAAAAATCAAATTAAATCAAATCATAATTTACAATTTTTTTAAGCCAAACTCTTAAGTAATGGTTTGATTAAGATTAAAAACGGTTAGGTTCAGTTCGAATTAAAAATTAAATCAAAATTCTAATTAAAATTTTCTTTATTCTAATTTTTTCATATTTGTATCGATATTCAAATATTTTAATTACTTTATAAAGTTTATATTACAAATCACAACAACATATTCTATAATTTCCCCATGATCATAATCCATACTCCTCTATGCAATCATTAAATCACAATCAATCATCCATCAATAAAATACAATCATAAACTAATACATAACAAGTCATAATCTATAATTTTCTATGGAATCATCAGGTCAATTATCTACCAACAAATTTGATAAAAATAAAAAATTATCTGCCAAAAAAAGTCATCTACGAATAAAAATGTTGCATTGACAAAATTCATTGAACAATTAATACATGATATGAATTACAACTAAATAAACAAATTCTATGGGCCACAAAGTTAAAACTATTAAAAAAATAATATTATGTCACCAATGAAAAAATATATATCATAAACATAGAAAAGAAAAATTTAAAAGGACTAAGTTAATATTAATCAATATTCATCACATAATAAATATCACGATCAAATCATGAGAACATATATAATCTTTAATCAATCATCATGAAAAAAAAAAATATATTGTTACAAGTAAAATATTATTATGTTTTTCTCGGTTTTATGGATTTGTTTGATTTACCTCTTCAAACTAATCAAAAATTATAAATTGGTTCGGATTGAGAATTTTTAAAACCAAGTTGTTTGAAAAACCATATTTTTGGTTTTATTTGGTTCGATTCGATTACAGATTGATTTAATTTAGTTGGTTTTTTTACTTATCGTTACAACATATCCCTTTAATTCTCAATTTTGATATTTTCATTTCATGTGGTGGAAGTAAGGATGCAACCGGGATGGGTTTGGGATAAGTCACATAAGATCCGAACCTGACCCACTTCCTAATAAGGGCTCCCAAACCCAATCCATGATCCTATAGGGTTTTTTGTTCAATACCCAAAGCCGCCAGTGTTTTGACCTTGACCTGCCTCACCCCGCCCCGCCCCATCCCGCCACCCGCTTCATTTCTTTTTTTTTTCCCTTTTCAACTCTTACTTAAATTCAATTGCATCTTCCAAAAAAATATTGGGTGTTAAGCCGGCAACTAGACTTCGGTATGGTTTAAAACGAGCTAGGCTAGTTATAGCACACTCGCAATTCTCAGGCCCATTGAACTAGCTATTTTATATGTTAAAATAATAAAAATTAATAATATTGTAAAAAAAAAATTTTAAGAGATAAAATTAAAAATTAGAAAAAATGACAAAATAAAGTTAAAATTGTCAACAACCATTCTTAAAGACAAAAAATTAGTAGGGTTTTATTTTTTTAAATTTCAAAGTCAATTTTTTAAATTCTTTATAATATGACGGGTTCGGGTTACCCATCGGGTTTTTTTAGTGATCCAAACCCGACCCGAAACCTTATAGAGTCAGCATATAATTTCCTAAACCCACCCCATGATCCTATAAGGTCTGATCCTATAGGGTTTTTAACGGTTCGGGCGGACCAGGTACTTTATAATGACCTGCCTCGGTTGCATCTCTAGGTGGAACAAATGACAAATACGATTGAAAAGAGCAGTAGCAATTTTGTAAATTTGGGCAACTTTGAATTTTTCGATTTTAAGACCTTATTTCAATAGAAAACGAGCCAATAGTCAAAACACACGAGCTTTGCTCATGATATACATCACTTTCCGCGCAAATTTTATTCTTTCAACCGACAAAATCGCGTTTTTGTTATTTTAGGAAATACTTTATATTGTTATAAGTTTTAATAGGAAACTTTGCTTTTATTTTCGTTTGTGACATTTGTTTTATCTTTTTATATATTTTATGAATGGATTTTTAGGAAATTGCTTTTTTCCTTAAGATTTCAAATTAACTTACAAAATTTCTAATTTTTGATGTATTTATCTCTAGGTATTCTTAGAATCAACAAATATATAAAATATCACTTTCTAGATATTCGTAAAATCAACGAATTGCGATATATATCTTTTCTTTTATGCAAATTCCACTACGCCACTTTTCGTTAACTTTTATCTCAATTTAAGGCTTAGTCAATGTGTTGATGGCCTAATTTAGAACTTGGGCTGCTCGAGCCAAACCCAACACATTAATGGACTGGGCCGCTTTGCTAGGCCCAAACCTTAACAACAGATTCTACAGTACATGGCCCAGCCTCATTCTAGCAATCTTTACATTCGCTTAGTCACCTCTACCCTACTCATGGCTCAACATAAGTAACTTGGTCAACTAGGCCTCCAATAGTGAAATAGTGGGTCCAAACCGCGTCCTCCACTGCTATTGCCAACCGCCCATTAGCCCATGACATATGCAATTGTTAGGTCAATCGCCTATAGATACTAACCTGCCTATCAAGAGAAGGGTAATGTCACACTTAACCATTTATTTTTATTCAACATACATGCTTGCTATGATAGCATCAGATGGTCACGTTTGGCCCCCACCGATGTTCCACTAACCAAGTTTTTGTTTCTGCATGCTTCATTCTCTGTATGTGGATCCAAGCTCAAATCATTTAGGTCTTGATAAATGTGTATTTCTACACATTTATCTCTCGATTATATCATACATTTATCCTTAAACTTGTGTTTTATTGTGAAAGCTATTCATAATTTGATGAAATGCATATTTTGGATTAATATCGCATAAACAAATAAATGGATCATTGATTGATGCTATTCAGGATAAATGCATGATTTTTAGAGTTTGAGCACTCAATTGCTAAGACTATTATCAAAGTGCTTGAATGGAGTGGGCTACTATTATGTCAAATAAGAATGAGCCAATTTAGAATCAGAAGATTTGCAACTACAATTTGTTGTTGAATTAAATGTATTTTCTAGTGCAGTCTTTGAATCCAAGATTCTGTCAAGCATAAATTTTTTGATGCATGGTAGTCTAAGTTGCTTCATCATTGGCAACAGTTTAGTAATTTGCAGCAAGTCGAACAACAGCTGAATTCATAACAGCACCGAATCCGGGTGCTGAACAAGTTCGAAACATCTCCAAGACTATACAATTGACCTGAGCTGCAGCAGTGCCAACCTGAAAGCATAAGCCAGGCAGCAAGACTTGACCACATGACCAAGCGAGCCGATGCAATGTGTTGTCTGAACAGCGGTCATCACAACTACGCTACTACACATCGACTTGTTTCTAAAATCGAGCTTCCACTCCAATCAACTCTGACCACAACTAGCAGCGAGCAACTAGGAGCATCCAACACTGATCGAAGCAGCTAATACTAAGCTATCTATGTCTGAACTCAACAGCAGCCTCGTTTCTTGGTCCTAGATCGAGCT
The DNA here is from genome assembly GCA_024138025.1 of Combretum micranthum. NCBI lineage: Eukaryota > Viridiplantae > Streptophyta > Magnoliopsida > Myrtales > Combretaceae > Combretum > Combretum micranthum. The sequence continues at coordinate 1,244,144 of JAMXBD010000013.1, read as the reverse complement.
CTACACACCAGCACAAATTTGACAAGTAAATTGTATTAGCCTAATCTACGAGCCACTATTGAATTCAATCCAATCAACCTAAAAGATGTGTCGAGCTCCATGCACAACCACTGACCAGAAAATAGAGCGTGCATATGCCTCACATCGGCACGAGTCCATAGTAACAGGAACAGTAGTCCATACCGAGCTTAAATCATGATCAGAATGCCCTCATGTACAACTAATCGATCCTACTGCAGATGATGATCAGAACACTAGCACAGCCTTGATCAAAGCTCGAACGCAGTTATCAACCAAGCCCTGACAAGACTAACTTCCTACCAGCAGATGTCGAGTCCATGTACCACAAAGCAGGCCAGACATGCTGAACAGATTGTAGTAGACATAGGGCAGCTGTCATGGTACGACAGAATAGATCTATACACTAGCTAAATCTAAGCTGCTCAGTATGTGTATATGACGACATGTTCATTTTATCTATGAACCAAGCTCCCTCAAGGACCTCTTAACAGCATCTACACCAAGCTCCATATGATCAATACCGACCAAGCTACTCCAAGCAGTAGGCATCCCGACTTGTTCCAAGCCAACAAACACCAAGCTCGAGCTCATCCAACCAAACTGAGTTGATTTGTGCAGAACTAATTCCAGTAGCTTCTTATTTTGCTTTTTTGATGTTTTGTTTGTAATGAAAGGGTTCGTTCCACTTATCCTCTACCTCCTCACATACACACATTCACTTTTTCACTACATACGGGAATAGAGAATCTAAACCCCATATACTATAAATACCTATCATTACTTACACAGAAATACTATATCGAGAATTGGATCATTCATTACCTTTCCTAATCCAGAATCCATCTTTCATTCTCCACCATTCTACATTCTTTTTCATTTTTAATTTATCCACCTCACCTCACTCGATGTCAACTTTTGATACTGTTCATTACGAACCTTCACAATGGAGTTGGACCCAGAATTATTAGGAAGATATTTTTTATATTTTAGGGTACTTTTTTCATTATCTTTTGTCATGGATTGTGCTAAGAATTTTACCATGAATGAAAGTATGTTTTTAAGTATGAGCTAATTTGTCTAAGTGGGATTATGTGATGGGTTAATGAATTTCTGAACTAGTTGATTTGTTCTTATAACGAGTTTTATTAAATTGAAACTTTGATTATTTCTGTTTTAATGTTTAAGAGATTAAAAAAAATGTGTATGGATTTCTTTATGAATTAGGATTCGAGATATTCAAAAGGGATTTGAAGATTCAATTGAAATAGAAAATAAGATTTCAAAACTGACATGGACACAAGCTATTTTTGTTTAAATTTTAGAATTCACAGTCTTAATATAATTGAATTTATGATTTAGGACATGGACACATGCTTGAATCATAATTTCAATTAGAGTAACATTATCTATGAGAGAAATGTGTTATTTAGCTGGTGATTGTAGATAGATTATTAGAAAGGGATATCTATGCTATAATAAAAATTTTACAACCTGAAAAGGGAAGTAAATTCCTGTGAATTTAGTTAAAATCCAATTGAGCAAGCTTGATTATAATTACAAGAAAATGAAGGAAATCCTGTTTTTACCATTGCATAATCCTACACTTGTGATTTGAAGAAGCTCAAGAGTTATTCCAGTTGTCAATAGTCTTAGTGTTGAAATTAGTTGTAATTTTAGCAGTAGAAGTAGAACAATTAGTTTAGCTTAAAGACCTGATATCATTTTGCTTAGCTTAGAGGAGGTCATTACATTCTGATACTTAGCCAATTTGCTCCCTGTGGATCATGACATGGTTTTCACCAGTTTTATTACTATACATGTACCCGATATACTAGTCAGTAGTTTTACTCTTTAAAAATAGTTTTAACATAAAAGCACCTATGTTAATTTTTAGCATCGTTGCTGAGGAGTTAAGCAAAGGTACTAATATCATATTTGTGATCATCTTTGAGAATAAGCTCATTCTTGTGTTTGTTCTATGTTTTCTATCATAGAGTTGTGTTGGACCTATTGTTAGTGAGCTGAAAAAAAATAATTTATGTGTTCATGTCCTCTTAGTGACTTGTGTGTTTGAGGTTATCTAAAGTTTGGTGGAGAGATAGTTGTGTTGTTTTGTGTAGTTTAGATATGAAGCTTTTGTTAAAAACCCATAAAAATTTGAATATATAAACGTGCTCTAACTTGTACTTGCTTCTAGTGTATGTCAGGTGAGAGGGTACCAGACTTGGCATTCCTCTTCAACCTAGAGATTGAAAGAACATTCAAACGCCAGTTGAGAGCAAGACATATAGGTTTAGAGTAGATCAGAGCCATGGAAGGTGGTAATGATAATGAAATGTTGATTGAAGTCAATGGAGGTAGTGGACATGAGGAGGAAAGACAACTTTGGGAGTACTATGTGCCCTTAGTAGATAGATTAGCACCTACAATTGTGTGGGCAACAATTCAAGCCAATAGTTTGAACTCAAACCATCTCTCATATAGATGGTCTAGGTCAATCAATTTAGAGAAGGACCTAATGAAGACCTAAATGAGCACAACATAAACATTCTTCACATCCGTGCTACTCTTAATAGCAATGGAGTCTCAGAAGATGCTATTAGACTCTTCTTGTTCCCATTCTCTCTAAAGGATAAGGCTAGGAGTTGGTTGAACTCACTCCCACCGAGCTCAATTACAAGTTAGGAGCAGTTAGCTCAAAATTTTTTGACAAAGTATTTTCCTCCAGCTAAGACCGCCCAATTGAGAAGTGAGATCAACATGTTTCGACAATATGATAAAGAAATACTATACGAGACATAGGAAAGATTCAAGGACCTATTGAGAAGATGTCCTCATCATGGAATTCCCAATCACATACTAGTGCATATTTTCTACTATGGGCTGGGATTCTAATTGAGAATTATGGTTGATGCATCATTAGTGGAAATTTGATGGAGCAAATCCTAGACCAAGCACTAGAGCTATTTGAGGAGATCGCTACCAATTCATTTGGTTAGCAAAATGAGAGACCTATGCCTAAGAGAGTGGCTACGATGAATGAAATCAACCCTCTAACTCAGCTCACAGCTCAAGTTTCTACTCTTCCTAACTCGATGATGAGCCAAAGGGTAAGCCTAAGCACTACAAGGATGAATTCATGTCATGGAGGAGGTCATAAAGGGGGGTTGAGCCAAGTACCAACTATGAGCTGTCCATCTAGCTCAAATGTTGCTTTAGAGGAGATGAACTATGTGAACAACTTCAATAGAGGAGTTGAAAGGATAGACTCGTATCCGAGCTCATACACTCCAAGCATGAGATACCAACAAAATTGCTACTATCCTGATAGGAGCATTCCTACCTAGATTTCCTCAAGGAAATTTCATGCAAACGGGTAGAGGTCAGAATAACAGTAAATCTAAGAGAGTAAAAGAGCTAGAGCAAAAAGTGTCAGAGTTAAAGACCATGATTCAAAATTTGCCAAAGCAAGCTAATTTCTTAGTTGAGTCCTTGAGTAGTTGACCTTAAGGTGCTTTGCCCAGCAACACTTAGAAAAATCCTAAGGAAGAAGTGAAGGCAATCATTTTCAAAAGTGGAACAGAGTTGGAATGACCTTATAGAGGTGAGCTGGTAGTAGAAACAGAAAGAGAAGGAGCAGGCCATAAAGAATGACAAAGGGAAAGATAAGATTGATGAGCTCGAAAAGAAGAAGTCAAAAGTAAAGCCTTATGTTCCACCTATTCCATTTCAACAAAGATTGAACTAGCAGCAGCTAGACTACTAATTCTCTAAATTTGTGGAAGTATTTAAGAAGCTCTAGATCAACATCCCATTTATGGAAGTAATAGAGCATATGCCCTCTTATGCTAAGTTTATGAAGGAGATTCTTACAAAGAAGAGGAAGATAACAGATCATGAGAATGTAATGGTGACAGAAGGATGTGAGGCTACTCTCCAAAATAGTGTACCTCTTAAATTAAAAGACCTCGGTGGTTTCACTATACCTTGCATTATTGGAGATTCCTACTTTAAAAAAGACTTATGTGATTTAGGGGCAAGTATCAATCTCATGCCCTACATTATCTTCAAGAAATTGAAGATAAGAGAGTATAAGCCGACCTCCATTTGTTTGCAATTGGTAGATCAAAGTATTAGATGACTAAGAGGCATAGTAGAAGATGTCTTAGTGAAAGTGGATAAATTTATTTTTCTAGCTAATTTCATTGTGTTAGATATGGAGGAAGATTAAGAAATACCCTTGATTTTGGGTCGACCTTTTGTAGCTACTAAGAAGGTTACGATTGATATGGAAAGAGGTAAAATGACCTTTGAGGATTAGATGAGCAGGTCACTTTTAGTGTTTTTCGAGCTCTAAAATATCTAGGAGTTGGTGACACATGTTACCATGTAGACATAGTCGACCAACTAGTAGATGAGTTCAAAAGAAGAGAATATGAGCTGAGTATGAAAAGCTGGTGTTAGAATGGAGAGGTGATGAAGAAGATGAGCTGGATGGCATTGATAGTGAAGATGAGCTCGATGACTAAGGTCGTAAAGAGATCATAAATGAGGAAGATAGTGATCTTGAGGAAGTGCCCAACCTGAACTTGGAAGGAGCTCAAATTAAAGAAGAGATGGTCCAAGAGACATTGAGTGAGAGTATAGCAGGGCTATGGTTGAGGTCATAACCCTTTGAGGAGTTGGAGGAGGTCAGCTCATATAAAATGATCCCATCTATTCAAGAACAAGCTGAGCTCAAGCTCGAGCTAGAGCCACCCAACCTCAAGCTCAAACAATTACCACCTCACCTCAAATATATGTTCTTAGGTGAGAATGAGACACTCCCAATCATAATAGCTACCGAGCTCACATCTAAACAAGAAAACCAACTAATCGAAGTATTAAAGGAGCATAAAGAAGCTATTGGGTGGACCATTACAGACATAAAAGGGATATATCATTCAGTTTGTACTCGTGGAATTCTCATGAAGGCTAAGTCTAATCCAAAGGTCTAGCCACAAAGAAGACTTTACCCTCCTTTAAAGGAAATCTTGAAGAAGGAGGTTATGATGCTTCTAGATGTGGAGGTCATATATCCTATCTCAGATAGCCAATGGGTAAGCCCATTTCAAGTAGTGCCCAAGAAAGGTGATATGACAGTGGTGAAGAATGAGATGAATGATACCGAACCAAAATGTGACCAGATGGAGGATATGTATTAACTATAGAAAGTTGAATGATGGCATGAGAAAGGATCACTTTCCCTTACCCTTCGTAGATCATATATTAAAGAGACTAGCAAGTCATGAATACTATTGCTTTCTTAATTGGTACTCAGGCTAAAACTAGATACACATCGCCTTAGAAGATCAAGAGAAGACCACCTTTACCTATCCATATGGTACATTTGCATTCAGATGCATGCCATGTGGCTTATCTTATGTAATGTACCTGCCACATTTCAAAGACGTATGATGAAGATTTTCTCATATATGATCGAGAAATGCATTGAGGTCTTCATGAATGACTTCTCTGTATTTGGCTTTTTCTTTTGAGAGTTGTCTAGAGAATTTGTCATTTTTGTTGAGGAGGTGCAAGGATACTCGCCTAGTGTTGAATTGGGAGAAGTATCATTTTATGGTGCAAGAAGGAATTATGCTCAGCCACAAGATCTCGAAGTAGAGGAATTGAGGTGGATAAGGCCAAAGTTGAGGTCATAGTAAAGCTACCTCTACTAGTAAACGTGAAAGGAGTAGAAGCTTCCTTGGTCATGTAAGTTTTTATAGGAGTTTATTAAAGACTTCTTCAAGGTATCCTGACCTCTTTGTACTTTGTTAGAGAAAGATGCTCCATTTGTGTTTGATGAGTCATGTTTAAAAGCTTTTGAGCTACTAAAAGAGAAGTTGACTTCGGTACCAGTAATAGTAGGTCCTGATTGGAGCTCACCATTTGAGCTTATGTATGATGCAAGCAACCTAGTTGTAGGAGTAATATTAGGTCAAAGAAAGAACAGAGTTTTTCAGACTATGTACTATGCTAGTAAGATATTGAATAATGCTTAATGCAACTATGCCAACACGGAGAAAAGGTTGCTAGCAGTAGTGTTTGCATTTGAAAAGTTTAGGTCATATCTAATAGGCTCCAAGGTCATAGTATATCTTGACCACTCAACACTTAAATACCTTTTGACAAATGCAGATGCCAAGCCAAGACTCATTAGGTAGATTTTGCTGTTACAAGAGACAAGAGTTTGACCTAAAGATAAGAGATAAAAAGGAATCTGAAAATCGAGTAGCTGATCATCTTTCAAGGATTCAAAATAAGAAAGATGACCTGCCTATAAATGAGGTCTTCCCTGATGAGTAGCTCTATGCAATGACCTTTAGGGATGTCCTTGGTATGCCAACCTAATGAACTACCTGGCTAATGGTGTGCTATCTCATGAGATTGGATCTCAAAAGAAGAAGACATTATGGGATGATGCTCACCATTACTTTTGGGATGAGCCATACCTCTATAGGAGCTATGCTGACCAGGTCATTCACCGATGTGTACCTGAGTGTGAAAATCAAGACATATTGACCTACTACCACAATTGAGAAGCTGGTGGCCACTTTAGTGTAGAGAGGATGGTAGCTAAAGTTTTAGAATGTGGATTCTATTGGCTGACCTTATTTAAGGATTATCGTGCATTTGTGTTGTTATGTAAGGACTACCAAACGTCAAAAAATATATCAAGGAGAAATGGGATGCCATAACAAGGGATCCTAGTAATAGAGCTGTTTGACATATGAGGGATTGACTTCATTAGTCCTTTCCGTTCATCCTTCCAGAATAAGTACATCTTGGTAGCAATTGATTATGTGAGAAAGTGCGTGGAAGCAGTTGCTTTATCCACTAATGACACATGAGATGTACTCAAGTTCCTCAAGAGAAATTATCTTTAACAGGTTTGAAACTCCAAGAGCTATCATAAGTGATAGCGGAACTCACTTCTGCTACAAACAATTTTATAATTTACTTGCTAAGTATGGAATGAAGCATAAGACAGCTACACCTTATCACCCACAGACAAGTTGTTAGGTCGAATTGTCTAATAGAGAGCTCAAGTGCATTCTAGAAAAGACTATGACCTCATCTAGTAAGGATTGGTCACTTAAGCTTGATGATGTACTTTGAGCTTACCAAATTGCCTACAAAAATTCCATTGGCATGTCCCCGCATTGGATAGTGTTTGGTAAACATGTCATCTCATTGTTGCACTAGAGCATAAGGCGTATTAGGCAATAAAGTTTTTGAACTTTGACAGAAAAGTAGCCGAGCCTCATAGATTGTTCCAATTGAATGAAATGGAGGAGTTCATGAATGAGGCTTATGAGAATTTAAGGATTTACAAGGAAGATCTTTCATAAGGAGTTTGAGGTCGAGCAAAAAAGTGTTACTGTATAATTCTCGACAAAAGCTATTTCTTAGCAAATTGAAGTCGAGGTGGTTAGGACCATTTGTTGTGACTAACGTCTATCCTTATGAAGCTATAGAGATCAACGGAGACATAGGGGAACCAATTCAGGTCAATGGCTACCTCCTCAAGCACTAATTTGAGGGAGAGACCTCAAAAGAGTCTTTAAGAGCAATGGATCCTAGAGATCTAGGATGAAGAAAGAAGCAAAATTGGTGAAAAGTCATGTTGAGGACTTTAAACCAAGTGCTATATGGGAGGCAACCCACAATTAGTAAATATGAGTTAGTTTATGAAAAAAGACAAATAAAAGGGAAAAATATCCTTTTGCTTTAAATGTTTGTTTCTTGTGCAGGTTAGTTCCAAGAGTTCAAACTCACAATCCGAGAGAGAGTTCTTGTATGAGCTCGAGCTCATGTCATGACCTAAGGAGCTCAATAACTCAACCTAAATCAAGGACATCATTATAGTCCTCACCTCCTTCTTTTTATTCGTGTGCATTAAATTTACGTTGAGGACATTGCAAATTTTTAAGTTGAGGTTGGGAGCTACGCTTTGTATGGTTGGATAATGAGTTGACATGAATTATATTGCTTGTCATACATGCATACAATTGAGTTAACCTGAGTGCATGTTGGTCTTTATGAGTTGACTTGTTACTTGCTAGAATTATGATGTGAAAAATTGAATTGAGATGATTGTTGGTCATTTGTGGGCAATAATGGAAAATGAGAATGAGCCATGTAGGTAGAACATGTCATGACTTGTTGTGTTGTACTCATAATTGATGAGTAGTGCTCTTGTTTTGCTAGTCATGCATGTTGTGTATGAGAAATGAGCTGATGTGAATAGGCTCAACTTTTCTGAGTTGAAAGAGTATGCAATTGATCTACACCATTCTTGATATTGACCCCATGTGCACTAAATTTTTTTTTTTTTTTTTGAAAATGGAATTTCTAGCTGCATTTTTCACAAGAAAAGAGAAAACATGGCCAAATTTTGCTATTTTTGTGTTTCTTGGAACGAGATCATGAGTTGAACACTCCTCACTTCTCTAAAGTTAAGCCATGAAATCATTACTTTGTTTAGTTACTCTTCATTTAGTTTAAGATTTGAAGACTTAGAATTAAGGCAATGTCACTAATTTTGGATTAGATTTTGCATTTTTATGCTGACTAATATGTATCCAATTTCTTTGAAGTTCTTAAGCTCAATATGGTTATGTAAATTGTATAAAATTTGAGCTTGCCTTGAATGCTATCCTAGATAGAAATATTGTGCATGTAAAACAAAAAGAAAAGAGAGACACATGACCCTTGGTCATGATTGTAAAAGGGGAGGAATAAAAAGCTCCTTAAGTAAATGAGAATGCATGTGAGTTTTAAAAAACAAATTAAAAAATAAAAAAGGGGCCCTCCCAAAGCAAATGTAAATGAAATCCAATCTAAAGAAGGGAATGCAAATATGTAAAAAAAAAAAAAAAAAAAGGAAGAATAAAGAGCTCCCTTAATGTATATCCAAGTCAATTTGCAAATGGGGATGCATGAGTGACAAACACAAAAACACAAAAGCAAAAAATCAAAGAAAAAGGTGAAAAAAAGGAAAAACCAGGAAAAACCAAATTAAAGAATGAGCTTAGGTTTTGTACTATTTACTTGGTGATATTATGCTTGAGATATGAATGATGAGTGTATACATGTTAGTCCAGTGTACAAAGTGTAAGAATCTCTTACCTGGTTGCAAGAATCTCTTACTTGGTTGCTTGATGTTAAACTTGATCTCAAGTAAGATGATCTTGAGCTAAACGAGGAGATTAAACTCTATTGAACAATAGATTAGTGGCTTAAGTCTCTTATTAGTGATTTATGTACATATGGATTGGTTGAGTGATGAGGAGTATGAGAATCATCTAAATTATAATGCTTAAGCTTATAATTTGCATTTGAGCAAGAAAAAGTGTAGTCAAGGACTTCTATTTCTTAGCAAATCTAAACCCATCCTAGAAACATTTTGGGGATGCTGGATTTTAGGGATAAGGACAAGGTCAGTTTGATTAAGATCAGAAGGAATCTTACCTGAGATAAAGAAGTCCTTGACTGCACTTGAGACTGACTTCCTAATGATAGACCAAAAATGTTGATAGAATATACCCGAGAATCCATCTGGGCTTGGAGCCTTTAGACCACCCATTTGAAAACAACCTCTTTTATCTCCTCTTCTTCCACCATTTTGCACAGCTCCCTATTCATATCGTCGTTGACATTTTTGTTGATCCAATTTACACAATAATCATCCTCCTTTTCTCCCTCAGTACAGTATAACTTGATCTCAAGCAAGAATCTCTTACTTGGTTGCTTGATGTTAAACTTGATCACACGTAAGATGATCTTGAGCTAAACAAGGAGATTAAACTCCATTGAACAATAGATTAGTGATTTAAGTCGCTTATTAGGGACTTATGTACATATGGATTGGTTGAGTGGTGAGGAGTATGAGAATAATCTAAATTGTAATGCTTAAGCTTATAATTTGCATTTGAGCAAGAAAAATTGCAGCTGGTTCCATTCATGCTCATGAGCTTTAAGCTGGTGCATATGTGTGTAAATAGAGGTCCTTCGAGAAAGAATGTGTGCTACCCTTTGAAATTCAAGGTCATTGTTTCTGTCATGAGTTGTAAAACATGAATTTCTGCTAAAAGCTGCAGCAAGTCCCATTTGTGCTCTAGAGTTTCGGTTTGATGATGGATACAGAACTGGTGTAAGAGTGTTCTGTTAAGAATACATTGAAGTGTAAATGCTGTCCTCTATGATGTTTGACCTTAAAAATGAGAAATAGATTTTCTTGAGAACAAGCAATAAGCTAATTTGGGGGTAGTTGATAAATGTGTATTTCTATGCATTTATCTCTCAATTATATCACACATTTATCCTTAAACTGGTGCTTTTATAGTGAAAGCTATTCATAATTTGATTGATTCTATTCAGGATAAATGCATGATTTTTAGAATTTGAGAACTCAATTGCTAAGACTATTATCAAAGTGCTTGAATGGAGTTGGCTTCTATTATGTCAAATAAGAATGAGCCAATTTAGAATCAGAAGATTTGCAACTACAATTTGTTGTTGAATTAAATGTATTTTAATTTAATGCAGTCTTTGAATCCAACTATTTGTTTTGGCTTTTTTTCCGGTAGATACAGACACTTTTTCAAACTTTTTGCTAACAAATTATTTATCAAGAAATAGATATAGATAAAAAAAAGTTGACAGTTCTCATCAAAAGATCAAATAGAACAAATATAGATAAAATTTATATGCAAATCGGATATATTTACACATATCATTTTAAAAAAGATACAGATATAGATAAAAAACAGACAATCCAAACAGACCCCAAGATTCTATCAAGCAGAAATTTTTTGATCCGTGGCAGTCTAAGTTTCTTCTTCATTGGCAGTAGTTTGGTCATTTGCAGCAAGTCGAACATCAGCGGAATCCACAACAGCACCTGATTCGAGTGCCAAACAAGTTCAAAACATCTCCAAGACACCATACGACTGACTTGAGTTGCAGCAGTGCCGTTGTCCGAATAGCGGCCATCATAACCACGCTGCTACACATCGACTTGTTTCTAAAATCAGCTTCCACTCTAATCACCTCTTACCATGACCAGTAGCGAGCAACTAGGAGCATCTAACACTGACCGAAGTAGCTAACACTGAGCTGTTTATGCCCGAACTCAACAGTACCCGCGTTTCTTGGTCCTGGATCGAACTCTACACACTAGCACAAATTTGACAAATAAATTGCATCAGCCTGAGCTACGAGCCACTGTCGAATTCAATCCAATCAACCTAAATGATGTGTCGAGCTCCATACGCAAGCACTGACCAAAAAACAGAGCGTCCATATGCCTCACCTCAGCACGAGTCCATGATAACAGGAGCAGTCCATATAACCTTAAATCATGATCAGAATGCCTACATGCTACAACTAACTGAGCCTGCTGCAGATGATGATCAGAACAACAGCGCAGCCTTGATCCAAGCTCGAACGCAATTATCAACCAAGCCTTTGACAAGACTAACTTCCTACCAGCAGATGTCGAGTCCATGCACCACAAAGCAGACCAGACATGCTGAACAGATCATAGCAGACATAGGGCAACTATCATGGTATGACAGAATAGAGCTATACCTGAGCTAAGTCTAAGCTGCTCAGTATGTGTGTATGATGACCTGTTCATTTTATCTATGAACTGAGCTCCTTCAACGACCTCTTGACAGCATCGACACCAAGCTCCATATTATCCACACTGACCAAGCTAATATAAGCAGTGGCAATCTCGACCTGTTCCAAGCTAACAAACACCAAGCTCGAGCTCATCCAACTAAAATGAGCTGATTTGTGCAGAACCAATTCCGGCAGCATCTTTATTTTATTTTAATTTTTTTTTTTTAATGTTTTGTTTGTAATTAAGGGGTCCATTCCACTTATCCACTCCACATCATCGCATACACATATTTTCTTTTTTCACTACACATGGGAATAGGGAATCTAAATCCCATACACTATAAAACTCATCATCACTTGTACAAAAAGAAGGCGATATCAAGAATTGGATCATTCATTACCTTCCATAATCCAAAATCCATCTTTAATTCTCCATCATTCTACATTCCATTTTCCATTTTTCATTCATCCACCTCACCTCATTTCACCTGACCTCGTCTCACTCAACCTCAACTTCTGGTACTGTTCATTACAAACCTTCATAGTGGAGTTGGATCCAAAATCATTAGGAAGATATTTCTGATACTTCAGGTTTACTCTCTCCACTATTTTTTGTTATGGATTGTGCTAAGAATTTTACCATGAATAAAAGTATGTTTTTGAGTATGAGCTAATTTGTATAAGTAACATTATGTAATGGGTTAATGGATTTTTTAAGTGGTTGATTTGTTCTTATAACGAGTTTTGTTAAATTGGAATTTTGATTATTTCTATTCCAATGTTCATGAGATATTAAAAAAATATGTCTATGGATTTCCTTATGAATTAGGATTCTAGATACTCAAAAGGGATTTGAAGATCCGATTGAAATAAAAAATAAGATTTCAAAATTAACATAGGCACATGCTATTTTAGTTTAAATCTTAGAATTCATAGTCTTAATGCAACGAAGTTGTGGTTTAGGAGATAGATACATGCTTGAATCATAGTTTCAATTAGAGTAACATTATTTGTGAAAGAAATGTGTTATTTAGCTGGTGATTGTAGATAGATTATTCAAAAGGGATACTATGCTATAATTAGAATTTTACAACCTAAAAGGGAAGTAAATTCTTGTGAATTTAGTTAAAATCTAATTGAAAAAAAATTGATTATAATTACAAGGCAATGAAAGGAAATCCTATTTTTACTATTGCATAATTCTACACTTGTGATTTGAAGGAGCTCAAGAGTTATTCCAGTGCTAAGTAGTCTTAGTGTTGAAATTAATTGTAATTTTTAGTAGTAGAAGTAGATCATTTAGTTTAGCTCAAAAACCTGATATCATTTTACTTAGCTTAGAGGAGGTCTTTACATTCTGATTCTTAGTCAATTGACTCTCTGCAGATCATAACCTAGTTCTTATTACTTTTATTACTACACATGCACTCGGTACATTAATCGATAGTTTTACGCTTTAAAAAGAGTTTTAACACAAAAAGTGCCTGTGTCACGTGCAATCTCTACGGGATTTGAGCAAACGCCAATATGGATTCCAACTTGTGAAATAGATGATAAATAAACAAATTCTTTATTGTTCTTAATAGAAAACGGCACAGGTCCATGAACTGTCGCGGGCCCGTACTCATGGGCCGTTACCTGTACACCCGGTTTTTCTCATTTCATTTTGCCGGTTTCACAAAACGGGACCAAATGGTTGACCGTGAATCCAGCCCAAGATCCATAACGTATAACCCGAACCTATGGAGTATGGATTATATATATATAAATTAATTTTTTGGTCATCACCTAGAATGGAAGAGTTTTTATATGAGGTGTGAAAAACGACAGGTATAGATTTCAGAACAAAAATCTTCTGCACGATATTTATTTGAATTTGTGGTATCCTGGCATTTCGACTGTAACGACAATGGCGAGCACCCTCAAACTCGACGGAATCCACACCGATACCCTAAAGAATGTCCAATTTAAGAACAAAATTACTCGGATTCTTAGTTCCATCGGGAAATTCGCCCTAGATTCCACCTTCACTACCACTCTCAAGGGCAAGGGCATCAATCCCAATGGTTTCTCTCTCTCTCTCTATATATATATGTACATTTGAATTATAGCATTAACTGTCAAATGGTTTTGTGTTTGAACTTTTTTTGGATCAGTCTTAAGATATGTCTGAGATTCAATTGGAACCTTTTATTTGTGTTATCACTCGAAGATTGGAATTAGCTTCTTTATATATTTTGCCAGCCTAAAAAGAGAATTGTTCCTGGACTATGGGTTATTTTTATTTGGCAGAAAATGTTTTAAAAAATTTTTAAATGCTTGTTATGATCTGATTTGTGCAATGACATAATTATATTTCATGATTTATTGGCTATTACATGCTATGTGTATTACAACTTTGAATATATACGAGTCATGGATAACAATCAATAAAATTCTGACATTTTTGGTTTTTATTAGGCCATTCATGTACTGCTAATCGATGAAAACTTTGGAAAATTCATTATATCCAATCGTGTTGAATTATTAAAATAGTTAATATTTTAATTATTATATTTATTTTAACGGTTGAATAGTTGACCGGACGGTCTCGTTAATAGACTGTTCTCTCTTGTGATTGTTAATTAAGCTTGAACATTTTATGTCAAATAAAGAAATCGTTAAAGAGCAACGCTTTGTTCTCGATTTTAGGATGCAACTGCAATTTGTCCGGCTACGTCCTCTTCTTATTAAACACTACAAGTTAACAACTTAGCATCATTGCTTTTGATTATTGTCTAAATGTTAAAATTTAGACAAATCACTCAAGGATGTTTGGATAACATGTTTTGCCAAACAAATGTGCATATTTAAGAATGTTTACTTTCATAGGTTTCTTTCGGTTATTTGCAGTGTTTCTGTACAATTCGAGCTCTTATCAGTTTCTGCAAGAAGCCTGTTTGTACCCCCTGTTCTGAAAGCATGTGGCTGTGATGGGATGTAAATTCTTGACTCACCCTTGAACCATACCCAACTAGTTATCCAAAGATGATGATCATGCTTAGATGCTCTATTTTAGCTCAACACATCTCAATCCCCCAGTTGTTTCTTTTTTATTAGAATTATTTCATGCTTGAACCAAACTTGCGGTTATATTTGAGATCAAGCTACTCTTAAGTTGAAATAATCAAATTCACAATCCTTTCTTTTGGCCATGTTTTGCATCGGACGAAACCGAAATTGAATTTGTGTATGTGTAGAATAGATGGCTCGTTATGGGAACTGATGTGATCTCTAGTTCCTGAAATCCATAAATTGCATGTTACAGGAAAGATAGAAATACATAAGATAATAGAGGAAGAACTAAAGGAGAAGACTTCTAAGCTCTGCTCAAATGACAAGGCAAGGCTTGGAGACCTTCACCTGCTAGAGGACATACAAGACGTGATGGAAAAGAGGGAAGAAGATCCTGCAAAGGTAAATCATGAGCATACCAGTTCAGTCGTATCTATCAAAGGATCTGGAGCTTTCAAAAAGATCCCAAATGGAGACTTCAAGGGACCCGATGGCATGGAAAACAAAGAGAAGAGGATTTTTATCCGTTCCCGGTTATAAGCCAACATTGAAGTTGTAAGTTTGTTGCTGAAAGTGGGTAATGTAGAATGATATAGTCAGCCTTTTTGTTGTTCAGATTCTGTATTTTGTTTAAATTTGCTAGCAGGTTTAAATGCACAGTATAGTGATAATCACACAGGAGAGGTTGTATGTTTGTGTTCGAAGTACCTGTACAGAGAAACCGTACACAAGCCTCGAAGCTCAGCTCATGTTGGCCAGTCATTGCTTCTAAGTTCAGAGGGGGAGGGACAATTAACCCACCCTACGAATGCAAATAAGTGACGCACTTAGTACAGTGCTTACACAATTACAATAGAGAGGTAATATCTTTTGTATGCATGGGTTATAAGGAACATTTATCTATAGTTTATATCTGCTGATGGTTGGACATTGAGAGAAGGTATTGCTTCACCTTAATTTGACTAGGTAAATTTGTCAACCATTGTTGCGAATTCAATAAACATAATGCGCAAAAGTAAAGACAAACTAAGAGAAAATAAGTTTTGACATTTATATAGATTCTGCTTTATCAGTCATTCTCCTGTTAACTCTGATTGCCATAGCTTTTACACTCAATTAGTAATGGACACTCTTTCTCACAGTTACCTTTTATCTCTTTATGTGTCTCCATTTTCCTCTCTTGAGCTTTTATTAATTTAGTGCCTATAAATTAGTCCCTAGTCGCTACCATATATGTGTGTGTATTTCTAATTAGTTAATCAGCCTCTAAAACCAATGATTTCATAGTGCCATTACCTTGCTCAGAAATTGTTGATGACCCAACATATACTCATGGACACAAATTGTAGGAAGCAAACAACGGAAAATGTGTGGGAAAAGAAATAGATAGAGCAAAATCACCATACCAGGTTAAAAAGAATACGAGCAAACAAAATCCCCTACCTCCCACAAAAAAAAAAAAAAAAAAAAAAAAAAAGGCGCATATGAAAATGAAAATGAACCTATCAAAGATATGGAAGAATAAGAAAAGAGATCATTCATGAAACAGGATAAAATGTTATAAAGATGTCTATTTTTTTTTTTTTTTATCCAATTTGGTTACCATATTTCGTTTTTATGCAATTTAGTATATGTAATTTCTACAAATTATATAAAAACAATTTTAAGTTGTTTATACCATTTATCCTGTTTTTTTTTTGTATATTTATATATTTCACTTTCTCAAATCTTTGAGGTTTTTTTTTTTTTTTTTTTTTTTTTTAACGTTTGCACCACTTTTTTTAGTTTTTACTTTTAAGTATGGATTTAGATTTTGTTTGCTTTGTATCCTTTTCTGCGAGGGAACAATAGTTAGGCCTTGGCCTACCTAATTTTGGTATCACCTTTCATCGATAGTGTATCATGTAAGATTATGGAATGGGTGATTATCTCTTTATTTCCAGCTTCCCTTCTTTTGCCTTGTTTTCTTTGTATAATTTGTGGCCTTCAGTATTTGTTGGATCCATTGACAATCCTCGAGAAAAGTAATGTGGGCTATAATCATTGATTTAGACTTTAGAGGCTGGTCATGAATTAGAAAAGATTTATATGGTAGGTATTGTTATTGACGATAAAGTGGTGAATAAGGATATGCTTATTTTGAATATTTTAAGACGTGCTGAAGAAAAATTTGAAGTAGATAAGATCTCTCTTAAAAATTTACGGATTGCCTTAAAAAACATATCTACCAATCGTAATGTACCAAAAATCGGATTTAAGATCGGAGAAGTTCTAGAAGTGAAAAATCCCACTACCATCGGAAGAGATTTTTGCATAAGAATTTACTTTTAATATCCGTTCTTGGCTTCACTCTATTTTCTTGAGCATACAAAAGAAGGAAAAAAAAAAAAAAATTGGTTCAAAAGGGTTTTTTTCTTTCCTTTTTTTTTTTTAAATTAGTTTCTTTGGACTTTTTATGGTGTTAATAAGCTTATTTTAAAAGGATATGGATTTCTTGGGTGTTAAATATTGAAATATTTTATAAGTAACTGAACTTGACCACAGCTATTGGCAAGTTTCAAAGCTTATGGATTATATATTAAAAAAAGGCTTCAACCTCATTTATTAAATCATTGGAAGCAATCCAATGGTTAATTTCAGTAATCTATATCAAGCATCAATCTGACAACCATTTATAGTCAAGATAACATACTAAATTGACTAGTACAAATCTTCGGTGTGAAGTGATTAGCACCGTATAAGTTCTCTCAATTTTCCTCAATTTACAAACCACCCCCTCTACCCCCCACACCCAAATTGATATGCCTGTGTAACCAAAACAAAAATTAATTAGACATTATATACAATTTGTATAAACATGTTAGAACAGACACATAGTGTCATCCATCTTTTAAATATATAATATATATTAAAATTTTATTAATATTTATACATCACACTTATATTGTACTTGATAAAGAATACCTAAGAAATCTTTTTTGTTGCGGTTAAAAGTTGACACCATAAGAAAAGAAAATGATACCAAAATGATGTAACAACATATATCAAGAATCTACACAATCACATTATTAATGGGACACTCATCATATTTTGTCGACTTGTTGGCTTTCAGTCGAAGGAATTACTTTAATGACAATGACCAATTGAGAGGAGTGGAGCAATATTATTAACAACACAATATTAATTAGGTGTAAAAATTTAGGTTTCTGGGGGTTTGAACACCCATTTTAGGCCTTGTAGGTAGGTCTAGATAAAATAACCAAGCCTAATTAAATTTCTAGATCGGGTAGGTGTAAGGAATAAAAGTTTGTTATTAAGTCATGGAGCATATAAATTTTTTATTTTGCTCGTATGATTTTTGTTGTCAATATGATTAAATAATCCAAAAAAATAATAAAAATATTGTCGATTTATTTTTCAGTGATTTTTCTTGAATAATTATGAATAATAGTGTTTAAATGTGGGATGATTTACATAATTATAATGTAATAAATAATTAAAGATAAAAGGCTTAAAATTTAGAAAAAATGATATAAACAGGCAGTTTTGCTGCAAAGAAGTGAAAATTTTAATAAAAAAGTGTGTAATGATATGGTTTGATATGGGTAGATGATAATGATAATTTGAAATTCTATCATATTCCTTTTTTTTTCCCAAAAACCTACATTTTTTTTCAATAAATTCAAAAATTATATAAATCCGAAACAAGAAAGAGTCACATAAACTAGTAAGATGGAGCTTTAGCTATCATCCTAAAATCCTACAGACTGATTGGACTTCACACAACAAATCACATTTGCAAATGTGCCTACATCAAAAGGGGCCTATAACACCATGCTGTTTGGCAACATTAAGTTGATTAAAATTTTCTTTTGTTCTAATAGAAAGAAAGCAAAAAGAAGAAGCAGTAGAAGGGTTGCTAAAGTCTTCATTTAACTAGTGTTTCTAGCCAGCATTTGCTTGATCATGTGCAATTCAATTTGCCTCTCTATTCGTCCACTTCAAAACCATCCTTTTGTTGGATTGCTGGTGCATCTGCATCATGTGCCAACACATTAAGCCAACATTAGGGGTGAACTCATCTTTTTGCCTTTGGATCTAGAATTCAATCAATAGCATTTTTTGCATTAGATTTAATAACACCAGAGTGTATATTATGAGTTATCAGCTATTTCATCCCCCAATAAATGGCCCATGATTCAACAAAAAGTGGTGATTTAGCCATGGATGATTTAACCAAACCCTCTAGATAATGACTAACTCACTTCAAGCATGGACACCAATGGCTGCCAAAGTATTAGGATCCTTGAAATATGCATGACAATTCACTTTGACCCAAATGTGTGTTGGTAGTTACCATTTAGAAGAAGGCAAAAGTAAATCCTTCATCCTTTGAAGATTGAATTGTACCTAAAATTCTTAACTTAGGGATTGTGTTTATTCAGGCCATTTAGGATTTGATTTTCCCTCCATTGCACGTTTGTTCCTTTCACACCATAACGTCCAATACAAAAAAACAAGTGTGAATTTTAGGTGGGGAGGGGAGAAAGAGATGTTCCCTAGCAAGTTTTTTCTTCCACCTAAATTTTATTTTTTAATCAAGTTCTCAACTTAGCATTAAAAATGCTTAAGAGGTGTTGTTCAATTCCCAAAACACACCATGCTTTCTTAGTTTCCACACATTCCCTCATGAGGTGATTGATGCTTACAAGAAGTCTGTAGAAGACACAATTGCTATATGCATTAAATCCTTTAAGAGTAAGATTGTCCTTAATAAGGAGTCCATTCCACGGAACACGTAAAAAGAATAGCCAAGCTTTAGGGTAAGTGCAAATTTTCCAGATCCAATGCATGTCTTTGCTCTTCTGAAATGAAGGAAACTCCACACTAGTTAGGGCATAATAATAGGCTGATTTGGCCGAGAACTACCCATCGGCTTTGTATTCCCACGTATTTTGGTCTTCCACCCCATCCTCAATCAAACTAAGATGCCTAAGCCTATCATTTATACATTGGTCTAGTGGATAAGAGATAGTATTTGGTCATTCCAACCATGCTCACTGTGCCATACCTGGCTGATGGTAAGTATTTTGCTGATTATTGGAGGAGGCTATGAAGTAGACTTCGAATAGTCCCATTAAAAAGCAATCTATTGATCTAGAATATAATCTTTTTCCTATCTTTGGGTCTCCATGCATAGAATCAACTAAGGTGATGTGCCAAGAACTTTCTGATACTAAATTATGATGTGCCTAAAACACACTCTAATACCAAGATGATATAAAAAGCAATCTGTATTTGAGTTACGTTGCGGAATTAACTAAAAAATATGGTATATGGAATTTTTGGATTTTTATGTTTTGTAATTTTTATAGAGTTTTAGGGTTTTTCAATAGTCAAATGAAATAAAACATAGAATATAAACATATTAAATTATTGAATATGACACAGCAATAACTAATTCGAACTATTGTTTAATTATAACCAATATGACGCACAATTATAACTAAATAAGAAAAAGGAATTTTATCTAATTGATAAGATAATGTCGCTACAATTAGATCAAAAATAGTTATTGAACGCCACAATTCTATAAGAATTGATAACTCAAAAAACGAAGAGTGAAAAACTCTCTTTTGGGTTTCTATCATAAAAATTCTCTCTTTTGATAATATCATGTTATTTATATACTAAACGCCTAACAACTTAGGGGTATAAGTGTCATATAAAGATAAATAGCATAGCTCAAATCTAATAATTTATAAAAGATATAACTAAGATTCTCCTAAATTATAAATTCATCCTAACACCTAATAATGTAAATTAATAACATAAGACAATTAAATAACTTAACTAATATGAAACATTAATATATTCTTATAAAATAACTAAATAATATAAATCTTCTTGTTCCAAGAAATTGATCTTTATCATAAGGTCTTATAGCTTGCAAAGATTTCTTTCATGGACTTCGTATTTCCCCTATAGCCATCTTGCTTGCTTGTCCTATTCTTCTTAATAATCAACTTTGCCCATAATACATCCTTTTTACGGAGTCTTCATGTAAGTTTTATAAAACATGCCCTATTTATTTTCCTTATATCCCATATACCAACACCACCATCTTTTTTTAGGCATTTAACTTTGTCCCAGCTAACACCAACAAATCCTCTCTTGCCTTCCTTGAAAGCCCAGAAGAAGTTTTGCATAAGTTGCTCAATCTTATCAATAATGTTTCTAGGAATCCACATTGCTTGGACGTAGTAACTTACTATTCCATGAATCACAGGTTCCAAAACCACTTTCCGCCAAGCCATACTAAGTATGTTAGCTTTCTAACTAGTAAGTTTGGCTTTAATCTTATCAATTAGGAAGCCAACATCCATAGTTTTGATACTAACATTCTCCAAAATAGGGAACCTAAGACATTTTCCATTTTTTATATCTTCTTTAATATTTGGTTTCTCATTTCCTTACTAACATTCTTGGAGAAGATGATCCTTGATTTGTCTAAATTTATTTTCTATTTCGATATATGCCTAAAGAAAGCCATGAACTCCTAAATTGCAAAGTCATTGTCCACAGAGGCTTCCCCCATGAGAATAATGTCATTTGCAAACAATAAATGAGATAGGTTCAGCTTTGAATTGTTGATTCAAATAAGTTTCCAATAGCCCAAGTCAACCATTATGGAAATAGCTCAACTTAACCATTCTACTACCAAGATGAAGAGGCAGGAAGACATAGGGTCTCCTTGCCTCAATCCTGTAGAGCTCCAAAAATTTTGTGTAACAGCTCCATTGGTAATAATTGAGAAGGAAACTGAACTTAGTCAAGACACTATCTGTTTGATCCATATATCTAATAAGTTTAAATAATGAAGTGCTTTGATCATGAAATTATATTCCATTCTATTAGAGGCTTTTTCTAAATCCAGTTTCCACACCATCCAACTCGTCTTCCCTTTCTTTTTTGTCATTCTAGCAATAACTTCCTAAAGTATCAACACATTATCTGTTGTTGTATTACTTGGAACAAAGCTAGCTTATGTAGGACATATGAGTTCATCTAGGAATAGTTTTAGTCTTTGTCAAAATATTTTTGATAGAATTTTGCAAATTGTTGTACAAAGGCTAATGCCGGAAATCTTGAACTTTGCATGCTCCAATTTTCTTTAGTCTGAGAACAATTAGAGTTTTGTTGATCTTTGGGTCAATCTCACCATTTCTCTAAAAGTTTATAATTAAATTACATATATTACATCCATCAGCATCCTAGTAGTCTTGAAAGAAGGCTACATTAAAACCATCCTAACCAAGTATCTTCTGTTTACCTATTGATTTCAAAACCATCTAGATCTCGCTTGGGCCAATATTTCTCTCTAAGTCTTTCTTCTGCTCCTCCATCATTACCACTAACCATAAACAAGTTTCCAGTGGTGACAAAAGTTTTGTCTGTTTTAAATAGCTTAGAGTAAAAGCAACACAACATATGTTTCATTACCACGTCCTTAGTCTACCAATTATCATGATCATCCAATAGTCTATGTATTCTATGCTTGGCACGTCATGTCAGCATGGTATCATGGAAGGAATTTGTATTCCTTTCTCCCTCCATGACCCATTTACGTCTTACTTTAGTGGCCCAAAGACACCACTTTGTATCTAACACTTCATTAAGCTCTCATTATAGAAAGTTGATCTTATTCCAAAGTTCCTGTCCATTCAATGAGTTAGTATGACAGTCTAAAGCTTTTAGGCTATCCAATGTTGCTTCCCTTTTGCGGGGGATAATACCAAAGATCGCATGGTTCCATTTCTTGAGATCTCTTGTGGTTCTCTCCAAGTGAACATAAGGATGATTACCAACAATCTAAGCATTTGTCATGACCTTTTTAAAAGAAGGATGTTCCACCAACTTGTTTTATAACCTAAAGGGTCCGTGCCTTACATCCAGTTTAGTATTAAGGCTCGCGTTAAGGAGGATGGGGCGATGGTTCGACTGGGAATGCCTAAGGTGGAAGAACTTAGACTGAAGGAAAATATTTATCCAATCACCAAGCCCTATCTATCTTAGTTTTTATCAACTGATTGATATCTTTCTGCATATTACTTCAAGTAAAAGGTAAGCCAATAAAACCAATGTCTACCATCCCACACTTATTCATGCAATTTTGGAAGATAAGAGCCTTGTGTGGTTAAAACGTTCACTACCCCATTTTTCATTAGCACGCACAATTTCATTAAAATCACCAATGATTGACCAAGAACCATGAAAAATGTTAGCTGCTCTTTCTAGGTTTTTCCATAAAAGGCATATTTCTTGAAATCTAGGACCAGTATAAATAGTGGAAATAAGAAAGATGAGGTTAGAAGCTTATATCTTGATGCGCATGTGCATTTTCTAATTAGACATAAAGAGAGTTTGAAAAAGGATGCCATGGTTCTTCCATAGAGCAATAATGCCACCCCCAAACCCAACAACTCCCACACAGCACCTGTTGTGATACAACCTTTGATGGGAGTATCTTCGCCAGCTTCATTTATACGAGTCTCTGGGAACACCAAGACATTAGGTTCGTACATGTTAATAAGAATGTTCAGATACGCCATTCTCCTATTAAGCAAAGATCCTTGAGTATTCCATGAGATAATTTTGAAAGGGACCTCACGGAAGCCCCCAAAATTAACAAGGTTGACATCCACCACTGATAAGTTTAACATGGAAAACATCATTTGATACCAAGAGAGGTATTCATCTTCAGGCTCTTGGTATTGAAGAGCCTCCATCCTTATCACACACGGTCGAAAATTTGTTCTTAAAAGTAACGGTATTGTTTCCTCTTGAGAGAACATCCAAGTCTAGGTATCCTCCTCCACCATGTAGTTGATCATTGGCCAAATTGGTAGTCCTTCTAATCCTATCTCCCAATGGCATATCACCTCAGTTATTTCGCGTACAGTTTATTCCTATGCTGTAAGCAAGTTTCGTGGATTGTATCCTTCCCTTTTGTCCTTCTCTCTCGCTGATATTATCAAGATGTTGAACTCCCTAGTTGTGATAATTTTGTACACCAGGTTGTTCTTATTGTTTGTCCTTAGGGGAAGGTGGTCCTAAGTAAGAGGTGAAGCATTTGGTTAGGGCATTTTCGAGCACTCGTCGAGCGAATTCCTGATATCTCCATGTGTGGTCTTAAGAAGTTGTTTGGTAAAACATAGGCTAGACTGTAGAGCTCTCTGCCATCAAGGGTGTTGACGAATCTTTGTCTAGTACTCTCATTACATTATTGTAAATTAAGTGCTTGACGGTATTTTTCCTATCTATTTGTTTGACTTTGGTTAATCCATTGATTGGTTTATGCTGGATACATTTGTGTTTCCCTCTAGAATGAGTAATATCGGTATACGTAGAGGTGTCTGGAGTTTTGTACCCTGTCATTAACTCTTTATTCTTGTCTGCTTTCTCATTTGTTAAGACAGCTTGAGATTATCCCCATTAGATGAAGCACCTCGGTTTGTGTTCCTATGTACTTTTCCCATGCGATTAGTGTCTTTTCCCTTCCCATTGCCTTCCTCTAAGTGTCTTTTTGACCCTTGCTATGTTCATCCTTTTGCTTGCCCTTTTTTCTTTTTCCTTTCCACTTTAATCCAATTCACATAGGCATTGTCTACGGGAAAATTGTGCACTATCATAGGACAATCATCATTCTGGCCTTGGTCAATTTGGTTGGAATGGTTGCACTCTTGATTATTTTGGTTTGTCTTAGAGCATATGTCTTCACCATTTGCATTTTCCATGTAGACACTATTAGAACATATGCTTTTAACATGACCTATGTATCCACATCCCTCATAGAAGGAAGGAAGGCCTTCATATTGTACATTGAATTCTATATCATCTACAACATGCACCAAGGGGGTGATAATTCACTTGTGCACAGATTTGAGCGAAGCGACCTCATTCTATGCCAATAGTATAGGCATCAAAACATAAAACTTTTTCTAACATTTCATCTATTCTCTTTAAAGCCCATGATTAGTAGTATTCCAAGGGAAAACTATTTGTTCGTGCCCATACCGTCATCAATTCAATCTCTCTTTTGGATGGCAAAAACATGGATCCATTTCCTTATAGCAAGATATCATCCACTGATAAACTAGGGTTAGTTTCTTATCATAGCCTTTTTGTCTTCCATATTCTAGAAGACAGTAATATAGAAGCTTATCCCTACACTAATTAACTTAAAGTGACCCTTCTCATGTTAGAGTTGTCATGACCTACCACCCCAAGCTTCACCATAGCGAAAGGGGCACCCCTAGGTCTTCAGGCCACCTTGGGTAGGGATCATGATGTCAGGTATACTGGCCATTCCAGTGTACCCTCAGGCACAACCAGGATACTAGAGGCACTATGTAACGACTTGGAATTCTACCCACCGAGGTATTGTTCGCTTTGGTCACATATCGTACGATTTTATCCTTTTGGTACCAACGCTTCCCAATGGGTCACCCATCCTAGAATTGCTTCTTCTCAGACTATGCTTAACTTTGGAGTTCTGACAAACTTCAAGCCATTAAACTAAAAAGCTCTTCTGTGATTAACGTTCCACCATCTATATTTGAGGAGTATTACATACTCCCTACTTATAGAACTGACGTCCCAGTCAGTTTCGTTACACATGTCCAAAACTACTGCTGTGATCCCATTTGTCACGACCTGCTACCTCAGTCTCCACTACAGCAGAGGGCACCCTTAGGCTCTCAGACCACCCTAGACCGGAATCGTGATGCCAAGTACACTGGCCCTCCCAGCGTACCCTCAAGCACAACTAGGATACTAGAGGCATTATGTAACGACTTGAAGCTTTACCTACTGATGTATTGTTTGCTTTGGCAACACGCTGCACGGTTTTGTCCTTTTGATACCAGTACTTCCTAGGAGTTCACCTATCCTAAGATTGCTTTACCTAGATCATGCTTAACTTTGGAGTTATGACAAATTCCAAGCTATTACACCGAAAAGGCACATCTGTTATTAGAGTTCCACCATCAATATTTGAGGGGTATTACAAGAGTTGCTTGAGTTTCTCCATTAATCTAGCATATCCCAGATTTAAACTGAATAGTTTAATGATTAAAGCCTGCTTCCATGGGTCATAAAGTCTTTTCTTCTCCTCCTTGGAGAACGAAATCTGTCCAACACCATTTTCTAGGGGTGTGCAAAAAAAATGAATGTTTAGGATAACCGAACCGAAACCGGAAAATCAATCCTAAAAAAATGGTTAATCGATCCATCAGTTTAGGTTTAGGATTACCATTTTAATATTTTCAGTTTTCGGTTTCAATTTCGGTTTTTATATACTAAAATCCGACGGATTCGGTTAACCGATCCATAATTATAATATATATAATTTATAATATATCTATATAATTACTTTTTTAAAATGTATCCATATAATTACTTTTTTGAACTAAGAAAATAGGCAACAACTATGACATCGCATTAAGAGATCTAAGGTTTATATTTATTTTTTCTTTCTTTCTTTTTTAAATTACTATTTCATCGTGAACATTTCATCCCGTAATTGATGATGTTTGCTCGATAATTAGGATTAATATCAATGATTGATGATGTTTGCTCGATAATAATTTGTCTCCATTTAATTACAAAGTTTAATACTGCAGCTGTAATTATTGAGCAAACATCATCAATCTGAGACCAACATTTCATTCCGTGCCAAATAATTGAAGGGCCCTTTCACGGTTTCACCTCTACATTATATATCCATATAATTACTTTTTTAAAAAAATATAAATCTAGGATGTTCAACTTCAACGTTGATTGGAAACCCTACCTATTTTTTTCTTAGCCGCACACAACACATACACACAGCTACAGCAGTACAGCCTACACACCACGGTGACTATGCAGCCCTCCTCTTCGGCCTTCCCTCAACTTCAACTACGGATTTCATTTCCTCACCACAGCGGCGTGTCTCGCCCCGATCTCATCCTCCTTTTCTCTAGGTCAAATTTCGTCGTTGGTAAAGCTAAACTTAGAGAGAAGGTACGCGACATTCTGAGCATGATATATTGATATTTTTACACTGAAAATTGTTAGTTCATCATGGTGTTGAGGAATCTGTTATTAAATTTTTTCTTTAATTTAATTTGTATTAGGTCTAATTGATTTTAATTTGTCTTACCAAGTATTAGCAGTAGAGGAATCTGTTATTAGTTTTTTTCTTTGTGAAAGTTCTTATGTATGGGTCTGAGGGATAATGGACCTGGGGAAATTTGTCATATGAAACTCATATATAAGTTTTATCTACACATTATGATTATAACAATTCTACTACAATGTAAAGTGTTTAGTAATGTTCGGCGGTGGAGCAGCATAATACTGTGGAGGTGGCACTACAGGAGGGCCTTGATAGTATCCTTTAATTTCATAAAATTAAAAAAAAAAAAAGGACAACATTGTACAGATTCAGAACAAAAGTAAGAGGATTGAAGCAATACCCATTACCCAGTAGAAGAAAATTTAGGAAAGATTAGAAAATTGGGATATGAAATATTGAAAGAAGAGAAGAAAGTACCTTGAGTTGGATAAGGGTAAGCATACTTAGGATCATTCATATTATCTCCAAGAAAAAAGTAGTAGTGAGATGGAGAATGAAAGGTTTGTTTGGAAATGAAAGTCGTTGAATGTTAAGAGTTTAGAATAAGAGGACACAATACGATGGTGACTGTGATTGCTTGACTAAACAGGATAGGTTAGATTCCAGGAAGTGCTATGCCATTCGTATTATCTATAATTTATAAGTATTCACGGGCTATGTCAGCAAGAATTTATAATTTTCTTATACTTACATCGTGTACATATTTATTTTATTTCTATTTAATCTATTTAATTAATTTATATATAAAATTAAATTAAAATAATAAAAATAAAAATACCAAAATGACCCTGAAGGAAGTAGAAATTAAGGAAAGACCAAGAGCTTTTGGTTGTGCGTGTTAAGTTTTTCTATTCTAATTGAAGTAGGAATTGAATCCGATGAAAACTGTCTAGTAACATAGGTTGCTGGTTTAGCTATGTACCACGTCTCGACTTAAAAGCAAGGTTCAATCTTCATTGATGATGATTGGAAAATACACAAAAGAAGTATTGCTTTTTGTCCAATTTCTGGTCATTCTAGGGAGGTAATTGGCATGGCTGTTGAGAGGTGTTTACTTAATTGGGGAATTGATAAGGTGTTTACTGTAACTGATGACAATGCATCCTCAAATGATGTGAGCTTACAGTATTTGAAAAGAAGGTTAAATAGTTGGAAGGGAAATGTCTTGGGGGGTGAACACTTGCATGTGAGATGTGCTGCACATATTTTGAATTTAGTTGTAAAAGATGGTTTGTGTGAAATAAATGACTCTATTGTGAGAATTAGACATGCAGTAAAGTATGTGAAATCTTCTCCTTCTAGGAACCAAAAGTTTAAAAATTGTGTAGAAAAAGAAAAGATTGATAGTAAGAGTCATTTGTGCTTAGATGTGGAGACTAGATGGAACTTAACATATCTAATGTTGAAGGCAGCTTTGAAATTTCAAAAAGCTTTTGATTTGTTAGAGATCACCGATAGTAGGTATTCTATGGATCTTACTATGAAGAAGGGCACTCCAATGTTTGATGATTGGGAATATGCTATATCATTATTGCCTTTTCTTAAGATTTTCTATGACACCACTTTGAGTTTGTCTGGTGCACTTCATGTCACTACTAATGAAAATATGAAGAAGATTTATGGTCTTGGCATGATGATTTCTGATATGATTGAAAATGGTAGAGATCCTAGTTTGAAAGCAATGGCTCTTAGGATGAAGAAGAAGTATGACAAGTATTGGGTAAATATTGATAATATCAATGTTTTGTTATTTGTTGCATTAGTTCTTGATCCTAGATGCAAATTGAAATATGTTGACTATATGGTTGGTGAATTTTATGATGTGGGTATTGTAAACAAACTAAAAGAAAAGGTGAGACTTGTTTTGGACTCTTTGATTGAGTCTTATGGTGCTTCCAAACTTACATCTACTATCCAAATAAGAGAAGAACAACAAGATTTGCACACATCTATGGTGGTTGATGAATATCAAGATGTAGGCCAATACTTAGATGATAAGTTCATGAAGCATGGTGAGGATGAAGGAAGTGAGGATTCTAAAAGTGAATTAGAAAAATATTTGCAAGATGATTGTGAGAGGAAGGTACCTTCTTTTGATATATTGGGCTAGTAGAAAACAAATTCATCTAAATACCCAAACGATGGCTTTAATAGCAAGGGATGTGTTAGCTATTCCCGTGTCTACAGTTGCTAGTGAATCCGCTTTTAGCACCGGAGGTCGTGTGCTTGATTCATTTCGGAGTGCTCTTACACCTGGACTTGTGGAAGCTTTAATTTGTGGACAAAATTGGTTGAGGAATTCAAGTTAACCAATATATCTTGAGCCTATCTTGGAACAACTTAAGTCGGTATCCATAGGTAAAAGTATTTCTAATTTTCATTTTTTTTGTTTTATTGATATTTTACTTCTATATATAATTCATTGAAATTCTTTGTTTTTTTCTACTTTTTTTTCCATAGAAACATCTTGCATTACGAAAGATCATCCTCTTTGCACGATTGATGATTGAGAAGAGAATGTAAGTTAATTTCTATAGTGTATTTTTTCTTGCTTTGTTTTGCTATTACATATTCAAGTCCATATTTATAAATTTTTGTTTGATTAATAAATTACAAGTGGAATTCCAATTTCTTATTTTGCTATTTTTGTTCTACAGAAAGGAAGAGAGATCTCAAGAAGGGAATAGACGAATAGTAACACAAGCAAATCAAATTGGTGCTTAGAAAGTCCAGAGGATAGCTTCTTTGCAGTTGAGCTTTTTCCTATTATTTTTGTTAAATGGGCACTTGTTAATGGTCAAGAGAGTTTTTGAGTGTTTGAGACGTTGACCAAGATTGCTCAAGTGATCTAGGCTTAATCCTCATGAGAGAAGCGATGCAAGGGAAGTCTGTTGTCCTTGTGAATTCTCTACCTGACCGTGGATTTGTTGTTTTTAATTCACGGAGCCTAAAAAAAAATGATTTAAAGGAAGGATCATTTTCTCTTTTATTTGCTTTTAACTAGTGTTCTTAGGTAGTAAACACCGAGAATGGACCCTTCTTATGTATAACCTGTTTATGTGGACACGAAACGTGGATGTGGATTCATTTGCTAACTTTTTCCTTTAGTATGGAATAATCAAATTAAAAGATGGAATAGTTGATGATCATATTGAAAAATATGTTTAACGGTAAATTTTTTAATGGACATATATATTGAAAAATATGTTTAACGACCAATTTTGCATAACCATTATGTTAAACGGTTAAAACCGAAAACCGAAAAAAAAAAAAGATTAACCGTTAAAGCGGTTAACCATTCATAATGGATTGGTTTAGAATCAAGATATTGAAAATCCGATCATTACGGTTAGGATAAAAAAATAGAGCCACGGACCGGTTAACCGAACCGTGAACACCCCTTCCATTTTCTACTTAGCCTACTTCGGATTTATTTGTAGAGTCGTTATCATCCTCTATCATGTTGTCAATAGTTTCTTTCCACTCATAAGCATCTATCTCTTCATTAATAATACCTTTATATGTGCCTAGGACAGTATCTTAGAAGCATCTCCATAGCTTAAGTTAGGCTTGGCTGTGTTATGGGAGTTCTTATTATTTGAGTACACCTCTTCTCCATTGGTATCCTTATTCAGATCTCTAAACCGAGTCCTTTTTCAAGAGTCTTCCTTCGTATCCTTGATCTCTATTGTCTTTGTCATTCATATATTTGACTTTTTTCCAAACTTGCTCTACATTTGTTTTATTGAAAATGCCTTTTTTTTTCCATTTTTGTATGTTTGTTTAAGGAAAAATGGAAAAACAACTTATGGGATATATAAAAATAAGTCATTTTTTCATCGATATACGAGCAAACGTACTAATCATTTATCATCTAAAGATATTTATTATTATTTTTTAATATTTTTCTTATAGATAGATTTATTTCCCATTATAATATATTTATTGTTTTAATTTTTTATATTTAAAATATATGAGTTACCTTAAAGTTATACAAACATAGGAAAAATATTTTTATAAAATTAGTCAAACATTTAAAAATATGTTACTTTTCAAGAAAACTTTATAAAAAAAAATATTTTTCATTAACAAATACTTTTCATCAAAACAAATGAGTACTTAATTGCCACAAGTATTTTCTAATCACTACAACAAAATGAGTCTTTGGCTACGTCTAATAAACGTGGCTAAACATTAAAAAAACGTGACCAAAAATTTTTGGTCATGTTTTTTTACACGTGGCCTATAGACGTCGCAAAAGGTCAGTCGCAGATTTGATAAGTAACGTTAAAAAATGAAACGTCGCCAATGTTAGTTTGACAGCCAAATACACTTTGTTAGGCCACGTTTAAACATGACCTATTATCATGTTTTGGTCACACTTATGTGTGGCTAAATATGACTAATATCCATCCCACCAAATATAAAAGGAGGGAAACTTGTGATCGGCGACGTTTAAACGTGGGTAAACATTTTTATTAGTAACGTGTAAACGTAACTAAATTACATAATTGGCGATGTTTAACCATGGCCATACACAGGTTGAATAAGCTTCATATATGTTTGTTAGACCACAATGTGATTTATTTAGCGACGTTTACACGTAGCTATTCTAATGCATTGGCGACGTCTACATGTGTGGTTGTTGTTTTATTTAGCGACGTTTACACATGGCTATTCTAATGGTTGTTATTTTTATTTAGCGACGTTTACACGTGGCTATTCTAATGCATTGGCGACGTCTACATGTGTGGTTGTTGTTTTATTTAGCGACGTTTAAACATGGCTATTCTTGTTAAGAAGATGTTAATGCTCAAATTGTTTTATTTGGCATTATATATTTGTTTAGTGCAACATATGCACAATTAGCAATATAAACCTGCTTGCTCACAATATAATTGATACCTGCTATTACTTCAGCACATGAAATTTATATATGAAAAAATGTCACTAATACATTTTGGAGCATACAATGCGCTCGATATGTAATAAAAACTAACATAAAAATTACTTAAAGATCACCATGACCATCGTTGCATTAAAGGGAAAAAAAACCAAAAACAATATGGTTTAGTGTCCTTACAAGAAACGTTAGCGTAAACTCCAAATTACATCAAAATGGGCATATGTACACACTTTATCACATTGATTTGACCCCATTCATGTCAGTGTGATAAAGCCAAAAAACAAAAAAAAACAAAAAACTAGTACTTAATTTTCTTCCTCACTATTGACATCATCATCTCCAAGCGATGGATTTGATGAAGTATGTCGTGCACTTGCAGAAGTATTTCCATTTGGATTTGCTGTCACACAATGTACAAAATAAATATAATTATTAAATTGTTAAAAGAAACACGAATGAGATAATGAAAAATGACTAATGATAACTAACCTGAACTACTGGGAAAACTTGATATAAGTTGTTGTACAAGTCGAGTTAGCTTATCAAGCTGTAAATACCATTAAGTAGCAAATTAAATTCAAGAAAATTGGAAAAAATCTAGTTGAGCTATTTAAGTAGTCTATCAAATCAAATTTAAACTTTCTAATATTCAATTTGACTATAAATATTAATTAAGTTCAACTTAAGTTTCATGTTAATATTATACTAATCAGAATATAAAACATTTTTTTCCTTCACAAATTAAGTGTAAATGGATTCAAGCTTTAAAATTTTAACTTTGGTTTGAAATTTTGAATCAAGTTTGAGATTACACTCAACACTATCTCGATGCAACTTGTTTATATATCCAAATGCATGGACGAAAAGAAGATGTGAAAGTGTAGTTATTAACATAAATAGCAAAAGTTATGACTTATGTATAAAACGTTAACCACAACACACCAAGTATTCTCTGATGGCCTAGTGATAAACCTGAAAATTAGATTATAGGAACATCCACAAGGTAACATAGAGGACTCATTTCCCATAATTCCTTAACCTACACATTGTATGTCCAAGAGAAAATCCAAGGACCTTTAGGTTCTGCCACAATCACCCTTAGAAGCCATATTAAAGTTTATTTACCTGTTGAGTTTGTTGCTGCGTAATGTTTTTTCCTCTTGCAATTCAGCTCTTAACTCCTCCATCTCATTCTGTCTTCGTGTTGATTTCCCAATAGATGGTGGTCCATATCCTCTTCCAGGATGGTAGTCAGATCTGTTACTTGCATTCATAAATATGTCAACAATCTCTTGTGGTGTCTTTGGGTTGTCAGAAGATTGTGAATCCTCATACATTTTCACCATCTTCTCCTACATTATGAAAACTAAAACATAACATCCGCAACATATTGCTTATTTAATAACATATTCAAAATAAAACTTAACCCATAGACTTACATAATCTTCAGAAGCTTGTTGTGAAACCCAACCACCAGTACTGTTAGGCCTTGGTTCACGATATCGAGTTTGCTTAAAGAACTCGATAGCATTGGGCAGTTGATGATTTTGATTGATCTACATACACACACACATATATATATATATATATATTACAAAAATGTTAAACACTTGAGTAAGCTTACTACTACATGTTAGAAATTATATGAGTTGCTACTTACGTGCTCATTCCTTCTGCTCTCAAATGATCGAGAGCCAGACCTATGCAAGTATTTGACACAACTACGTGCTTCTTTCCCGATCATTGGTTTGGTCCTCTATTAATTAAAAACAGTGACATATTTATGTAGTTATTACTTGAAATCCGAAGAAAAATGGGTATGTAGAGTTTACCTTCTTGGATGGGTCATTAGATTGTAAAATTGCCTTCTCTTCTGCAATCTCTTTAGTCCATTGTTCCGTCATCTTCTTCCAATCATCTTCATTCGATCCTTTAGGTCTTGCTACATCACCAATCTCCATCCATCTCCTCTTAGTTTTACTTCGATGATTTCTAAGCAAACTCCCCATCCATTTATCAGCAGCAGCAAATTTGTTGCCATTTTTTACTACATCATCAATATTCAATCGATTCTACATCAACCATGTCAGTTAAGACAAAAGAATGATTAGTAACATCACATAATAAGTAAGTAATATGAAAGGAAAGTTTAGTCTACATTTTACCTTCACCCTCTCCCAAGCTCGTTGTTTCTCCATCTTATCTAATTTTCTCCAATCTTCACCATAAAGAGGCAACAAGTCCCTACATGCTTTCCCTATCTCAGATGCCAATTTTGAGGATTGATCTGCCGAAACAGGACGTCCTCCGGATGTAGTAAACTCAACTAGCATTTTTCCCTTTCGCTTCATATTCTCCCGCTCAAGTGCTTCACCACGATATGCGCTTCTCTTACCAACAGATCGTGTTGAGCTCTCAGTTGCTACAATTATAAGAGAATGGTTTTTAGCTTGCACACTTTCAATAATTTATTGCATACATTTATAAAGCTTACCAAGAGATTCAGTATTATTAGACGTGTGGCTGTGCTCTTGGGGCCTATCCACTTGATCATTGTTCATTTCCCGTATATCTGGAGCTTCATTCTCTACATTTAATAGGAAAACAAAAAATCACATTACATATGCTAATATTCAAAGCTAAATACACAACAAGTATAGTGGGAATTGAATTAGAAATATAAGTATAGAGAGCACTTATATTTGACCATATGAAAATAGGAAAAAATTAGAGACATGCATAACTACACGTACCTAAGCAAAATCGAAATTATGTAAGACATTACAAACCAAAGCTAAGTCCATCCAGTGGACTACTCTTGAATACTGCAATGAAAATAATGTAGTCCAAAAAGTTGTTGCAACTTCAGGTAAATATCATGTATGGTTCAAGCTTTTAGGACTTCTCTTAACTTCTATGGGTAACCTGGTTGGTTGAACATATATACATGTTTATGTGCGTGCGTTTATCATGTCCTATTTATGATGATGTTCTGGAAGAAGATCTTACTAGTATAATTTAAGCAAATTCTAGGAGGGATCTGTTGTTAAAGTTGATTTTACTAGTTCTATGGACAAGTGCTTGAAGCATTTCTTTTTCATGTAAGCTATACAACTTTCTAACACATATTGATAATACAAAAGAAACACTGATATGAACCTTAAAAGAACTAATATATATTGTTTTGAGTAGAAAGAAAATAGAGACACCTTCCAATATTACTTCCATAGATTATAAGGATATTGTCAAATACCTAATGCTAAAAAACTGAGTAAACGCAAAATACAGCCACTTTTATATCTTTTATAGTCCATATAATAAAGAGTTCTCAAAAACAGGTAATTGATTTTCCAAACCCATCTTCTACATTTATATGCCAATTTCACCACTTACCTGGCGTGTGGTTTTGATCAGCTGAATTGCTGCCCTGTAAGGATGCATTTGCTGGACTTATGTTGATACCTTGACCATGTGGAGTGTCATTTCCTGTAGTAGAACACAAAATCAATTTGAATTACCAGTTTATACTAACTTATTCTACTTTAATGATATGTCCAAATGGAATACCTAAGGCTTCAAGAGGATTAGGTGGCTGGTTGTGTTGTTGTGATTCGTGCATATCATCCCCAGAATGGTGAGAATCCGACTCATCACGAATAGGTAGTCGAGTATCTCGTTTAGTCCTCCCTCCCCTCCTGTGAACATTCCTTCGACCACCAGCCATTACAAACCTAAAAATGAATAAAGGAGGCGTAAGTTAGTCATTAGAAAATAAACAACATAATAGCTTGGCAACACATCATTCAATATACAAAAGCTTATGCTAATATCATCGCCTCAAAAAAAAGGAAAAAATTGATCTTGCAAGCGTAACTAAGGAGATAAATTTTTAAAAAAGAAAAAAAACATAACCATTCAATTTGCATCGCTACTGTCATAATCCACCAGCGTCTCATCCATCTCCTCATTCTCATCCTCATCTTCACTGGATTCAATACCGGCATCATGCTCTATATGTGTAGATGCTTGCACTGTTCTTCTAATAACATCCCTATCAACAGTCTCATGACCTACATCAGTTCTCAATAGCACATCAACATCGCAATCGATTACTGGATGCAGCTCATTTCCTCCATCACCATCATCTATGAAATGTTCATCTAAGATCTCATCTGCTAATCGAGCCTCCACATCAGTTAACAAATTTGGACCACCTTCAAGCGAGTCCATATTATAGATGTGGCGATGCTCAAACTGTTGCACTACACGCCATTCAGCCCTAGTTTCATGTCCTCTACATAAAATATTTGCTTAGCTTGTGATGCTAGCACGTACGGATCATTTTCATACCACGTACGAGTAATCTTAATGCTTTTAAAGCCATCATCAACTCGAACATGCCGCATGTTAGTGTCCCACCACTTGCACTTAAACAAGATCACGCTTTTGTTTCTAACATAAGTAAACTCATATATATCTGTCAAAACCCCATAAAATTCAATTTCGTGTCTCCTTCATTTCCCT
The DNA here is from genome assembly GCA_024138025.1 of Combretum micranthum. Taxonomy (NCBI): domain Eukaryota; kingdom Viridiplantae; phylum Streptophyta; class Magnoliopsida; order Myrtales; family Combretaceae; genus Combretum; species Combretum micranthum. The sequence continues at coordinate 1,207,785 of JAMXBD010000013.1, read as the reverse complement.
CTACAAGCACTCCACTATTCTGAGTCTTCTTCCTATCATCAAATTCTGTTGTATGAAATCGCACACCATTGTATATCAATTTGTTGTATCTCTTGAAACATGAATCGGGTCCTAATGATAATGCATATAACGCACTGATGACCGGGTCACCACTTTCATACAACGCACTCATCTGCAATAATGACAAGCAAAATAGACAATCAGTCCTACTTTGTTAAACTTCCTTTACCTATAGCCTAAGTATATGTGGGCATTGTTAATTATATTTACCTTATTCATAAACCATTGACTAAATTCACTCTTATGACGCTCATCTATGTCATCAGCATTTTGTGAGCTTAAAATGTCGATATGTTCACTGCAACATAAAATTCACTATGGTTAAGTAATACACACAAATTTTAATAGTTCACTAACATAGTAAAAATGATCTAATGACAGCCACTTACGCTAAATATGGTTGCATCTCCTGACAATTATTGATAATGTACCATTTCGCGATTTCAACCTCCTCATCTGATAATACCACATATGTGGGTGGAGAAATAAAACCAACCCTATTTGTAAAGATGTCCAGCCCACCATCTTCCAAAGAATCAAAGTTCCTATCTGGTCGGTTAAATATTGTCTCCAAGTCTTCAAGTGAAGGGAGCACCAAGTCAAGCACTCATGAACAACATAGGCTTCAGCAATTGAACCTTCCGGATAAGCTCTATTTCGAACAAATTGCTTTAAAGAGCCTAAGTATCTACATAGTAAAATTTAAATTAGGGGAGAAAAAAATGCAAACATTAAAAAAAACATTAAAATAAAGATGTTATGTGTTGTATTCACATTGTACCTTTCAATAGGATACATCCAGCGATAAGCAACAGGTCCAGCCATTAGGGCCTCTTGAGGTAAGTGGATAGCTAGATGCACCATTACATCAAAAAAGGCAGGTGGAAAGATTAGCTCTAACTTGCACAATATTGTAACAATATCGCTCTGCATCTTTTGTAGCTCCTCAACATTCAACATACGTCGGCACAACCTCTCAAAGAATGTCCCGAGCTCAGATATGGTGGGGTGACATCTCTAGGCAATAAGCCACGAATACCCACAGGCAATAGCCTTTGAAGCAACACATGGCAATCATGACTCTTCATACCAGAAAGTTTTGAGCATGAGTTGTCTACACACCTCCCTATATGTGATGCATAACCATCGGGTAATCTAATATTCCTTAGAAATTGACAGAATAATTTTCTTTCAGAGTTACTTAATGCATAACTTGCACATGGCATTAAATACTTGCCATCACCCCGCTTTAATAGATGTAGTTCCTTCCGAATACCAAGTTCCTCTAGATCAAGCCTAGCTTTATAAGTGTCTTTGTTTTTCCATCAATCCTAAGAATTGTGTAGATAATATTCTCACAAATATTCTTCTCAATATGCATGACATCAAGATTATGTCTAAGCTTTAACTTTGACCAATATGGCAATTGAAAGAATATGGACTTCTTAACCCAGTTGAACCCGCCAACATGATGTGCTCTTTTAACTTTCTCTGGATGCTTTCCCATACCCACATCTACCACTGTACGTAATTGGTGAAGAATGTCTTCACTAGAATATGGTTCGGGAGCTTCACGATTATCACGCATTCCATCAAATTTCAAGCTACGTCTCCACCTATGTTCCTTTGGCAACCACATCCTATGACCAACATACCCAATCTTGCTATTAAGTCTTATTGATGGTGTTTGATCTTCACATACAGGACAAGCACTGTATCCTTTTGTGCTCCACCCAGACAAATTCCCATACGCTGGAAAGTCATTGATGGTCCACATCAATGCAGCATGCATATTAAAAGAAGACTTCGAGTATGCATCATATGTCCATAGTCCATTGACCCAAAGATCATTCAACTCATCAATCAAAGGTTGCATGTAAACATCGATCTCCTTCCCTGGTGCTTTAGGCCCAGGGATTAACAACGTCATCATGAAATACTCTTTCTTCATGCACATCCATGGTGGTAAGTTGTATGTAAGAAGCACTACTGGCCACATGCTATATGATTGGCTCATGGTACCAAAAGGATTAAAGCCATCACTAGCTAACCCCAACCGCACATTACGACTATCCTTTGCAAAGTCTGGAAATTCATTATCAAAATTAATCCAAGATTGCCCATCAGCTGGATGGCTCATAATGTTTTCTTGTCTCTTATGTTCATCTTTATGCCAACGCATTTTTTGAGCAACCTTAGGATTCATGAAAAGGCGTTGCAACCTTGGTTTCACAGGAAAGTACCGCAGAATCTTATGAGGAATGGGCTTTCTAGACCCTCCAGACATCTTATACCTAGAAGTACCACAAGTAGGGCAACTGGTAAGATGCTTGTTCGTACCCCAAAATAAGCAACAATCATATTTACATGCATGAATACTGTGGTAACCCATACCCAACCCTCTTAAGTACTTGTTTGCATGATAGTATGAAGTGGGAAGAGACTCTCCATTAGGTATCACATCATGCAAAAGTTGTAGAAGCATGTCAAACGACTTGTTAGTCCACTTATTGTATACTTTCAAGTGGAGAAGCTTCACTATGAAGGAGAATTTAGAGAACTTACAACCCGGATAAAGCTTTTGTTGTGAGTCAGCTTTTAAACCACTTAAAAAATCGTTGGAATTTCGAAGCCATCTCGGAGACTTGCATCTTCCTCTTGATTGTAGCAAAAGCCCCTAAATCTTCAAGCATTTCATCAAGCCCGTCAATGTCATCATCATTTACAACATTGTCCTCCACCTCATCATATATCATTTCACTCTCTATATGACGAATTCTACCACGTGGTCCACTAGGCAATTCAATAGTTGCCTCCTCACCATGATATATCCAACACTTATAAGTTATGTCTATCCCATCAACAAGCAAGTGTGCTCTAATCACATTCACGGTGTACAAGTTGTTATTTAAACACCTCCTGCATGGACAATTTAACTCCGTGTTTCCTCCATATTTCAATTGCATGTATGCAATGAAAAATTCTACACCTCGTTGATACTCTTCACTTCCAATGTCGCAATTCATCCAATTCTTATCCATGTGTATTCTAAGAAAAGCCATAGAAAGAAAGAATTACAACCACACTAAAATAATATCAGTAGATTAAAAGAGAAAGAAAAGGAAAAGGAAAAGAAAAAGAAAGAAAATCTTGCCTAATATCTTCTTCCAACTTAATATGGTTGAAAAATCTTATTGAACAAAAATCATATCATATATAAATGAGGAACAAGTTCGTATAAAATATTAAAACACTTAAACTACGAGTTGGAAAAAAAAAAATTAATGAAACAAATTTTTAAAAAAAATCAAAAAGGGAAAACTAGGAAGAAATAAAAAAAAACATATACGATTACCATTAAACAATTCCACATGCACAAGTATCAAAACATTTGTTAGTACGTCAATAGATTATTACGGTAAAACAAATTAAACTATGAAAAATTTTACCGACATGTTTGGGAAGAGCACGCCAAACAAAAATCATCATATTATGCAATTGTTGCATGCATAGAGAGAATGACAAGTTTGGAATTATTAATCATTTATTTTTGTTTGTATGTCCGAGGGAAAATTAAATAAAATATATAAAAAAAGAAACAGTTATCCTAATAACTAAATATCTCATGGAGCCAAACATAAAGTCTAACTAGATTCTAAAGGATCTTAGGACTAGGATATGAAGAGAGTGTTTTATGAGTGTGTGTGTGTGTGTGTGTGTGTATCTATATATATTTTTTTCAATTTATCATCTTGTATAGCCTATATTGATCAATGAAATATCAAGTAGGGCAAGATAACTAAAGATCATAAGATGAATAAGTCTAAATAATAATTACATAATGTATACAATATGTAAAAGACTGACTTGGATTTGCATAAATATTTCGATATGTACATTTTTTTTAAGAGGTATAAGTATGATAAAATAGAAAATTCAAAATCTTTTCATAATCTTAAAAAATTCGCAAGCATTTCATTGTAACTTACCCCTCTATATTAGTTATCTACACCTTCTACCATTTATATATTACTTTAATTATTTCCTTTTTTCATTATTTCTTTTATTTTATTTTATTTCTATTTTGGCAATAAGATGCTATTGTGCATGCTTAGATCAACTTGTACGCATCATCAATCCTCATCTCCATCTTTTTATCGTTCACAATTTGATCATATATTAACATCAAAAGTACATATAATGAAATAGAGGTCTAGCTACAAATTTCAAGTATCCTCTTTCAAAAATATCTTAGGGAATATATATATATATATATATACAGAGAGAGACAGTGATGTAAGGAGAGAGGGCAACTGGGTAATTCTACCACGTAATTCCTATATATAAATAATATATATTATATTAAATTAATAATAAATCATTGTAGTATAAATTAAAAAAAAAAGGTTTAGTAAGTATCATAGACATGGAATTTTAATAGTAATATATAATTTAAATAGCTTTAGACGTTTTCTTATAAATAAACATGCAATACTAGTTATTGTTAAATTTTACAAAAACAAAAATGAGAAAATCCTATGACACAGAAGACTGATAAAATCTCTAGACATTATGAATGGATAGGTAAAGAAAATGATGTATCTGATTCTTTGAGTGGGTATATTAGAAATGGAGCAAGTTCATTCTTAATTTTTATAATAATAATTAAATAAATAAACAAGTATTTTAACTTTCGACATGAATCAGCCGAACGTACAGAAAAGGCAGGGCATAATCAATAAATATAGATTTATAAGATTCCGTTTTTTATATTTTGAGTACAATAACATTTTACATCAAAACAGACAATAACATAAGCAATTCCGACCTCCATAACAAAGGTGCAACTCCATGTATAAAAAATGGCATTTTTTTTATCTATTCTATTTTCGTGTCACCCTTTGGAAACGTCTCGTTTTAATATATGACGATAGGTTTATCCAATATACGAAAATTTCTTTGTACACTAAAATTCACAATATCGTACACTAACAAAGTCAAATTTAAGATGTTTAGATGATTTATCAAATTGAAATTAAATTCTAGGAAAGAATTTTATCATTTTTATATCCTCTGTTATAAGTATTAAAATTGGTGACTCTTTTTTTTTTTTTCCTAATTTGTTTTAACAAGGATTGAAAATAAAGACAGCTTACCAAGCTTGGAAGATGAATGCTGATGCTCAAACTTGTTAATGATTCTCAACTTTGAACTTCACTTATGTTTTTGTACAGACTAATAAGCCTTCTGTTTACATTAACAAGATTAACAAGTTAGAGCTTGAATCAGTCCCACCAAGTACAAATCCTTCTTTTCTTCTAACCGACACGATAGGGCTAAGACCAAGCCCATATTACACATATACAGTCCATGAAGCTTAAAAGCTGGATCTCTCAACTATATGTTCCACCTTAGGAAATAGTATAATATAGGACTGCATTATGGAAATAAAAGATCTATTCATTGCTCCAATGCAGCAATAGTATAACGACTGCATTGTGGAAATGGAATAAAAAAGAGTTAGTGATGCTGCCCGTGTCGCTGCCCAGGATCAAACTGGGGACCTTTAGTGTAAGAGTCACGTGATAACCACTACACCACAGCAAGTTACATTTTTATTTGATCTAATATACAGTAAAAAGTTATTATTCTAAGATGGTCTAATATTTAATACTTCTAATAAAAGTTTTTAATATACTATGCAATTCTGATAGAGAAAAATGCATTGAAATGATATTAGTCTCATTTACTTTTTGACTTTAGGTGCTATGTCTTTACTTTAATTTCAGTTTCGTACATCATCTTTTCAGACAAGGCAAATTGGATGTAACTTATCATACATGCATCTTGCACATACTAATCATATACAACATTACATGGAAGAAACACCTGCCATACTTAATCCCAATAACGAGTGACCAAATAAACAAATTAATTAATTAAATTAAAAAAAAAGAAGCCGTATAATGCATTGTAAGTCTCAATGTTTTCACTGAAATCGAATGTGCCCTGTTTTCAAAGATGTCTAAAGATAGGTAGAACAGGTTATCTACAGACTACAAGATTACGTCTGTATATATAGGTACATGTATTACTATATTTTCTTCATTCATGAGCATAAATCTGTATCTATTTTCATATGAATTGATATCTTATATATTAAATAATAGGTTAAAAGTTAGGTGCATTATACCTGCAAAATATGAGGAAAACCCAGAAACAATGAGGAAAACAGAGATGAATGCTCCCTACGTGATCTTGTTAAAAGTTAGGTTCCTTGTACCTGCAAAATATGAGGAAAACCCAGAAACATTCATATAAAATTAGATCACCTAAAGAGTGTGAAGTCAAAATAATGGTTATCCTGCAAAGTTCATTTACAAGGAGCCAAAATAACTAAACCTACATGAAAGATATTTGCTGAAGAATGCAATTTCTTGAAAAGCAGATTAAAAGATGCAATTACAAAGAACACTTAATACACCTAAACAGACTTGATCATCTTTTTTCATTCTCATAAATACTAAACACAGCTCTATGTACAAAAGCAAAATCAACCCTGATTCACCAATCCAAGCACATTTTATGTTCCAACGTTCTTAGCTAGAGGTTCCAACCACATATTAATGAAAGCCAACAGATATTCCATAAGGAAAAGGACTGATGAGATATAACTTGGGCCAAAAAAATATTATGACATATAATCATGCCACCCAATACATGAAGGTAATTACGATAATAAAATCATTCCATCATATGATCCTAAAAGTCCCATGTTTCTTGAATATTGTTTAGAGTTATTAAACCGATGACTGCACCTTACAATTTAAAAAGCAAGGCTATGTACTGAAAATGAAAGTGAGAAGCACAAAAAATACACAGCACCATCAATATCTCACCATAAACCAGAAACACCACAGCGTCAACTTGTTAAGGTACTTAAGTATTATATAGTGATTGAAAAAATCAAACTATCACAAGGGGGGCAACCAAACAGACAGATTCCAAACCTGCAATAGCAATCACCATCTGAAACCACCTACATGGAATATGTAAAATCATGGTAATGATGCTAACTAGGACTACCTCACTAAATTCATGGTAAACCATTTTTTTATTAAAAGAAAAATCCATCTTCCTATTGATTACTATGGAAACAAAATGAATAGGTAAAAATGATATGAAAAAGTACGTTTTTTTTTTCCAGTTTAGGGATAAATGAAGATGCAATCATACGGTGAAAACCCCACTATTCTGATTGGCCAAAAATGTTTCCATTTGCAAGAAAATTATCCCTCCATAATTTATTCATACAACACAAAGTTGCTGAGTTTAGTCTAATGGTCTCCTTAGAACATATTATCATAACCCATCCCCACATTCTTGATTTTTTTTATAAAATTAACCATGAAATGGAATTCATGGAAATAATCCTAAATAGTATTTCTCAAGTCGGACAGTACATGAGATTAGAACAGATGACACAAAATGGGATATTCACTAGCATAAGCAGAACAAGCAAATAAGGTATTTACACACAAAATGCAATAAGATAAACATATAATGTCAAACGAATTTTTTTTTTAAATCCACTACTGAGGAAGAAATGCCTCTACTAGCTAGAAGATTGGACCAAGAATGGATAGAAGGTTTGGAAAAAAAAAAAAAAGGAGGAGGCAACCTGTTGGAGCAATAATTGCATCGGAATGTTAGTGCATGTTCTAA